>OY728159.1:844799381-846049381 GCA_963277665.1 Viscum album
ATATATATCATTATTTTAAATCCTTATATTAAGTAATAATTAAAAATTTGACCATGGTCAGCCTTCTGATGTCATCTTTTATATATAAGTCGTATATCATCAATAATTTTAAAGTGAACATAATTTTAAAAAAATGTGTATAGAATAGTAATATATAAAATAAAATTAATAATAATAATAATGAAATTTTAACAAAATAAAGTAAATAATTAACATTATTTTATTATTCAGGATGATAAATACTATTTCTGAAGAATCGAACATGAGGTAAGGGAAGCTTTACTTAAAACCTCATATTAAAAATTATTAATATTTAATTTCTAAATAATCATATTCTATCTTCTTATAAATTTTTTATATAATTTATTATTTATGTTTCAATTGATTATAATGGTTATTTTTTGACATATTTTACTTTTCCTTAAATGATTTTTTTTTTCACAGAATCTTTTTTATGTTTGTACGTAATGGTCACTTTAATGTAAAACATAGTTTTAAATATTATAATGATTTAATTTCCAAATAATTTGTTCTAGGTCACATTTTTCAAATGATTTTATGAATGTACTTATATGTTCATGAAATTTTTATATTAAATATATTTTCATTAACATCAAAGGATTTCAAAAAGAAATGTTTGTATACAATGATTGACTATTTTAAAAAAAGATAAATTTAATGTTATATCTTAACGTATAAAATAGAAACAAATTTTTATTATTTTCATTCCCATTATTTGAATTTTTTCTTCAATTATAATATTTTATTCTATTTTTTACAAATTACCCTCCTTCCATGTTTCATGGTATTTTGGTTTTAAAATGGGGTTTTAAATGGGACGGTTATTTTAATACCCAAATTGTTTTCGAATGAGTGAAACCAAAATTTTAGAATTGTAATGTAAATTTTTTAAATATTTTATTTTTAATGATAATTTAATGGTTATTGAAAATTATTTATAATGATTGGTGGTTCTTTTATAAACCTATGAGTGGTGGTTAACTTATTAACCACAAATGGAAGGTAACATTATTAACCACAAATGGGTAATATATTATAAAAAGAGGAAGTGTGGTTATGTTATTAACCATGGATGGGTATTTATGTTATAATCCATGGATATTTTGTTTCATTCTAAACTATGGATGATTGGATCCATGAGATTCTTCTAATTAACTGGCTTTGGATGTTGATAGTATGGTTACTCCATTTGTAAGAGTGATATGGAACATAATATTCTAATATATGTATATGATTTATATATTATTTTTATTTGATTTAGGTAAATCCATTTATTTTTAAACATTTATGATATGAAATTATATTAATTAATAGTATTCACTACTTCATAAGGGTGAATGAAAAAAAATATTTAAAAAAATTATGTGTTTTTTTCAATGAAACTATTAGGAGTTTTATTTTTCCTTTATGATTTATTATGAAATTTTTATCAATATAATTGAGAAGAGAGTGTTATTTAATAGATAATAAATTATTTATTTCATGACCAAATATTAATTTGAAATGTAAGTTTTTAAAAAAATCATTGGATAAAATGTTTCCTATTTTTTTTTCTTTTTATGGCCATTTCTAATAATTTTTTCCTCATCCCTTCTACTGAGAATATTTTTATAGTGTTTAGTGGTGGGTGAGGGAAGAAATTTATTCATGTTGCAGTTTATGAAACATTTTCATGAAAATAAATCATGCCATGTTTTAAAAGTTTTTCATTAAGGGAAAATGAATTTTCATCAGAAGTGTCCACTTTATAAATGCTTGTTTCTTATGTTTGAGTTATGAACTAATTATTTTAAACTATAAACCTAAAATATGTGTTCAAGAAGAATGTGAATTATATTATAAAGGATAATATTATGTAATGCTTATGTTTAAGTCCTTACACTTAACATTTCATGTGGCAATATCCACAATAATTCAGTGGATTTTATAATAAAATTATTTTTATGAAATGAATCGATGTAATCGAAAATATATTTCAATTACCCAATGATTAAGGAATGAATTGTAAATTTTACATTTTTATCATCACGATGGTTACGGAATCAAATTGTGGAGTCTCATTGAAAATATGCTAAATAAAGAAGATTTTCACTCAATGTAAATAGAGGAATTCAAAATGGAATTATTCAGTAAATATTTTTCCCAAACTCTTCACATGAAAAATAGGAAAAGTATGATTTGAGGGAAAATGAGGTTAAATTAGTGAATACATATTATATATACATCATGAGACTCAAAATATATACCTTCATATTTATTAAAAACCATTAATAAATTACATAAATGATGTTTTGTGGCTCAAAACCAAGTCTTTAAAAGAAATTATGTTTAAGATACTTTGATTGATATGAATAGATATTTTGATGTTAACATAAGGATTAAATAGATGTTGTGGACCCTAGTTTTTTGAAAATGATGATGTAATTTTAATAAAATTAAAATAAAAACCTATTTGGGGAAAAATGTTCCACTACCTACCTGAAAAAATGTGGAATGAATCAAACAAAAAATATTTTGAAAAGAAATATTAGATTTTTTTATATATGGAAGGTTTGTACAAAGAGATCATGATTGTATATGTTAGGTGATACTAATGGAAAATTCAATATAGGGGAATACTTTTCAATGCCCTAAATTCAATTTGATTATGTACTATAAAAATTTATTCCCTAACAAATGGAATAACAAAGACAATTAATATATTCATCCTTATACGAAAAATGAATAGTGGAAACCTTTTTAATAAATGGTACTGATTTGGGATGTGGAAATGTTGAATGATAGATACACTCATTGCCAAATCAAATCATCATGTCTCCCACATGGTTTAATTCCATCATACCTGTTTATATCTTATAAAATTTAATTATGAGATATCAATATCTCAATAAAGACACTTCTTGTTAGGAAAAAAACATCCCATGTCTATAATCATTCTAAAATAGATTTTTATTGGAATATTCATCATATAAATACAATTAAAATTTCTTTATTGAAAATTGATTTGTTTTTTTGAAAGGGATTAACTATATTAACATAGAGTATAATGTAATGAATTAACAAGATCCTATTTTATGTCCCAAATAAACCTATGCTCACTTATCAATTCAAAGATAATGATTAAAAGTCACAGAAAATCAATTCCCTTTTATAGGCTTTAACCAAAAGCATAGAAAGTATTTAACATTAATGGTTAGTAACAATCCATATTTTATATATATCCATATTGATGGAATAATGAGTTACCTGGACCTACCCATATTACTATGGTTGAAACCTCATTAAAAATCCCACAATAATTCATCTATCTCTAAAGTATATCTATTATTATTTAATTAATTAGTGATAATTGGAAATGTCCACACATAATTTATTTATGGGGTAAAATGTGACACCCTGAGATCTCGGTATAAGTTTTCTCTAAAATAAAAATAGAAATAATATCTTATTTCACATAAAATACCCAAAAAAAATAGTGGCAATTTTATGGTAGGCATTGAATTAGAATTTATAAATAGTTTTAATAGAATTATGAAATATAATTTGGAGAATAAAACTAAATAATGTTTTCCTTAAACATCAACTCAACTAGTACTTCAAATAAACTTATGAAATAATTTCTCAAAAATTTTCTTTTTTAAATTATAATATAATATTTTATAAATAAATTATTAACATTACGTTTTGTCGTAATTAATTTGAAATATGAAGAATGATACATAATATTCCAAAAATATTTCTAAACAATTTTTTCTGGTTATATTTTATTAACATAATTAATAATAAAAACTACATATTTTAAGATTTTAATTTGAAAAAATTACTATGGCATCCCGCCTTTTTATTACATAACTTTTCAATACATTTTGGAAACAGAGGTTCATTAAAGTCTAGTGTCTTGGAAATCAAGAACATAAAACATGAGAAACAACATAAAACATTGTTATAATCTACTATTATAGCTCCATAATAAGTTCTTCCTAAGTACAATTACTTCATCTCATAACCTGGAGATATACATTTAAAGGAAAGGGTGTGCAGAAGGCCCAGTAAGGGTAAACAAGGGAATCCGTTTACATTTCACATCAATACAAACTTGAATAAAAACAAAAGGAAATAAGGAATGGAAGTATAGTAATATCATAAATAAAATATCTTGAAACATAACTTGAATATGTGGCTACACCATTTCATTTATACATTCATTAACATATCACTAAGGTTTTTCCTTGAGGTATCCTAAAAATTACCAAGGTTATTCACCAAGGGATCGTGAAACATGTCATCTCTAGAAATTAATTCATTACTGAATGCATTAGAGCAATATCAGGGTGCACCCTTAATATGTATTTACATACATGTGATCCACATAGGTAATAATCAAACATTTCATAAATAACCAACAGATAACAAAAGTAATGGGTTTCATTTTAGAATTGTGACGTTTTAAAAGCTCTTAAAAATAAGATCATTATATCATTTATAACCCATGGAAAGGGAGTGAGGGTTATATGTATGTAAATTAAAGAATCAAATATATCATCTCTATATATTTAGGAACACCCATAGAAACGAAATAGGTCTGGGTATTCACATAAATAAAGAAGGGAATTTCTTGAGAGAAAGAGATAGGAATTTTTTGATGAAATTTCTACAGCGTAACGGCTATATAACATGGTTTTAGAAAACACTGAAAAGATTGGGGACAAGGGTCACCCACTCATAAATAATTCAAAATACAGTATGGGTGCTGAATAAGATCATGATATGGATATTTTAATGACATACCACATGAAAAGGAAACATGAAATAAAAGAGAATATTTGATTTCTTTTCCGAGAAATTTGGCAGACTAACGGCATCACTTAAAAATTCAGAAAACAAATTGATGAGAGAAGAAAGGGTCTCTCATCATTTGAACATAAAATGGAATGTAATAAGAACATATAAAAACATACCATCAATATAAAGAGATGGAAACTAGAAGAAACAATATAAAGGAATTCATTACTTAAAAGAGGAGGGTGAAAGGATCCCTTACCTTGAAGAGTAACTTTGAAAGCATGAAGGTCATGACCTTAGGAGGCTTGAGGTCACCTTGGGAGGGCTCCTTGGGAGGTAAGGAGACCAGAACTTTGTTGAGTATTATTTTTGAATGAAATTAATGGGGGAAATGTCTTGGTATTTATAAGAAATGTGATTGAATAAATTATTAACTTCCAAGGGACACGCCATCGGTGGCATTTGCATAACTATGGGCTTGCCCAAGGTATTTGCCCATGGTATTGGCCACTTGGGACACCTCATAGCATATATCACTATTTATAAGTCGACCATAAATCAAACATCATTAATGATGTCATTAAACACCCGAAACTCAAAACTTCATTTTTACTATTCACCGCTAATTCTACTATTTCAGAAAAATCCCAAAAATTCACCCTAACCTAATATCCATTCTCTGAATTCAAAAATTAAATCTATTTTATGAAAATAATTTTTTAAATATTTTTATTTTAATTTTTAAATAAAATCAGTATTTATTCAAAAAATACAACTTTAAAACTATAACTCATTTTGTAACACCTTAAAAAACGTAATCAAGGTCCCATAAAAATATTGTATACCCATAAGACAATAAAGTAACAATTTATGATTGAATTTTAATAAAATACATTTCCATTTTAAATTATTAAATTAATTATAAAATTTTAAATAAAATATTTTTGGCGTTCAAAAATACCGAAACATAAACTATGATCTTTTTTTCACTTTTAAGATGTCTAAAATGTATTTATATATTCATGGGTGAAGTTTCTATTTTTTTGGTCAAATTACTATTCATTACTATTCATATGGGTATGTTACTATTCCTACATTACTATTCATTAAAAGACAAGTTGATCTTATTAGACTCTAAATTTCTCACTGATCACAACTGTAGAGGACCATTTTTGGAAAATCCTTTCACATTATTAATTTTCTAATGAAAACAAAAATATTATAAAATACCCTTTTTCCAAAATTCATCAATAATACGCATCCTATATTTATCCGCATATTTGAAATTCACAAACTTTTCAATAAGAAGAAATAAAAAAATTATTTATATAAAAGGATTACACAAAGTAGTTAAGGTCTCATTACATATCCCCTTATAACACCAGCATATTACCTAATTGTAAGGTGTGCTATAGTGATAGAATCTTGGGGTGGCTCAAACAACATTTCCTGAGTAGTGATCTCTATCAGCTTGAACTTCTCCTATAAAAGATTATGTTCATGATTTATACGTTGATGTTCGGCTTGGGCTTGATCCAGAACAAAGCCCAGTGATGCTACCTCTTTCCCAAGCTCCGACAGATGGGCTTCATATGGCTCGAGTCTACTACATGAGGCCATTCAATCTTATTTCTGTGTTAATTAACCAAGATAACCATATTTATAAAAATACAACATTAAGATTATAGTTTCCAATGGTCATATTGACCAACAGTCATATAACATTCAAACCCCAATGATATCATTTTAACTATACCCACTTCATTAATTAAAGGATGTAGTTTTTTTGTGTATAAAATAAAATAACACATAAAATTAGGAAAAAATATAATTAAAAAGATTGGGTCGTTACATTATTCGCCCCTTAAGATATTTCATCCTTGAAATTTTATCTTGTATCCCATGATGGGAAAAGGTGTGGGTACTTCTGTCTCATGGACTCCTTCAGTTCCCACATGGCTTCTTCGCATTTTTGGTTCCTCCAAAACACCTTAACAAGGTGGGTAGTCTTGTTGTGTAGAACCTTGTCTCTACGATCCAAGATCTCCACCGGCTGCTCGTAATAAGAGAGGTCATGTTCCAGTTGTACCACCTCTATATTTAGTACATGTGAAGGGTCAGGTATGTACTTTCTCAGGAGGGATATGTGGAAGACATCATGAACTTGGGATAGATTTGGATGAAGTGTAATCTGATAGGCCACTGCTCCCACACGATCAAGGATTTCATAGGGGTCAATGTACCTAGGGTTGAGCTTCCCTTTCTTCTAAATCCCCATGACTCCCTTCCAAGGGGAAATCTGAAGAAAGACTTAGTCAGTAATATCAAACTCCAAGTCCCTTCGACAGTTGTCGGCATATCTCATTTGCCGACTTTGAGTAGCCTTAATGTGTTGTTGGATGGCATGGACCTTTTCTATCATCACTTCCACAAGATCAGGCCCAAGAATAATTCTCTCACCAGCTTCATCCCAACAAGTAGGATTTCTACATCCCTTCCCATATAGATATTCATAGGGTGCCACTATATTGATTGAGTGGAAGCCGTTGTTGTAAGAGAACCCAACTAAAGAGATATGTTGATCACATCCTCCTTTAAATACCATTGAGCTAGTTCTCAGCATGTCCTCGAGTGTTTGAATAGTCCTTTAAGATTGGACATCAGTTTGGGGGTGATAGGTCATACTAAAATTCAATTCGGTGCTCATATCATGTTTCAAACTTCTCTAGAATTTTGATGTGAACCTTGGATAATGATCATATATGATAGAAAGTAGAACTCCATACAGCCTTACCACTTCCTTCACATAAATCCTGGAAATTTTATCAAGAGTAAAATCTTCCCGAATAGAGATAAAATGGGTAGTCTTGGTGAGATGGTCCACAATAACCCATATCACATTATTTCCTTTTCTAGTTCACAGGAGACCAGTGATGAATCCAATGGTGATATTTTCCCACTTCCATGATGGTATGGGTAGTGGTCGCAATACCCCTTTAAAAAGTTTTCGCTCTGCCTTCACTTACTGACATACCATGAACCTTGAAGTGTAGTCCGCAATCTCCCTTTTCATATTATCCCACCAATAATGATCATGAAGTTCCATATATGGTTTTGTGCCACCAGGATGTATAGAGAAAGTAGAGCTATGATCTCCATCCATCAGATCCGTCTTTATTTCTAGAATAGATGGAACACATAGTCTTGTATGAAATTTCTATACAACTTCTTGATAATTATTGAACTCAAGAAACTTCTCGTCCTTCACAGCCTCAAACTTCTTCTGTAACAAAGTATCTTCTTTCTGAGATTTCTTGATCTTCTCTATTAGTGTCGGTTGAGAAATCATTTGGTTTAGGGTTGATGATGTCCCTTCCTTTATAATTCCAAGGTCCAGTTTTACTAGGTCATTGATCAAAGGATCTCTTTGAATCCTCATAATGGACAGAACAACTGGGTCTTTCCTGCTTAATGCATCAGCGACTTTGTTTGCTCTTTCGGGATAATAATGAATTGAACAATCATAGTCTTTAAGGAGTTCAAACCATCTCCTTTGTCTCATGTTAAATTCATTTTATGTAAAAATATATTTCAAACTTTGATGGTCTATGTATATATCACATTTCTCCCCATAAAGATAGTGCCTCAGTATATTCAGAGAAAAAATGACCACCGCTAGCTCCAGATCATGCGTAGGATATTTCTTCTCATGAGTCTTCAACTGTCAAGGTGCATAAGAAATGACCTTGTCATTTTTCATGAGGACGCACCCAAACCCGTTTAGAGATGCATCACTAAAAATAATGAATCCTTCTCCACTTGAAGGCAGAGGTAACATAGGTGCAGTAACCAATCACTTCTTCAGCTCTGGAAACATTCCTCACATTCCTTTTTCCAGATGGACTTGACCCCTATTCGAGTTAACTTGGTTAAAGGATTAGAATGTCGTGATATGTTTTCCACAAACATCCTATAATATCCCGCTATCCCAAGGAAACTACGAATCTCAGTTATTTTTGTAGGCTGAGGCCACTCATCTATAACTTTTGTCTTTGCAGGGTCAACTGTGATTCCTTCATTGGTAACAATGTGCCCCAAAAAAGAAACTTTTTGTAACCAGAATTCACATTTACTAAAATTTCAAAAATGTATCTCCTTCCGTAGTGTTTTCAAAACAACCCGTAGATAATCATCATGCTTTTCATGACTTTTGGAATATATCAGAATATCATCAATAAAAACTACCAAAATGTTATCAAGGTAGTATTTGAATTCTCGATTCATCAAATCCATAAAAATATCTGGTGCATTAGTCAGTCCAAAAGGAATAACAACAAACCCATAATTCCCATATCTTTATTGGAAGGCAGTTTTTGGAATATTATCTTTTTTCACCCTCAATTGATGATAACTAGATCGAAGATCAATCTTAGAGAAGAATTGAGCCCCACAAAGTTGGTCAAATAAGTCATTAATTATTGGAAGAGGGTATTTGTTCTTTACTGTGATTCCCTTCAGTTCTCTATAATCAATGCATAGCCGCATCGATCCATCATTCTTCTTTACAAAGAGAACAGATGCTCCCCAATAAGACACATTCGGTCAGATACACCCCTTCTCCAAAAGATATTGGAGTTGTTTCTTTAATTCCTCCCGCTACACATTTTCCATTCTATATGGGGTCTTTGATATTGGATGGGATCAAGGTACGAGTTAAATGGAGAACGCTACCTCTCCTTCTGGGGGAGGTCCAGGAAACTCCTCATGAAATACGTCAATGTATTCCTGGATGATGGGTAAATTTTCTATCCTCAACTCTCATTTCCTTTTCTTCTTCACCGATCAATTACATAAAGAAGGATATAGGAGGTTCTTCTAGATAAAGATCATGTTGAGATATCTCTCCTTGGATGTTAACTGGAGGTTTTCCATTCAAGAATACTGATATTTCCTTACTTCTGCATTTGATATTTAGCATTATACATTGAGATCTAGTCCATCCCCAGTATAATGTCGAATTTCATCATGGGAATGACTACTAGATTTGAGATAAGATTGTTCTCACCAAAGTAAATACAAGGGTTTCTAAACACTGATGATTCTTGGATGATACCACCAAGAGTCTTGACTGATAACTCTAGTTTTAGCAAGTCGGGGGGTTGATTCTAATTTATTTGCAAACCTGGAGGAAATAAAGGAATGTGTAGAACCAGAATCAAACAAAGTACTTTCTATCTTTGAGAGAACAACAAGAGTACTTGCTACCACATCATTTGAAGCTTTAACTTCAGATGTCTTGATTGCAAAAGCATGACCTTGCTCCCTTGGACTTTGCTGAGGCTGATGGTTGTTCCCCTCCACTGCCCTCATATTTGGACAGAAATTAGAAAAGTTCCCAAGTTTTCCACACATAAAGAACTGGACATCAGGTAGGGCGTGCACCATCTTCCACTTTTCGTTAGTGTCTAGAAGTTTAGGTTTCACCTCACTATGACAATTCCTTGAAATATGGCCCTCTTTTCCACACTTTTAGCATTTCCCGCTCCCAAGCAGGCAGTTCCCCGAATGATTCTTCCCACATTTATTACATGTGGGACGTTTCACTTGCTTGCCTCCTCTTCCTTGATAAAAGGTTCTTCTCTAAGCTAGGCTCCATTGATCTATTTTTTTTGTTTTATTTATGATACCATTGCGTCTCACCAAACTCTAGTTCGACTTTCATCTCACTCCGCACGATCTCCTCATAGATGCCATAGTCTCGGTTGGCTTGATTTTTCCTCAGATGAGGTCTCAGTCCACCGAAAAATTTATCAACCTTACTATTTGGTTCCATGATAAAGCTAGAGGTATATCATGAAAGTCAGGTGAAGTTCATCTCATAGATTTTGATAGATTCGTTCTCCTTATACTTCAGCTTGAGAAAATCCTTCTCCATTCGTGTTCTCATGGATCGAGGGAAATACTTACTGAAGAAAATCCCTCTGAACTCTTCTCACTCCATAGCTTCATCCTCCACTTTTTTCATCATGTTTTTAATCATCTCCCACCACTGATCGTCATCTTTTTCTAAGTGATAGATATCCATGGTGACCTTCTATTACTCTAAACAGTGGAGTACATAAAAGATCTTCTCGATAGGTCAGATCTACTGCTCAGCAATCAATGGTTCAGTTAATCCACTGAAGGTTTCTGGTCATTGACGCATAAAGGACTCAACAGAATGTTGTTCCCATCATAGTGAGATTGGTCTCTCAGCTTAATTCAAGTTATTTCTAATAACTGGTGTCAGTTGGATCATCATTCACAAAATTGTTTCCATTCCAGCTTCCATCGGAGGGTCGTCAGTGCATGGTCCATTGCAGTCACCATTTGCATGGTTCCTCCTATTGCCTACCATTTCCTAAAAGAATAAATCCTTAATGAGAAACATATTTCATTTAATAATCTTTTAACTATAAAGGATTTATGTATTAAAACTTCATGCTTAAACAATTACATTTCTCTATAATTCCTTCATAATGCTTTATAAAAATATTGTGATTAACCAAACATATCCCCCGAGAGTGTCATAACCACAAGTGTAGAAAGGCCCATTTTCGTGCACCATTTCCCATTCGAATATAGCTCAAAGATGTGTTTTTGGGTTTTAACCCTATGCACATATATACCAGAGCTGCCTCTACCTTCCTGTATCTAGACAGGGATGTATTTGTTTGATAAACCACTTACTCTATATTCATCAAAATAGTATGAAGTTTTCCTATATTTAAACTTTTCTATAGGATTATTCCTAAATATTTAATATCATATTTTCCAAAAATAACTAGACTATCCTTTGATACCATCTATGGCATCACGCATTTTTATTACATAACTTTTCATTACATTTTACAAACAGATGATCTTTAAAGTCTAGTGTCTTGGAAATCAGGAACATAAAACATGAGAAACAACATAAAAAATTCTTATAATCCACCTGTACAGATTCATCAAAAGTTCATCTTAAGTACATTTACTGCATCTCATAACCTGGAGACATACATTTAAAGGAAAGGGTGAGCATAAGGCCTCGTAAGGGTAAACAAGGGAATCAGGTAACTTGTGACAACAATAAGAACTTGAATAAAAACATAAGGACATGAGATATGGAAGTATAGGCATATCATAATGAATAGATCTTGAAACATAACTTGAATATGTGGCTACAACATTTCATTTAGACATTCATGAACATATCACCAAGGTTTATCCCCGAGGTTTCATAAAAATTACCAAGGTTATTCACCAAGGTATCGTGAAACTTTTCATCTCTAAGGATTAATTCTTTACCCAATGCATTGGAGCACTATCAGGGCGCACCCTTAGTATGTATTTACTTACATGTGATCTGCATAGACCAGAATCAAAAATTTCATAAATAACTCATATATAATAAAAGAAATGGGTTTCATTTCAAAATCGTAACATTTTAAAAGCTCTTAAAAATAAGATCATTACATCATTTATAACCCATGGAAAGGGAGTTAGGGTCGTATGTATGTAAATTCCAGAATAAAATATATAATCTTAATATATTTATGAACACCCCTAGAAATGATATAGTTCTGAGTATTCACATAAATATATAAGGTAATTTCTTGAGAGAAAGAGATAGAAATTTTGAGACGAAAGTTTTGCAGCATAACGGTTATATAACATGGTTTTAGAAAACATTGAAAAGAGAGGGGAAAAGGGTCACCCACTCATAAATAATTCATAATATAGTATGGTTACCGAATAAGATCATGATATGGATATTTTAATGACATACCAAATGAAAAGGAAACATGAATGAAAAGAGAAGATGTGATTTATTTTATGAGAAATTCGGCAGCATAACAGCGTCACATTAAAATTTAGAAAACAGATTGATGAGAGAAGAAAGGGTCTCTCATCATTTGGACATAAAATGAATAGTAATAAGAACATATAATAACATACCCTCAACTTAAATAGATGGAAACTAGAAGACATAATATAAAGGAATTCATGACTTAAAAGTGGATAGTGAAAGGATCCCTTACCTTGAAGAGTAACTTCGAACGCTTGAAGGTCGGGACCATGGGAGGCTCGAGGGCACCTAGGGAGGACTCCTGCTGAGGTAAGGAGACCAGAACTTCTTTGATGATAATTTTTAATGAAATAAATGAGGTAAATGGCTTGTTATTTATAGGAAAAGTGAGTGAATAAATTATTAATTTCTGAGGGACACCTTATTAGTGGTATTTGAAAAACCAATGGCTTTCCCATGGTATTTTCCCATGGTATTGGCCACTTGGGACACGTCAAATCATATCTCACTATTCATAAGTCGACCAGAAATCCTAAATAATTATTAAATCATTAATGATGTCATTAAACACCCGAAACTCAAAACTGCATTTTTACTATTCACCGATAATTCAACTATTTCAGAAAAATCCCAAAACTTCACCCTGACATAGTATTGATGACCTGAATTCAAAAATGAATTCCATTTTATGAAAATAACTTTCTAAATATTTTAAATTTAATTATTAAATAAAATCATTATCTATTCCAAAAATACAACTTTAAAACTATAACTCATTTTGTAATACCTTAAAAAAAGTAATCAACGTCCCATAAAAATATTGTATACCCATAAGAAAAGAATGTAACAATTTATGATTAAATTTTATGAAAATACATTTCCATTTTGAATTATTAAATTAATTATAAAATTTTAAATAAAATATTTATAGTGTAAAAAAATACCAAAACATAAACTATGATCATTTTTCCCTTTTACGATGTCTAAAATGTATTTATACATTCATGGGTGAAGTTTCAATTTTTTTGGTAAAATTACTATTCATTACTATTGATATGGGTATGTTACTACTCCGACTTCACTATTCACTAAAAACCAAGTTGATCTTATTAGACTCTAAATTTATCACTGATCACAACGGTAGAAAACCATTTTTTGAAAATCATTTCACATTATTAATTATTTAATGTATACAAAAATATTTTAAAATACCCTTTCTTCCTAAATTCATCAATAATAAACATCCTATATTTATCTGAATATTTGAAATTCACAAACTTTTCCATAAGAATAAATAACAATTTTATTTATATAAAATCATTACACAAAGCAGTTAAGGTCTCGTTACATAGACCCTTATAATAGCAGCACTGGACCTAAGTGTAAGGTGTGTTATGGTGATATAATCTTGGGGTGGCTATTCGATTCAAGCTTCATACATTGAAGTTCAGCTTGGGCTTGGTCCAGAGCAAAGCCCAGTGATTCTACCTCATTCCCAAGCTCCAATAGATGGGATTGATATGGCTCGAGTCTACTGGATGAGGCCAATCAATCTTCTTTCTGTATTAATTAACCAAGATAATCATATTTATAAAAACACTACATTAATATTATAGTTTCCAATGGTCATATTAACCAATGGTCATATAACAGCCAAAACCCAACAGTATCATTTTAATTATACCCACTTCATCAATTAAAGGATATAGTTTTGTTGAGTATAAAATGAAATAACATACAAAATTTGGAAACAAATATAATTACAAAGTTTGGGTCATTGTAATTACTAACAATTTTTGGATTCATAATGGAATCATAAAAATAATATAAAATTTTAGGATTTTTCTAAAAAGACTGATTTTTTACAAGTACTGCAAATCATATTTCAGGAAACAACATAGTGTTTATAACATTATTATTACATATGTATTAATTTTAAATTTAAAAATAATTATTCTAAAATAAAATATTTATTTTATAATTGATATTTTAAATTTAAAAATTTAATTATTAATTTAAACATCCATATTTCATATTTTTTAACTGAAGATATATTTTTTAGAAAAAAAAAATGTTTTAAATAAATTATAAATTTATAATTTTAAAATTGATTTTGGTGAATTTCATAATATTAATATGGTTAATTTTTTTTAATTTGGAATCACTGAGACATATTATGTAACATGTACCAATTTGGTTTAATCCATAATTGGTAAATTAAATTTTTAAAAACTGGTTACTTCGGTAATAAACTAAAAGGGTAAAAAATGTTTTACCAAGAGGGAAAGACCATAATAATAATTAATTTTTTTTGAATTCGTGGATGTACTCTTGATTGACCTTATTTCTTATCTTAAGCATAATTTTCCAATTTTGGATCTATTTTCCTCGAGTGTAACATCCAATTATTAAAAGGGTTGGGGTATTTACAAAAAATGACAACCCCTTTCACGTATAAAAGGGGACCTCTTCTCCTTGCTTCCACTGAAAGTATAACCCATAATTTATTTTCTAAAGTCATTAAATCACTTTCTGAAATATTCCTAGATAACATTAATAGTTTCTTTTCTTCTCAAAAGGACATCCCCAAATGTTTCACCCCCATAAAAAATTATAAAACCCATGAAATGTGTTATAATATTATAACCCCTCATTATAATTTCAATTTCATTATGGGAAATTATTCTTCCTAAAATTATTTTCATCATTTTTAAATTATAACAAAATTATAATTTGGAATCTTGATGTTGGTGGATTCTCGGTTGTGGTGCATCTAGAAGATCTGTAGTAGAGGTTAAATCTATATAAATTTTCACTTCTTGTTTGTGTCTTATATGTGATGGAGGAGATTAATTGGTCTTATATTGATCTTAAGAATAGTATTTCTCATTGATATTGTAACTAGGATTGGGAAATCATTCTTATTGTAGGTTTTGTTTTAATATTATCTTTAATTCTAGACATGATATTAATATGTTATGGAATATGGAAAATATTCAAATTAGGAAATGTGTTTTCGAAGTCTCGGAATGAGATTTTAATTTCAATCCCATCAGTCAGTAGAAGTGAACTACTCAGGTATGGTTCAAGCTTCATTGATAAAGTTGGATGTATTGGAACCCCAATATTTTAAATGATCATTCCTTCTATTTGGGTACCCATATATTTTTGGATCAATGATCTTTGAAAGGTGATCTTGGATTCTTTGTTCAAATTTTGGTGGATATTGATCTGCATTCTTAGCATCCATATTTCATTACTCTTCATTCTTGTGATAAAAGAATTAATTTCAAAGTATAATATGTGCATGTTCCTCCCTTTTGAGAACTCTACAAAATTGTGGGTCACTGGGTAAAAGTCTGTAGAGTGATCCAAAGGATGGGAGATAAGGCTCCAAATATTGGGGACTACAAGGAGGTTAAAATAACTTGGAATAAAAATATTGTTATTATTTTGAATGGAGAGGTTCCTAATTCCATTAGGCACACATAACATCATAGAGGCCCTTTAATTTCACAACTGATCTAGAGAAAATCATGGGAAAATATCACAGAGGAAGAATAGGAATGAGACAAGCCTCTTGATCTGGCCTTTCCACTTGATATGTTGGGTTCATGGGAAACTATTGATAATGGAATGAAAATAATTGATGATAACTATTGGGGCATGGATTATGCAAATAATTTTTTTTCTTTTATTATATTTTTTATAAGGATGTGATAGAAAAGCATTTGTTCCTAGAAATTTCTCTAGAAATCAAAGAAATAGAAACCATGTTGTAGGAGAAGTCTGTTGTTGAATATCGAGATGATAATGGTATGAATTTTATATCCATATCTAGTGATGAGGTTACCTTGGATTCTTCAGAGTATCATTGTGATATTAATGGAAATATATCAACAACTATAGTTAATATGCAATTCATAGATCAATCTGGTAATGAACGTAGTATTTTGAATGTTTCCATTACAGAGACTAATCAAACTGGTTTGTCAATTTAATCATGTTCCCAGAAGAGTTATGTCTGGTACATTAATAGTGATGAATATAAAGAGGATGTGACTAAAATAACTAAAATTTGAAACCTCCTATAAGGTTCTTCTACAACTAAAAGGAAAGTTAGTGGAACTCCAAAATATAAAAATAAAATTTTAGGGGGGAAATGGAAAAGGGGGATGCAACCCCAGATCCAATTCAAAATGATGATTTTTTTTTAAATTTCCAAGGGATATATAATAACGATATAGTCAGTTCTCTTATGATTTATATTCAAAAGTTTAATCTTGTTTTTATAGGATTGGTTGAACCTAAAATAATCATTTAATCAAAAGTTTTTAGTTCACAAATCTTATATTTCAATTTTTGGGAAATAATAGTTCTCTATCTGATGTTAAAAATTTATAGGTGAAGTCACACATCTCCTTGGTTGAGACATATTTGGATGTATCCAGTGAAAAGTATGTTTCTTATTCCTTTTAAAGATTAGTAAGACAAAAAATTTATTTCATGGATTGTGATCATAATAGGCATCACTATCATAGGAGTATATGGCTAGAAATAGAGTCTCTTAAGGCTACTATCATTGATCCATGGGTTGTTATTTTTGAAATTAATGAAATTATGAATCATGATGAATAAATGGATCGTGTAATTAAATCAATCTCTTTTAGGGAATCGAAAGAATGTTTTATCATAATGTTTTAATGGCAGTGAATCAGGTTTGTCACATGTAAACTTTTTTCAAAAATAATCTCAATGGAATGGTAGCTAGAAAAATTATCATGGATTTCGATAATCATTTAGTTATGGAAATTTGAAATTATATTTCTATCATTACATTATCAAGTCTTAATTTATATCATCACCAATCCTAGTTGATTTTTTGAGAAAAGACTCTAAAATTTCATTTCCTTTTTGGTTCACCAATTTCAAGGTGTCTCATAACGAGTGTGGTAAAACTATTGATGTCATTTTAGGTTTATTTGATTATAGAAATGAATCATTTTTGTGTATTAATAAACATAAATTTATCAATTATTGATTTAAATATGGATTATTTATAAATTTATTTCTATTGATAGTGATCTTTCCTTCCTTAAGTCCTCTCTTTAGAATTATTAAGAAAAAATCACTATCGATGATTTTTTTAATATAATTTTGAGATAAGTTGAGATAGATGTAATGATTAATATTAATCTTAATATTGACGATTCTATTCAAATAATATCATTTCAGGAAAAAGGTCATAAATAGGGGACCTATTTTCTATTTTCCTTAATTCACTGCATATATTTAGAAAGGTCTCTCGTCCCTTTAACTTTCTCCAAACTCGTTATCCGAATTTGTAGAATAGGCATTCCCTCACAAATCATGTTGTATACAATGATAAAAATATTTTTTATGGTTCCTATATCATTTATAATCATATGGATTATATTATTCCATGTATTATTAATCAGTAGGAAAATTAAATGCTCATTTCTCCTCCTTTGGAAGAAGATATTTGGGTTATGGTTTTTGGTCTCAAATTTGAAAGTTTGTAACACCCCGAGCTTTTATGAAAAATATTATTTTAATTTCATTAATGTCTTGTGTTTTATGCTACACCAATATTACCTTGCACTATACGCAACACTGTATTAGCTTGCAGTATACGCAACACTATTCTTGGATCATGTTACACACAATTTTGATAATAGTTATTCTACGCAACATTGAGTATATATATATATATATATTCAATGTATAGATGAAATATGGTTGGATTATGTTATACAAAAAAACAAAGGATTCGTTCACAACACGCAACCCTGACTTGGCTTGCATTACAAGCAATCACGACCTTCCTCGATAGCGTGTGTTGTACGCAATACCGGGTTTTACTAAACAACGATATATTATTATAATATTATTATGAACTAGCCGTTATGAATAGTATTAACTAAATTTTGAATTTTATAACATTATTATTCATCTTACACATTTTCTAGAACATGGTATAAGAATAAAATAAATTTTTCAGGTAAAATAAGTATTTTTCAAAAAATGCAGTTTTGCCGCCTTTTGATGGCGCACCCACATTAAATATAGTTTTTGACATGTTTATAAGTTCAATTTGAAAAAATAATATTCTTCTTTGGAATCATGAAATAAAAATTTACTTTGGATAAATTTTTCATATTATTCTGGTAACTTTCATATTATGATGAATAGTAAAAACACGCTATATTTTAATTAAAAACAACTTTTTTATCGCAATAATTTATATCGTTAAATTATAATATTGAATGGTTTTAAATTATAAATAAAATATATTTTTACCATTTAATATAATGTATGTCATTATCATTGATTATACCTTGAATTCGTAGGATAAATCAATTCAATCTTTTGCAATGTTTTAAAGAAAAACCCATTTTCTTTCAACAATGGGATTAATTTTAATTTAATTTCTGCAACTTTTGTGTATTGAATTTGGAAAAATGGATTCCATATTTGGCATCAGTGGATAAAAATTATGTTAATAAGCTAATTTTTATTTTTGGAAATTATGAATAGTAACTACGGTAAATTTTATTTACCATAGTTAAAGGTAAATCGGGTAATTAAGGGTAAATACAATATTATAAAATTACCCTAAAACATGTCAAAATCCTATTTAATGACTAAACGTAGACCCATATCACCTAAGGGTCAGATTAGATTCATTTAATGGACTTTTGTTCTTGAAAATAATTTAATTATTATTAAAACCAAAGATTGTGACAACATGTCACTTTCTTAAATATTATAAGTATAATAATTTTATTTTCATGATAAACTGCATGAAACATAGAAAATGAATAGTCTATAGAAAGCTAATACAATTATCGACATCATAGGAATTTATTTATAATTTTTAGGTATTAAATAATTATCATTTATTATGACACAAAGATGATAGAGTAATTATCTTATTAATGAAATATTGACATAATTGATGTTATAAATACCCAAATAAATGTAATTTAAGACTTTTTATGAATTCCACTACTTTTCTAGGTTAATATGACTTGTTAGTATTTATTTAATTTATTTATTTAAAACTAATCACTCTGTTATGATTTTCACAAAAATCAATTACTAAATAGTGTCAAAATTGATATAAAATAGTTTTTAAAACAAATATTATATTATTAATTGTTATTTTATTCCTAAAAATCTAAGGTTCGGCCAAATGACTTATATAAGATTATATATATTAATAATATACAACTTGGGGTTCTTTTGGCTTCTTATAGTATGTTTATTAACCTTATAGTATAAGAACACAAGAAGACACGGTAAAAGTAAAATTATTTAACTTAATGTTAAATCTAAATGATAAGGTTAAAATAGGAACATAAACTTGTCTAAATTCTATTGGATGAGAGGATTTTGACCCATACCCACCTTATCTTCGAAATAAATCAATTCAAAGCTATTTAAAACCGAATTTGGATTTATAATAAAATAATAGTTTTAGTTATTCCAAAGGTACCCCTCTCCTCCCTTATAAAAGGGCACCTCCTCCCTCTCTTCCTCACACCACTTTGAGCCTTCAAGATCGGCCAACCCCTGCCAAATTACTTTTTCCACTTCCCTAGAAACATCCTAGAGGTTATGGTCTTCCTCAAAGACCAATTTTAGTGCCTTAAAAGGAGATCTCAAAGAGGCGCTTCAAAGAAGAGGTAATGTCCGTTACTGATTCTTTCATCTTTATTTCTTCTTCCATTTCTTCTTCTTAGGTTGTTTCATTATGAAGTAATAACATCAGTATCACTTATATACTGATATGTTATTATAATTATGAAACAACCTTATTTCACCATCTATCCATCCTACAGAAAACAAAATCACCACGCGTGCGTACGTACGGAATATCGTCTCCACGCCGTGGTGTAATCTATTTTCCACCACCACCTTACTTGGATGGGTATAATAGTGTACATAATAACTATATATGATTATTTTAAAGTGATATTTATTCTGAAATAGTATACATACACTCCAATACAATTCCACGATCATGAGAACGATATCATCGCTCGTGCGTACGTACGGACTACCGTCTCCACGACGCGATGAGATTCATTCTCCATGTTAACCATTCATGAATGATTATAAATTATATATAATAATTAATAATGAAATATATGACATAATAATTATTCTGTATTTATGCGTATATATATGTATTTCATCTACTTAATTCCATTCAACTCAATAAGGAAAATAAAATAGCGTTCATGCGTACGTACGGTCTACCGTCTCCATGAACGGTGTATTTCATTCCATTTACTGATCTATTATATATATTTATATTCTGAATATATATTATATATAAATCAAGTTTTATATTCTGGAATTAAGTAATCATGATCTAAGTAATCATATGAATAATTACAAGTCAAAACACGGACGAAAAATGTAACGATTTTACCCAAAACACTCTTTAACATGGAATTTACAAAAGAACGAGTAATATAAAGTCATAAGTGAACCATATATGATATCATAACAATGAGTATGATTCTGGAATAAGTCAATGACATTATTTAAATCATTATATAGGAGGTTCGGACACTTACGAAGTAAATCGGACCCAAGGTAAGGGAAATATCACAATCTCATTTGTATTCGAGATTGTTTATACTTTGAACTTTACTGGGATGTATTTTATCATACACATCCATGTTTCGTCAATGTGTAATATTTATATACTTCTACAATAGTTTATATACAATTTTACCCTTCTTTGAGTTTTTAGTAAAAGATATGAAAGGAGTCTTTTGTCGTTATTCATACGAGGTACTTTTTGACTTTTCCGACAAAAGTACGAGAAGAATGTTTTTTTATACGGCATGAATGGATTTAAAAATAATAATAATATTTCCAAGAATATTCCTTTACAAGTTTTCATGTTTATTTTTAGTCAACTTCTTTTAGTTTAAAATTGTATGACATGTTAAGAAAGGAAAAATGTTTTTGAAGTAAAAAAGGATAATTTCCTCAAGAATGGAGTTCAAGAGTTTTATCAAAATCATTTTCCATCTAAGATAATAAAGGGTTCTGTCTCTATCCCTATTATTACATTGATTTGATTATGTTGTGATGGAAATATTTTTATTAATTCCTTTATCTTATATGAATTGTTTTATGATGTCCCGATGTTTAAGATTCCCATTTTTATTACATGGGTTATGCAATGATGTATGATTTATGATTTTGTGGAACACATAAGAATGGTATCATTATGAGATGGGTGGGACCTCTATATCCCTCCAATTCATTGGGTAAGGATTTTATATCTTATGAGATAGACATGGATGGAATGGTAGGTTATACCGGTTCAGTGAAACAGGACTGAAACGAGGAGTGAACTCGGTTCCGAAAGGGACTTTGTCCACTAAGATAGTCTTGGCAATGAGTCTGGACTAATAAGAAATGATTCTCTATGATTATGTGTGTATGCCACAAAGTTTCATTTTTTCTGTTATGATTATTGGGATTAAATTTCACTACTATGATTTATCCCATGTTATGATATTATGATCTCTTTTGCAGTTTAAGATTTCCAAAATGTTATGTTCTTATGAATATGATGTGATTGATTTTTCTTTTGTTTACCCTTACTGAGCATTTGAGCTCACCCTTTTATGTTTTCTTTTCCCCAGGATATAAAGAAAGGTATTAGGTAAAAAAAAGGAAGATCTTTATGGGAGATGTTGAAGATCTTTCACCATGATTAAGAGATTATATTCCGAGTTTCCAAAGACACTAAACTATTATGATCCTTGTGTGTGTGTTTTTGTTATGTACTAAGTATTCCGCAAAAGTAATGCAATGTCCATATATGTCAAGCTTCTGGTCTCTACAAAGTTCCCCCAAGGAGATTGTTTAAGATGATTCTTATAGGATTGTCTTTCATTTTTAAAAGTTATTTCTCCTCCTAAGGGCCTTAATTCCCAATTCACATCCCTCATTAAAAAACTATAAAATCCCAATGATATCCATATCTTTTTAAAAGTTGCCTTGGTTAATACCATTTATAAAATTATTAGTAAAATTATTTCCAATCGGTAGTATTCTTTTTCATCTGTGAATTTTTCTTCAAATCAGTTTAGATTCATTAATGGGAGGAAAATTTATGATTGTCTTATTACTACCTCAGAATGTGATAATATTCTCAAAAATCCCATAATTGGGGGTAAAATTTCACTTTTACATGATATTAAAAATCTTTTTTACATGGCATATTTGAATTTAATTTTCAAGGTTCTTTCTATGTTTGATTTTGATGATGTTTTTATTCACAACATTAATCTAATTTTTGGGAATTATTGTGTCTTATTTATTATTAACTTTTTCTTCAAGGTTATTTTTCATGCTATATGGTTTTCAAAGAAGGTTAACCCCATTATGCAGTTACTTTTTTCATTTTATACGATTATCTCAGCGATCATAATTTCATTATAGTTGTAAATGGGAAGCATAAAACCATTAGTGTTGGTAATGGGATCCCTTTCCTTAGTTATCTTATATATGTGGATTATATCATACTCTTCCCCCAAGGTAATAAGTGTCATATTAAAAATTTCATGAGAAATCTTTCTCAATTTTCTGATATAAATAGTGAAAAGGTTAGTTGGAAAAATTCATTCACCTTATTTGGTAAATGAATCACTACTACCATGAAAAATTGTGTATATTTATGAATTGGTAATTAAAGAGGGCTTTATAACTTTTAAATACCTTATGGTTCCTTTTCTTGTTATTATAGAAGCCTTATACTTTTTACGAATCATTATTTAGATTGGAAGAAATATTGTATCCTAGAAAGGTAAATATCTTTCTATGGCTAGTTGGATTTTCATAGTGAAATATATCATCATTTAATAAAAATATTCCTTCATGGTTTATGAATGGACAGTTGTACTCATCCAATGAATCATTGTTTCAAACAGAACATTTATTTGGAAGAGTATAATTTTTTACAGGAGGTTAACTACAATATCGTAGAATGATTGTTGCATTCTCTATGAAATAGGGGGATGAGGATTAAAAGGCCAAAGTTTTTAAATAAATCACTACATGGTCATTTCATATAGATGATAATTGAAGTAAATTCAAAGGTTCTTGGTTTTCTTCATGATAGATTTATTATTAGGAAGGAATCTATGAATTTTAACTATATTGGTACTTCTTTTTAGCATGTCTTCAAGTCAATTTTTTTCTAAAGGTGATTCTCATTGAAGATGGTTGGTATCTAGTGATTCATATAAATTTTTTTGGAATATTTACTAGACCAGAATCCACCTCCTTGACTCTCTATTAGATGATTTCATTAATTTTTGTTTGGGAATTTCAATAATGGATCAACTATAATATATTAATGTGTTTCCAACTCACTTTAAAAATATTTTAACTAGTATTCCCCTTATCTGAATGGTCTCTATCTTCTCTCAAAGAAACAAAGTGATTCCTTAGGAATGGATTAAAAAAGAACAATGACCACCTTACTAATATTTTTATTAATAGGGGGTCTAGTACATTTTTTCCTCAAGGGGAGTTTTTTTGGTCTTAGGAGACTGTAATGAATGGTTTACTGAATTATATGATTTTTTTATTGTAATTCCATTTGTCCTATTTTTAATCATTAGTTGTTTAAAAGGTTTAATAGCTATATCATTACACCTTCAGTGTATGTCCTTTATTAGAGGCTGGTGCATAATAAATTTCCTATAATTCTTACCTACATAAATATATAATATCCCTCTATTTTGTATGTTTTCTCTACCATCATCTTTGAGAGGATATATATCACATATTCTTGATTTATGTTATGGAATCCACTATATGAAAATATATCTCTAAAAGTTTTAAGATTCGTTTTTCATGGGATTCCACTATAATATATATTTTTATTGTATTCCCAAATATCTCAATCTCAACTAAATTGTTTGTCCTTTTTCAGATTTCTACAGTGGACATTATATTTATTTCATTGATGAGAAATAATAAATGGATACATTAGAATCTTTATTTTTTGCTTCATGTTTCTTTGGAAAAATTACTTATCAATGTTATAGAATCGAGCACTTTACAAATTTATTTATTTCATAATTATATTCATGACCTATCTATTATAAGATGTATTACGGTGAAGGGAAATTTTCATCCACTATTTTCCATAATGGATGTCTTATTGTAGATTCATTTTAAAATGAGATTCAATGTGTACATGGATGTGTCCTTAAGGGGTAATTTGCGTCCATCATGTTATGGGGATATCTTTAGGGATCATCACGGTGATGTCTTGGGATGCCTTTCTAGTTCATGTGGTGTTTCTTATTCACTTGAAAATGAAATAGTTGGTGTCATAATTAAATCTAACCCATCTAAGCAGTGGGGTTGGAATTATATCTAGTTAGAATGTGACACCACCATCATTTTTAGGACAACAGGTTATCTTCTACTCATCATTATTTGATGTTAACAAATAGATGGATCAATTTCTTAGATTTTCATTCATTCATTGAAAATATTGTAACACGTGTATATAGGGAGGATAATTATATTATATATATTATTTCCTATTAAAGAGATAATAGAAATGGATTTTTGTGGTCTGATCAGTTTCAAAATTATATCATTCCCACATTCCATAGGGACCAGTGTAAATTTACACATTTTAGACTCTGGTAATCTTTATTATTAAAATTAATAAATGATTCATTCTCTATTAATATAGGTCTCATCCTTCCAAAAAATAAGCATCCTTCCCAATTTATATTTTGAAAAAAAGAATCAACATTCATTTATTGTGTAGTGTACCACATCTAAGACACTACATGTTTTGTTTTCCTTAACTTCCTTAAATGTATGTTTCTAAAATGGAATTTAATATAAATGAATAATATTTTTTATATGTCATTTGTTATAAAATGATTAACCAGATTACTATATTTTCCAATTTTTTGGAAAATGAAATTAGCATCCATTCGTATGTGTGGACAACTAGCTCAATTAAAAATTTGATTTTAATTTTACATTTAATAAATTCCTTAATTATCGGGTTATGTTAATAATTCTAATGAAAAAATATGATATTTAGTAAATAATTAATGTTCTACCAAAAAATTGGATAACATATTAGAAGTATGATAAATAAACAACCCATGTAAATTAAATCATCTAAAATATTGTTCTTTGAACAAATTCATTTCTCGACACTAAGAAATAACTATGTATATGTTTTAAAATTCTTATATTTCCTCCCAATTATGACATATAAAACAATTAGTTATATATAAGATCATTATTCTTCTATTATAATTATATTACAATTATATAACCTTATAATAATCGATTGATTGTGTTATATTTTTTTCAATTGGATTAACCACCTACTCAAAAAAACTATTGAGAATATTATATATAGAAATATATGATATAAATATTTAAATGATGG
The DNA here is from genome assembly GCA_963277665.1 of Viscum album. NCBI lineage: Eukaryota > Viridiplantae > Streptophyta > Magnoliopsida > Santalales > Viscaceae > Viscum > Viscum album. Next base: position 844,825,508 of record OY728159.1, read on the forward strand.
TATTTTTATGTTTTTTAATTTTAATATAAAAATTTAACTCATTATTCATGAAATCCCCCTTTATTAACTATGAATTGTCAAAAAATTATTATTTCCAAATTCATCTTAATAGATCATAAAAAACTCGATATAATGAAATTTTAATATTATAATTAGTTATAAAAAATAAATCAAAATAACATATAGGTTTTGGGAATGATGAGTGTTTTTAGAATAATTAATAATTATGCTATTACAATAAATGTTTTCAATATAATAAATATTTATCAGAGATGATATCAACAATAAATATTAATTAACTAATATACATATAGAGGGTAATTATAAATAATGATTATAAAAGTTTAAATACATGAATATGTTCTAAAATATGTTCCTAATATTATTATTATCTAATGAATTTACTTTAACAAATTAATCTTATTCATGGAGTTTTAATATACATATCAGGTTCTCTCTTAAAATGTATTTTGATTCAAAAATTCCAAAAATAGTTATAATTTTCATACTATACTCCATTCAGTGAGTATTAATACATCTTATTAAACAATATTTTATGATATTTATATCACCCCCTAGTAGTTTCTGTAATTTTAGATAATCATCCCCTCTTATGAAAATGAAATTTCAATTAAAATATTAAATATTAATTTTTTTTCTCAAATGTATATCATTGTTGGGAAGAATGCTGATCTTACATAAGAAAGAATTTTTTTGACTTTTTATTTTTTACATTCCATTGAATATTGTAATTTATAATTAGAAACCAAATTATGTGTTTTATAATGTGTCCTTCATGCCTCCTTGGACCAATTTTTAAAAGGATATTTTTTAATCATTTTACAATATGGGTTTTCAAGTATTGTATTTTGAAATAGTAAAAAACTTTCAATATTTTCAAAATAAAATATTTTATCATACTCAAAAACAATTTGATAACCTTTATCTTTAAAAAAACTATTCCATTATTTATGAAATTTTTAAAATTAAATGTATTAAAACATCACATCAATATTTTGAAGTCATTTTACTTTTCTCAGAGCTCGATTGTTTATTATTATTTTTAAATTTGATGATTTAAATATGATTACACTTTATCTATTTGAAAAATATAGAACTATTTCAAGGAATTATAATTTAAATTTCATTAAAAATATTTATGTTTGAAATTATTACGAAAAATGTATATTCAAATTGACCCACAAATTATCTATTTTTTACAATGTTAAAAATATTTTATAAAAAATGTTCTATTTTACATTCACCTAAATTGTTTAATTTAAATAAAATTTACTTATTTAAAAGGAATTAATTGTTCATGAAACATAGTCTCTATATTTATATTGAATTTAAATTTAGGCTGATTTAATTTTGGGGTGTCAACCATTAAAATTATTGAGGTCAATTTGGGATATAATATGTCGATATTTTGTTAAATCCATTTTTCTTTCCATGGGTTCTCTATAAAATGATTAATGATTTATTTCAAGTGGAACAAAATATTTATTTTTTATTGATGGGTGGGGTCATATATATTCCTCCAATTCATTGGTTAAGTGTTTATATCACATGATATAATGAATTTATTTATTGTTAAAATTAATGTGGAACTATTCTCACATGGTTGTGTGTGGGTAAATTTTTAGTTTAGCCCCGATCAAAATGTTGTGCATGGTTATTAGTTTTACTTAAATATTCTAATAATGTTATTAATGGTTAGAATATCGGTTAATCTATTCTCATATGGTTTTTCCTAAGTATAATTTTTGGTTTACCTATTCTCACAAGACTGTACATGGACATATTTGTTGTTAAGCTATATTCCATATGATATGTTTTCTTATATCTTGGTTTGTTTCCCAATTGTATACATATTCATATTCCCGTGCTATTATATAATGGATCATGTTCATTAACTAATTCTCCATGAAAATTTTGTTTAACGTGTTTTGTTATACAAATACTTCTGCTATATATCCAAAATTATGTTATACATTTTGTTGGGTATGATTTTCTTCTAAATCTAAATGGTACCCATTTTCTCATATTATAATGACATATGATTTTTGAGTTGTATTTCATATATTTAACCATAATGAGAATCAGACCTCACACTTTTGTTATTCTTCCATCACTAAGGTTATTGAGCTGACTGTAACATATAATAATACTACAAAAGATGTAGCATAATTTGATTGTGGAATAATGTTCACATGTTTTTTAAAATAATTATATTATTTTACTTGTCATAAAAGACACAAAACCTTCTATTCAAGTGGGTTTTTTATTATTGGTATGATATAATATAGATGTTATAAACCACACCATTCACCTCATTTTTTTTCTCGCTAAACATCAATTACATCCAATACAACTTTACCTTCATCATCTAGGTCAATTCATTCCTCAACCCCCACACTATCAGAATTAATATCCTCCGATTTTGGGTAGAATATGATTACTATAAGAATATCTAAAGTTATTTTTTTATTGTTCTCAAATTATTTGATGTATATTTCTTATAATATTACATGTTCTTATAAAATAATTTTTTTATTTTTGAAAAAATTATTTTAGTTTTTTCACAATTTTCTCACGCATAAATAAGTTCTTATTTGGTTATTTCACAATCTCATAATATCATTATTTTTATTAACATATTACTAGGATATTTCCTATATTGATATGACAAAAGAATAAAATTAGAATCCTACTATCGCAGTTACCCATTCTTATTTTCAAATTTGAGTAATTAGAATACACCACCTAATGAACATAAATTTACATCACATCATATTCTACTATGAGTTCCATTTTCACTTTTAATGATATTTATTTATAATATAAATTTTTCACAACATTTTGTTTCATTATTCCTCATAAAATATGTTATAATATTTCTGTTAATACTATCTAGTTTCTCCTCCTTTTTGTAATTTTATTTGGGAAATAACACCATAACATTAAAATTTTGTTGTATTATAATTAGGATAACATTTATTTTACCCACATATTGTCAAAAATGATGTTACCCCAGTCAAATAATAAACTAATATACTAATCCAAATAAATTCTAAAGTACTCAATCTTGTTCCATTATTGACGAAACTCCATATCACATTCTATAAAGTATCTTTTGAAAACGTTGAGTGGTTGTTCCCATATAATAGGAGATTATTTACACAACATAACATTATTTAAGGTATAATTAGATAATTATTGTTCCACTATGTTGAATCCATTACCATCTACATCATTCCCCATTCAATCTTTTTCTGATTAAGGTTTATATTTTATAATGAATGAAATTTCAAAAATTATATTTTTTTTGGTTAGATGAGATATTTTATAGAAGAGAAAGACTCATATATTATAAAATAAAGAAAATATTACAAAAGACTAAAAATGGGTGATTTACATTTATCACTCTGTTTTAGAGGAGTGAGATCTTCAGGAACCTAATCAAACCATAAAAGGTCAACACCATTAGCACCTTTATTTGTCAGACCATCCCCCACAGATTTGGCCTCCATGAAGACTTTAATTATAATATAATCCATCAATGATATATAATCCATGAATTTTATCTACTGATTAGTATACTTCCTTCAGAGGTTAGAAGTGCCTTCCTTGGTGGAATGAAAAATAATACTAGATTCAAATTAAATCTTAATATTGTTAAATCCATGATATTTGGATTCTTCTACAACAATGATAACACCAAACATTTATTCTTCAAGGGAAAAAAATACCACATGGACTATGAATACATCTGAATATAGTTCCATGATGATATTGGAATCATATATATAGCCCAAGGGACCGAGATTTCACGTTGATGCTCCATATGATTTAATTTTGATAGATTAAAAAAAGGGTCCTTCCATAATACATCAATTGACCACATGGATGATGAAAATTCCCTTTTACACCAACCTGATTCAGGATAGACAATTCACTACTGTCTTATGAAAATAATCTTTTTGAGGTGGAATCACTTCCATGATGGAAATAAGAATCACTAATATAGTTTTAGAAGACATGAAAATTAAATGTACATGAACTTATTTATTTATGGAATGAGGGATAATGTAGAAAAGTTCCTATTTGGAAACATGAAAATGGATCAGAATGTTAACAGACCGTGCTAAACCTCACCATCATTGGAGGAAGTCAAATACTTGGTCGACCTGAGAAAGGGATGATTCAAAAATATTAGATATGGGCATCCACATTGTAGATGAAGTGGAAAAAATTAAGAACAAGTTAAAAAAATCACCCCTATGTTTATGAAAATAACATAGGAAAAACATAGAGAATTACCATAGGATTTCTTGCAATCATTAGTTGAGGTAATCTTATGATCCAATCTTCAAACCATAATGGATCGAAAATGCCTAATTTAATTTATGCCCAAATATCCATACCAATATAGATCTATTTTGGTAGATAATAATTTTTTATAGAAAATTTTTTATGTGAGGATACCATTTATAATAGGATCACACACCTAAAAATCCTTCCACCTAAAGAAAAAATAATTCTCAATAGTGGTAATAGTGTCATTTGTAAAGTTTCCCATGTTACCAAGTTGATCCTTGATTGAGATTTCCAAATCCTCATTTGAATATTCATTCATAATAGAATCAATTAATGGTACACTAGTCCAACTGAAAATCCAGAATTGAATAAATTACTCTTTGAGGACCAAGAACCTGGATTGAGAATCAATTGAGAATAAATTATATTTTAAGGAAGGCTATACTAAGGAATCAAAACGATTAATATGTCCACGTGTCATCATATTCATTAATCTATCCTTAAGAGAGACAAGAGACTCTAAAATGCTATTATTATATTTCCACATAATCTAAGCATTTAGGGAATCATGTATGTAACCAAGATTCTTGATACCCCCCCCCATATCCTAGGGTTTACAATAAGTACTCCAATAAATAGTATCTTAATTCCCCTCCATAATGATACCTCTTCAGATTAAATTATTATTTGAAATTTTGATACTATTTATAAGGGAATCACTCCATTTATACACCATGAAGTAGTAATAGAACTGTAAATAAAAAAACTTCACAAAAAAAACATGAACAACAATATATAAAGACTTTCCCTTCTAAGAAGAAATATTCCATTAGATATGACTAATTATACTAGAAATATAAAAGACATTTTGTCTTCCCCAAAACATAGGAACCCCAATATAAATTAAATTAAGATTTATATCATGAATACCAAATCCCCGGGTGATTTCAAATTTTTTATCATTAGATATATTCCTTCCAAAGTAAAAAACAATTTATTCCATCTAATATCCTGACTAGAGAATTTAAAAATGTGAAAAAGAATCCTATTGATATTTATAAATTTATCATTTCCCCTTAAGATAAGAGGATGATATAATCAACAAATAAAATATGAGTGGGGGAAACCATTACCCTACCCACACAAATCGATTTCATTTTCCAATTTCCATCTATAATGGAATGTAACATACTAAGATAGTCCACTACAACGAAAAAATAAATTTTTGATAAATAATCACCCTACATGACACCTCTAGATATACCAAAGTATCCTTCTGGAGATCCATTAATGATAACATAGATATGTCATGATCCCCAAATAATTATAACCCAACAAATAAAATCCCCATCAAAACAATAAAAATAAAGAATCATGAAAATAAATCTCCAATCCATTATGTCAAAAGATTTCCTAACATCAATATTAAGAGAAATAATACCTCTTATAGTGGTATTTTTAAGAATATTAACACATTGTGAGGCGTTGATGAGACAATAATGAATGGACCTTATGATGATAAAATTAAGTTTACATAAAGAGACAATCCTACTTATAAGGGATGTCAATCTTCTAGCAAGAATTTTTCGAATGATCATATAGATGGTTTTGACCATAAAATTTTCCTAAATAGTTGATTCTCATTGGAATTCTACACTTCTGGAATATGGGAAAGAAACTAAGAATTAAACCCTGGAGTAAGAAGTCTTCCATTGAGGAATTAACTACAAAACATCTTATGAAAACATGAAAAAATTCCCAAAATGTTTGGACAAAAAAGTTTCCAAACCCATCCAGACTAGGGGAAATGTTTGGTTTGATATTGAAGACAACATACATAAAATATGGCCTTATGGGAACTAAGGTAATCCTAGAATTTTCCTCTTGATTAACGAGACATTTAATAATTCCATCCATAAGGTCGATTATGATATATGATCCATTAAAGATATTTTTTAATTAGGAAACAACATTCTCAAAGAGATCCATTATGTTATCAATCATTTGATCCCCAATTTTGATCATGTAAAGTGTCTCAGAATCCATCAAAAAAATTTAAGATAAATAAACATTTTTGGATTTTTTTCTCACCATCCTTTATCCAATTAGATTTTGAAAAAAAAATATTCGCACATAATTCATTAAATTCATGAGGTTTTTAAGCATGAAAATCATCTCTGATTATTTTAAAACTCCATCACAGATGTCATTTCATGTTTGTTTCTCTTGAGAATGTCAGAGTGAGTCCTCAATCATGGAAATTCTAGAGTCACAAGAAATAATGAAGTATCTTCTTTAAAAAAATTTATTCTTCAGAAATTTTATTTTATTAACACATCAAGAACATTCATTACTATATTGAATAGAGCTCCAAGAATTCTAAACCATGTTTATACAATCTGATTGTGTAACCAAAACCTTATTGAACCTGTAGGGAAAGAGGGGATTCAAATACATTCCAGTGAGATTAACCCAATTTGGGTGATAATCTGATTTGATTCTTGATATATTTTTGAATAATATATATTATCAAGTGCCAATAATATTATCATTAACAAAATCCATTTCATTTTTTTGTAGTGGAATCAGTGAGATGTCTTCTATAACAACAATACATTACACTAATAAGATTGAACTAAGTCTACCCATTATATTAAATGTTAGTTCTAAAATTTATTTAGGAGGTGGAATTAGTCACATCATCCATATTTTTATCATGATTCATAATTGAGTTTAATTCCCAATTAATGATCTAGGGACTAATAATAACGGATTTAAGGGATAAAATATCCATTCAATGATTTGTATAGTCCTGATACACGTTATGTGCATAAATTAAGGAGCAAGAATATTGAATGTCTGTGTAGTTAGAAGAACATGTTACATGTTGTTCATTTATTGTGACCAAGAAACACTAAGATTTAAGGGTTCTTCATTATAATACAAAAATATATTTATTTAAATGTGACAATTATTAACTAGACATTATATTTTATGTATGAGTTGAAGTAACCACGTTTTGAAAATAAATGTATATTTGTTTCATATAAATTCAAAGTATTTATTAATAATAATAAATATGTACTCAATTTTTAGTAATGTCATTATATTCATTAAAATACATATTCATAAAAAATGGATTTTTTTGGATTTTTTTCTGAAAATATAATAACTAATTTTTTTACTTTTAGAAGTTCTATTTTGAAAAACTGAATACCATTTTTGAAATTATATTTTCAAAATAGGGATGGGGTGATGTTTTAGGAATTTTTTGAAATGGAATATTTAATTCTAGATTGTGAAAAATACTATTTTCGTAATAATGTATTTTATTTTCACTAAATCATGTAATTTTCAAGCCACATTATGATTTGTTTTCTTTTAAAGTATCCTAAGATAACTTTTATCAAACATTGTCTAAATAATTCAATAAAAATAAATTTTAGATTTGATTTTTTTCGGATGTTTTTTTAATGAACCTAATAATAATTAATGGAAATTATCTTCTTATAATTATGCCATATAGTATAATAACATTAAATCACAACACAATTAACTATTAGGTATTATGTGACCGTTAAACAAAATATAATCACAACTATGATTTGAATATCAAAAATCTGACATACACAGCTGCGATAAATAGGATGAACTATTAGGTATTATTAGTGTATCCTTTTATGTTCGAGGGTTCTTTTATTATTTTTAGATTTGTATTCAAGCACCTAATTGTATTTTCTTATACTTAGTTAATGGTTGGAAATATAAGAACATGTCCCATCAATCAATGTGATAGGTAATGTGGAGATGGTACTAATGATATGCTAAATATTATGGGAATAGGTGATCAAAAAATCATGATAGTATTTCCTCAGGTAGCTCATATTGTTAATAAAATCTTGGATCATGTCGAAATCCCTCCTCAACAAGGAAAGAGAAATATTCCATTGAATCCTTTATAAGGAAACGACATCCCATGTTTAGTGTATCTTTAGAACCCATACTTTTGGAATAGTTGATTAAATCCATTGAAATATATTCTCTTTCCTCTAGTGATGAGAATAAGAGAAAGTCATACTAGTTGTCTTTTGTTTTTATGGGAAAGATGGTTAGTGTTGGAAACTGATCTGGAATATGATGTCCAAAAAGGATGTCAATTACCTGAATTAGGAATAATTCTAAAATAAATATTAAATATTTTTCCCAAACCAACCATCTTAAGATGGAAACAGAATTCTTCAGACCCAAGTAGAAGGAATATGAGCCTATCAGAGCATATGAACCAAAATTCACAAGGTTTTTATGATACACATCTTACTTTTTCATGAACACTGAAATCAAGGTGGATCTATTATTTAGTGGACTAAATCCAAGTATACAATATGTTTTTTCAATTCGTGACATCAAACGCTATGAAGAGATTGTTCATTGTGCCCTCATGATTGAAATGAAGATCAGAGACTCTCATTGGTCTCATGGGCCTGGTGAAGAAAAAGGAAGATGGAGTCTATTATAGGTGGTTTAGAAAATAAATCTCATGATGTAAGGATGATCAAAAAAAGCACTTGTCAAAATTGTGGTAAGAAGCATCCAAGGAGCTGTCTAAAGGGAACCAATAATTGCTTCAAATATGGAAGAGTGGGACATATGGATAAAAAATGATGAAGGGATATGAATAATCTCACTAACGTGGAAGAAGAAGGGAAGGCTCAGATCAATCCTTAGCATGTTGTGTAGTGTTTAAAATTCAAGGAGCATGGGCATTATGTGAAAATTTTCACTAAGACAAGGTTTGTGGGAGGAAATCAACAAACACCTCCAAAGAAAATGATGAAGGGCTTATGGTATCACTACTACTATGGTGGATCCAGATAGTGATGTGGTGACAGGTAAACTAGTTATTCATTCAAGATTAGCGAATGAACTATTTGATTCTAGTTTTACTCAATATTTCATATCTTTCATGTTTAGCATTACTATTCAAACTCCACCTCAAAATTTGAAGGTTGTGTTGTCTGTGAGAATAGAAAATGGGGAAATTAATAAATACAAATTAAATAACTCCTCCTCATTTAAAGTTTGAGGACTGAACCTCCCAGTAACTCTCTTCATACTTCCTTTAGTGGAGTTTGATGTTATCTTAGGAATGTATTGGATACCTTTATAAAAATATGACATCAACTATCAAGAATGGTATATCAATCTTCACATCCAGAAGAATCCTCTAATTCATTATAAGATTAATGAGGAAGATAAATCTACTTTAGAATCATTGTCTCAATTATAGATATTACCGACTTATGAGAAAGCATGTATATCTCTAATGTTTGTGAGAAATGAGATTATACTTCTCTAGGATACACCCATCACGAGGGATTACAATGATGTATTCCCTAATGAATTTTTTGGTCCTCCTCTTGATTTATAGGTTTAGTTTTCAATTGAACTTATTCCCAGCTCTCTAATTATATCCAATAATCTTTATAGAATAGCCACCGTAGATATGTAATAGCTAAAGAAGCAGTTACAGGAGAATCAGCAGAAGGGTTTTATATGCTCGAGTGCTTCCCCATGGAGTGTTACAGTCCTATTTATCAAGAAGAAGGATGGATTAATGCACCATTATATTTATTATTTTGACACTAATAAAATTAAAATAAATAATTATTATCCCCAGCCTCGGATAGATGATTTTTTTGACCAGCTATGTGGGGCCATTTATTTCATTACGGTGGACCTTTGGTAAGGATATCACCAATTAAAGGAGAGGAAGAAATATATTCCCAAGACTACCTTTCAAACAAGATATGGAAATTAAGAGTTCATATTTATTCCCTTTGGACTCACTAATACCTCAGAAATTTTCATGGATTTAATGAATTGAGTCTTTAGATATTACCTCGAGAAATTTATGGTAGTCTTTATCGATGATATTCTGATATACTCCAAGAACCAGTAAGAACACGAGGAGCATTTGAATACAATTCTTAAGACACTGAAAAGTGAAAAATTTGTAGAAATGTATAGTAAATGTGAGTTTTAGATTGAGAAAGGATCATTCATAGGGCATGTTATCACTTATAATGGGATATCTATAGACTCTTCTAAGACAAAGGCAATCGAATAGTGGCCTAGGACAACATCTATAAGAGATGTCCTCCGCTATCTTGGTCTAGTTTGGTATTATCTTATATTTTTGAAAAACATATCATTATGTTCAAACACAATTACAATGCTTACATAGAAGCGTGAAAAGTTTTTATGGACTCAAGAATTTGAGGAAATATTTAAGGTTATCCAAAAAGAGACTTATCACTATGTTCGTATCCATACTCCCGACAAGTGGACAAATCTTTGTTGTGTATAGTGATGATTTAAATAAGATATTTGGATTTTTGTTGATGATAAATGATAAAGTGATATCTTATGCTTCACGGTAGCTGAAAATCCATGAGTCAAACAATCCTATTCATGATCTAGAGTTGGTGTTTGTGTTATTTACGTTAAAAACTAGTGGCCTTATCTCTATGTGGAGAACTGTGGGACATATACTGACCACAAGGGTCATAAATCTTTATTGACATTGAAATATATAAATATGAACTAGCGAAGATGGTTAGAGCTCATCAAGGATGATGACTAATCAATCCACTACCATCCCGGTAAGGTGAATAAGGTGGTGGGTGCTCTAAGTAGAATGGATCGTGCATCTTTATCAATGATGAGAATTGAAAAAGATCTAGTCATAATAGATTTGTAGAGTATGTACATGGGAATCATTAATAGAGGAACAGCATCAATCATTTCTCAAATGGTTTATTAACTTTCTATTATTGGTAAAATAAAGGTTGATCAATCAAAACATGTAGAAATTATAAAATGGGTGGAAGATATTAGAAATGGGAAATCATTTGAGTTTAATATTTTTGAGTAGGGAGTTGTAAGATTTATGTCACGAATATGTGTACTATTTGATCCAAAGATAAAGAATGAGATTTCGAAGGATGCAAATTGCTCAACATTCTCTATTCACCCAAGGAGCACAAAGATGTATCGATATATCTGAGAGAACTTTTGGTGGGACAATATGAAGAAGGACATTGTTGTTTATACATCAAATTTCCTTGTATGTCAAATAGTGAAGGAAAAAATATAGAATTATAAGGGGATGATACAACCACAACCCATACCAACATTGAAGTGGGATAACATCACCATGGACTTTCTCACTAGACTTCTAAAGACATCTAGTGGAAAAAATGAAATATGGGTCCATGTGGATCATCTTACAAAGAAAACTCACTATATCACAATTTGAGATGACTTCTCATGGGATCATATTGAATAGATATATATCAAAAAGGTCATATGTATCTATGGAGTACAACAATCTACTTTACCCTATAGAGATCGAAAATTCACCTCAATGTTCTAGAGAAGTCTCTAGCATGCTATAAGCACTAAATAAAACTTTAGTGCGTCCTATCATCCTCAATCTGATGGAGAACTTGAGGGAACTATTCGGACACTGAAACACATGTTGCGATCATGTAGTATACACTTAAAAGGAGGTTGATACCAACATCTTCCACTGTTTGAATTCTCATACAACTGTAGTTTCCACTCCAACATCGAATGGAACCAAATGAAGACCTTCATGGGAAAAGATGCAGAACACTGGCATGTTAGAATGAATTCATTGAGTGTAAGAGTATAAGACCCGGAATGGTTGAAGAAAAGGTGGAGAAGGTTAAAACTATTAAACGACACATCAAGGAATACCAAAGTTGATAAAAAAATATGTTGAGAATCATCAATGAGACCTTTAGTTTATAGTTGGAGACATGGTATTCCTCTGCATATCTCTATGGAAAAGGCCATGAGGTTTGGGAAGACAGTAAAGCTAAGCCTTAGGTACACTGTCCCCTTCGATATTCTTTATCACGTTCTAGATATGGCCTATCGACTATCCGTTCCACCTACCATGTCGAAAGTACACGATATCCTACAGGTATCCCTCTCAATAATGTACATAGTAGATCATTCACATGACATGTCTTCATTGGTGGTAAAGTTTCTGAATTGTCTTTATTTTGAGGAGAAGCCATTGAAGATATTAGACCATAGAGATCTTGATCTATGTAACCGGAAAACTCGCCAGGTCAATGTACTATGGTGGAACCATATGTACGAAGATGCAACATGGTATCTAGGGGGGAAATAAAGGAAATGTACACACACCCGTTTACCACATAGAATGTGTAATGAAATTTTGAGGGAGAAATTTCATAAGGGGGGAATAATGTAATGAACCAAAGATTGATCTGTGGAAATTCCATTCTTATAATTATTCCACATAGTATAATCACATGAAATCGCAAAAAAAATGAACCTTTACATATTATGTTACCTTTAAACTTAACATTGTCACTTTTCTTTTGAATTTTGAAAATCTGACATACCCAATTTCAATTTGTAAGATGTTTGGAGTCCAATAAGTAAAACATAATTTTTTGTGGATAGTAACATACCCTTATGAATAGTAATACGACCCTTATGATTAGTAAGTCATCCAAGTGAATAAGTAACCTTACAAATGAAAGTATAAATAAACTTTATCTATATTATAAGTAACAATATCATACAATTATATCATAGTATCATTATTTTATGAATCATGTATATTTAAAAACACTATTATGCTTTATTTAAAATTTTAAAAGTATATTTATTTTTAAAATATCTATTCATAAATTTTTATTTTTTGGACTTATGATTATATGTTAGTCTTAAGAGACCTTAATTAAAATTTTAAAGTGATAGAAAATCAGTTTTAATTTTAAAAGTTTTATTTTTCATATAAATTGCGATTTAAAATAAAAATTCAATTTCACAAATCTAGAAAATTATTTTTTAAAAATGGAGGGAATTTTTTAATTCTATAGGTCGAAAAATGGTTGTGGTGAATTTCTGAATATTTTTGAAATACTTGATTTTTTGGGGTGAATAGAAAAATATGTGAATTTGTTGTATATATACATTATATGTTAAATACACTATTTATCGAGTCATGGATGATGTAAGAACCTTGGTTCTGAAATAATATTAAAATATTACTATTTTTGGTCCCAATAATCATGACTATTCAAATTCTTGAGAAAAAATGTTAATTTAATGATTAAAATAATGGTAAACCCCTCCTCTCCTCTACTATATGTACCACCCATCAGTGCCTCTTCTCTTCACTCATCTCAGGACTTGTGCCTTGTATAAATTTGGATAAAATATCTCTATACGACCTTATCTCACGCTCAATATCCATTGGTCTCTTCAAAATACCAAACACTCTTCCCTAAAGATGTTCTCGAGGAAGTTATATTCAACCGGTATACTCCACTTTTCATTTATTTTATTTTCTTTCCAATTCCATTATTTCTTTCTCTTTCCTCACCTTCATTCATCAAAATGTTATGATAACTCCAATACATTACATTTACAATAATTTTATTATTATAATGAAATATTTCATCATCATCTCTCATTTCTAATTATTTTTCACTAGAAATTAAAACACCATCCGAGATGTGTTAATTTATCACATTCAAGGACAATAGGTTTTTTATTTCAATTACCATATTCAACTATGGTCATGACCCCATTTTTATGTTATAAATAGACTATAATATATTTATTATGTCTAATTTATTCTTCTTTAATCCTTTGTACACATGATATTAATTTATAAAGCAATATATGTTTGGTGTGATCACAAACCATCGATCAACCAAAACGGATATTATAAATGTTTTACATAATAATTCATCTTAACATCAAATGAACAAATGAATTTTATAACATTTTAATCTAAAGGATGTTCACTAATAACATATAACTCCTATTGTTGACCACAATCTTCATCTGACATGTATATCCTTACATTTATATAAGAATACCAATCATGAAAACCAATGAAACAAACAATGAAATTGAACCTCTTAACCCATGAAAAGTTCATGAATGGACTTAATGAGGTTATAATAAATCAATTAAATAATTAATAGGTTTTGGAAATATTTATAAATGTTTTTAAATTAGTTTTTTAGGAAATTAAGATAAATTTAATAACACCATCGTACTTAAGGTAAGGGATTCTATCCGAGCCTCCTTTATTCATTAGGATGGATCTATATTTCTTTTTACCCAAATAAGGATATATTTTCATTTCATATACTTGTTATAAATGTTTTGTATGTTCTCAAAACTTATGTATCAATATCCATTAATCCTTATATAATTGGTATATACTTGTTTTAAAGTGGTTCCCTCCTCAATACTTACCGATAAGCATACTCGTTTTAAGGAAACATCCTGAATTCTTTCCATATTTCAAGTGCAATCTATCATCTATTTTAATCCACAGTTATTTTTATAAAATAATCCTTTTGTAATAAAAATATTTTTGGTTCACCTATGGTTTAATATAAATGATCGTTCCATTTTTAAAATGATATTTAGTGTTTTCATTAAAATAATTCAAAAATGTTTTTATTATAACATTTCTTAAATACCCCTTTTTTAGATGTTGTAACTTCAATTTGACACCACTTATCAGGATATATGCCTTTCGACCTTATCAATTTCCATGTAACCCTCTATCATGTACACTTTTATGATACCTTCATTTGTTATTCTTTATGATATGATTATGATACCCATTCCTTTCCATGGGTTCCCTAATGTTTATGTATTATTGATTTTGTAAGATTATAAAAGTGGAAATAATATTAATGAACATTTTAAGATGGGTTCACCCTAATAGTTATCTAATGAATTGGGTAAAGTTAAGTCTAATCAGATGTTATATGCAACGGTCTTGGTAGTTAGCCTCGACTCATGCTAACATGTGCAATGGTCTTGGTGTTTAACCTTGACTCAGGCTCCTCTATGTAAATCGATCCTTGAATCATGCTAAATTCATGTTTTATGTTACTATAAAATTACTATGATTCCATACTTATATGATATCGGGTTTTATATGTTATTATTTCATATGTTCTATTCCTTTTTATATCATTATTTCTTGCCTTCTAACTCATGTGCTAAAACTTCATTATTATGTGTATTCTCTTATTAGGCTTTTATCTCATCCTTTTGTTCTTGTTATCCCCAATATATTCTATGAAGATGTATAATCACAATGTTATTAATTAAATATTTTTGTAGAATAAATAGATAAATTTATTATTTAGTCCCATCTTTTGAGTTTTATGTATGTAGTATTCTAATACACTATACCTTACGAGCATTGTCTTTTAATGTGTTCCTTTAGTATGCTTAAAATCATGTAATGGTATGTTTAAAAGGCTAGGGTCACTATATTTTTGTGTTGACAATGAAATTTTCTAATAAATTATTGCCTTTTATTTATTGAATTTATAATAAAATATATTTATAACACTTCAATAAATTCAATATTGATGAATTAACTCCATATTTGGAATAATGATGAACGAATTTGTTAAATAAGAACCTTTTCTTATTAGTAATTATGAATAGTAACCATGAAAATTAATTTTTATGTGTATAGGGGTACAATTGGTATTATAAGACTAAAATAATGAGATAACGACTAATAATTACTAAAACGCGTGACTTTATCCAATTGAATGAGTTTTTATCCATCCAATACATCCCAAATAATAAAATATGCCACATTAATTCCACATTCCTTTGATTATAAAGTTTATATTATTTTATTTGAATGAGAAATAAAAAATTTAACATTTTTTATTTTAATTTCACCCATATGTTGTCATATGGGTAAAAAGTAGTCAAT
Organism: Viscum album; assembly: GCA_963277665.1. Taxonomy (NCBI): domain Eukaryota; kingdom Viridiplantae; phylum Streptophyta; class Magnoliopsida; order Santalales; family Viscaceae; genus Viscum; species Viscum album. The sequence goes on from OY728159.1 coordinate 844,841,664, forward strand.
AATGAATATAAAATATTGTTTTGAAGTTAAATAAATTATTTTTATGATATTAATTTATTTGTAAAAAAATCATTAATGATATTTTTAACTAAATTCTTATGAAATGATAATATAATGCTTGTAGAAATAGTTGAAAAAACATGGAAACTAATTTTAAAAACAATGAAATTACCATTATTTAGATTAATTGTGGATTTCCACTAATTCTATTGGAAATTAATAATTTTAGTGAAGGTTAAATAATTTTCTATTGGAAATCAATTTCTATCTTGATGTTAAAGAACATAGATTAAATGAATAGTACTAATAATGAATTTTATGATACTTTAAGATAAAACATATTTATTAACTGTTTTAAAAATAATATTATATTATATTTGAAAATTGGGAGTATAAATATTCAAAAAATTCAACAACGGACCTCTTGTGAGTAACTTTCAACTATATAAATAAATTTATGACCTTAAAGGAAAAAATTTGTTCCCATGGTTGAGGTTAAATTTCATTAACATGGGAATATATAAAAAATTATGATTAAAATCCATAAAAAGAATTTATAACATTAATTAGATAAATCTATTTAAACCTTATCATTTAATATATTCAAAGTTATTGAATTTTATTCCACATGACATGGTTATGATATATTTTATATTTAAATAATTAAAATTATTATGAGTGTCATTTTCCTAACTTATAAAAGGGAATATAAGGCCCCATCCATTAACATTACATAATCTTGAGTTATTTCATGAATTCACATTGAGGAGCTTTTCAAGTATAGAGTTTTAGTGAATTAGGCCTTAACTATTACATTACATCTCAAAAATTACAAGGTTATCAATTATACTCTATCCATGAATTTTCCCAACAATAAAACTCCTTAAATAAAATACGAAATATTTTATTGATATAAATATTATTGAAATCTTCATTTATCTTTCCCATCCTTATACCCTATGAAAAACATTTCAAAAATTTGGGACGAGCATAAAAATATCACTAAAGTTATAAAATAATGAAAAAAAATATGAGTCCATCAATGAATACAAATAAGTGAAATCATACTTTTAACTTATAAAACAAAAGATCTATAACAAACCTCATAAAAATCATAATATTTATGAATAACACATAGAAATCATAAATCATAAAGGTAACATGTGGAATCCATAACATACTTACATTGCAGCTTTCATAGTTACATTGGGAGTTATGTTTGGAATACCCATCACAATATATTCCATAAATATCTTAGGAGAAGCATTAATGTTTACCTCTATCACATTACCCAATACATTGGAGAGATATCTCGGGCTCACCCACCATAGGTTTTTCACCAACCCACCCTTATATGAAAATAATTCTTAATAAACATAACATATTCATAACACATAAAACAATAATAAAAGAAAGATAACATTTCCATATTGCGTTCAAAATTAATCATTTCAAGATATTGTCGTAATCAATGCTTTTTAAAATCGATTTTCTATAATAAATACTTAAAAAGGGTATATTTCATTTGTTTTCCTTTTAAAAACATTACATCTTGTTAAAGAATCCAAATATCAAATAACACTTGCGATGGCAGAAAGGTCGTTGTAATCACGTATGTTAAAATGAAACATTCCCTTTGTCATTTAGTAAAACAATTCTTAAAAAAATCATTTTGAAACCCATTGAATGATATTAAAATAAAAATGGTATAATTATACACCATATAAAATAATTTCATATATAAATGAAAATATGCCTTAATTAGAGGAGATTGAGATGAAGTCCCTTACAAAGATAATATCCATAGGTTAGGGATAAATCAATGACATAATTATGTGTGAAAAATATAAATACTCCCAATATAATTGGATATTTAGTGTAAACCAATCATGGGAAATTTACACATATTACTGGAAAAACAAAACCAATGACATAAATATTTATCCCAAGGAAATGATATTGAGGTACGATTTCCCTTACAAAGTTTGTATAAATGATGTAAGAATTTATCAATGGGGTGATTATGTGTAGAAATATTATATCCACACAATGAGAAGTGGAAATTAAATCATAAAAATATAAATAGTTATTCCACATAGGGTCTTGTCATAATGTAATCAATGAAGTATTCTTAAACCCCAAATAGAGTAAATTGAGTTTCGGAATTCCCTTATGAAAATTCGGCAGCCTAACAACATCACTTAAATATTCATAAAATGAGATTATGAGAGAAAAAAAGGTTCTATAATAATTTGGACAAAAATTGGATATAAATAATGATATATAATAACATACCCCCAACATAATAAAATGGAAATAAATAGACATAACATAAAAGAATACTTTTACAGAAAGATGATGGTGAAAGGTTCCCTTACCCTGACTCCGACTTGTCTCCTTCATTCTTTATATTCATGAATACTAAACTTAGGTTAATTTCTATAATATTCATAAAATTTTTCAATTTTATTATTCCTTTTATATCACTTATTACCTTTCTTTAATAGTCATATAATTATTCAAGTTCATATCTGACGTTTTGTCGATGTTCGGTACTTGAGTCAAAATGAACTTATTATAATTAAAAATTGTCCATGTCATAAAAATTCCATTATCGCCAAAATATTTTTAATTATTTAAGTCTCATATATATCTTTTATATATGTAATTAGATCCAGTATATATGTATTTAGAATATTCCATAACATTTGGAGATAAGAAATGAAATCCACCGTTCAAGGAGACGGTAAGTCGTACGTACGCATGAACGCTACATTCATTTATTTTTAATATTTAATGAAATGAAAAATAAATGATACATAGGTATATTATAACTATAGTGTAATATACAAATTTATATACATTACATAATCTCATTAGAACCATCCTTTATACTTTCCATGTCTAGAATGAACGAGTCATATCACTTTGAGGGGGTGGTAGTATTCATTTCCTTAAATGAAATTATTGGATTTAAAAATTATGGAAAGTATAAATGTATGTTTTAAATGAAAAATAAAGAAGAAAAGAGAAAATATAAATATAATATATATCATAAATAAATATATCTCCATCATAATGGCCTCCATTATAGGTGGTAGGGGAATATTGTACAATCATCATTACATGAGGCAATAGTTCGCCATACACAATAACAATTTGTTCGTATCTATTAAATAGATGTGTGTGCAACTATATTTCTAATATTGCTCATAAAAACAACATATTATATCAATAACATTGGTTTGGTTATGTAATTAAGAAAAAATAAGAATATCATATGCAGTTAAGAAGGAAAATAATGGAAATGAACTTTAGAGAAGATGTAACCTCTAAAACCTGTAAATCCTTTTGATTTGATCCAAAAGGATTTCTTGAATTTTATTATACCCATGTAATGGAATATAAGAGTAAGTTAGGGATGTTATATTCTTATTTGAGAAAAATTAGGACTAGAAAATGGGATTTAGAGGTGTGATTAAATTGGCAAAGGCGGTGGCCATTTATAAGAGGGAGGAGGGAACATTAGGAATGTTTTGAAATATTATTTTATTATAAAATTATTTTCTTTTTAAAAGGGTCCCAAAAAAATTTATTTCAAATATAATATCACTTTGGTTGAACCTTTCTCAAAAATTGTTTTTAGACAAGTTTAGGTCACAAAGGTAACCTTATCTATTAGTTTTAACCCTTAGTTAAAAACATTAACTCTTACCATGTCTTCTTGGATTTTAATAATATATGGTAACTATGTTTTATATTAAATTTAAACATAACCATAAGTGGATCAATAATGATATTTTTTTCATTATATAAGTCAGTTTGATTAATCTTCAGTTTTTAGGAATATTATATCATTTAATAAAAATTTTTTTGTTTAAAAATACTCATTTATGATAAATCTAACACTATAAAGTAATTGATTTTAGTAAATGTCATAAAAACTAGATAATTAAAAGAAAATGAATTAAATAACATAAAATATGTCAATATAATCCAAAAAAATCATCTATGGAATAAAAATAATTAAATTACATTGATTTTAATATATATAATATCATTTATTTGAATCTTTCATTAATGAAGCAATCACTACATCATCATTGTGTCAAAATTAAATTCATCTATTTAATAGAAAATAATTATAAATAAACAACCATGATGTAAAGACCCGGAAATTTCAAGGTAAATTTTTTCTTAATTTCTTTGGAATTTTACAAGAACTTAGTTTCTGACGGCACCTGATTCCGAGGCTCGGTGTGCTCGGAATCAATTTCCAAAATTTAGCTCCGGGTTGTTTAGTGAACAAACGAGCGGGTTTTTCTAACTTTTAAACCGGTGCTCGGAATCGAAATCTGAGGGCACCGATTAAACTACAGCGCTGGTAAATACTTAGGAACACTTTTTCTGGAGTTGCATTTTCTCGGGAGGAGTTGTTAAAAATTTGTGGAATTAATAAATAATTGAATAAAAAAATTGTGGAACAATTGTTTTTATTAATTCTTTATCCTAATGGTTATATCCAACATGGGGTATTTAGGGTGGGACTTACAAGCCCCTAACTACCCATGAGAGGATTAAAGGTGCAGTGGGGCCCACACGAACCCCACCCCTTTCATCTTCCCTAAACTCCCTTAAACCTCTCCTCTCATTAATTGGTAACTCTTCTTAACATGTTTAACCCCCCTTTAATGTGAGACCACTCACCTCCCTCTCTCTCTTCTTTAATCATGCCAAATCACTTAATTAATTAAGTGAGTTAAGTGTTTGATTTATAAAATTTAAAATGCTTGGATTGATGTAATAAAATAAGATAAGTCTTATTTTATTTGAGAGATTTGGTTGTTGTGTGAGGAGGATTTGGAGAGAAAGCTCTAAGATTTGAAGAACTTCTTCCTTCTTGAAGAACGCGAAGAATGCAACTCTCCGATGAAGAACGCTAACACCAAAGAGCGGTGACGTACCCCTTTCTTCCTTCTTTGCGACAAGAGGGGATACGTCACATCTTTGAGTACACTTGGGCGACGTCGGGCCTTCCAAGACCTTCGATGAAGAATGCTTCCCGGTCTCCATCAAAGGAGGAGACACTGCCATGGGAAAATCCCAAACGACGACGTCACCTTCCGACAACAACGAACGATGCTACCTCTCCACAGATCCATCGAGGGATCACATCACGAGGTAGGGGTTTTTGGTTCAATTAAATCTATGTGGGTTATATCCTTGGCCTTGAATTAATTGTTGATAGTCGTTTGAGCCACCTGTTATCGAAATAACGGGAGGAGGTCGGACCGCGCGAACACGGTCGACCCTCCTCCCCTTTTGATGGTTGTTCTTGTTGCGGCATGATTAAAGGAGGCATGGTACAATGCCACTATGCGGAAACAATTGAGTAACGGGTGAAGAAGCGTGGCGCCGTCGCGCGGCACCGTTGCGACAATTCGAAGGCTCCGTAGACCGTTTAATTGACGGCGGATCGTCAGGCGATGACAGAACGGGTCGCAGAGGCGGTTTGATGAATCTGCAGTAATGTTCGAGACCCGAGATGAATGCCGGCACAGACGGAATTGAAAACGGACAACTGGAGCAACTCCGGTGGCCCGCGGAAACCTTGGAGGCACGGGTCGCCGGAGCGGCGCTGCCAGTGACCGGAGGTGGCGGCCGGAGCTGTCTGGCCGCCAGGAGGCAGCGGCGCCCTAGCGCGCCGTCGGAGGAAACAAACCGATGCGGCTTGCCATGTCTTACCGTGGCGGTGCGCCATGGGGGATCTCGTGGCCGCGTGGGATCCCAGAGGAATGGCAGTGGTGTAAACCACGCCGGCATCAATCAACGGCGAGGGGGTCGCGCACCCCCCCGCTCCGCGGCTTCCGCTCGACCACGCTAGCCGAGCCGCGGCTGGCCATGCGTTCGGGCCGCGCTGGTCGGGCCGAACCATGCCAGATGGGCCGGGCCGGGCTGCGCCAACCGGGTCAACCTGGTTCGGGCCGGCCCAGGGGGGGTTGGGTCGGGCTGGGTCGTGCCCAAACCCCCCATTTCAGATTGTTTCTGTTCAAACGCCCAAAACATGGGCTACAGACCTCGGATCGATGCACCATCAGTTGTGATGCGATCCTTGGAATGAGGTGGTCATTTCGGTTTATTACACTCCAGGTTTCGGAGAACTTTGAAAATTTCTGGGTTGGTTTGGATACAAAACCAATCGGGCCCTTGGAGTGGAAACGTTTATATCATGAGCTCCGGATGTCTGATTGATGTGTCGTCAACTTTGTTGGATTCATCTTGATGAGACGGAACTTTTGGCATGCTTCTCCTGAGTTTTGGATGCAGTTGGATAGCGGCCGGGTTGGATTGTACCCAAAATCCAACCGGGCCCCTGGAATGGAAATGCTGATAAATTTCAGACCGGACGTCCGTTTGACGAACCGTCAGCGGTGTTGGTGATCACGTTGAGAAACGGTCCCTATGAGCATACCCAATGAGAGTTCAGGGTACAGTCGAGATACGGCCAGGTTGGTTCGCGCACAAAACCAACCGGACCCCTGGGACGAAAAGGCTATTAACTCACAGAACGGGCGTCCGACTGACACGCCGTCTGTTGAGTTGAGACCCCTATGACGAGGCGGTCCTTTGAGATACTTCTTCATGGAACTTTGTGATACTTGGAGTATCGACCAGTAGCTCGTGGAGCGGACCCTCCTGGTGATGAGCTAGTAGAGTGCAGAGACCTAGTAGCTGGCTGAGACTTGATGACTGTTGATCTATCGACTTGGTGTGTTTCGGATAGCCCAGTGGGGAGCGCATGGTTGTAGCAGCAAACCCACGGAGGAGGAGCGCTTGGTAGTAGCAGCAGACCCGCGGTACTCAACAGAAGGAGTACCTCTGGAGGCTCTGAGGGGGAGCTCTTGGTTGTAGCGGAAGACCCACGGCGGAGGAGCGCTTGGTTGTAGCGGCAGACCTGCGGTACTCAACAGAAGGAGTACATATGGAACTTATGAGGGGGAGTACTTGGTTGTAGCGGCAGACCCATGGAAGAGGAGCGCTTGGTTGTAGCAGCAGACCCGCGGTACTCAACAGAAGGAGTACCTCTGGAACCTATGAGGGGGAGCGCTTGGTTGTAGCAGTAGACCCATGGTGGGAAGTACTTGGTTGTAGCAGCAGGCCCACATTACTCGACAGGTGTAGTACTACAGCAGTCCAAGGAGTTTGACGCACTTGGTTGTAGCGGAAGGCCCTCTGTACTCGATAGAGGAGGAGTTCGGCGCACTTGGTTGTAGCGGCATGCCCACTGTACTCGACGGAGGACGAGTTCTCCAGTAGTTGTGGTTCGACGTCATGAATAAAATCCTGGTTGAGTTTTGTCTATGATCTTGTGTTTACCTCATGATTGAAATGGGTCACTTGATAACTTAGGTATATGTAGGGAAATATACCTGGGTAGTGGTTATCCATTGATTTCACAATCTTTGTGTTTCCTCATGATTGAGATGGGTTAATTGATAACTTGGGTATATGTATGGGAATATACCTAAGTAGAGGTTATCTGTTGATATATTCTTTGTGGTTAACCTTGTTGGATTTAGTGAGACCTTGAGGGTCTCGGGGTCCCTACTGAGTATCGTTATAATCACCCCTGCACGGGCTATGCCCGCACCTCATTGTGTTGGTTACAGACGAAGGGCAGCGCTAACAGAGGCCGAGTGTTCGAGGACTGGACGGTACTCGGAGGTGGACCTCACGACGAGTCAGTATCTGGAGGTGGACATCAACACGAGACGACACTCGGAGGAGGTTGACGTGCGAGAGCATTATGGAGGCTATATGTACCTACCCTTCAGGTAGGATTTGTGGTGGACGATCCAGGAGCTACGCTATATGTACCTACCCTTCAGGTAGGATCTGAGGAGAATGACCCAGGAGCTGCTTCCATTCTTCCAGCTGTTTGTCTTTTCTGTTGTACTTTTGTTCAGTTGTAGTTGTACTTTCGATTGGGTTTGTATTCTGGCCCATTTACTTTTCAGAACTTCCTTTTTGTACTTAGTGTTTTACATCCACTTGCACTCTGTTGTGTTTTGTTTACTTTTATAAAGGAAATGCCTTCCTATTTATCGGGATTTACGCCTTTGGTTCTAGTCTCCAGCCCCTGGCCTATGGAAGGCGGTCTTAGGGTAGTCACGGCACGGGCCCCAAGGATGGGTCATGACAAATTGGTGTCAGAGGACTTCGGTTCTACCACAGAACTTTGAACTACGATCTTTCTTCTATGTGAAACAATAGTGTTAAGAGTATTGAGTGTGGTTATCAGTCCAGGTAATCCATTGTTGGTGCGGCAGCCGACGTATCCATACACCAGGACCCTGACTTTTGATTCCCGACTTAATGCATGAAAACACAGATTGCATGTGTGTTTCAAGTTTTCTTTATTATTACATGTGTCATCTCACCAGGTATATCGTTCTGACCGTGGCGCACCTGTCTCTTTTCAGGATGGCCCCACGACGGCAGCCATCTAGGGTTCCGAGAGTTGTGCGTGACGACAACCCGTCGAGCGACGAGGCCTCGGTACAAGGCCCTTTGATAGCAGAGGCACCAGCGGTACCTCTACCCGCTGATCCACTGATGCTACCAGCCCTAGCCGCTGATGGTGCACATCGCCTTAGTGCACTGCACGAGTTTCAGCGTCAGCGACCACCCAAGTTCCATGGGGAGATGGACCCTCAGGCAGCCAAGGATTGGCTGGAGGCTGTTGTACGAGTTTTCTGTTTGGTAGATACACCAGTTGACCTTATGGTGGTCCTTGCAGCGAGCCTCCTGCACGCGGCAGTGGGCAGATGGCGGAGCTTGATGCTCCAGGTGCACGACGAGGCATCTCTCCTTTGGATGGACTTTGAGAGCCTTTTTCGTTCAGAGTTCATCACAGCCACCCTCCGAGCAGTGCACATCCAGGAGCTGCTACAGCTGCGGTAGGGTAGCATGATAGTAGCCCAGTACGCGACGAGGTTTACCGATCTCTCACGCTATTCCACGGACATGGTACAAGACCCATTCTTCAGGGCCTGAACCTTCGAGCAGGGGATCAGTCGAGAGATCAGAGCTTTGGTTGTTTCGCACAGCATTCTAACACAGACAGGGGTGTTGGAGCGAGCCCTCTTAGTAGAGAGTTTCCTTTCTGAGCAGTCTCCAGTAGCAGGACCCACCACTAGCTGGCTTGCAGCAGAGTCTTTTGCAGCAGGTAGAATACAGATGATGCAGAGGTCCAAGAGGACTAGACCTACAGGTGGTCGACCGCATGACACAGGATCGTTTGTGCGAGGCACCCGGGTGGAGAATGACTTACCATGCGCGGACAGTGTTACTCCTGCGGCGGGGTTTGTCACATGGATCGTGACTATCCGACCCGCCATACAGATGACCAACAGATGAATGAAGGACCTCCCGGGAAGAGGTAGCGGTTCGATCGAGGCGGACCGTATGGAGCAGGAGACCGCGGCAGGGGAGTTGGCCGTGCAGCTGGAGGTGGACGACGCTTCGAGGTGTTTCCACCACCACCACTAGGAGGTCCACCCTGACCGCACGAAACAGGTGGACGTGGGAGAGCTCAGCTTCAGGCAGCTGAGGCATGCGATCATGGAGCTCTGGGAGCAGATGGACAGGAGTGGGACTAGCTCCAGACATGGAGACTTTTGTTCATGTTGCTTCTATCTCTGTTGATGTTTGTTTGTAGATGCTTTGTGTCTTTGTACTTTGAGCTGAAATAATAAAAGACACATTTCTTGTGGCGTTTACCTTCCTGTCCCCTCTTTATGTTGTTACTAAGAGGTTCCAGTTTAAAAAATGTTGACTTGACCCTTACTTTGAGATACCTACTGGAGGATACCCAGTGACCACACACTAATGCTGACAGTGTGACTCAACCCTTAGAGGTGAGAGTAACGGTTGGATCTCTTGGTAGTAGCGTTGAGGCCTTACAACGTCATCCTTGGTATGGATTAGTATCATCCATGTCGGGATTGACTGTATTAGGTGAAGAGCGTGGTTCATCCAGGGGATGAGACTAGATTTCTCTTATCGGCAAAGAGGAAATCTCAGCAGCTCTATTAGGACCAGAAAGGTCTGAGTCATCCAAGAGCAGATGAAGACAGCTCAGAGCCAGCAAAAGTATTGTGCTGACAGGGGGCGGAGACCTCTTGAGTTTGAGGATGACGATCACGTCCTTATACGGGTATCACCTCGATGAGGTTTATAGAGATGTGGCCAAGGCGGAAAGTTATCTCCGAGGTTCAGCAGACCTTTTCAGCTCCACAGTCGGGTAGGAGAGGTGTCTTACCGTTTGACCCATCCACCTTAGTTGCACCAGGTGCACGACGACTTCTATGTATCTCAAATAACGAGATACGAGCTCGACCCTTCACTTTTCATCGACCATGGGGAGCTGGTCGTTGGCGATGGGGTGACTTTTGCGGGGTTCTAGTAGAGGTTGAGGATCGACAGGGGCGGGTCCTACAAGGATGGTCTATTCCTCTTGTGCGTTTTCGTAGGAAGAATGGGAACCTCCAGGTGAGCACATGGGAGCGGGAGGCTCAGATGCGTGCTCAGTACCGCTTTTGTATCCCTAGTTTGTGTTAAAGCTTTATGGGGACATAAGTCCCTGAGGTGGGAGTAATGTAAAAACCCATAAATTTCAAGGTAAATTTTTTCATAATTTCTTTGGAATTTTATAAGAAGGCAGTTTTTGACGGCACCTGATTCTGAGGCCCGGTGTGCCCGGAATCAATTTCCGAAGTTTAGCTCAGGTAAGTTCAGTGAACAAACGAGCAGGTTTTTCTAACTTTTAAACTGGTGCTCGGAATCAAAATTCGAGGGTACCGATGAAACCGCAGTGCTGGTAAATTCTTAGGAACACCTTTTCTGGAGTTGCGTTTTCTCGGGAGGAGTTGTTAAAAATTTGTGGAATTAATAAAGAATAGAATAAAAAAAAATTGTGGAACAATTTTTTTTATTAATTCTTTATCCTAATGGTTATATCCAACATGGGGTAGTTAGGGTGGGACTTACAAGCCCCTAACTACCCATGAGAGGATTAAAGGTGTGGTGGGGCCCACATGAACCCCACCCCTTTCATCTTCCCTAATATCCCTTAAACCTCTCCTCTCATTAATTGGTAACTCTTCTTAACATGTTTAACCCCCCTTTAATGTGAGACCACTCACCTCCCTCTCTCTCTCTTCTTTAATCATGACAACTCACTTAATTAATTTAGTGATTTAAGTGTTTGATTTTTAAAATTTAAAATGATTGGCTTGAAGTAATAAAATAAGATAAGTCTTATTTTATTTGAGAGAGTTGGTTGTTGTGTGAGGAGGATTTGGAGATAAAGCTATAAGCTTTGAAGAACTTTTTCCTTCTTGAAGAACGCGAAGAACACAACTCTCCGACGAAGAATGCCGACACCAAAGATGGGCGACGTACCCCTTTCTTCTATCTCTGCGACAAGAGGGGATACGTCACATCTTTGAGTACACTTGGGTGATGTCGGGCCTTCCAAGACCTTTGACAAAGAATGCTTCCCAGACTCCCTCAAAGGAGGAGACACCGCCGTGGGAAAATCACAAATGACGACGTCACCTTCCGACGTCAACGAATGACGCTACCTATCCGCATATCCATCGATGGATCACATCACGAGGTAGGGGGTTTTGGTTCAATTAAATCTATGTGGGTTATATCCTCGGCCTTGATTTAATTGTTGATAGTCGTTTGAGCCGCCGGTTATCGAAATAACTGGAGGAGGTCAGACCGCGTGAACACGGCCGACCCTCCTCCCCCTTTGATGGTTGTTCTTGTTGTGGCATGATTAAAGGCGGCACGGTACAACGGCACTGTGCGGAAACAATTGAGGAACGGGTGAAGAAACGCGGCGCCGTCGCGTGGCACCATTGCGACAATTCTAAGGCTCCGTAGACCTTTTAATTTATGGCGGATCGTTGGGCGACGACGAAACGGGCCTCAGAGGCGGTTTGATGATTCCGCAGTAAAGTTCGAGACCTGAGATGAACGCCGGCACAGACGGAATTGAAAACGGATCACCGGAGCAACTCTGGTGGCCCGCGGAAACCCTGGAGGTGTGGGTCACCGGCGCGGTGCCGCCGGCGACCGAGGGCGGCGGCCGGATCCATCCGGCCGCCAGGAGGCAGCGGTGCCCTAGCGCGCCGCTGGAGGAAACAAACCGTCGTGGCATGACGCGGCGGTGCACCACGGGGGATCCCGCGGCCACGCGGGATCCCGGAGGAACGGCGGCGATGCAAACCACCGCCGGCATCAATCAACGACGAGGGGGTCGTGCACCCCCCCCCCCCCCCCCCCTCGCTCCGTGGCTTCCGCTCGGCCACGCTGGCCGAGTCGCGGCTAGCCATGCGGCCGGGCCGCGGCGGTCGGGTTGGACCGCGCTAGCCGGGCTGCGCCGGTCGGGCTGGACCGCACCAACCGGGCGGCGCCGGTCGGGCCGGACCGCACCAGCCGGGCCACGCCGGTCGGGCCGGACCATGCCAGTTGGGCCGGGCCACGCCGGTCAGGCCGGGCCACGCCAGCCGGGTCGACCCGGTTCGGGCCGGGCCAGGGGGGTTGGGTCGGGCCGGGCCGTGCCCAAACCCCCCATTTCGGATTGTTTCCGTTCAAACGCCCATATCGTGGGATACAGACCTCCGATCGATGCACCATCATTTGCGATGAGATCCTTGGATTGAGAAGGTTGTTTTGTATTATTACACTCAAGGTTTTGGAGAACTTTGAGAATGGCCGGGTTGGTTCGGATACGAAACCAACCGGGCCCTCAGAGCAGAAACGTTTATATCTTGAGCTCCAGACATCTGATTGACGTGTCGTTGACTTTGTTGGATTCATCTTGATGAGACTGAACTTTTGGCATGCTTCGCCTGAGTTTTGGATGCAGTTGGATAGCGGCCGGGTTGGATTGTACCCGAAATCCAACCGGTCCCTTAGAATGGAAAGGCTGATAAATTTCAGACCGGACATCCGTTTGATGAACTGTCAGCGGTGTTGGTGATCACGTTGAGAAAAAGTCCCTATGAAAATACCCTATGAGAGTTCGGGGTATAGTCAAGATACGGCTAGGTTGGTTCGCACACGAAACCAATCGGACCCCTGGGATGAAAAGGCTAGTAACTCACAGACCGAGCATCCGACTGACACATCGTATGTTGCGTTAAGACCCCTATGACGAGGCGGTCCTTTGAGATACTTCTTCGTGGAACTTAGTGATACTTGGAGTATCTACCAGTATCTCATGGAGCGGACCCTCCCGGTGAAGAGCTAGTAGAGTGCAGAGACCTAGTAGCTGGCTGAGACTTGACGACTGATGATCTATCGACTCGGTGTGTTTCAGATAGCCCAGTGGGGAGTACTTGGTTATAGCAGCAGACCCACGGAAGAGGAGCGCTTGGTAGTAGCATCAGACCCGCGGTACTCAACAGAAGGAGTACCTATAGAGGCTATGAGGGGGAGCGCTTGGTTGTAGCAGCAGACCCACGGCGGAGGAGCGCTTGGTTGTAGTGTCAGACCTGCGGTACTAAACAGATAGAGTACCTCTGGAACCTATGAGGGGGAGCGCTTGGGTGTAGTGGAAGACCCACGAAGGAGGAGTGCTTGGTTGTAGCGGCAGACCCATGGTACTCAATAGAATGAGTACCTCTGGAACCTATGAGGTGGAGCGCTTGGTTGTAGCGGTAGACCCATGGTGGGAAGCGCTTGGTTGTAGTAGCAGGCCCACAGTACTCGACAGGTGTAGTACTATAGCAGTCCAAGGAGTTCGGCACGCTTGGTTGTAGCTGCAGGCCCTCTGTACTCGACAGAGGAGGAGTTCGGCATGTTTGGTTTTAGTGGAAGGCCCACTGTACTCGACGGAGGACGAGTTCTACAGTAGCTGTGGTTCGACGTCATTAATAAAATCCTGGTTGTGTTGAGTCTATGATCTTGTGTTTACGTCATGATTGAGATGGGTCACTTGATAACTTAGGTATATGTATGGGAATATACCTGGTTAGTGGTTATCCATTGATTTCACAATCTTTGTGTTTCCTCATGATTGAGATGGGTTACATGATAACTTGGGTATATGTATGGGAATATACCTAAGTAGAGGTTATCTATTGTGATCTTCTTTCTGGTTAACCTTGTTGGATTTTGTGTGACCTTGAGGGTCTCGGGGTCCCTACTGAGTATCTTTATACTCACCCCTGCACGGGCTATGCCCGCACCTCGTTGTGTTGGTTGCAGACGACGGGCAGCGTTGACAGAGGCCGAGTGTTTGAGGACTGGACAGTACTCGGAGGTGGACCTCATGACGAGTCAGTATCCGGAGGTGGACTTCAATATGAGACGAAACTCGGAAGAGGATGACGGGCGAGAGCATTGTGGAGGCTATCTGTACCTACCCTTCAGGTAGGATCTGTGGTGGACGATCCAAGAGCTATGCTATCTGTACCTACCCTTCAGGTAGGATCCGAGGAGGACGACTCAAGAGTTGCTTCCATTATTCCAGCTGTTTGTCTTTTCTATTGTACTTTTGTTCAGTTGTAGCTGTACTTTCGATTGGGTTTGTATTCTGGACCATTTTCTTTTTAGTACTTCCTTTTTGTACTTAGTGTTTTACTTATGCTTGTAATTTGTGGTGTTTTGTTTACTTTTATAAAGGCAATGCCTTCCCAATTATCGGGATTTACACCTTTGGTGGTAGTCGCCAGCCCCTGGTCTATGGAAGGCGGGCTTAGGGTAGTCACGGCACGGGCCCAGAGGACGGGTCGTGACACATGATGTTTGAAATATTTTTGCCTTTCTAATGACTATTTATAGTCGAAGAGATTACTTATATAACCCCATATAAAAATTGTTTTAGTAAAATATACATGTTTAGGTTATTTGTCTCTTAACATTAAATTAATTATTAAAAATATCATTATCAGTTCCAAGTGGATTCATGGGGTTGAAAAATAGAAAAAAGAATTCCCATGGTCAAAAATTTGCCATCCAATAGGATTATGACATGTGTTAGGATAATTTTATATCATTATAATATTATTTTTTACCCTTATTTTCCAGATTTACCCTTTAACAATGGTAAATAAAAAAATTACTGAAGTAACTATTCATAATGTCCTAAAATAGAAGGTACCTATTTACACTATTTAATCCTTCAAATTCCAAATATGGAATCCATTTTTCCAATTTCAAAAAAACCGATGTAGTAGAAATTAATTTAATATCAATTCTGATTGTCAAACCAAAAAGTTGGTTTTTAAGAAGTAAAAATAATCAAAATATTGACATGTTTTTATGTCCAATTTAAAAATTAAATTACTTTAACTGATCATAATTAGATTAAAGGAAAACTAATTAATCTAATTATATTTTAAAAACAATTAGAAAGGCAATATTACTGTATAAATAAATTATAGGAAAATGTAGTTTTGAATTAAAATGCAGTATTGTTTATTATTCATTAAAAAATAAACTCTATCAGAAAATTACCAAAAATTTAACCAAAGTAAATTTTGTTGTCCTCCTTATATATACTAATTTTTTTTTTTAAAATATAACATATAATGTGAGAAAAACGAAATTTAAAAAGGGTTCACCATCAAAAGGGGGTAAACTTGCATTTTTCGAAAAATAATTCTTTTTTCCAAAAAAATTATTTTGTTCTTATATCATATCTAGAAAACATATAAGATAAATAAAAAACATTAAATTCAATATATAATATATATTTTTGTTAAATAAAATTCCATAAAGAGATATTATTTTATTAACACAATTATTCTCTTTTAAATAGGTTTTCATAAAAAACACATCCTTTATATTCAACTAATATTTATTTCCATTTCTAATAAATTTTTTAACCAATGAATAAATATTTAAACATGTGTAAACCTTTTTTCAGAATTTTTTTGATATTATTCATTCCCACCATTCCAATGGCTAGGCATTAACTACTATTTAAAATATTATTATTATTATTATTGTATTATTTTTTAGTTTAACTCAATGTTGTGTGAAACCTAATATTTTGGAGAAACCCATGTTTGTGTGTTGATTACACTCTCAGAAAAAGAATCCCCTTTAACATAAAATTAATATATTTTTCATAAGTTTTAATATAAATCAGAATGTATAATTCTATAAATACCAAGGTGGTACGGGGAACCTATTATCCATCCTTTTACAGACCTATAGAACTATATATCCTAACCCAAACCATTCCAAATACATTCCTAACCATCCTCCATCTAACCTAGAATATCAATTATTAAAAAAATAAAAAACTATAATTCATAAGGTTTAAGAAAAAATGGGTCTCTTGAGAAGATGTAATCATCTATAAAAAACTATCTAGAAGTATATTTATTCTTCTATAACAAAAAAATCATTTTTATGCATAAAATAATAATTAATCAATAATCATTAATACAATAAGATATTATTATTAATCTAGGAAAACCAATTTTCACTGATTTTCCTACCTATGGAAAATGAAAACATCACTCATGACTACATATGACCAACCATATCCACATAGCTGTGTAATTAATTTTTCATTAACATATTACATGGATGATTAAAAATATGGAGAATATATATATATATATATGATATTAATGATATAATTATTATTCTATAAAAACAATATCTCATTTATCTTCTTACCTTTAAACAATTTAAATATTGTTATTTTAACTAATGTTTATGTCTGAACTACAACCTACACAAATAGATTTGATTCATTTATTTTATATGATAAATGAAATAGATATTTTATTTGATATAAGGGGCTTATTATATACCCTAAATTAATAGGTAGTTCTAATGTAACAAACTAGATGAGGTATTTTTGAATTTCATTTCCTAATTATTTATTATTTCATAACACAAGTCCAAGATGATATAGTTTTTTAATATGATAATTCATGAATGATTTTATTTTTTTGTCCCAAATTATACAATCTGTAATCATAAAATCTATTTTCATTATCCATGTAGTTATTTATGTTACAATATCATCCATGGATATATTAATATTTTATATTATTAATTATATAGAATATTTTTTCATTTTTTACCTATGTTATATAATTCATTCTTTGTTTATTTTATGATAACTTATGTTGTAAGAGTTCCCTTACTGAGAATCTGATCACACCCTTTATTATTTTTTCCTTTCCCCAAGATACCTAGAATGTATCTATCTATGATTTTAGGTATAATATTGATTAAATAATAATTTTATCAAAAAAGATTTATGTTTTCATTCATGTTTTCTTATATAATGGGAAAATGATATTTATATATATAGATTCTACTAGAAAACAAAACTATTCGATCCTATCAGATGATATCTCTTGTAACTTGAGTCAATATAGTAATATATCCAATAGCTCTGCATTGCTGAAGTTATGGTTTTATCGTTTATATCAATGTTATTTTAGTATAAACCATCTGACGTAGAATTAAGAAAACATATATTTGAGAACATTACCCTATTATAGACTCCTTGGATAATTCTATGTTTAAAATAATAATGTAATTTTTTAGTAAATAAGAATATATGTTATTTTCAATGAAATTTCATCCATATCTTCTTACTGGAATGTCGATGCGGTTGTTGAGTAGATTAACCTAGGGGTAAACACATTAAAAGGGATGGACATGGTATTAACATGATAGTCACAATTATATGATGAGTAGGCCTAATACTGTATATTATGATAAAAATTACAAGCGGATACATTTTGATTGGTTCACATGTTCTTTATAAACCTTTATGATAGATTTGAAAATATTTTTTTATTTGAGGATATATCCAAGGATAATGAGCTTATGATTTTTATATAATCAATGCATTAATTTTTCATCTAAATTAGGTATTTTAAAAGATTTATAAATATAAAATATGATTAAAAATGTTATTACCTAATATAGTATTTTCAATTGTTTAGAAATGGATATTTATAGAAGGAATGTAAATCTTGTAAACACCAATAATCAACATAGATATATCCCTCTTGGGAAATTCAACACAGTGGTATTGGAGCTTAGTATATTATGAAGGTTGAATCAGGTCATGACCAATAAACCAATCTATATCAAAAACCTATTACTTCATTCAAATGTAAATTGATATTGAAATAAATAATTTTGTAGAAGCCTCCATCCTTTAAGGGAACTTAAAATTCAGTTAGACATAAATAGGAAATAAATTCCCATGAATATAAATCTATAGATTTGAGAAGTAATGAAAGTTAGAAGGTTATTATGGAATTTTATTGACTAATGGGAGGTGATAATTAATGGTGGTTATTTATTTAAAATAAAAACATTGAGGATTATATTGATACAATAGAATGAAATTATTTTAATTATATGTTAATTGAGGTATAATTTCCTTGTGATAAATGAGATGATATGGTAATACAATTAATAAATTATGATGAAAGGAAGTGGAAAGTATTTCATTTTATAGGAAAAAATTACATGATTATAAAGTCATGTTATAGACTACATATTTAATACTAAAATTAATTTTTACCATTTCACTAATGGGATATAGTCAGACCTCCAAATGAATCTAATCACACAATCATTTTCATATTATTTTGATATAGAATCATGTTCCATCTAGATAGTGATAGAATTATCTAAGTTTCATATTTAAAATTAAATCAAGAAAAGGATATGATGTATTGACACAAAGTAAAAAAACAAATGATAGAAAGGAAAATTAGGGAAGGATGAGACATCCAACACAAGATAATTTTAGAAATAAAAACTCTATTTTATACTTTAATATAATGGGAGATTAATTCAAGTGTTTAGATAAATTAATTATGGGGAGTGAATGTAATGGAATGAAATAAGTCGATATTGGAATAGTACAAAGGAATTCACCAAGAGTTAATGGAATTTCCCTAAGAAATGGTTAAGGGGGAAATTTCAACCTTTTATTATTAATACAATTGAATTTGAAATCCCATAATTTTTAAAATAATATACTTTGATCATAGTATTAAATTTAGATAATTATTTATATTATTTTAGATCACTGCATTCTTTTATATATTCAATGATTGATAAAATTTTAATATTTTTCACTAGAACATTAATAATGGAGTTGTCAATAAAAAATCTTGTAACACTCGGAATTTTTATAGACCTTATTCCAAATGAATTAATTTTTTTTGATATATTTCATTACACTAAGTAAAACATTATTTTCAAAAAAAAATTACTTGGTGTACATTTCAGGCAACAATGACTTCGCATAAGTTAAACAGAACGCTGAGTTTCTACTAAACATATTTTTTTGTTATAATTATTTAAATGAGATAATTATTAACCAACCCATTAATATTTTTCATATGAATTTTAATAACTACTTTAATAAAATTATTTATAACTTTTTTTATATAAATAAAATATGTAAATATTGAAAATTATAATTTTTGGAAGAGTCTTAATATGTTTAAATATACAATTTTTCGAAGGAATAGATTTTTCTGTCCTTCGGTGAGAAAAATGAAATTAATTTTAGACACTTTTAAAAATTTAATTTTCTTAAATTAAACTTCATTTTTGAATTTATAATTTTAAAATTCTCTTAAGGAGGATTTTTTTGTTTTTTCTAACAAACATCATTTTTGGATGAATAATGAAAAACACTAAGTTTTAATTCAAATCTACTTTTCGTTTAATTTATTTATAAGGTAAAATTATATTTTAAATTTGATTAAAAGTTTAATAAGATCATATTTTTATAATTTAATCTAATTTAGTTCATTATAACCAATTTCACATGGAAATTGGATATAAAAACATGGAAATGTTTTGATCATTTTCACTTTAAAATCTAGATTGTCATCCTGACTACGAGATTAATTTTAAATTAACTTCTTCCACTCATACAATTATAATATTTAAAAATTCATTCAATATTTTTAATCCGCATAAATTTTAAATTGTAATATTTTATTCTTATTTTTTGACCAAATTGATTAGTGGCTGTAATTAGAATTTATTATAATGATTATGGTAAAATAATGCTTATTAAGGGATTTAACCATAAACTTAAGGGCCAAAATGACCTAAAAAATTTTCCAACACCCATTTATTAGACATTATTTGTCAATTAACCTTCAAATATTGTATTTTGTTTTGGATGAATTTTTTTATGTAAAAATGTGGTCCCACCTAACTTGTTTTCGAAAATAACAAGTGATTCATTTTCCTCCCTTATAAACAGTCACCATCTTCCCCTTCTTAAAAACAATAAAAACACTTAGGATCGTCCGATATCTGAAAAATACACCACCTAACACACCTAACATCATCCCTAAATCCTCCTTTTCATCAGAAATCATTCCATGTATTCCCTTTGGTGAAAACAAAAAGGTCATACCCAAAGGAGAGGTAACATCCGACATCAAGATATTTTATTTTATTTACTTTCTACACCCTCTCCATTATCCTTATTATAAGAATATAAAAAAATCCATCATAGTTAATGAAGTGAGATTTCTTATGATTTATGGAAATGGAAAACTCATCAATGTAATTAACTAAATGCTTTCATACATTATCCCATAGTGTAGCTCGTTCCACAAGCTTTGATTTGACTAGTCGTGGAGCCCGAACAGAGTTGTGGATCAAAAGTTATGGTCGTTCAAAGTCAGGCTACTGGAAATGGCCATCCGGAACGGTTTTGGGAAAAAATATAGTTTTCCGCTCATGAATTGAAATCTTGTGCACACTAATGAATTTTTTTCTGGCAAGAATTGAAATCATGTGTGCAATAATGGAATCAAGCTCGTGACAGTAAAATCTTCTTTGCAACATGTTGTTCAGACCATTGACGCAACCAATGAGAGGTCATATTTCACCCAGGCTACCCGAAAAACGTCTAAAGAAGGTGAGTGCAAGTTTGGAGAGGAGCACAAAAGATTAGCATCCGCACGCAAGATTATTACACGCCCAAGGAGACGTCAAACAAGAGTTTTCACACCCGACCTGCTTTCTGTACGCGAGGTGACGTCAAATAGGTGTTTGTGCGCCCAACCCCCTTTCTGCGCCCAAGGCAACATCAACCGTAGCTTTGCGTGCCACGACCCTTTGTGTTCACACCTACCATAGGGTGCGTGTAAGATCACTTCTTCACCCTGAATCTAATGCACAACTGTTCCCGTGTTCACCGATAAATATAAGGGCAACCCCACCTCTCAAGGGCTCTCCGGAGGTCGGCCGCATCTCTGCTACATGTAAGACTGCCTCTTCCATGCCTGTGTGGTAGAATGGAATCCTCCATCTTAGATCCTGCGCAACAAGTCCCATATGGGTCCGCTTTCGCGTGGGACCATAGTGGTTTGATCCTCACCTAACATATTTTCTTCCTATTTCATGTGTACGTAAGATTCTGTGCTTGCGTGCAAAACATCCAATATTATGTGTATGATTCCATGCTTCCACACACGACTTCAACCATGCGTGAAACCGTACCAAGGTTCTGAATCTTATGTGAACCTATAACACAGTCCTTCCATCTTGTGTGCAACCCTCCCATTTTTCATGCAACTCTACCCTCTTGCGCGCAACCCTTCCATCTTGCATGCAGACCTACCCTCTTGAGCACAATCCTTCCAACTTGCATGAAGACCTTCCATCTTGTGGCCAGTAAGCAACCCATCTTGTGCATAAGACATCATACATGCAATAGTGCCCAAGCCTATGCCCGTTGGTCCATACCGTGGGTCCCCCCCCCCCCCCCCGCTCGGGGATAGTGTTGGTTTCCGGTCTCGGCCCTCCGGTTTGGTCCCTTCACTATTGTCCCTGACCCCCATGAAAAATGGAGAGTCTCACCACGATCATTTCAGGTTGGGACGTCAGAAATTTCCATTACGCCCTAATGCGTATCCGCCTTACACATATGGGATACCATGATTTGAGATACTCCTCCGCACACAATGAAACACCTTGAGCCAGCATATTCCTCTAGGTCTGCTTTCTATATTGTGAGTTCAAATTCTCATCATAAATCCCCCCCCAGTACCTTGAGTTGAATTGTTCCTCAAGCAACTCATCTGAACTCCATGACCTGATTCCTTTTCCAGGTTGAACCAGAAAGGTTCTCCCTTGGGAAAGTCTAAACACCAACCATTGCTAGGAACCTTATTCCTAATAATCCTTTCTACATGACTCTTAAATTTATTATTCCCTACATGCCAAAAATAGGATTCCTATTACTCCTAACAAGAGATTCCTTATGCTCCAATCATAAGATACCAATAGTTCTCTCCCCATGACTATAAACTGTAGTGCACCCTATGTTCCAAACATGGGATGCCTCTTAATCCAAACATGAGATGCCTTATGCTCCAAGCATAAACTTCTAACAGTCCTATCTACATGACTATAAGTTGTAGTGCACCCTATGTTTCAAACATAGGATGCCTCTTTCGAAAAACAAGAGATGCCTTATTCTCCAAGTATAACATGACAGCAGTCCTATCTACATGACTATAAACTGTAGTGAACCCTATGTTCCAAACATAGGATGCCTCTTGCTCCAAAATAGGGATTCCTTATTCTACAAGAATGAGATGACAATAGTTCTATCTACATGAATAATAATTGTAGTACTCCATTTGTGAAAAACATAGGATTCCTCTTTCTCCAAACAAGAGATGCCTTATGCTCCAAGCATAAGACGCCTAATTTCATGATTACAGTGGTGTAATTTCAAGAGAATTGGAATCCATTAAAGCATTCCATCACCCCACCTCACGCTTTGCGTGTCCTTCACTCGGTGCTTCATCCACTTCAATGTCTGAAGGGGCCCCCTAACGGCCTGGTCCCATGATGCATCATCTCACCAACCGTCCTAAGCAAATTCCCCAGAAGGCTTTGGATGACACTTTGAGCCTGGTCCTATGTTTCGAACATGGCTAACACTCAACACACATTTGTTGGTCCCCATTTCAGGCTAACGAGATATGGATGCTATGTTTCGAATACGATCAACATTTATCCTTCATCGACACACCACCCTCACTGCATTCCGAATGTGGGGCATGTGATTCACACATTTCATGTAATTCCCCAACCCTAGTTACCCAAAGTCGGTGAATTATTGCGTAACATTGGAATGATCACAAAGATCAAGTCTCTAAAGACAGATTAGTTTAGTAGCCTTGAAAACACTAGATACATTCATAAGTCTTACATTACATCATAAAGTAAAACAAAACTACAACAACATCTTGTCTTCATATCCCCTAATACTATCCCTACAGGTCATTCATAATATACTTATTCACATCCTGGAAAAATTAAAACATTAAAAGGGGTGAGCTCAAATGCTCAGTAAGGATAACAATATAGCGGAAGCTTTCAGAAATAAACATAAACATTTAAGGCAATGTACAACTAAAACAAAAGCCTTTTAAACCTGAACTTCAATATAATATGGAAAAATTAAAATGAAATAATTCCATTTACTTATTCACATGGTTATTCTACTGGTCGGATAATCATATGCAATATCAATAACCACTTTTATAATGATGGATTGCATAATGCCAGACTATCATAACCACGTAGCCAAGGCCTCATGCCAGGACTACAAATAAGATTTTGTCAAGGGCTCATTCCAAGACACTAGTTTGTCTCATGAGACCTGCCGATGCATCGATGAGCTATAGCGGGCTCCACCCGTCACTTAATAAGTTTAATGCATTCCTCATATGAACAGGTTTAAACATATCATAAACCATAACATAATCGTATCACATAAAACATGCATAAAGGAAACATAACATTTCCACATTTCAATCAAAAGATATCAATACAACACATTGATATAATAAAAACACTTTCAAAACCATTTTCAATACCAAACTAAAAGAAAATTAAAACATTGTATTTATTTTTCATTTAAAAAAAATTATGGCTTGTAGAGGAAGCCGAAACTCAAATAATGGTCACGGTGGCAGAGAAGTCGTTGTCGCCGCATACGTACGACAAAAAAACATTCCCTTTTTTCGTTTAGTAAAACGCTTCGTATAAAAAGATTCCTTTTGAATAAAAGTAAAATTCAAAGGGGTTTATACACTGTATAAAAGAAAGTTATGTATAAAAAAAAATATGCCTCAATGAAAGAAGATTGAGATGAAGTCCCTTACAAGGATAAATTTTTAAATAAAATAGATCTATTATGTGTATTCACTATATGTACATATAAAGGAGGTATAAATACAAGATAGGAAATAATAATATCATGACATAATTTTAACGTAGGAGATTAACCCAATGAACGGAAATTGGGTTAAGAAGTTCCCTTACCTCGTGTCCGACTTCACTCGATCTTTCTTTAACCTCCTGAATAAAAAACTAGAGTTAATTTATAATTGATTAAAAACCTTTTTTCAAGTTAATTAATCCTTTTATATCACTTATTACCATGTTATGGACATTATGTGATTATTTAAGTTAATAACGGTCGTTTTGTCGATCTTTGGTAATTGAGTCAAAAATAAACTTCATATAATTACAAGTTGGTTATGTGGTAGAAAATACATTATCTCGAGAATTATATTCATGATGTAGATATCATATATATCATATATATCCATAATATATATTCATTCATAATATTACGTAATATTTAGAGGTAAGAAATTAAATGCACCGTTCATGGAGACGGTAAGCCATATGTTCGCATGAACGCTACTTTCATTTCAATTTCATATTTAATGGTATGAAATCATAATTATAATAAGGTGTATTATAATTCAAATATAATATCATATATAATATAATTTACTCCATCCTTTATACATCCCACATAAGGCATTAACGATTGAAATCACTTTGAGGGGGCGGTAGTCCGCACTTCCTAAAAAGAAATTATCGCGTTTACCCATAATGGAAATCATAAAAGTATGCCATAAATGAGAAATATAGAAGAATAACGAAAACATAAACATAGTATATATAATATATATAAATATTTTCATCTTAATGGATACCATTAGATGTGTTAAAAGAATATTGAACAATCATCGTTTCATGAGGCAGTATTTCACCACCCACAGAAACAGTATGTTCTTTAACCATTAGACGGAGGTGTGTGTAATTATAGATCAAATACTTATCATAAAAAAATCCTAGTATATTTTTGATACTGCTGTTGTTACAAAATAATGTAATAAAAAGATTTTAAGGGGTTGGAGAAGGAAAATAAAACAAAAGAACATAAGAGAAGACATTACCTTAAAATCGGGTAACTCTTTTTGTTTTGAGCCAAAGGCTTCCTTGGGAAGACTTCTTATAATGACCCATACTTTACATACATTGTTAATACTTCAAAATTGAAGCATACTTATTACAACATATAACAAAAACCATGAAAGGACCGTATAGGTATAGTGTCTTTAGAAACTGGGAAACATAAACAACTGGTTCATAAATCTTCTACAGTGTCTCCCATTTATTTCATCATATCTAGGGTCCCTTTTAGAATATTCTACTTAATATCCATCTTCCTGACCTGGGGAAAAGAAAACATACAAAAAAGGGTGAGCTCAAATGCTCAGCAAGGGCAATAAAGTAAATAAAAATCATATCGTATCTTTTTGAAAATCATAACCTGCAAAAGAGATCATAATATCTTAACATGGAATAAATCATAGAAGTGAAAATGAGATCTCCATAATCATAAAATAAAACTTGAAACTTTGTGTCATGCACACATAATCATGGAAAATCATTTCTTGTTAGTCATGACTCATTGCCAAGACTATCTTAGTGGACAGAGTCCCTTTCTGAACCGAGTCACCCTTGTTCCAGTCCTGTTTCACTGAACCGGTATAACCTACCGTTCCAGCCATGTCTATCTCATGAGATATAAAATCTTTACCCAATGCATTGGAGGGAGATATAAGTCCCACCCATCTTATAATGAATCCTTTCTTATGTGTTCCACATAATCATAAATCATACATCATCGCATAACACATGTAACAAAAATGGGATTCTTGAAACATCATGACATCATAAAACAAATCATATAAGGTAAATGACTTCATAAAAATAATTTCCTCAAAACATAATCAAATCAATGTAATAATAGGGATAAAAACAGAACCCTATATTATCTTAGATGGAAAATAATTTTGTTAAAACATTTGAACTCCATTCTTGAGGAAAATATCCTTTCTACTTCAAAAACACTTTTCTTTTCTTAACATGTCATAAAATTATAAACTAAAAGAATTTGATTGAAAATAAACTTGAAAACTTATAAAGGAATGTTTTAAAAATCCATTCTTGCCGTAAAGGTTAAAAAAACATTCTTCGTACTTTTGTCAGAAAAGTCAAAAAGTACCTCGTACGAAAAACGACAAAAGATTCCTTTAATATCTTTTACTAAAAACTCACCGAAGGGTAAAATTGGATATAAACTATTGTAGAAGTATGGAAATAATATTACATATTGAGGGAACATGGATGTGGATGATAAAATACACCCCAATAATTACCAAAGTAAAAACAATCTCGGATAAAAGTGAGATTGTGATATTTCCCTTACCTTAGGTCCGATTTGCTTTGTACGTTTCCAAAGCACCTGTATAATGGTTTAAATATTTTTATTGACTTATTCCAGAATCATACATATTGATATGATATCATATATGGTCATATTCTTAGCTTTTTGTTAGTAATATTTCATTGTTACTTGTTACTCGGGTCTTTATTGCCTTTTGATCTTATGCGTGTTTTGCCGAATAAATTCTTATTCTTCTTTTAAGGTTACAGATACCTTATATCAAGAATGGTATTAGTGTAACATATATCATATTTATTCATTCAATTCATTTATATAATTACTATGTAATGATGATTATGTAGAACGAGTCGCATCACATCGTGGAGATGGTATTTCGTACGTACGCACGAGTGATGATATCGTTCCTATGATCGTGGAATTTTATTGGAGTATATATATATTATTTCAGTATCAATATTAATTTATAATAATCATAAATAGTTACTCATTACACTATTATACCCATCCTTGTAAGGTGATGGTGGAAAATAGATTACACCAGGGCGTGGAGACGGTATTCCATACGTATGCACGTGCGGTGATTTTATTTTTCCGTAGGATGGATAGAAGGTGAATTAGGGTTGTTTCATATTTATAATAACATATCAGTATGTAATTAATACTGATGTTATTACTTTATCATGAAACAACTAAAGAAGAAGAAGTTGAAGAAGAAATAAATTGAAAAGATCGGTAATGGATATTACCTCTTCTTTGGAACGCCTCTTTGAATCCTCCACTTAGGGAACTAAGATTGGTCTTTGAAGAAGACCAGGACCTCTAGGATTATTCTAGGGAAGTGGAGAAGGTATTTTGTCAGGGGTTGGCCGAGCTTGAGTGCTCAAATTTGTGTGAGGAGGAGGGGGAGGAGGTGCCCTTTTATAAGGGAGGAGAGGGGCACCTTAGGAATATCTCAAAATATTATTTTATATTAAAGTCAAAATCGGTTTATAATGGTTCCAAAGGGTATTATTTCGAAAGTAAAGTGGGTATGGGTCGAAATCCTATCAACCAATAGGATTTAGACAAGTTTATGTTATTATTTTAACCTTATCAATTAGATTTAACTCTAAGTCAAATAATTTAACTTTTACCATGACTTTTTGTTTTCTTACACTATATGGTTAATAAACTTACTATAACATGCCAAACTAACCCAAAGTTGTTTATTATTAATATATATATCCCTATCAAAGTAATTGGTCCGAAACTTTGATTTTTAGGAATAAAATAACAATTAATAATATAATATTTGATTTGAAAACTATTTTGTGTCAATTTTGACACTATTTGATATATGATTTTTGTGAAAGTCGTAAGAGAATTATATGTTCAATCCAAGTTGATTAAATCAACAATAATATATCATATTAACCTATAAAATTAGTTTAATTCATAAAAAGTCTCAAATTACATTTATTTGGGCATTTATAACATCAATTATGTTAACATTTCCTTAAAAGGGTAATTACTGCATCATCGTTGTGTCATAAATAAATTAATTTATATAAAGTCTAAAAATTATAAATAAAATACCATTATGTAGGAAATCGTTTTAGATTTCTAATGAATATTTATAGTCGAATTTATCTTATGTATAACCCCATATTAAAAATGTTTTAGTTATTAAACTTTGATTTTTACTATTTTAACTATTCATTAAATAAAATAATATTAAATGTCATAATCTAATCCAAGTGGACCTAAATGGTCATATTATATTCATAAGGTTGTTTTTGGTCGAATTACACTTATCCAATAGAATTAGGACATGTGTTAGGGTAATATTAATATCATATTTACCCTTAGTTACCCTATTTACTATTAACCGTGGTAAAAAAAGTAAAAAGTTACTATTCATCAAAAATTATTTTCATCTCATTGAACCACATTTTAGTCCTTGATATTAATCGTGTCTGTCGGATTTTCGAAATTCTATTCACAGAAGCGGTAAAATTAAGTTTTATGCAAAATTCAGTTTTTAACCTACCACTTAGTGGTTTCACTATTCATCAAAAATTGAAAGTTTTCAGAAAAATACCAAAATTTCACCCTAGGCTAATTTCGATATTCCGAATCCAAAAATGAAGTCCATTTTGAAAAATAAAATTTATAAAATTTTAAAAAGTGGTTTTTACTATTCATAACGGCTAGTTTTATTTTAATAGCATATCGTTGTTTAGTGAAACTCGGCATTGTGTACGATGCAAGCTATCGAGGAAGGTCACAATTTCGTGTAAATCAAGCCAAGCAAGTGTTGTGTAGAAAAAGATTCCTTTGATGATTTATATAACATAAAAGTCTCGAGTGTTACATTCTACCCCCCTTAAAATGAATTCCGCCCTCAAAATTCGTCACTTTTTAACAAACAGATGAGGATACTTCTCCCTCATCATATCCTCAAGCTCCCATGTAGCTTCTTCAAGTTGGTGGTTCCTCCATAAAACTTTCACCAATCGAGTGGTCTTGATTCGTAGGACTTTTTCGCTACGATCCAGAATCTCTATCGGTTGTTCTTCATAAGAAAGATCTTGCTCCAGCGGTACAACTTCTGAGCTGAGTACATGTGAAGGATCAGGTATGTACTTTCTCAGGAGAGATACATGGAACACATCGTGAACTTGAGAGAGATTCGGTGGAAGCGCCAATCGGTAAGCTACCTTTCCAACACGATCATGTATTTCGAAAGGACCGATATATCTTGGGCTCAACTTCCCCTTCTTTCCAAATCTCATAACCCTCTTCCAGGGAGATATTCGTAAGAACACTTTATCACCCACTTCAAACTCTAGGTCTTTTCTTCGGTTGTCGGCATAACTTTTCTGTCGACTTTGAGCTTCTCTTATGTGTTGTTGAATAGATCTAGCCTTTTCTTCCATTTCATCAATGAGATCAGGTCCTAATAGCTTTCTTTCCCCAACTTCATCCCAGTAAGTTGGAGTCCTGCATTTCTTTCCATAGAGATCTTCATAAAGATCCATCTGAATACTGGAGTGAAAGGTGTTATTATAAGAAAATTCCACCAAAGGTAGGTGTTGATCCCAACCTCCTTTGAAATCCATAGAGCAAGCTCTCAACATATCTTCTAAGGTTTGAATTGTTCTCTCAGACTGACCGTCTGTCTGAGGATGATAAGCAGTGCTGAAACTCAAATCTGTATCCAGAGTATGCTGAAGACTTCGCCAGAACTTCGAGGTAAATCTCGGATCCCGATCAGATATAATATAAAGTGGTACTCCATGCAATCTTACCACTTCCTTTACATATATCCTAGCAAGCTGATCTAGAGAGAAATCCTCTCTAATAGCAACGAAGTGTGCAGACTTTGTAAGACGATCAACTATGACCCAGATAGCATTATTGCCTTTGGATGTTTTAGGAAGTCCTGTGACAAAGTCCATAGTGATGTTTTCCCATTTCCATTCGGGTATGGGTAATGGTTGTAACATCCCCTTAGACTTCTGTCTCTCAGCTTTAACTTGTTGACAAACCAAGCATCGAGAGACATATTCAGCAACATCTCTTTTCATGCCATCCCACCAGAAGTATTCTTTCAGGTCCCTATACATCTTCGTGCTTCCAGGATGAATAGAGAATGAAGAACTATGAGCCTCATCCAGCAGGTCCTTCTTTAATTCGGGGATGGGAGGAACACAAACCTGATTCCTGAATTTTATTATCCCATCACAATCAAGGTTGAATTCAGGAACATTTCTCACCTTCTTTTGTAACTTGACATCTTCTTTCTGTGCCTCTTTAATCTTCACATGTATAGATGGTTGAACATTTATTTGAGAAAGATAATATTTTTCACCTTCCATTATAATTCCAAGATCCATCCTTTGTAAATCCATAAATGTTGGATCTTTTGTGATCCTCATCATGGATAAACTAGCATGGTCTTGTCGACTTAATGAATCTGCCACCTTGTTTGATTTCCCAGGGTGGTAATGGATTGAGAAGTCATAATCCTTAATCAGCTCCAACCATCTTCTTTGACACATATTCAGCTCCTTTTATGTGAAAATATACTTTAAACTTTTATGATCATTATAAATATCACACCTTTCACCATAAAGGTAATGTCTCCAAATCTTTAATGCAAAGATTACCGCAGCTAACTCCAAATCATGTGTTGGGTAATTTTGCTCATGTATTTTCAACTGTCGTGAGTCATAAGCTATCACCATATCATTTTTCATAAGAACACACCCCAATCCCTTCTTGGATGTATCACTATAGATCACAAACCTTTCTCCACTACAAGGCAGTGTGAGCACAGGTGCACTGGATAAACTTGTTTTCAACTCCTTGAAATTCTCTTCACATTCCTCTGTCCAACCAAACTTAACTCCTTTCCGAGTCAACTTGGTGAGTGGATTAGATAATCGTGAAAAATCCTTTACAAAACGTCGATAATATCCAGCCAAACCAAGAAAACTTCGGATCTCAGTTACTGTTGTTGGTCTTGACCATCTTTCGATAACCTCTGTTTTTGCTGGATCCACAGATATCCCCTCTTTTGAGATTATGTGACCCAAAAATGCAACTTTTTGAAGCCAAAATTCACACTTAGTAAATTTGGCATAAAGCTTCTCCTTTCTCAGGGTCTTCAATATAATTCTCAAGTGATCTTCATGCTCTTCCTTGCTCTTTGAATAGACAAGAATATCGTCTATAAAGACTACCACAAATTGATCAAGATAGTCTCTAAAGACTCTATTCATTAGATCCATGAAGATAGCATGGGCATTAGTAAGACCAAATGGCATCACTATAAATTCATAGTGTCCATACCTTGTACGGAAAGTCGTCTTTGGTATATCCTCCCTTTTGACCCTTAATTGATGATACCCTGAATGAAGATCAATCTTGGAAAAGTATTGAGCTCTGCGTAGTTGGTCAAATAAGTCATCAATGCGTGGGAGAGGATATTTGTTCTTGATAGTGATCTTGTTAAGTTCTCGATAATCAATGCAGAGTCTCATTGATCCATCTTTCTTCTTAACAAATAGAACAGGTGCTCCCCAAGGTGACGCACTAGGGCGTATGAATCCCTTATCAAGATTCTCTTGGAGTTGCTTCTTCAATTCCTTCAACTCAATTGGGGCCACTCTATAAGGTGTCTTTGAAATAGGCAAAGCACCCGGTATGAGTTCTATTGAAAACTCAACTTCACGATTTGGTGGAAGACCCTGTAATTCCTCCGGAAAGACATCATCAAACTCCCGTATGATGGGCATATTCTTAATCGTGAGTTTCTCACCAACCATTTGAGATAAATAACCTTCATTTAGTGGAATCAATACCCATAAAATGGAAGAAATTTCCACTAGAAGGTTATGTTCATCCTTTCATTGATAGACGATCATAGATTGATCTGGAATATGAAATGTGACTTCCCTTCTTTGGCAATTGATATGAGCTCCGTATAAAGAAAGCCATTCCATGATAAGAATCACATCAAATTCCACTATAGGAAGGATCACAAGATTTGCAGGAAGCACTTTCCCACAAACTTCGATCGGAGAAGAATTATAAACTTTTGATGCGATTGATGTGCCATTAGGTGTTGTCACAGCTAACTCAACATCTAATTGTTGAGGTAATACGGTGATACCCTTAGAAAATTCTTCAGAAATAAAAGAGTGGGTGGATCCAGAATCAAATAAAACATTTTCTACTTTAGAGTGGATGGTAAGTGTACCTTTCACCACATCGTTATCGTACTCCACATTGCTGATAGAAATTGCATGTGAATTTCCTTTGTCTTTAGCCTTAAGATTTTGTTGACGTCGACCATCATCATCAACCCTTGGATTTGGGCATTGATTGGCATAACGCCCCATCTCCTTGCACTTGAAACATTGAAGTGTAGTACATTCATTCTGTGTATCCCTTCCTTTGTTTGCATCATTAGACATCTTCTTCCCATTATCGCGGCATTCAAATGCCCGATGACCTTCCTTTCCACATTTGAAACATTTACTTGTCCATTTAAGACAACTCCCTCCATGTTTCTTTCCACACTTTGAGAATAAGGGAAAGCTCATCTTCTTTTCAGTGTGCTCTTTAGATTTTCCTTTGAATTCCATTTTCCTCTTCTTATCAAACCCATATGACTGATGGGTTACTCCAATCTCCATCTCGACTTTGAGAGCACATCGAACTATTTCCTCGTAGCTATTGAAGTCCCTTATGGATAACGCCCTTCGAAGACTTGGTTTTAAGCCACTAAAGAATTGATCGATCTTACTCTCAGGTTGGATAATAATACCAAAAGCGTACCTTGCAAGTCTTGTAAAATTTGCTTCATAGGTACCAACAGATTCATCATCCCTTTGCTTCAGTTCAAGAAACTCTTTCTCCATCTTTGTTCGGAGAATACAAGGGAAGTACTTATTAAAAAATAAGTTCTTGAACTCGTCCCATTCCATAGACTCAATTTCATCCCTTTGCCTCATATTCTTAATAAGATTCCACCATTGATCAGCATCTCCTTCCAAACGATACACTGCTAGGATGACTTTATCATGTTCAGAACATTGAAGAACTGAAAATATCTTTTCAGTATTACTAATCCATTGTTCAGCAACTAATGGATCAGTAGACCCACTGAAAGAAGGTGGACGCTGCCTCATGAAGGATTCAACATAATGTTGCTCCTTCCTTTTCTCTTTTTGAAGTCCTGCATGATTCATATCTTGAGAAAGTTGTGTGAGCATGGCTACAAGATTTTGCATTCCATCTCCCATATCGTTTGGTTGCTCAGGGGGACAATCATTGCATTGCCCATCGCATTCCGCATTAACACGGTTCCTTCGGGTGCCAGCCATTGACTAAAACCAAGAAGAATAGTGTGAGAAACACTAATTATAATAGGAAAACCACATAATCAAGGATACAATTTCACACTTAAGGTCTTATCCTAGGGTATTCATGGCCATTTCTAAAACACTAATATTGTGTTCTATGCTTAGACTTATCCTTAGGGTTCTTACTAAGGCTTTTACATCCTAGTTTCCAAAGGTTGACTATACCTTTTCTCTGATACCAACTATAACGACCCATACTTTACATACATTGTTAATACTTCAAAATTGAAGCATACTTATTACAACATATAACAAAAACCATGAAAGGACCGTATAGGTATAGTGTCTTTAGAAACTGGGAAACATAAACAACTGGTTCATAAATCTTCTACAGTGTCTCCCATTTATTTCATCATATCTAGGGTCCCTTTTAGCATATTCTACTTAATATCCATCTTCCTGACCTGGGGAAAAGAAAACATACAAAAAAGGGTGAGCTCAAATGCTCAGCAAGGGCAATAAAGGAAATAAAAATCATATCGTATCTTTTTTAAAATCATAACCTGCAAAAGAGATCATAATATCTTAACATGGAATAAATCATAGAAGTGAAAATGAGATCTCCATAATCATAACATAAAACTTGAAACTTTGTGGCATGCACACATAATCATGGAAAATCATTTCTTGTTAGTCATGACTCATTGCCAAGACTATCTTAGTGGACAGAGTCCCTTTCTGAACCGAGTCACCCTCGTTCCAGTCCTGTTTCACTGAACCGGTATAACCTACCGTTCCAGCCATGTCTATCTCATGAGATATAAAATCTTTACCCAATGCATTGGAGGGAGATATAGGTCCCACCCATCTTATAATGAATCCTTTCTTATGTGTGCCACATAATCATAAATCATACATCATCGCATAACACATGTAACAAAAATGGGATTCTTGAAACATCATGACATCATAAAAAAAATCATATAAGGTAAATAACTTCATAAAAATAATTTCCTCAAAACATAATCAAATCAATGTAATAATAGGGATAAAAACATAACCCTATATTATCTTAGATGGAAAATAATTTTGATAAAACATTTGAACTCCATTCTTGAGGAAAATATCCTTTCTACTTCAAAAACACTTTTCTTTTCTTAACATGTCATACAATTATAAACTAAAATAAGTTGGTTAAAAATAAACTTGAAAACTTATAAAGGAATGTTTTAAAAATCCATTCTTGCCGTAAAGGTTAAAAAACATTCTTCGTACTTTTGTCGGAAAAGTCAAAAAGTACCTCGTACGAAAAACGAAAAAAGATTCCTTTCATATCTTTTACTAAAAACTCACCAAAGGGTAAAATTGGATATAAACTATTGTATAAGGATGGAAATAATATTACATATTGAGGGAACATGGATGTGGATGATAAAATACACCCCAGTAATTACCAAAGTAAAAACAATCTCGGATAAAAGTGAGATTGTGATATTTCCTTTACCTTAGGTCCGATTTGCTTTGTACGTTTCCGAAGCTCCTGTATAATGGTTTAAATAATGTTATTGACTTATTATAGAATCATACATATTGATATGATATCATATATGGTCATATTCTTAGCTTCTTGTTAGTAATATTTCATTGTTACTTGTTACTCGGGTCTTTATTGCCTTTTGTTCTTATGCGTGTTTTGCCGAATAAATTCTTATTCTTCTTTTAAGGTTACAGATACCTTATATCCAGAATGGTATTAGTGTAACATATATCATATTTATTCATTCAATTCATTTATATAATTACTACCTAATGATGATTATGTAGAACGAGTCGCATCACATCGTGGAGACGGTATTCCGTACGTACGCACGAGTGATGATATCGTTCCTATGATCGTGGAATTGTATTGGATTATATATATATTATTTCAGTATCAATATTACATTATAATAATCATAAATAGTTACTCATTACACCATTATACCCATCCTTGTAAGGTGATGGTGGAAAATAGATTACACCACGGCGTGGAGACGGTATTCCGTACGTACGCACGTGCGGTGATTTCATTTTTCCGTAGGATGGATAGAAGGTGAATTATGGTTGTTTAATATTTATAATAACATATCAGTATGTAAGTAATACTGATGTTATTACTTTATCATGAAACAACTAAATAAGAAGAAGTTGAAGAAGAAACAAATTGAAAAGAACGGTAATGGATATTACCTCTTCTTTGGAACGCCTCTTTGAATCCTCCACTTAGGGAACTAAGATTGGTCTTTTAAGAAGACCAGGACCTCTAGGATTATTCTAGGGAAGTGGAGAAGGGATTTTGGCAGGGGTTGGCCGAGCTTGAGTGCTCAAATTGGTGTGAGGAGGAGGGGGAGGAGGTTCCCTTTTATAAGGGAGGAGAGGGGCACCTTAGGAATATCTCAAAATATTATTTTATATTAAAGTCAAAATCGGTTTATAATGGTTCCAAAGGGTCTTATTTAGAAAGTAAAGTTGGAATGGGTCTAAATTCTATCATCTAATAGGATTTATACAAGTTTAGGTTATTATTTTAACCTTATCAATTAGATTTAACTCTAAGTCAAATAATTTAACTTTTACCGTGACTTTTTGTTTTCTTACACTATATGGTTAATACACTTACTATAACATGCCAAACGAACCCCAAGTTGTTTATTATTAATATATATATCCTTATCTAAGTCATTTGGACGAACCTTTTATTTTTAGGAATAAAATAACAATTAATAATATAATATTTGATTTAAAAGTAATTTTGTGTCAATTTTGACACTATTTGATATATGATTTTTGTGAAAGTCATAACAGAATTATATGTTCAAACCAAGTTGATTAAATCAACACTAATATATCATATTAACCTATAAAATTAGTTTAATTCATAAAAAGTCTCAAATTACATTTATTTGGGAATTTATAACATCAATTATGTTAACATTTCCTTAAAAGGGTAATTACTGCATCATCGTTGTGTCATAAATAAATTAAATTATATATAGTCTAAAAATTATAAATAAAATACCATTATGTAGGAAATATTTTTAGATTTCTAATTAATATTTATAGTCGAATTTATCTTATGTATAACCCCATATTAAAAATGTTTTAGTTATTAAACATTGATTTTAACTATTTTAACTATTCATTAAATAAAATAATATTAAATGTCATAATCTAATCCAAGTGGACCTAAATGGTCATATTATATTCATAAGGTTGTTTTGGTCGAATTACACTTATCCAATAGAATTAGGAAATGTGTTAGGGTAATAGTAATATCATATTTACCCTTAGTTACCCTATTTACTATTAACCGTGGTAAAAAAAAGTAAAAAGTTACTATTCACCAAAACATATTTTCATCACATTGAACCACATTTTAGTCCTTGATATTAACCGTGTCTATCGGATTTTCGAAATTCCATTTACAGAAGCGGTAAAATTAAGTTTTATGCAAAATTCAGTTTTTAACCTACCACTTAGTGGTTTCACTATTCATCAAAAATTGAAAGTTTTCAGAAAAATACCAAAATTTCACCCTAGGCTAATTTCGATATTTTGAATCCAAAAATGAAGTCCATTTTGAAAAATAAAATTTATAAAATTTTAAAAAGTGGTTTTTACTATTCATAACGGCTAGTTTTATTTTAATAGCATATCGTTGTTTAGTGAAACTCGGCATTGCGTACGACGCAAGCTATCGAGGAAGGTCATGATTTCGTGTAAAGCAAGCCAAGAAAGTGTTGTGTAGAAAAAGATTCCTTTGATGATTTATATAACATAAAAGTCTCGGGTGTTACACTTCTGCCCAAAGTGTGGCTTCTAGGAGTAAGAGAGGGAAGTTGAGAGAGTATTGGGGCAGAGTTCGTCTGAGACAAATGGCTTCGATGGTGTGAATAAGGTGGTATAGGTGGTGGCCTTTTATAAGGGGAGAGGAGGGGCACTATTGGAAAGTCATAAATGTTACTTTATTATATAATGAGTTTCGGATTTTAAAGGACCCACACTTATATATTTCAAAGATAAGGTGATAAGGATTCGAAGTCTACCTATACAATAGGTCTTTGACAAGTGTATGTATTAGATTTTACATTATCTTTTCATTTTATTTAAAAAGTTCATTACTGAGGTAATCGTTGCATCATCATGGTGTCATAAAGAATTTAATTTATTTAATGTCTAAAATTTATCAAAAAAATTTCATGATGTAGGAAATATTTTTAGATTTTTAATGAATATTTATAGTCGAAAAGTTAACTTATATAACCCCATGTAATAGTTTTTTTAGTAAAACAACACGTGTTTGTGACAATATTATTTTTACTTTAAATATAAAGTTATTAATGTAATTTTCTTACCCAAGTGGCTCCATGGTGTCCCCAAGTTGGCCCATGGATTTTATTGGTCGGCCATGACTCATACAATAAGGGTAGGACAAGTGTCAAGATATTTTCTTATTTTTATATTATCATTTTTACCTTAAATTTGACTAATTACCTTTAATCACGATTAAATAAACGTAAAAGTTACTATTCACCAAAAAAATATTTTAATCCCATTGAACCAAATTTTACATCCTAATGACAACCATATATGTCTGATTTTTTAAAATCAAATCACAGAAGTGGTAATGTTTCATTTAAACGAAAAATCATTTTTTTAACTACCACTTAGTGGTTTCACTATTCATCAAAAATTAATTTTTTTCAGAACAATTCCAAAATTTCACCCTAAGTTATAATTGATGTTCCAAATTAAAAAATAATTTATATTTTACAAAATTCCAAACATTTAAGTTGCATTAATTAATTTTATAATTAAATCCTGCTGTCACAACAAATAGCCTGTTTTTAAGAAACAATATATATCAAAAGATTGAAAATTGTTTATGTCCAATTTCAAAGTGAATTTAATTATAATGAACACCATTGGATAAAATAGTAAAAATATATTCTAATTATAATTTAAAACCACTCAATAGTATAATATATCACTATAAATTATTTTGATTAAAAAAGTTGTTTTTAAGTATTTTTCACTATAAAAAATTGGGAGTTCTCAGAAAAATACCAAAAATTCAACATAGGCTAATTTCGATATTATGAATCCAAAAATGAAGTCCATTTTGAAATATAAAATATATATAATTTCAAAAAGTGGGTATTACTATTCATAATGGAAATTTTATTGGTCGCGGTGTGTTAGAATCTCGTACATTGCTACAATGCAAGCTATTTCATTATTGAAAAAGAAGTGTATCATGGAAGGTCGGGGTGTTACATTCTCCCCTCCTTCAATAAATTGCGTCCTCTCAATTTGAAATTTTTCTTTGAAAATAAAAGAATGAAAATAGAAAATAGCTTTGTGGAAAACCCATATCAGAAATAAGGTTAATAAAATTTAGCCTTAATAAGAGGGAAAGGGAAATGAAAAAGTCACCACCAAATTATGATCTCGATAAGGATAACATTGGTGGAAATTAGAGACATATAATTGGAGGAAAAACATAAATATTATTAAGGAGTGATTGAGTTCATCAATCACAAACAAGTGTAAAATTTTGGGCCTCGAAGCCTTCAATCTATGTTGATTTAAAATATTACCAGTTCAACAAGACATAAGGTATTAGGATAACACATTTTTTGTTTTAATATCCCTTTACTAAAGTTTAAGAATTAATTTATTCATAGCATGAGAGATAGGTATATATATTTATTCTTGAAAAGTAGAGTTTCAACCTTCAACTAATTCCTACCACATACTCATCTTTCACTAAAAAAGATAATAGAACTGAAAAAATTATATTTATCCTAATCGTACAAGGTTCAAAA
This sequence comes from Viscum album, assembly GCA_963277665.1. Taxonomy (NCBI): domain Eukaryota; kingdom Viridiplantae; phylum Streptophyta; class Magnoliopsida; order Santalales; family Viscaceae; genus Viscum; species Viscum album. The sequence goes on from OY728159.1 coordinate 844,881,008, forward strand.
TATTAACACAAACCATTTAGATTAGGAAAACTATTTTGTAATAATCAGGGACTTCTTGTAGGCTAGTGGTAGATAATAAAGTCCTGTCTCACTATGGTTGTGTGTTCGATTCCAACATCTTTGTCTGATGCGATGGGTTATCCCCCGACCTACAGGTTGTCCTTTTCCTAAAACTATAGTATAATAATATTCCAAAAAAAATATTCAAAAAAAATTTAACCTGAAACAATACAATCCAAGGTTCAACTTAATCCATTCAAACCTTTATAGTTATCCAAAATACTTATGTCCAACAGACAGTCCAAATTTTATAAGGAAGGTAAATGTAAAGAAGATCCTTTTTTTTCGTATAACAACATGTGAACACCTTCATCATGTATTCTTTTAATACACAACAACATCCTAAATTACCATAAATCCTTATTGATTACATTCATGATCCCTTATTCCTTATAGAATACTAAATATACTCCTTCTATCCAAAAATGTATACAGATCATTAATCAGCTTCTTGGAAGTCAAGAATATCCATTATAATTTATCCAAATCAGTCATGTATTATTCCAAAATCACTATCTCAGTATCAGAACCATATTATGGTTTATCTTTCTCTCAACCATATATTTTCCAAAAATTTAACCTGCTATTGAGTCACTTTTCTTTGTTCCACACAATCTCAAGTCCTTAATGAAATAGTACTGCAGTACAATGCTTGTTTACTCCATAATTATTATAACCAGTACATCGTTGATACAACAATAAAATGAGACAATTCTTTAATAACAACATAAGAACTCTAATCATTCCTCCTCATCTGTGGTAGTATCATAACATTATTATTATCCAATAGCATCATTTGGGGAATACTCTGATGATTTGGACATTAGTTTGTGTCGTTTCCCCACTCCTTACAGATGAAGCATTGTACATTTGAAAACTTTTTCTTACCATTGCAGTCACGCACTTGGTGTCCTTTTTCTCCACACTTATAACAAACTCCCATTCCCTTTAGGCAAGTTCCATGGTGTTTCTTCCCACAGTTATCACATATTGGAAAAATCTTCTTTTCCCTCTTCCCTTTATCCATCTTTCTCTCTTCCATCCTTTTCTTCTCTTGCTTCCCTTTAAATCCATAGGACTCAGAAAATTCGTTACTTATCTTATTAACACATGATACAATTTTTTCATATGTTGAGAATACATGGGAGACTATTTGCCTTCTAAATGTTGGCTTAATACCATGAATTATATGATTTTTCTTACTCTTTGGATCATACATATTGATGGAGTTCACAATCCTTCTACTGGGTGCCATTTCAATACAATGGCATAAACTAGGTCAGTTTATGAATTGTAATGAATAATTAATAACTTGTAAAAAACTTAACATAAATTGAACGGTTTATTGATATAATCCATAATAATAAGGATTTTTTCTTTGATGAATTATATACTCATAAACCCTTCATAATGGTTTGTAAAAATGAGAATTATCGTAAGCATATCCCCCGAGAGTGTTGTAACAAAGAGTGCAGCAAGTCCCGTTGTCGTGCACCAGTTCTCGTTCTAGTCTAGATCAAAGTGGTGTTTTCGGGTTTTACCCCTAGGTACAACTGTTCCAGAGCCGCCTCTACCTGCTCGTATCTAGATAGGGATGTATTTCTCATAAAACTCACAAAATCTCTACAATACCAAAATTCTAGGAAGTTCTTCTATACTAATCCTCGAATTCTATCTTATGGATATGTGGTCTAATCAGAGTTTATCTAAATCTAGAATCCAAGGTTAGTAATAAAGTGCCTCTGATACCAACTGTAATGCCCCAAACCCAGTTACCCAGAGTCGGTGCATTATTGCGTAACTTTGGCATGATCACAAAGTTCAAGTCTTGAAACACTAATTAGTTTAGTAGCCTCGGAAACACTAGATACATTCATAAGTCTTACATTACCTCACAAAGTAAAACAAAACTATAACAACATCTTGTCTTCATATCCCCTCATACTATCCCTATAGGTCATTCATAATATACTTCTTCACATCCTGGAAAAATTAAAACTTTGGAAGGGGTGAGCTCAGATTCTCAGTAATGATAACAATATAACGGAAGCCTTCATAAATAAACATAAACATTTAAGGTAATGTATAACTAAAACAAAAGCCTTTTAAACCTGAACTTCAACATAATATGGAAAAAGTAATATGAAATAATTACATTTACTTATTCACATGGTTATTCTACTGGTCGGATAATCACATGCAATATCAATAACCACTTTCATAATGATGGAATGCATAATGCCAGACTATCATAACCACGTAGCCAAGCCCTCATGCCAAGACTACAAATAAGATTTTGTCAATTCCTCGTGCCAAGACACTAGTTTCTCTCATGAGACCTACCGATGCATTGAGGAGCTATAGCGGGCTCCACCCTTCACTTATTAATTCCAATGCACTCTTCATATGAACAGGTTTAAACATATCATAAACCATAACATAATCGTATCACATAAAACATGCATAAAGGAAACATAACATTTCCACATTTCAATCACAAGATATCAATACAACACATTGATATAATAAAAACACTTTCAAAACCATTTTCAATACCAAAATAAAATAAAATTAAAACATTGTATTCATTTTTCATTTTAAAAAAGTTATGGCTTGTAGAGGAAGCCGAAACTAAAATAATGGTCACGGCGGCGGAGAAGTCATTGTCACCGTATACGTACGACAAAAAACACTCCCTTTTGTCATTTAGTAAAACTCTTCATATAAAAATATTCCCTTTGAATAAAAGTAAAAGTCAAAGGGGTTTATACACTGTATAAATGAAAGTTGTGTATAAAACAAAATATGCCTCAATGAAAGGAGATTGAGACGAAGTCCCTTACAAGGATCATTTTTTAAATAAAATAGATCTATTATGTGTATTCACTATATGTACACATAAAGAAATTATAAATACAAGATAAGAGATAATAATATCATGACATAATTTTAAAGTATGAGATTAACCCAATGAACGGAAATTGGGTTAAGAAGTTCCCTTACCTCATTTCCAACTTCACTCGATCGTTCTTTAACCTCCTGAATAATAAACTATAGTTAATTTCTAATTGACTAAGAACTTTTTTCAAGTTCATTATTCCTTTTATATCACTTATTAACATGTTATGAACATTATGTGATTATTTATGTTAATAACGGTCGTTTTGTCGATCTTTGGTACTTGAGTCAAAAATAAACTTCTTATAATTACAAGTTATTTATGTGGTAGAATATCAATTATCTATAGAATTATATTCATGATGTAGATATCATATATATCATATATATCTAGCATATACATTCTTTCATAATATTACGTAACATTTAGAGGTAAGAAATTAAATGCACAGTTCATGGAGACGGTAAGCTGTACGTACGCATGAACGCTACTTTCATTTATATTTCATATTTAATGGAATGAAATCATTATGATATAAAGGTGTATTATAATTCCAGTATAATATCATATATAATATCATTTAATACATCCTTTATACATCCCACATAAGTCATTAACGATTCAAATCACTTTGAGGGGGCGGTAGTCCGCACTTCCTAAAATGAAATTATCGCGTTTACCCATAATGGAAATCATAAAGGTATGCCATAAATGAGAAATAAAGAAGCATAAGGAAAACATAAACATAATATATATCATATATAGAAATAGTTTCATCTTAATGGACACCATTAGAGGTGTTAAAAGAATATTGAACAATCATCATTTTGTGAGGTAGTATTTCGCCAACCACAGAAACAGTATGTTCTTTAACCATTAGACGGAGGTGTGTGTAAGTGTAAATCAAATACTTATCATAAAAACATCCTAGTATATTTTAGATACTATTTTTGTTACAAAATAAAGTACGAAAAATATTTTAAGGGGTTGGAGAAGCAAAATAAAACAGAAGACCATAAGAGAAGACATTACCTTAAAATTGGGTAACTTTTTTTGGATTTGAGCCAAAGGCTTCCTTGGGAAGACTTCTTCCCAAAGTGAGGCTTATAGGAGTAAGAGAGGGAAGTTGAGAGAGTATTTTGGCAGATTTTGGACGAGAAGAATGGATTTGATGGTGTGAATTAGGTGGTAGAGGTGGGGGCCTTTATAAGAGGAGAGGAGGGGCACTCTTGGAAAGTCATGAAATGTTACTTTATTAGATAATGAGTTTCGGATTTTAAAGGCCCCAAACTTATATATTTCTAGGATAAGGTGATAATGTTTCTAAATCTACCCATCCAATAGGACTTTGACAAGTGTAAGTTATAGATTTTACATTATCTTTTCATTTTATTTAAAAATTTCATTAATGAGGTAATCACTGCATCGTCATGGTATCATAAAATATTTAATTTATTTAATGTCTAAAAATTATAAAAAAAATATAATGATGTAGGAAATCATTTTATATTTCCAATGAATATTTATAGTCTAAAGTTTAACTTATATAACCCCATGTAATAATTTTTTTAGTAAAACAACACATGTTTGTGATAATATTATTTTTACTTTAAATAAAAAGTTTTTAATGTCATTTTCTTACCCAAGTGGCTCCATGGGGTCCCCAAGTTGACCCATGGATTGTCTTGGTTGGACATGACTCATACAATAAGGGTAGGACAATTGTCAAAATATTTTCATATTTTTATAATATCATTTTTACCTTAAATTTCACTAATTACCTTTAATCGCGATTAATTAAACTTAAAAGTTACTATTCACAAAAAAAATTATTTTAATCCCATTGAGACACATTTTACTTCCTAATGAAAACCACTTATGTCGGATTTTTGAAAATAAAATCACAGAAGTGGTAATGTTTCATTTAAACGAAAAATCAGTTTTTTAACTACCACTTAGTGGTTTCACTATTCATCAAAAATTGATGTTTTTCAGAACAATGCAAAAATTCCACCCTAAGTTATAATTGACATTCCGAATTCAAAAATGATGTCTATTTTAAAAAATTCCAAACATATATGTTGAATTAGTTAATTTTATAATTAATTCCCGTTGTCACAACAAATACCGTGTTTTTATGAAACAATATATATCAAAAGATTGACAATTGTTTATGTCCAATTTCAAAGTGAATTTAATTCTAATAAAAACCATTGGATAAAATGGTAAAAATATATTCTAATTTTATTTTAAAACCACTAAATAGTATAATCTATCACTATAAATTATTTTGATTAAAAAAGTTGTTTTTAAGTATTTTTTACTATAAAAATTTGGTAGTTCTCAGAAAAATACCAAAAATTCAACATAGGCTAATTTCGATATTCCAAATCCAAAAATGAAGTCCATTTTGAAATATAAAATATATATAATTTCAAAAAGTGGGTATTACTATTCATAATGGCTATTTTGATTGGTCGCGGTGTGTTAGAATCTCGAACTTGCGTACAATGCAAGTTATTTCATTATTGAATAAGAAACGTATCGTGGAAGCTCGGGGTGTTACATTTCATCTCCCGTTTTTTGGACTAATGTCATCAACCTTGATATTATCCCTCTTGTGAACTCGCTCATAGGTGAAGGCATAAACCCACCAGTGGTTCGGAAAGCCCTCATGGCCAGACATGAGGAATACATTACTGGCAGCTTCTTTGCATAGGCCTCACCCACCATTTCTACTCCATAGTGGCACCTGGGAAGCTTTCTTGCATTATCCCCATTCACCATTACTTCTACATATAAGCACCCGGTCATTTTCTTGTGTAAGCCCCATTCACCATTTTCTCTCCATATCGGCACCTGAGAAGCTTCCTTACGTAAGCCCCATCCAACCATTGTCACTCTATAGAGCACACATGATGCTTCCTTTCATAAGACTCATCCATCCATTTCCGCTTCATAGAGACTCCCAGGTAGCTTCCTTGCATAAGCCCCAATTACCATTTGCACTCCATAGCAGCACCCGGGAAGCTTCCTTGTGCAAGCCCCATTCACCACCCTTCATGGATGCACCATTGCACAGTCATCATCAAGTCCTTATTGCCTCTTGTTTCTCACACCGTGCATGAATCATGTGTTCTTAGAGTAGTAAGCATTGACTATGGCATCCTACCTGGGTAGCATAGAATGTAAGCCCCAACCACCCTCCCGAACTATGTGGACTTTGATCCATGCCAAATAAAGTTACATAGGAAGCCTCCCTGTGGTTCAATCCCAACTCCTATTGTTCACGAATAGATTCACGTCGGATCACAAAAACACATCTGAACTATGTGGACTTTGATCTTTGCTAAGGCAAGGTATGTAAGAAGCCTTCCTAAGGTCCAAGCCCAACACCCATCGGTCCTGGACATCTTCACGTCAGTTCCAAATCCCTTATGAACTACGTGTACTATGATCCTTGTCAAGGCAAGGTATGTAGGAAGCCTCCCTAAGGTTCAATCCCAATAATCACCGCCTCTGGTCCCCCTTTACGTCGGACCACCTTCGTCTTGTATGACGTTAAACTGCATGCCCCCTTTTCTTCCTACATGGCATTAAACTACATCCACCATCCAATGGTAATCCTTTGTGACCCCATCCAGTGGTAATCCGTTGTGACCCCATCCAGCGCTAAGTTGTTGTGACCCTATCCAGCAGTAAGCTGTTGTGACCCCAACTAGCGGTAAGCCATTGGGACCCTATCCACCGGTAAGATGTTGATGTCCCCAATCGACGGTGAGTCTTCTTTAGATAAACTATGTGGACTTTGATTCCCTATCATGGGGATGCGTAGGAAGCCTCCCTAATGATCAATCCCATCACTCATGTCTCATCATGATCCCTCCCTCGAGCCTATTTGTTTCATGAAGTTCATGACCCAACCTGAATGTTCTATTTCCCCCAGATCTCATCCATGCGTCCATTCTCTCAGGTCACCTCCTCATGTGTCCCATCATCCCACCGAACTACATGGACTTTGATTCCCTACTATGAGGATACGTAGGAAGTATCCTCAAGGCTCAATCCCAACATCACCATCATCCTCATGTCGTTTCCATCTCATTCTCCCTCCACTTCATTAATCTCTCCATCATCCATCCTGATTCTTACCCAAGCCACCACATCCTGGTGGGATCATTTCATCCACCTCCTCACTACTTCTAGCAGTACCTGGGATGCTTTCCATGCTCAAGCCCCAACATTTATCTGAGTTTTTGTGCTTTCTATACACCCAAATTCATCATCCCTTCTAACTATGTGGGTTTTTATCCCTATTGTCTGCATAGGGTATGTAGGGAACCTCTACATGGTTCAATCCCATCCAATGGTAAACCTTGGTGTTTCCCCATTCTAGGGTGCACACTCCCCGATCCTCCCTCGGTGATTTCCAGATCAGCCTTCACACTGTGACATATTCCCTTTATGGGACACACCATCCTAGGTCTGTTGTTATTGTGTGTTCAGATCCATCCACCTGGTAAAAACTCCTGGCACTCCCTCCTAGGGATATACTAATATGATCTGTATCTATGGAACGTTCTAATCACCCTCATTTCATCTATGAAAGATGTTAAACTCATGGAATACCTCGTCTTAATCATTATATGCCTATGGAAAACCTCATAAGACACTCCTTTGGTGTAACTATCTCCTCAAGTAATTAAACTCACGACATACCTAGTTCTAAACATGGGATGTTGAGGAAAACCTCGGATGCATTCCTCGAGTATGAGATACTCTGTGATTAACATGGGATTCCTCGGGTCATTTTCCCTTTGAGATGCCCTCTTACGAGTAAGAATACAGGTTCCAAAATGTCCACGCATCCAGATATACCCTAACATGCTTGATGATACCCTATACTCTAACCTAAGGTTGCTACCATGTCAAGACCCCATGGAATGTCCTGACATAAATAGTGTAATTAACCAGTGTCCACAAAGATATGGAATTAGGAACGAGATTCACGAACCACAAATTAATATTTAATGGAGACCTGGACTAGGTTACGAGTTTTGTAGAGGAATCCCTGGAAGGAAGAACAGACATCCCATCATCTTGTTTTGATCAAGGAGTAAATGTCCCTGAATTAGAAACGGATGTCGCCCGCCTTTGGAAAGAGGGAATGCGAGGACACAGCTATGCGTCCTCTAATAGACGGACATGCACACCCCATAGAAACAATCAGAAATAATGATTATGGTTTTACCTAAACATACACACACTTCCATCTAATGGGTAATGAACCTAATGTTTACGTGTATGGAAAACTACCGCCTCGAGAAATAATGATTCTTCATTTTTTTCATTTAAACCACTCATGGTTGGAAATTATGATGGAAATTATATTTATATATGATATATATTATAAATATTATGTATTTAATCAATTTAATTATTTTACAACACATATCTTTATACTTTCCATTTTGTGTAAATATGATAATTTCATTTGAGAACGTGTAGACTACCGCCTCCCTCAAAGCGATGTGATTCTTCCACACGCTAAATGGAATTCATTAATAATGGGATTATTGAAATTATATGATCTATATGAAAAAATTATTCTATATTAATGATATTATAAAATTTTATTTATTTTTATTTCTTTCTTTCAATTTTACAATAAGGAAGAAATAATGTTCATGCGTACGTACGTCAAACCATCTCCATAAATAGTGTATTCCATTTCATACTTCAATATTATATATATTATTATAATAAAAAATATTGCTTATATACTTGATATTTATACCATAGTTTAAATTAATGAAATAATTATATATTTATAATGGACAAATATATAAACCATTAGGGCACAAGTGAAAAAAAGTGAATATTACCTAAATTGTAACCTTAGAAAGAAATTTCTAAGAAGCAGGTAATATAAATTCATAATAAAACCATATATGGTATTAGGTATAATAATATTATAATGTGATAGATGTATAATAGAATTATATTTCATATATAGAAATTTCGTATGAGTATAATGAGAGTAAAGACACAAGGTAAGGGAATTTCATCTCACTTTTTAATATGTGTGAGATACATGTCGTGTTCACCACTCATTTATTTGGTGTGGTTTATATACGTTACATGAATCTATTATTTGATTATTAATCTTAAATTTATGTTATTTAAATATCAATTCTCTGAAATTTCTTCATGGTGTTTATGTTTCAAATGTTACCAAATCGGTAAGATATTTTTGTCATAATTTTCCTTTTTTAAGATTCTTGTTTTGTTATACAGCTAAATTATTTCACAAGGAGTTTATATTTCCATTTGAATTTTCATATCATGAATATACATATTTTAATGATAATTTAGGCTTCATGTAATTCAATTTTCAAACATAGGGAGTATTATCCCATGTTACCATGCTATAAAATTTTATTGAAATAATATCATTATTTTTCGGAATTATTTATGGTTATGCTTCCATTGATGAAATATTTTGATCCATATATAAAAAACAAACATGATATTCATTATCTTCCATTTAATAAAGGAATATCCATGTATTAGTATAGTTTTCCTACCATTTATTACATAAAATAATTATAAAAAACGTTTTTAAGAAAATTTTGACTGTATTTCCCTCTTCGTCTAGAAATCTATTTTCATTAAAACACCATGTTTTCAAAACTGTCTTCTAAATATTTTTAAAATTACACATGAATATCATTTTCAAGGAAAATTATTTATATTTTTTTATTATTATCAAATATTCTTTTATGTGGTTTCAAATCTATTTTCAATGAAAAGGGTTTTAAAAAAAATTTATGTTTGGAAAAGGGATTTTTAATACATAAAAGATATTTTCCTTGATAAATGATATTAAATATATTTCATGATTATTTCCCATATATGATGACATACATTGGTGTTACACATTCCTTCTTACAAAAAATATTATATGTATTTATTCATATTATTTATTCTAATGGTTTATGTTTTGAGGGCATGATGTTTATGAACCCAGTTTCTCTTGCATTGGTTATATGCTTTTGAAACCCTCTTCTTTTTAGGGATTATGTTTTGATGAAATTATTATGAAATATGTATCTTTTTCTAAATATTATTATAGGATTACATTTTTATCATACCCATTTAATTACATGGGTTATTATCTGATTTTTAATGATCTTGTAGAACATATATGTATGATTTAATTATGAAATGTTTTTAACCTATATCTCCCTCCAATGCATTGAGTAATGATTGATATCTCATGATATAGTCTAATATGGTCTTGGGAGTGAAACGTGACAACTATGATGTCCATGTTAGTGAATCATGACTACCATGATGGTAGGAAGAGTGAACTCGTGCTATTAAGATTTCCATGGGAGTAAACCATGACTACCAAGATTGAATGGGGAGTGAACCCATACTAACAAGATATCCATGACAATGAGGAATTGAATTCAATAGATATAATTTTATATAATTATTGTTTTACACAATTATGGGTTTTATTCATATGTTATGCTTTCACGAATTATGTTCGTTATTTACATGTGATTCATGATTGTGAACTATAAAACCTTATTCCATGATTCATGTATATGATCCTTAATATGCTGGGTATAATCTTCAAATTACATTCTCATGTCCTCATGTCATTATGTTGTTGATTATTCTTACAAGTCTCCCTTTTTTACCCTTACTACTCATTTGAGATATCCAGATATTATGATTCCTTCCATTTCTCAAGTAGATGTGAATTAAGTCATATGTTTCTAAGAGGTGTGTTATTCATGAATATCCTAGTGGGAGATAATTTTTCTCAAACATATATGAGGGTTTATGTTTCCATGTTTCCAAAGGAACTAGATTAATTCTACCTTTGGGAATCTGTTTATAAAATGTTTTCATTATTCGAAAAATGTTATGTAATGTCTATATATGAAAAGATAGGGTTTATATAGTTGGTATCGGTTTAAAGGATTATTTATCCTTTAGATTCTAGGATAAGAAATATGTAGTGAGAACACTACGAGAATGTCTATGGATAAGTCCAAGGATAAGGAAAAGTATATGATAATATCATAGTATTTTTTTAAAGATAGAGAAAGTGGTTTACTAGAAGTTATTCCCTTTCTGTATACTACATGTCCATGTGGTTATGATATAAATGTACCTAGGATTAATAAATCAGACAAATATTTTCAGTCTTGACTCGTTGTAACTTAGTATAAGACAACATGCCTCATTGTACACATGGTTTGACACTCCAAGGGGATATGATTTGTGGATTCAAAAACTCTTCATGAACCAACATGAAGGATTTAAATAGAATTTGGTAGTGAATAACCTAGGATAAACCAACAGTATCATAGGTTAAAGAATGTGTCATGATAAATACATATTATAAGTGACATTCATGATTATTTGGTTACTCATTGTGATAGTTGTTTATTATTGTATAATATTGGTTTTATTCAATGGTCGGAACCTAAGAAAATAGTTTTAATGGGGATTATGATGGACAACACAACGATTATACTCTTAAGAAACCAAATTCTATGGGACCAAGAATGAAAAATCATATTTCTTTTCATAACAAAATCTCTCATGATACGAATCATTGTGGAATTACTGATTTGGAAAGGAGGGAACAACATGTTGGTGAGTCCTTCATGAGGCAACACCAACATTATTTCATAGGTTCTTTTAATCCACTTTTTCTAAAACAGTAGATTAGTACAACTAAATATATATTCTTTTTTCTCCAATGTTTAAAGCATGAGAATGTAATTCTAGATATTTATTGGTTAGATGGTTAAGTAGACTAGTTATGTATTTTAATCAAGAAAATAATCCATCAATATTGGATTTCATCCATGGATTAGAATGAGTTGATGAACTTATTTTTCGAAAATTAATTTCTATGAATTATATTTATAAATATGGAGAGTGAGTTACATGATTTTAATAAAAGTTATCAGGAATCTTTTGGAACCCATGAGGCTAATTTCATAAAACTTCTTGTCGTATGCTTTAGGAATTATCATCCAATCCAAAAGTAATATTGATAGCTTCTTTAGTGTTTTAAATCCAATTATGATATGGGTGTTGTCCATAAGAGCCTTTATTTTATCTAAATAGATTGTGCATTTTTCAATCAAAGTTGAAATGGATATTGGAGTCATGTGTCAATCTCATGGTTTTGACCAGAGAAAGAAGATGGAGTTTAAAGGAATGTTTAAAAACCATGAAGAGAATAAGTTAAGCTTTAATTTATTATTTATGTGTTGGAATAATCATGGTGTAAATTTCCTTTAGGGGTCTACTAAATGTTTTAACTATAAAAAGGATGTCCATCATGCATTTTAATACTGATATTATGGGAAGAAGTAACAAAATTGTGTGAATGGAGAAAATGAAGTATAGAATGAACCTCCCCCTCTTGCATTCTAAATGAGTAAGGATAATAGATATTATGTTATCCAGTTCCCAAACCTTGGGGTTGAGGATGATGATCGGTGTCAACAAACTTTTAAGATGAGGGACAAGGGTAAATCTCATGCAATCTAATTTTTGATGAGGGGTGCGATAAAAACATGGTAAAAGGTATACATACTATCCACTCTAGATTTACTAATGTCTTATTTAATTCTAAATCTACCAACAATTTCATATCTAATGAATTTTCTAAGGGTGTTATGATTCCTCTTAAATGATTAGATGTGGAATTATAAGTGAAACCACCTAATGGTGTGATGATTACATCCCATGTATATGATTCCTCTCTAGTTGATGATTGTGTGAATGTGTTTAAAGAACCGAAATTATATCTGTTACCTTTTTCCTTCATATAATTATTTTATATAGTATGAATCACATAAAATTAATAATATAATAAAATAAAAAATTTAAAAATGAAGAAAAAATTAAATTATATATATTTCTAGATGTTAAGAAATTTATACCAATGGAATAGTAACATTACCTTTGGAATAATAATATGAAAATTAGGACTATTAATATGACCAATATAATTGTAACTTCACCTATGTAAGAGTAAATAAAATTTTGGAATCCTATAAATGAAAATATGATATATTTTAATCTTGATATAAGTAACTAAATGTTTTAAACATAATAAATTAAGTGATTTTATTTCTATAGGTAATAATTTTTTAATGAAAATAATATAATGATTTAAAAAAATTATTTTCATAAAAAAGTTTAATAAATTAATCATTTTTTTGTTATGATAATTAGATAATTTAATGAGACCGCAATTAATTTTTCAAAATGTTTTCAAATCAATTATTATTTTTAAATTTCAATTTTCCAAATAATTGATTATTTTATTTAAAAAATATATTTATTGTATTTACAAAATTATTTTCGTAAAATGTATCCAATTTTTTAATTTTACATGTTCAAAAATTGTTAGGGTGGAAATTTGACATTTTTTAAACATAGTTGAATGTTTTTGGTGAATAGTGAATTACATTAATTTACAATATTAAACAAAAACATGAATTATTGATTCATAGATGTTGTAAGTATGTTGTATTCCCATAATATGAAACTTTATTTCATCATTTTAATATGTTTGGAGATAATTATCAATCTATTCATAGTCTTGATCAAAAATAATAAAAAAAAGATACATAATATTCAAAAAACAACCCTCTCCTCCACTATATATACCAACCCTCACCACCTCCTCTCCCCACACCATCCAAGATTTGGAACTTCTCTAATTTATGCCCAATAATCTTCCCCATCCCCAACCCCACGTATCAGATAATTTTTTCTCAAAAAAAAGACAAAACCAATCCGCTTAAGGAGGTTCTCAAGGAAGATAATTCAAGAGGTAACAATCCATTTTCATTTATTTTATTTCCTTTTCAATTTATTTTCATTTCTTATCATTCCCTCACCTCCCTGATACCAAGTGAAATTATTACTATGGTATATTTTATATAATATAATTTTTGTTTTTTGATGTAAAATTCACCATCAATACTCTTATCCTTCTCCATTTATTTTAAAGATAAAAACATCACCTGAGAGGTGCTGATTTACAGCCTTTGTGGGCAACGTCTTTTCATTTTTCAGTTATATATTAAAGGGTAGTAAAAACACATTTTTATGGTTAAAATTTATTATAATATATATAATACATATTATCTAATGTTTTTGAACTTATATATATAATATTAACTAATGAAAGAAAACAAATTATTGATGATCGAAAACCGCAATGATAATCTAAACCATTATAACTAACGTCTTATCTAATGACTTGTCACCATACAAAATAAATAAATAACATATATAAAAGTATATTAATCATTAATATCAATAAGACAAATATAATTTCAATTATGGAAAACTATTTTCAATTTACTGATCTTCTATATGCTTTTAAAAGTTAACTGATCATGAAAACCAAGGAAAAGAACACACCTGAACAAAAAAAATTATTTTTATAACTCATAAAAAAGTACATAATTGATCTTAATAAAAATATAATTAATAAGTTACATGTTTTATGGTTTCTAAATTAATATATTAATGAATTTAATTCCATTTTCCAGGATATTAAGTGCATGTTCAGAACACATTTGGACATATGGTAAGTGTTTCTTCCAATACCTCCATTCTCATTTAGGGTTTGTTATATCCCACATTACAGTAATATAATTCTTCATTGTTTTTATTTCATACTTATAAATTCTATATATATTCTCCATACTCATTTACCTAGATCATTTCATACTTATTTCATTGTATAAATACACATTTTATAAGTTTTCAAATTCAATTCCTCCCAAAAAGAAAATATGATTAAGGGGGACAACTTGATTTATTACACATTTTCATGTAATATCCATGATCTTTTTTATGAATACATTTTTTTCAAAAATTGCTAATTTTTCATGAAAAAAATTATTTTTCCATTTGTGGTTTTATAAAAACTATTATGAAAAAAACATATTATTTTTCCAAAAGAACTGCTCTTTGAAAAGTAAAAAAATGTTTTTCAAACAAGAATTCATTGATGACATTATTATAATATTTCCACATATTTAAAAAAACCTATTGAATATTATGATTTATTGAGATTTGAAACTTATTATTATAATGTACCCTATTTTATTAAATGTTTTTTAATGAGTTTGACTATGGATGTGCTATTTTGATTTCACTCACTATATTAATCATAATGGTTAGTGATTATGTTTACTGATTGGGGAATGTAATTTAAATTTTTATATGTTTTTTTATATGTTTAACCCTATTTATATGTGGAAATAATTTGAATTAGTAAGTGATTTTAGGGCACTCTATATCCCTTCAATGCATAGGTCTCATGAGATAAAACAGAAATGGATTTGGCCAAGGTCTTACTTATTTATTTTTAGAATTCTTGGTTGATTCCTTGGAAGTATGGTTATGGTGGCTAGTATTATTATTTCACTCATTATAACAATAGTAATTATTATATCATTTTATTATTTGATTAGTATAATATCCATCATTTTGTTTCATGTAATAATTTTTATTGAATTATTTATTTATCTATTATTCATATCATATTATGAATACGATTATATTCAAATGGAATGTGTTTTTTTTCATTCACCATGTATTATTTTTTATATTATATTATTATGCATTACATACCCAAATTAAGAATCATATAATACCCCTTTCCTATGATTTATTTTTCCCCATGATATAAAGTTTTATATTATGAATGACTTCCAAAAATAATTTAGGAGTTATGGATTTTACCAAGGAAGTTGATTTGTTGTTTTTCATTTCATGTTGTAATGTGAAACTTATGTTTTTATCTACTTTTCCAAAACTACTAATCCCTTGGGTCCATTCATATACAAACACTTATTCATTGTCAAAATTTTGTAATTTAAGGCACCGAATCCGAGATACTTGTTTTGGGGTCTTTACAGTTGGTATTAGAGAAAGTTTAGCAAAACCCTTGTAAAATATATTTAGAAAACATAAATTTAGGGAAATAGACATATGATTGAATTTAAGGATAAACATATATGAACATCCTATAATTTTGTATGATAGATATTTTATGGTAATTTTATAAATACATACCTGTATGAATAATAAAAGTGGACATGGTTCTCTCACAAATCTTCTTATGATAACAACCATGACAAGGTGTGTTGAGACTGACTCAACATAACCTGGTACACGACAAGAGGAATTACTATAAACCTAGTTTGACACTCAAATGGGATATTCATAGGATAATAAACATTTTCTTCACAACCCATTATCAATGATTTAAAATTAAACACATCCCCAATGAAACCATGTTTATGATTATGAGGTTAGTTATGCATTAAGTTATAGTATATTTTAAGTGCTTTATTACCTCAAAATTTGGAATTATGATTTATCACAAAATTTAGTGTATGCCATAATTTAGAAATGGATCTTAGTGGAATGAAATGAAATCGTATCAATGTGCAAATCATATATAGTGATTTTCCAAAAATGTAGGATAATGATGTTTGTAATATAGTTGTTACTATTGCTGAGAAAATTATAACTATACTGGGATAACAGACTCAATTTATGAACTATGACCTTACCCATATAGAACATCTGGATCCACAATATAAAGGACCAATGTCATACCACATATTATGAAAATATCCCTTATCATTCAGTGGGAATACAATCCCATTTGTCGGTGAGTAGTAGATAATCTCCTTAGAGAAGATATTTCTCACATTGGGATGTAAGAAAATGGATAATGTTATCATAGAAATATTTAGTCTCTAGGTAGATGTTGATAAATGGTTGTTGTTGATTCATAATAAAAAAAGAGGAAGAAATTTAAATTATGGAATGAAAATATTTTAAGGATATTTTTTGGAGAAATATTACCCTTATGAAATAGGAGAAAATATAGAGATCCAATTCGTGATTCTGATGGAAAATGGGGATGAAAATGTTGTGTAGTATGAAGAAAACAATACAAGGTTAGAAATTAATGACATAGACTACATATATAATTTAGGGAGAAGTATCGATCAATTCTATGATAGTTTAAAACCATTCCTCTAAATAGAACTAGGGTCCGAAAATATCTCATCAGATGAACATATAGTTACATGTTCTATCAAGATAGATAAATAATTATCTATGTCTTATGAAATTAAGGGAATCCCATAAGAAGAATAATGTATAAGACTTATAATGGATAAAGGGAAGAATAAAAAAACAAACATTCCAATGTGTAATACTTGTGGAAGGAAACTCCGAGGTACTTTCTTAAAAGGAAAAGGATTCT
The DNA here is from genome assembly GCA_963277665.1 of Viscum album. Taxonomy (NCBI): domain Eukaryota; kingdom Viridiplantae; phylum Streptophyta; class Magnoliopsida; order Santalales; family Viscaceae; genus Viscum; species Viscum album. The sequence goes on from OY728159.1 coordinate 844,898,317, forward strand.
GTTACCACTATAGAGTAAAAGGCTATTAATCCCAAGATATAAAGGGAAATAAATAATCTACCAATCACCAATTTTACAACTATATGGAGATGGTACATAATGCAATTGATTGTCTAATGTGTCAAGGAATCGTTCCCCATAAAAATGACAAGAGATAAAGGCCAAGATTATGATATTATAACTATAAAGATCAATGTTCTAAATGTTGTGGTGGAGTGTACTTTAATTTATTCATCGAACATATAAAATCCTCTATTTGATTTTGAGTCATATAATTCTTTAATATAGTATTAATTTTCAATAAAAAATAGACAATTACTTTTTTATATAATAATGAATTTGTAAGGAAAAACTCATAAAGGATTTTTCATTCCAAAAATGATGTATCGGTATGTCCCCTTTGTGACACATGATTGTTTTTTAGTTTTAAACATTATCATAATACCTATTGTTGATTTTTATATAATACTTGGTATGTACATTTTTTCAATATAAGTTCTGAAAACTATTTCAAGAAGTATGATATTACAAGTTGTGAGGAAGATATAGAATCCATTATCTTCATAACAGAAACATTATCATATGTTTCTTATAAGTATCCACCCCTAGTATCCCACTAAATGAATTTCTTTGGAAGGATGAGAAAGAATTATCTATGGATGAAGAAAAAAATATTCAATTTGAGGATATTCCTTTAATTTAAGAACAAGTTGATGTATTTCTATAGTATTTCTCCATACATCCTATGGAAGAGGAAATTGTGTTATATATCGATTTAATCCCTGATTCAAGGTCAATATCAAATACTCCTTGTAGAATGGACACTATGGAATTAGTGGAGACGAAGAAAAAACTATATCGGTTGAATGATAAGTTATTTATTCTCCCTAGTGTTTCTCCATGGGGATCCCCAATTATCTTTGTCAATAAGAAATATGGATCCATGAGGTTATGCATTTATTATATATAGAAAATGTTTTTACAATAAAGGACAAGTAACCTCTTTCTCACATTGATGATTTATTTGATCAATATCATCGAGATCAATATTTTTGGAAGATTGAACATCGATCTGGATATCATCAATTTCATATGAGAAAGGATGATATTCCAAATACATCATATAGAACAAGGTATAGACATGAAAATATTATAGTAATTTCATTTAGAATGAGTAATTATCCCACTGTTTTTATGGATCAAGTGAACTGATTATTTAAGGAATATCTTGAAAAAAAATATGGTTTATATTGATGATATCTTGGTATAATCTAAAATCTAGGAAGACCATGAGAACCACTTGTGCATTTTTTTGGAGACCCTTATAATAAATGAGTTATATTTGAATTTCAGCTTGTGTGAATTGGTTTCTAATAGTTTCTTTTATGGTAAATATTATGTCTATGTATGGAAAACCAGTTGACCCTTTGAAGAAAAATGTGGTTTGGGGATGTCCTATACGAATGAAAATTACTGAGGTACATGGTCCCAAAGAATTAATTGGTTACCATTTTTGTTTTATTTATAATTTTTCCAAATTATCTGACCAATTAACCAAGATTACATGTAATGGGGTTATGTTACTATGGAGTAAAGAATGTTAACTTTTTTAAGAGTTGAAGAGTAGACTATTGAATGATCTAATCTGGACTCTACCATGATTGAATGATGAGGTTTTAATTTAAAGTGATGCATCAAATAAAGGACATAGTTTTATATTATTACAGAACAATAGAGTTACATCCCATAAAGCAAAGTAATTAAAAACTCATGAAAGAAACTATCCAACTCTTGTTATTGAGTTAGCAGATGTTATATATGCTTTAAAAATATGGGGACACTATCTCTATTATGAAAGATGTGAGATATATAAAAATCATAAGAGTTTGAAATATATATTCTCTCTGAAAGAACTCAACATGAAGTAAAATAATGGCCTGAACTACTAAATAATTATAATAGTTCAATAAACTATCACCTAGGGAAGGAATATAAGGTAGCATATGCATAGACCATGAAGGATCATGGAGTTCTAAACAAAATGAGGATTGAAAGGGATCATGTGTTCATGGATCTATTGAAGAGAGATATAAAAATTGTCAAGGAAGGTGAAACGTCAATAATTTTCCAATTTGTTTCCCAACCATATTCATTAGACATGATTAATTTTTCTTAGTTTAAAGATGAGAATTTAGAAGGATAACTAGAGCTATGAATGATGGGAATTTGAAATATATCATGTATGAGGATGGAAATACAAAATTTGGGAAGGGAAATTGTGTTTCCACTATACCTGATCTAATAAAGGAGTTATTGGATGATTTCATAGCTCTGATTTCTCTCCACACCTTGGTACCATTAATATGTATAGAGTTTTGATGGAACATTTCTGGTTAGATAATATGAAGCAATAAATTTCATTATATGTATCAAAATTTTATGTCTTTCAATAAGTGATATTTGAAAGACAACATCCAATAGGATTAATGAAACTTATAACTATACCTATGTGTTAATGTTATGACATTAATATGTATTTTATCAATGGATTACACAAATATACGTGAATAAATAATTAAATGTGGGTAATCGTGGATCGACTTACCAACTCTGTACAGTTTCTCACTATAATGGATGATTTTCCAAAGTATCCCAATCCATGAATCCATAATAATGAAGATGTAAGACAACTTCGATCACCTCTTTAAATTTTATCTGATCGTGATCCAGGATTTACAATGAAATTATAGAAAATGCTTCTGAAATCATTAGACACTGAGCTTTATTTGAGTAAAATATATCATCCTCAAACTGATGGGATGCCTAAAAGGACCATTCAAACATCAGAAGACATGTTGAGATCATGCCCACTTGAAATTCAATGTATTAGAGATATTTATTTATATTTGGAGATTTCATAAAATAATAGATTCTGTTAAAATATACAAATGGAATCATATGAATCATTGTATGGAAAGATATGTCTTACACTAACTTGTTTGGATGAATTTGGTGAAAGGAATCTTGTATGCTCCAAACATGTGGAGGAAACAGTAATAAAGGAATAGAATATAGAAACACATATTAAATCAACTCAATGTAGAAAAATTATAAAGTGATAACCAATGAAAATATTTGGAGTTTCAAGTGGGAGATAATTGTTTTTTTGAAAGTACCTCCATGGAAGGGTGTTAATAGTTCTGGAATGAAATGGAAACTAATCACAAGGTACAATGGATCTTTTGAAATTATGGGGAGAATCAGAGTTGGGTATTTCCATTATGAAATAAAACCTATCCTTTCTAATATTCACAATGTGTTCCACACCTCTTTGTTATGGAAGTATATGTCATACCCAACACTTGTCCTCACTTCTGAAGGAACAAAATTGAAACCTAATTTATCATACAATGAAGATCCTATCCTTATTATTGACACTAAATAATACTTGTTGAGGAATATGATGACTTGGATAGTAATTTCTTTCTGGAAAATTAAAAAATTGAAGAGAATATGTGGGACGAAAAGGATAGTGTCATGACGAACTACCAAGCTCTTTTTATGAGGTGACAATTAGGATATTTCAAGGAAGATTTTTTTAGGAGGGTATAATATAACAACCATTATTTATATCAATGAAGTATTTTCATTTTATATTTATTTAATATAGTATGAATCACATAAAATCACATAGATGATACAATAAAAACATTATTAATAATAAATGAATGAAGTAAGAGATATTTCTAGAAGTTAAGGATCAAATACAAACTGAATTGTAGCATGACCATTGAAGTATTAATGTGACCAATAGGAATAGTAATATGTCCAAATGAATAGTAACATCTCTTATAATTTTATAAATAAAATTTTTGTATCATATACATGAAAATATGATATACTTATATATTGATATAAGTTACTAAATGTTTGGAAAATAATAAATTGAGTGCTTGTATTTTTTTAATTCATAAAAATTAAACTAAAAATAGTTCAATTATTTAAAAAATAATATTTTCATAAAATATATTCCTAAAATAATATTATTTTCTTATGATTATAAAATAATTTTTTTATACCTTAATAAATTTTTCAAAGTGTTATAAAATCAGTTATAATTTTAAAATAGGTTTTTTTAAAATAATTGAATATTTTACTTGAAATATAAATTGATAATATTTAGTAAATTATTTTCCCAAAATGGTGCCCATTTTTTATTTCTACACATCAAAAAATGGTAAGGGGAAATTTTATGTTTTTTTAAATTGTTGAATTTATGGTGAATACTGAAATATAGGAATTTACGGTATTTAACAAAAACATGAATTATTGATTCATAGATGATGTATGGATTATGTAAGCCCATAATCTAGAAATATACTTCATTATTTTTATATTTTTGGAGATAAGTCTAAAACTATTCATATACTTTAGCAAAAATAATAAATAAATGACTAAAATATTAAAAAAAACCCTCTCTACCACTATAAATACCACCCCTCACCACCGTCTTTCTCACACCTTCCATGACTTTAGAGATTACCAATTTTTTCCCAATCCCCATACAAAGAACCTCCCTGACATACTAGATCCATTGTCTTGAAAAAAAATACTAAAACTGATCCTCTTAAGGAGGTTCTCAAGGAGTATAATTCAAGAGGTAAAAATGCACATTCTTTTAATTTATTTCTTTCTCAATTTATTTTCCATTCTTATCATTACCTAACTTACCCTATAAAAAGTGAATTAATAACTCCAGTATCATTTACAAACTTTAATTTTATTATTTCAATGTAAAATCAACCATAAATTCTCTTCTCCTTTCCATTTTATTTTATAGTTGAAAATATAATATGGGAGGTGCTGATTTACCACCTTTGTAGGTGTCTTTTCATTGTTCAATTCTAACTTTAAGGACAATCTTAAAACTATTTTATGGTTAAACCAGATTATAATTTTTCTGTTACATCTTATTTAATTTTTTAGAACCATTATATATACATAATATTATTTAATTAAACAAAACTAATTTTTTATGATCTAAAACCAAAAAATAATCTAAAAAACTATCACTAACGCCTTATATAATGATTAATCCTCACCACAAATAAAGAAACTAATTAGATAAAAATTTAACAACATTTAATGTCATTAATAATATATAATTTCAATTATGTTCAACTATTCCCATTTTACAATATCATTTATAATCATATAAATGTAAACTGACCTTGCACACAAAGGAAAAGAGTACTCCTGGATGAAGAAATTAAATCTAATAACTCATAAAAAATTAATAATGAATTTATTATAATTATAAAAAATAAAATAAATGTTTCATAGGTCCTAAATTAAATTATTAAAGAATCTAATTTCATTATCAAGGACATTAAGCACAGGTGAAGAACCCTTTCAGAGATAAGTTAAGGGTTTCTTCATGGACCTCTATTTTCATTTGGGTCATGTTTTCTCCGTATTTACAAAAGTTTAATTCTTAATTATTTATCTATACTCCTTATAAATTATGTTTATATTTTTAAAACCCTTGTTTCTAGGTCATTTCATATTTAATTTATTGGAAAATAGATATATTATATGTTTTTATTTTGAATTCCTCCCAATAAAGAAGCTCCATTGATGGTAACTTCCCAATTTCATACCCATTTTCAAGTATCAAACATAATCTCTTTTAAGATAAAATAATTTTTATAAAATCAATAAATTTGTCATGAAATACTATAGTTATTCATTTCTTGTTTTATACAAACTATTATGAACAATACAAATGATTTTTTCAAAATAACTCTTCATTGCAATGTGACAAGGGTGTTTCTCTCAAGAATTCCTCGATGATTTTATTAGAGTATTATCATCTGTTTAAAACCCTATATTGAATAATTTTCTTTATTAATATATTATCTTTATTAAAATAATCTAACAAATTTTATTAAATGGTCTATGATATGTTTTACTATGGATGTACTTCACAGAAATCGTTCACCATAAGACTCAGAATGTTTAGTGATTATGTTTATTGATCGGGATAATTTATTTATATTTCCTATGCATATGTTGTTTATATTTAACCCCATTCATATTATTAATTTATTGAAGATATTAAGTTATTGTTTGGGCCCACTATATAACACTAATGCAATTTTATATCTCCTGAGACAAAATAGAAATTTATCTGGTCGAGGCCTTAAGAATTAATTTTTGAATTCCTTGGAAGAGGCATCAACCTTATGTTTATAATGTTCAGAATTAGGATTTACCACATTATGATGTTATTATTTGACTATTATTTTATCCATGGTTATGTTTCATGTGATTAAATACATGTATCAATTTATTTATCTTTTATTTTGGCCATATTATACTCAGTATTATGGTCTAATGAAATGTGTTTATAGGCATTCACAATGACTTATTATTTGTACGAGCTTCTCCTATTTTACATACCCTTACTAGGAATCGGGTATCATCCCTTTATAATGTCTTATTTTTCCCTATATTTGAATATGTTTATTTTTAATGACTTGAATATATAATTTAGGAGTTATGGATGTTACCAATAAAGTTGATATATTGTTTTCCCTTGGAAGTTATATTGTAAAACTTATTTTCGTATCTATTTTTTCCAAACTACTGAAACCATCAATATGTCAAGATTCTAACACTTATTATAGTTCCAATGTAATAATTTAAGGCTATGAATCTGATCTTCTAGGGTTGGGGTATTTATAATCTGCTTCTTAGAAATATTTCTATTCTTCCTTTGATTGAATTTGATGTTATCTTAGGCATGGATCGGATTTACCGACCTAAATACAAAATAAATTATTGATGAATTGTTTTTACATTTTATATTTCAAACCCTCCTATGATCATTCATAAATGTGATGATATATATGATCTTACTCTAGATATTACATCCATTGAATGGGTTTTAATTCCCATTCTAAAGGGTTGTTTATCTAAAATGGTTGGGGATAAAATCGACCAAGAAGATATTCTTATTGTTCAAGAATTTTTTCAGGTCTTTCTGGGTGAGTATCATATCCTTCCACCCAAATGTGATGTTGAGTTCTAAATAGATATAGTATATATTTCCACACCAATTTTGCTTACTATTTATAGAATGACCCTGATTAAGTTTTATGAAATAAATAATCAACTCCAAGAAAACCGTGATATGAGATTCATTCAGCTAGGTGTGTCACCTTATGGTGAACCTGTTATTTTTTTTGAAAAATAAAGATCGATTAACATGAATCATATTGATTATAATGATTTTAAAAATGTAACAATCATTAACAAGTATCCACACCCCCTATTGATGACTTTTTTGGAAAACTTTGTGGTAATCAGTTATTTTCCAAGACTGACCTATATTCTATATATCATCAATTTAGAGTCAGAAAGAGTATTTACCAAGACAGAGTTCCATAAAAGGTGTGGACACGATGAATATATAGTAATTTTTTGTCTTAATAATTCCCCTTTTATCATGATGGATTTACTAAATATAGTCTTTAGAGATTACCTCGATCTGTTTGTGGAAGTCTTTATAGTTGATATTCATAGCTATTCAAATAGAAAGGAAGAATTTTAATATTACATGATAATTTTACTAAATTCTATACGAAATGATGATCAATGTGAAAATTTTACAAAGGTTTAATTTTTTTTTCAAAAGTCATCATTTTTTAATCACATAATCTCAAGAGATGGTATAACAATAGATCCATCAAAGACACACGCCATTAATGAAATCCTAGAACAACCATTATAACTGAGAACTATATTTTTATTGGTTTAGATGGATGTTTTTTATGGTTTCTGTATAATTTCTCAGGACGATATAATCATCTTACAATATTTCCTCAGAAGGGTGTCACATTCCTCTACACAGATGAATGCGAATAAAATTTCAAGGAACTAAAGAGAATACTAGTTTGCGCAACTATGATAACATTACCCTAAATTTGACAAGGGTATTAAATATATTTTTCTATAACCAATATGTTATTTGGATGTGTTCTTAGGAAAAATGACATGGTTATCACTTAAGCCTTGTGGCAGTTGATTATTTATCGCCAAAAATACCCCACACGTGATTTGGAGTTAGCGGTAGTAATTTTTGAATTAAAAATATGGAGGAATTATCTTTATGGTGAAAATTTTGATATATATACTAATAATAAAAGTATAAAATATATATATTCCCATAGAAGGAGTTGAACATTCACCAGAGAATATGGCTATATTTGATAAATGATTTTTATTTCTCAAAGCAAAACCATCCATGAAAAGTGGACAAGGTGGCCCATGCTTTCGGTTGAAATAATCTTGCCATCTTATCCATCATAAGAATTAAAAAAGATCCAATAGTTCTGTATTTCAAAGGATGACCTTGAAATGATTATAGATGGGTAAAATATTATATTCCTTAAATAATTTTCAATACTCTATCCAAGTGAATATTAAGGAACCATAGAACGAAGATTTTGAGAAGAAGGATAGAAATTTTCTTGAGTTAAATCTTGTTAAGGATGTAATGATAAGATTTAGGACTTGGGTATTTGTTTCTTTAATACCATATTTGAAGATAGATCTATTAGGGGAAGACCATATTTCTTCATTATAAATTCATCATGGAAGTACGATGATGTATAGAGATTTGAAATAATACTTATTTTGGGTTGGCATGGAAAGAGATATCATATATTTTGAATCTTGGTTCTTGGTATCCCTGAATGTTAAGGATCCAAGAAAAAGGTCTAAAAATATGTTTCATCCTTTAAATATAAAATAATAGAAATTGGAGAACATCATTATTGATTTTTTTCATTGGACTACCTAAAAACTATAAAGGGTTTGATTCTATGTGGGTGGTAGTAAATAACTGTACAAAGTAGGCACTCTTCATCTCTATCAAAAAAGACATCTCTCTGGATCATATTTCCAGGAAACATATTGAAAAATTGATAAAGTTGAATGAAGTAACACATTCCATTATATCTGATCAGGATCATAGGTTAACATCAATGTTTTAGTGAAGCCTTCAGTAATCACATTATATAGAATTTAGTTTCATTACTACTTATCATCCTCAAATAGATGTTCAGTCTGAATAACCAATTCAATCCCTAGAGGATATGTTGAGATCTTTTTCTCTAGATTTCAAAGGAGGTTGGGATCAACACCTCCAACTTGTTGACTTTTCTTACAACAATATATTTCACTGAAGAATTCATAAGGAACCTTATGAATCCCACTATGGGATTAAATGTAGAGCTCCAACGTGCTCAGATAACATTAGAGAGAGAAATATATTGGGACATGAGATCATCAAAGAAATTGTAGTGAAGGTTAGAACCATTCTTTGGAATATCAGAACAGCTAAAATTTAGTAGAAAATTTATACTAATAACTTATTGTTTGATCTATAATTTGATTTTAGTGAAAATTTGTTTCTACACATCTCACCCTTGAAGAAGTTTATGATATTTGTAAAGAAAGGGAAATTATTCCCTATGTATATCATCCCAGTTAAGATTATTTATCATTCAGACACTGTAGAATATTTCATGGAGATTTATATAAATCTATATCATGTTCATGATGTGTTCTGTGTGTTTATCCTAATTAATTATATACCCAACCCTTCACATGTACTAAACTCAGAAGACATGCCACTATATAGGATCTTTCTTATGAGGAATAGCCCATTGCAATTTCGGACTGAATTGTGAATCTTCTATGAAATAAGTCCACACACCAAGTCAATTTTTTGTGGAGAAATAACCAGTTAGGGGAAGCTATGTGGGATCTTGATGATGTTATGAAGAAGAAATATCCTCATTTTTTTACCCAAATGAAGAATTTTGTGGGGGAATTTTATTTTAGGGGGGTAAAATATAGCATCCTGAATATTTATGGACTATTATTCAAATTTATTAATTTTTATTAATTTATTTAATTTCAATGATTCAAACATTCCTTTTACATGTCATTGACTTGGCATAATTCACACGTAAAATAGACTTCGAAAACAATACATGAAACACTTTGTTTCTAAGAAACATTTTTTATAATTATTTAAATGAGATAATTATAACCTAGAATTAAAACATAGTAATATGAATTTAATAACAACTATTTAAATATTATTTATAATGGTTTTAGATAAATAACACAAATTTATAGTTATAAATATAATACTTGGGAAAGTCACAATATTTTTAAAAATATCATTTTTTCGAATGAACTTCTTTTTATGTGATCCATTAAAAAACTTTATGATAAATATTAGACACTAATTTAAATTTAATTTCGTATAATAAACTTCAATTTTTAATTCATAATGTCAAAATTATCTTAGGTTGAAGTTTTAGGTTTTTTCCGACAAACTTCATTTTAAGATGAATTGTGAAATTATAAAAGTTTAATTAAAAACTGATTTTTTATATAACTTATTTATGTGGATAAATTAGATTTTATATGAGTTTTAAAGTTTAATTAAATCATATTTTTATCAATTAATCCAATTTATTCCATTTAAAAAACATTGAAATTGGATATAAAAACATAGAAATATTTTGATCATTTTTACTTTAAAAATCCTTATTGTCATCTCATCTGTGGGATTAACTTTAAATTAATTTATACAACATAAATGATTAGAATTAGTAAATTTGTTTTAATATTTTTAATTATAATAATTTATTATTTATAATAATGTCCACTTATTTTTTGACCCAAAATATTAGTGAAAGTAATTAAAATTATTTTAAACGATTAAGGAAAAAAATCCTAATAAGGGACTAAACCATAAACATAAGGGCCAAAAAGACCTATACACTTGTAAAACACCCATTTTAGGGCCCTTATAATTCCATGTACCTTCTATTATAGAGTTTTGTTTCTTTTTATGACTATTTTAGGAAACAATATGGGTACCCCTAACTTGCCTTTAGAACACCATGTGAGTCCTTTTCCTCCCCTATAAAAGGTTGTCACCTATCCCCATTATTCACACTTCAAAAAACACATATTTTCATATTTTAACTACTCAATAAACCTCCCAAATAACCTTACATTATTCCTTTAATCGTGCATTTTTTTATAAAACAATCCTTAGAATCCCTTTGGTGAAAACCAAAAGGAGTTATCCAAAGAAGAGGTAACATCATTCCTCAATAACCTTTATCTTATTTTAATTCTACACAGTTCCACTATAATTATTAAATTATTTTAAAAAAAATAAAAACTATAATTATATTTTTTTATGAAACGTTCTTGACCTACTGTTATACACACTTCCATCTATTGGGAAATGAATGTTCTGTTTATGTGTGCGACAAACTACCATCTAATGAAATGATGATTGTTCATTTTTCCTTTACCACCATTCATAGTGGGAATTATTATGGAAATTATGTTTATATAAGAAATATATTATTAATATTATATATTTATTCTTCTTTAATTTTTTTATATCACATATATTTATAAATTCCATTTTGTATAAATACGATAATGTCATTTTAGGATGTCTGGACTACGACCCTCTCAAAGCGATGTGATTCTTTCACACAAAGCATGGAATGTATGAAGGATGGGTTTAGTAAAAATATATGATATATGTGATATAATTTTTCTAATTTAATTATATTATATACATATTTTTTCTTTTCATTATTTTATTCAGAAAGAAAACAAAACTGAAACAATGTTCATGCATATGAATGGCCTACCATCTTCATGAACTGTGTATTCCATTTCCTAATTATATCTTATATATATTATAATATTATAAATATAATGAATATATATGATATTAATATCATTTTTTTCATTATTTAAATCATGGTATATGTATATGGACTAAATATATTATAAGTTAGGATACATTCTAGAAAACAAAAAGAATATTCCCCAAATGATAATTTTAACATGAAGTTGTTAAGAAACAGGTGATATAAGGTCATAATTAACTAATATATGATTTTAGAAATACAATTATGGTTCAATAATAGATTTATAATAAACTTATATTTATTAAATTGGAATTCCTTATGAGTACGACAAGATTCAAGACACAAGGTAAGGGAATTTCATCTTAAATTTTTATATCCGTGAAATACATTCCATGTACACAGCTATTTTATTTTATGTTGTATATATAAGGATCAATAATGTATTATATTAATATTATTGTTAAATTTTTTTGTTACTTATATATTAATTTTATGATCTTTATTTCAAGGGTTTTATGTTTCCAAATTTACCAAATCGGTAAGATAGTTTGTCTTGATTTTGCATCTTTGAAACTCATGTTTTTCTATGCACTTAAATTTGTTTTTGAGGTGTATATGAATCAATTTTACCATTTATATCATTAATATATTTATTTTTATTATATTTTAAGAATCAGATAATTTAATTTTTTTTATATGGAGAGAATGATCCCACTTTACCATGTGGTAAGAGTTTATGGAAACAAACTCATCGTTTAACAAGATTGTTTATGGTTATGATTCCATTAACGAAATATTATGATCCATCTCTGAAGAACACTCAAGATTTTTTTTATCCTTAATTTACTAAAGGTATATCCATATTAGTACCATTTTTTAAAACTTATGTACATAATATAATAATAAAATATTTTAAATAAAAAATCTATCCATATTTTCTTCTTCGATCGAAAATATATTTTAATTCAAAAATCTTATTTGTAAAATATGTTTTCTAAAAGGTTTTCAAATGATTGTATAAGAAACCTTTCAATGGAAAATGATTTCAAAAATGTTTTATTGTTTTCATAGCATCTTCTATATGGTTTAAATCTATTTTCAAAGAAAAATGTTTTCTAATATGTTTATGTTTTAAAAAGTGTTCTTCATTGCAGAAAAGATATTTTCCAGGAGAAATTAATTTAAAGATCTTTAAAAATTATTTCCACTATAAGATTATAGTCATTGTTTTTAATAATGATTTATTAGGGAAATGATTCAATTTTTCCAGTTGTATTATTTCTCTAATTGGTTTATTATTTTATGACATGATGTTTATGAAACTTATTTATATTTCACGTGTTATACACTTTTGGATCCTGCTTCTTTTCATGGGATATTTTTTGATGAAATGATTATGAAATTTGAATCCTTTTCCAAAACTTTTGAAATTATTGCATTTTTATAATATCCATTTTATTTCATGGTTTATGATATTATTTTTAATGATCATGTGGAACATGTATGTATGATTTCATTATTAGATGGGTGGGAACTATTTCTCCCTCTAATGAATTATGTAAAACTTTATAAATATTTATATATATTATGCTGGTCTTAGTAGTGAACCTTGATTAATATTTTTTTTGTGGGAGTGTTCCATGACTAGAAATTTTTTAGGAGTAGTGAATTCATGATACTAAGATAGCCATGGGAGTGAACCATTACTACCAAGATAGTATTGTAAGTGAACCCATATTACCAAGATGTCCTTAGCAGTAATGTTGTGACTACTATAGAAATAATTTTATATTCTTATGTGTCTTCTATAATTCCATGTTATATTCTTTAGTTATTCTTTCATAGATTATATTCTTTATTTCCTTATTATTCACATCCTAAAAACTTCAAATCCTTATTCTATGATTCATGTATATGATCATTTATATTGTAACACCCCACCTTCTCAACATTGTATTGAGATGGTTGGAGTATACTACTTGTCCTTAAGAGACATCCCCAAAATGCCAAAGGCTTGAAATAAATGTTGGATGTTTTCAAATAATATTGTTGTATGATTTAATCTTTACGAAATAAAACCATTAACCTACTAACCCATAACCAAAAAACTCTCTACATGATTTATGAATAAATGAAAGACAACTAAACCACTTCATTTATATAAAATACACTCCCAAGCGTACTATAGTATAAGATAATCATCTATCAAAGTAAACATTATGAAAACAACTAAAGGCTCGAAGATGAAATGTACTCTATGCTCTCCAAGATCCATGCCCCAACATCACCAAACGTTCCAAGTATCAAAATGTGGTGCTAAATATGTGTGATAAATTACCTTTCCCAGGTCTGAGAAGATAGAATCTGCAAAATCACCAATGTTCTAAAGAATGGGTGAGTATAAAACTGAGTAGGCTTTCTTCAATGACATCCCTACTCATGCCACTATGATAGAATAGTTATCAACATTTATATAAAATAGTATATATAAAACAATTTCCTAAAAAGTTTATAACTAATGATAAAAAAATTATTTATCAATAATCATCCATCCATAACCCTTTTTCAAATAATGTTACCAAACATGACCTTAGCCCATTTAACAAGTTCCAATTGTAATAACAACTCCATTCTAAAAAATCGACACCACCAACCATGCATGCTTTGTTATGACAGTTCCATACTCATGAGTTGTTTCTCATCAATCTACCAAGTTTTCACAAGGTAATTATATCCCATTATCCATTACAACTTTTTCCCTAAGCACAAGGTCATATTACCTCCAATACATGTAAATTAAATATGATCACACACACCAAGTATACCCAACAACCATTCCAAAACCATTTCATGAAAATCACCGTTTTATTGATAACCCTTTTCCCCGTCAATACATTTATATAAAAAAAATTACTAAAAAACCTTTCCAAAAAACTATTTCAATATTTCCAGCGAATCCATATTTCAATATAATAATTTTATAATCAATAATCTAAACTTCATTATGATACAATCCACCAAAAATACCCAATTCCATCAAAACCATAAGTCATCGCTAAAGAAGAATTATTCCATTCTTTGCACATCAATTTAAAAATAAAATTAAATTAATTAAATAAATTTGGAACTAATCCAATCAATTCTAGAAAGATTAGTTGATAGTGAATCCACCTATCTTGAAGGTTTTAAAGAAATTGAAAAAGGACGAAGAACACTCATGAAACTAAGTAAGAATTTTAAAAAACAACCTTAGGTATCTTCTACTATCAACAACGAGACCAAATATAATGATATTTGGAATACACAATCTTACATCTACCCATAACAAGCATAAATATATGAAATTGAGTGGAGAGGGGAAGTTTATCTAAGGGTATCTAAGAAACATTATAATAATGAATAATAATGATGACATAATTCCATGATAGGGAATCTAAACGCCGAAGAAAGGCTCCAAAACAATACAAATTTTATAGGAAGAGGTTATCCAACCTTCAATATAATTGAATATTGAATTAGGGCTGCATAGGAGGAAAATGAATCCAATAGAGTCAAAAAAGCATAAGATCGTATTTATTGGGATCACACTTTAACATTGAGCATGGTTTAGTTGCATAGTTAGACAATTCGTACAATAACCAAGTGTTATCTATTTCCTAGGAAAATCCTCACATGGACTCCTCGCATGGCCTCAGTAATTGTGCACCCACCCAACCAAAGCTACTATCCAACATATTCAACCACACATTTTTTATCCTAGGATTCCGCAGTGTATAGACAAACAATGTGCATCCTATGATCCTTCCCTTTAGCCCTAAAAACATTCCCCAAGATCTAACAAAACTCCCAACATTCACTGTTATACTTTATAAACATGAAAGGAATATGGAAAGGGTTACATAAAAAAATTGAGAGTGTTACATTCTCCCCACAATTTTTTTCTGTCCCATAATATAGAAAACATTCCTTTCCCTAGAAGAGTTATGACCACTACTCTTTCATTTCCTTCTTAATTTCCCAAGTCTCTTCCTGAATTTGACCGCATTTTCATAAATCCCAAAATAAACTGATAATTTTACCATGAAAGACTTAATACTACATAACCAAAATACGCATCAGGATATGTACCAATGAATCATACAGATCTAGGTCAACATGATCCCATTTGATCACATGGTTAGGATCAGGCTGATACTTTTTCAACTGAGATACATAGAACACATTATGTGATAAATGGAACTATGGAGGCATCTCCAACATAGATTCCACATCTCCAACCCATTCCAATATGTTGAAAGGGCATATGAATTGAAGAGATAACATTCCAAATTTCCAAAATGATGATTTCAAAGCCTTATAGAAATACTTAAGAACACATGACCACTCACCCTGGTTGATTCAACAAGGTTTCTTTATGACTTATCCATTCCTATATGTTTTTAAAGTAAAAAACACTATATCTTAAGGAAAATTGTTCTTCCTATGAATTGTCTTAATAAGGAAAATTTTCCTTCCCCATGGTAATTTTATCATTACCTATGTTTTCATTATTCATTTTATAGTTTCTCTAAATCTAACTCATTTTATTCCTAAGTTAAAATTTTTTTTTCACATCTAAAACCTCATAATATTATAAATCCTTGGTTATGGAATATTCTGTGTTAAGACTCCAAATTCTCTAAAATTTAGACTCTGAGTTCTTAAAAAAATTTACTCCAAATTGCTTAGAATTCGGACTCCGAATTCCTGAGAATTCGGACTCTGGGTTCATTGGAATAAGACACTAAAATCTATGTAATTCATGTTTTGAATTATTTAGAATACAGAATATGAATATCCATGACTAATAGCCTTCGAAATATTATTTTCCTAGAATCCCAACATATTTTCTTAGACTCTGAAGAATGGTTTTGGTTAATAAACCTTATTTTTCTTATACTTGTTATAGTTATGAAATTATGTCATACAATCTATTTCTACCTCACCGTTGTTTGAGTTATAGGTGTACAGGTGCTTCTGAGATTCAAGGAAAAAATATATCCATTGAAGGAGGGAGCCAACCATTAAAGAAGTGACTATAAATTGGATATCATTTGAACGATCCCACACAAAATATAATTTACAAGTTGATCACTCTAGAGATTGCATGGTGTGATGTGATTTCTAGAGAGAGAGATACTCTCATGCTTTGTGTGTACTGAAAATATGTTTCATCTTGCTTCATGTGACTCAGATTATTACTGAGTTTAATCGAGGTCTTCCGGGGATAGGAAGACAGCGGTGCCAACTACCTTAGAGTTCGCGGACTTATGTGGATTGGAATATAGTGGTGTTGGATACCTTAATGTTCTATGTATTTCAGGGATAAAAAGATAGATTCTGATATTCCTATCGAGGGCTTACCCTAGTGTGGGTAAGACAAACATTCGTGAAAGTATAAATCATGGGACCTTTATACAAGGTTGTTGAATACCCTACTCTTTGGGTTAAAAGATTTTTTTTCTTGTTTTGTTCCAAGTTTATTTCCACTATTTTTTGATAAAGTAATTAATTATAACCTTCTTATACTTTCTTGTAATTTTGAATAATCTGATAAGTATTATTCTATACGCTTTAAGGTATAATCTTTTCCATGTAAACTTTCCTTATTTTTCATTTCTGGAATCATATTTCCAAAACCTAGAAGGTTTGTAGAACTCAAAGAGGTCTTTTGAATTTACCTTATTTAACTTTTTAAAATATATTTTTCCTTAATGTTATAATCAAAAAAATTTAAACTTACAATTCACCCCCCCCCCCCCCCCCGCCTCTTGTATTTGAGCATCTACATGCTCATTTAGAACCAATAATTACTATAAGAAGAGATTTCTGAAAAACATATATTCACATATAAGTTTTCTTGCTCATGTTTTCATTGCTCAAAAATACTTTCCTTGCTTAAGGATTTTTATAATTGTTTATAAACTTTTACTGTTAAAATGTTTTTTTAGAAAGATATTTTCTTTAAGATGGAAGGAATGAATGTTAGTTCGATTGACAATCAAAGTCCTACTAGACCACCTATATTTGATGGGAATGATTATGAATATTGGATACATTTTGTGAAGAATTTATTTGTTAATAATTGAGTAGAAAATTTATTTATGCTTACTAGAGATTACAATATTTCTAACAAGGAAGTCAGAAACTTCACCAATCAAGAAAAGTCATAATATCAACTAATCTACAAGGTACGCAATACTTTATTGTGTTCCATGACTAGGAATATATATTTTCAGATATATTATTTTGAAGATGCTAACTATATCTGGAAGAAATTGGAGGTTACTCATTTTGGTACATCCAATGTTATAGAAACTAGAAGAGTTATGCCTAGAGAAAAACATCATGGATTTCTTTTTCCTTATGGAGAACCAGTATGTAAAGTGAAAAAATGATTATGAAAATTGTTAAAAGTTTACAATATATGGTAGATAAAGGATAATATGATAAGGAACTTGTGGAAAAGATTATATATATCATTCTTAATGAGTGGGAATCGAAGAGAAAATCTATTGATGAGAATAGGAAAGTATATCAAATTACTCTTAAGGAGCTTTTTTGAATTCTTCTTCAACATGAGGCAAGAATGAAAATATATAATGATATGAATAAGAAGAAAAATGGTAATGGATGTGTATTCATTACTACTACAAAATCCTAGACTCTGAAAAGAGTTATAAGATCTATATCAAAGAAAGTCACCATTTTATCTAAATCTAGTGAAAGCGAACATACTCAGAATGAACTAGCTAATCTTGCTCGAAGGATGAATAATATAGTTGGAAAGAAAGACTTTCATTATAGATATAAGAATAAATAATGAAAAGTCTAGAAAGACTCGGAAGCCACTAGTTATGAATGAAAAATAGCAGGGCATATCAGATCATATAGTCTTATTCTTAAGAAAAATGATAGAAAGAAAAAAAAATTATAAAATGAATAGAAATAAATACTACAAGACTAAAGCTAAGAATGTCTTGAAATATAATTAAACCTAGAGTGCTAGTTATGGAGAATCTTCTGATGAATTCATAGAGTATGAATTATCTAGTTAGATGAATCTTGGTCTACTAGCTAGACTACCAATTGAAAATAATTGTCTAATGGACAAGGAAAATAGTGTAGAATTTATCACTAATGTATCCATGAATGAACATTATACTAATGAGAAAAAATATAAGTCTTAAGATGAAGATCATTATTCTAATTAAGATAATATATTTCTTACTTATGAAGTAGTGTCTAGGTTTTCTAAACTTCTTGAGAATGAAAATTCTAAAATCATGAAAAATATTGATGAGGAAAATTATATAATCTCTATTTCAACTAAATAAGTATCATATATTTCTAAGGATATTTATAAGAAAATTTATGATTTTAAAAGTATTTCCAAAAACCATGAGGAACTTAATTCTAAGAAGGATAAACTTTTTAAGGATCTTGAAAATGTAAATTCTTAGAAAAATATTTTAGAAACTAACTCTTGTTCTAAAACTAATGTTTTATTGGATAAAAACATGGTTATTAAACTAATGTTAGAAATATTTTCCTTGAGGAAGTGTTTTTCAAACATTACCTTTGGTAAGGAAAACATTAACAAGATGTATTCACAAATTAGACCTCTAAGGAATAGTTCTATATTTGGTTATACTCATTCTAAGATAGTTTTTAGTAATAACTATTTTATCCCTCAACGTGCATAATTCTGTACTAAATGTCAGTGTGGTGGACATTGGGAAAAAAATTGTTCTATAAATAATACTCAGTCTTTAGATTTTATTAAAACTTATTTTTCTAAGAAAATGTATATTCCTAAAATCATACCTTTTGAAATTTACAGATCGAATAAAATTTTGATTCTGAAACTATAATACTCTTATTTTGAGGAAAATAAATATACTACCAATTTTAATACATAGTACATGGATAGTGGATGTTTCTGTCATATGACTGGTAACAAAAATTCATTAAAAAGATCACTAAGATGAAATAAGGAAAAGTAACATTCTGAGATAATGTTGAGGAATTAATTATTGGTATAGGTAACATTATTCTTCTTGGAAAAACATTGATTTAAATTTTTTTATTTTTTAAGGGAATTAAGAGAAACCTCATCAACATAATACAACTATGTGATTAAGGTTAACTTATGAATTTTAGGAATGAAAAGTGCTTAGTACAAAATTCCATGGATGATTTTATTCTTTCTACCCATAGAAAAGATAATTTATACACACTAAACATAAATGAATTTAGTATCCAAGACATAACTTCTCTTAGTGAAATGGAAGACCTATCTTGGATATGGAATTGATGGTTAAGAAACTGTAACCTTAGGAACCTATGTAAACTCTTTAAGAAAAGACATGTTAAGGATCTACCAGAGCATAGATTTGATTCTTCACAAAAAATTATCCTTTTCAATATGGAAGGATACATAAATCATATTTTAAATCAATCATTGATGTCTCAACTACTGATGCATTGTAGTTGGTGCATATGGATCTTTTCGGTCCAACAAAAACTCAAAAAATTAATGTAAAATTTTATTTATTTGTCTTAGTTGATGATTACACTATATTAATATGGGTATATTTCCAAGAAAATATATCTAATGATTTTTCTTATTTTAAAATTTTTAGATCCCATGTTAAAAATTAGAAAAACGTTCCATTGATAACTATTCAGAGTGATCATGGAGGAGAATTTCAAAATTATGATTTTGAAACATTTTGTAGTATATGGAATTACTCATAACTTCTCAGAACCAAGAACTCCTCAACAAAATGATGTTGTTGAAAGAAGAAATATAATTCTTAAAGAGATAACTATAACCATGATGAGTGAAGTTTCAATAGCTAATCATTTTTGGGATGAATAAGTAAGTACTGCTTGTTATACTATAAATCGAGTTTTAATCGGGACTTTTCTTAACAAAACCCCTTACGAATTGTGGAATGGTAGAAAACCTGTACTTTCTTACTTTAAGGTATTTTGTTGAAAAGTATTAATTCTGAATAATAAAGATAATTTACATAAATTCTCACCAAAATCTGATGAAATAATTTTCCAAGGCTACTCTACAACTTCTAAGGCTTATAGGTATTTTTTATAAAAATACTTTTACTGTTGAAGAAATAGTACATGTTAAATTTGATGAAACTGATCCTTTTGTTTCCAAAAAACCTCAACAAATATTCTTAGTTGTTTTCAAAAAATTATTATCAACCCTTGATAGAAGATCTTTCTAAGAAGGAAAATGTTCAAGAAAATGTTTTGTGAAGCATTTACCCCATTAGATTTCCTACTATATGTTGATGAATAGGTTTTACAAAACCCAAATCAGTTAATTATTAAGAATCATCCTAGTGATTGTATCATTGGAGATGTAAATAATTCTGTGAGGACTAGGAGTTCTAAAATAAATGAATTAGAAAATCTAGCATTTCTTTCCCAACTAATACCAAAAACCACTGATGAAGCTTTAGGTGCTGACGATTGGATAAAATCCTTGCAAGATGAGATAAATGAAATATAAAATAATAATGTTTGGACCTTGGTTGAAAGACCTAAGGAATCTTCTGTTATTGGAGTAGAATGAGTCTTCAGAAATAAGTGTAATGAAAATGTAATCATTGTAATTAATAAGTCGAGATTAGTTGCCAAAGGATATAATCAACAAGAAGGAATAGACTATGCAGAAACCTATTCTTCAGTAGCTAGACTTGAATCTATCCATATTCTACTTTCCTTTGCAGTATTCTTCAACATTATACATTTACAATTGGATATTAAATGTTCGTTCCTTAATGGATATGTTCAAGAGTATTTTTTTTAATAACCTCATGGTTTTTAAGACAAAAAACATTGTGAACATGTTTTCAAACATACTAATGATTTATATAGACATAAAAAGATCTTGGTTCTTGGTATCATAGACATATAGTATTTCGGTTACAAAACAATTATGTTAAGGGAAATGATGATCGGACCGTTTTTATAAAGAAAGATAAGAAACATGTTTTGATTGTTCAAATATATGTTGATCACATAATATTTGGTTCAACAAAGTAATCTTTAACTGATTTATTTTCGAATTTAATGAAATCTGAGTTTGAAATGAGTATGATGGGTGAGCTAACATTTTTCTGAGGTTTTCAAATTTCTCAAAAACCCGGAGGAACTTATATAACTCAACATAATTATATTAAAGATACACTTAAAATGTATGGATATAACATCACTAATAGTATAAGTACTCGCATTAGTACCTCAAAATCTCTTGATCTTGATGAAACTGTAAAACCAGTAGATCAAACATTATTTTTAGGTATGATAGGCATTTTAATACACTTGAAATTTAGTCATCTAGAATAAATTTTTTTTGTAAGATTATGTGAAAGATATAAATCAAATCCTAAGGAATCTCATTTAGAGGTAGCAAAAATAATTTTTCACTATTTAAAGGGAACCATTGATTTAGAATACTTTTATACTTCTGGAAATGATTTTGTCTTAAAAAGTTTTTCGGATGATGACTTTGGTGGATGTATAAAAGATAGGAAAAGTATATATGGAACATGTCATTTCTTATGAGATTCATTAGTTTCTTGGTCATGAAAAAAGTAACACTTAGTATCACATTCCACTACTTAAGTAGAATATGTAGCAGCTGGAAGTTGTTGTGCCCAAGTGTTGGGGATGCAACACACACTCACAGACTATGGTATGAGTTTTATCAAAACACAAATACTGTGTGATAATACTAGTGTCATTTCCTTATGTAAAAACCATGCACATTTCTCTCTTGAAGAACACATAGAAATTAGGTATAACTTTCTTAAGGATCATACACAAAAATTAGATATCATTCTACAATTTATTGGAATACAATATCAAATTGCTGTTATTTCAAAAAATATTTACCCTCTGATATATTTGAATACGATAAACAGTAGTTAGGAATGATAACTATAAGGTAATATTCCATAAAAACTTCTTGATGAAACATATCTCCTTACAGTAAGAAACTCATTTTCGTAGTGGGAGTACATTTTCTTTTTAGTCACATTTTCCCTCATATTCAATATTTTTGTAATCAAAATTGCCCTAATCAAAATTTTCATAATCAAAAATTTCGTAATCATTTTTTTTCAAAATCAAAATTTACTTCTTACTTAAGAAATATATCCGAAATCTAATGATTTTTTTCAAGAAGAATTTTCCCCATTATGGATAATTTACCTAGAAATCAAGAAGGTAGTTTTCCATTCATAAATTTTTGTAATCATCTTTTTACATGTTGTATTTTTATAAGAAAACTTTTTAGATTCACTTTTCCTTAAACCCAAATTTTTATTCTAAAAACCTCAAAAGATCAGAACCTAAAAAATTCCTTCTTTAGATATCATCTCAACTGTCATATCTGATTAAGAGTATTTCAACTATTGGATCAATCAAGGAAGATGAAATGTCACCTCAAATGCCTATATAAGAACCCCCCCAACGGTTGTCTCACATTGGTTGTCAAAGCCTTGGTTTGCTAAAGTTCTTCTACTCTACTTAAGGTGATTATAAATCTTCATGTTTTCCTCTTTTAATGTGGGTGAAAGCTTCTCCTCAGAAATAAATGTCATCAGAAAAAGAAATATCTAAATAAAAGATATACAGAGAAAGGATAGTTAATCCGAAATTCTTTACTAAGTATGATTCTATTATCTTGGAAAATGTCAAGTTGAATGGATGGGAGGGCTTATGTGTATCCAAACTGAAAGCATAGGATCTAGATTTGCTGATAAAATTCTATAAATACATTAGTTTTTTTAATAAAGGATGGAGAGACAAGTTTTCATTTAGGAGCTATAGAAAAACATGCTCCCTTTCTTATAATAAGGATGAAAGCTTAATTAGAATTAAGTATAAGACTGAAACAAAAATTTTCACCCACAAGTTACTAGATGGTTCATGCTCAATAGATATAGAAAATGCTTTAGAGTGACATGGTCTATCAGAAGTGAATACTCCAAATATTATCCATCTCTCTATAAATCTCTGGATTCTTGAGTTATGGGTTCGGGGATTTTTTATTCCATGAATAGGTGATAATCATACCTTAAAGAATAGTCATATTTATGCTTTTTTACTTTTTGGTGAATCTCATAAAGATAAATTTGGTGATGTATATTTTGATGAAAATCATGAATATCAATAATGGGACTCTAAAATCTCAAATAATCATGTGTCTAGTTTTTCTTTCAAAGATTATAGTCCTTTTATTGAATCGTTCAAAATCCCTTGTAGTTCTAAACCAAGTAAATTAAAATTAATGTTTTTGAGTGATCATACTCTAAGGAAAATGAAGGTTAGTTTTTCTAGTGAATAATGAAATTCTATGATTTTTTTGAATCAGAAATCAAATCTCTATCAGAGAAACCGGAAGTTGCTGAAACATCCCAGAAGGGTGGAAATATGAAGAAGGTGAAGGAGAAAGAAGAGAAACAAAAAACTCATGTTGTTCAGGAAACTCAATATGCACCTCCAATCTAAAAAAGAAAAATACTTATCCATATGATGTGGTTTCTAAGGGGAGACAAGAAAAGAATAATAAAAAATAAGGGGAGCCTAGATTTAGAATGGACCTTACTAAGGAAAATGCATTAATGTTGACGGCTATGGAGGATCTTGAGAAGAAAGACCAAAAAAGATGCAGAGAAAGAAGTTGTCGGAGGCTGAGATTGTTCAATCTATTCTCAAGACTGTAGAGAAAGCTTCTGAACAACAACAGGTACCAAGAACATTTCTAAAAAAATCACTTCCAGTGACCCTAGGAAATAATATAGTCATTCGGGAACCAAATGAAGGAGAATAAATAGTTCAGGAAGAAGAGGTCAAAGAAGAAGAAGAAGTCAAAGAAGAAGAACAAGAATAAGAAGGTAGTGGTGATATCTATGATGTTATAAAGAATGTGGGGGAATATCATGAGAAGGAGAGTCCTTATGAGAAACTGTCAATTTGAACATCTGAAGTAGAGTCTTCAAAACTTACTACCCCAGGAAAAAAATAAAAAAGGTTATGAATAAGTGAATAAAACATCTGAATAAGAGAGTGGTAATCATGATTTTGTTCAACTATAGGATATTGTGGTACTTGCTGAGAAAGAAAATATTGAGGAAGACAAGACTGTTCAATTATCAGATAGTTAGCATGAATAACCCAAAGTAGAAGAGATCATTCTGAGAACTGATTAGAGAAAATAGGTGTTGATTGATACACCAAGAAAACCTATAGTGAAAAAGAATGATGTTGGTGGTTCGTAGAAATGGAAAGATGAGGAGTTAAAAAAAGAATCAACACCAAACAAATAGTTTAATTTAGAATCATCCTCTCTTGGACATGATTTGGTAGTTCAATATTTTAAAAAGATGGTTGATACTATTCCCTTATTTTCGAGTGCAGACTCGAGGTGTCAGATGATTCAGCACTTATTTAATCAAAAATCAGATTCACATACCAGTTTTATGGATAAGTTTTTCAGGTTTGAGGCCTATTTAAAAACCTTCTTCATTGGATATGAAGCTCACAAAATATCATGCATATAAATCACAAAGTGGTCAAAGAAAACAATTTAAGAGATAAAAAACTTTGATGATTTTCAAGAATGTGTGAACGATGATTTTGAAACTGATTTTGTAAAGTTCAAAGATCTAACTAAAAGTTTTGAGGAAAAATGACTCTCGAACAAACAACCCGGAAGCAGGATGTCAAATATTTGAATGGAAAACTTAATTTAGTTTCTTGGAATAGGAAAATGTAAAGAGATCTTAGAACTGAGTTCAAAGAAAACCTCAATATGCAAGAAGACATTTTCAAAGCTCAAGCAGAAATTATTAATTCTTGTGAAGAAAAGATCAAATCCTTGGAGAAGAAAAATGAAGATCAGGATCAACTACTCAAGCATGTGGAAGGAGACCAAAAAGAGTTTAAGAAGCTGAAAATCATTGTCAAGAAGCTAACGCTGAAAAAGAAAGAAGGATGATTGTTCTCAATCCGATATTTTGTTGTATTTTGCTCCTTTTAAAAATCTTTCCTATCATAATTAAATTTTGGTTGTATTCCATATTTTTTTTATTTAGTAATGATATTTCAGGTTCCAAATTTTTTTCCCATTCCCTTTATTCCTTCATGAAAATCACAATGGGGGAGAAAGGAATGATAAAAAGAATACTAAGTAAATAATTGAATTCCATAAGTAAGGGAGTGTCTATCTAAGGTGGAGTTTAATCAAAGAATATTTTCTTATTCATTAAAAAGAAAAATCTATTTAAGGAAGTCAAGGATATGATCCTTAGGGATTTTAAAACCTAAGGGGGGGGGGGGTTATTCATATTCACTATGATTTAAAATTAAAGGGAGCTAATTTTTATTTTCAAGTCCATAAAGAAAAACTCTAAGTCCTTATATTATTTTTTGTAAATATATTTGTGCTTTCCAAAATGGGGGAGATTGTTGAGTCAATAAGGCTTCCTTATGAATTTTTCATTCCTCTACATTTTAAAAATCCCAAACACTTTATCTTAATTCAAATCGTTTTCCTAATATTTATCTTAATAAAGAAAAATTTTCTTTCCAAAAGGAAATTGTATCATTACCTAAGTTTTCATTATTAATTTTATAGTTTCTCTAAATCTAACTCATTTTATTCCTAAGTCTAATATTTGGGATCACATCAAAAACCTCGAAATCCTATAAACCCTTTGTTATAGAGTATTTTTTTCAGACTCCGAATTCTTTGAAATTTAGACTTTGAATTCTTCAAAATTCAGACTCTGAATTCCTTAGAATTCAAAATCCTTATTCATTGGAATTCAGACTCTAAAATATATCTAATTTATGTTTTGAATTATTTAGACGAAATAATACTAATATCCATGAGTAATAACCTCTGAATGTTTATTTGTTTAGACTGTGAAAGTTTTTTTCTTAGACTGAAAAAAAAATTGGTTAAGAAACCTTATTTTTCTTATACTTGTTATAGTTATGAAATGATGTCGCACAATCTATTTATAACTAACTGTTGTTTGAGTGACACGTGTACAAGTACCTATAAGATTCAAGGAAAAAATATGACCATTTGAGGAGGGAGCCAACTATTGAAGAAGTGCCTATAAATAGTATCTCATTTGAACGAGCTCACACAATAGATAATTTAAAAGTTGATCACTCTAGAGATTGCATGGTGTGAAGTGATTTATAAATATAGAGACTCTCATGATTTGTGTGTACTGAACATCTTTTTCATCTTGCTTCATGCAACTCATATTATTGCAGAGTACAATCGAATACTTTCAGGGATCGGAAGACAGAGGTTCCGACTACATTAAATTTTGAAAACTTATATGGATAGGAAGACGGAGGTGTTGACTACCTTAACGTTCGAGGGTGTGAAGGGATTGAAGACAGATTTAGATATTCCTATCAAGTGAATATCCTGGTGTGGGTAAGTAATACTTTCCTAAAAGTATATATCAAGGAACCTTTATTCAAGGTTGTTCGATACCCTACTCATTTGGTTAAAATATTTCATATTTGGTACATCTTTTGTTTCAAGTTTATTTCTGCTATATTTTGATAAAGAAAGAATGTATAGCCTCCATATACATTCGTGTACATTTTTATAATTTGTTATGTAAGATTATATATTATTTAAAGTAGATTATTTACCTTTTAAAATTTCCTTAACTTTCATTTATGGAATCATATTTTCGGAACCTAGCAAGTTTGTAGAACTAAAATATTTCTCGTGAATTTACATTGTTTAACTTTATTAATCATAGTTTTACATAAGGTTAAAAATGAAAGTTTTTAAACATACAATTCAGCCCCAACCCCCTTGTATTTTAAAACCTGCATCATTATTTTGATCCTACAAATGCAAACGACAATGGTCTGTAATGATGATCCTCATTAGATTTATGACAACATTAACCCATCTCCATTCTCTTTCTGATCAACTGAATCTTCTCTATTGTTTCCTAGACAATGCTCATCCCAAATAGTTAAGTATCACCTATTTCAACCCAAAAATGTGTAAAATGACAAGTACTCCCATACAATGATTCAAACGGAGACATGTGTATCAAGGCCTAATATAGTTTTTATATGAGAACTCCATTAATGGTCAAATGTCCCAGATCTAAGTACCACCAAAAAGTGCCCCAAATGTGGTTAGTAAAATAACATCAAGTACATTTCCCCAAACACTAGAGGATAATGAATAGAAGTGAGGGCTAGGTTATGATATTGGGGAATATGTTCCCTCATTTGAAGAGTATACGTAGTGGAAAACAAATATTAAACAACAGTGGAAGCAGCAATACCACAAAAAGTAAACAGGGGATGACTGAAAGTAAATCCAACAGAAGCCGCAATATATATAAATATGATGCATGGAATTTATGTCTAAGAAATTATAAAAACAATCACAATGTTGGAAAGAAATACAGAAACCCAAGTATACAAGAAACAAGTAAACTCCAGCAGCATTACAAGCCTCATCTTGGTCGCATGCTCTCTAACTCTAATAGCAATCAAGTACCTAATTAAGAAGGAAACTTTCCTGTATCTATACCTATAATCGTATAATTTGTTTGGTTCTGAAAGAAGATCCAAAAAGGGTGTGAGATGAATCCCAGTAGGTAACCACCAAAAGATTTATGCCTAACTATCTGTGAATATATATAGTAGGTAATATCAAATAAATAAAGAAATAAACTAGGAATTACTCAAAGGTAACCAATCCTATAGTTTTCAATTACATTCATTTAACATTTATTATTCATATATTGAATCATGTAACCATGGGATCCAGCCTAAGCTCAATGTCCCCCATGTAAAGTAATAAATGATACATCTCATAAGACCATCTAAAAATCAAGCAAGACTGGATACAAGATTGTTATTTGGCTTGGAAAACTCTTCATAATCATTCATTTATTTACAATGACCTCTAATAAGTCTCTCACAGTCTAACACATTTGGTCCAACAAAACATAAATTCATTAAATAACGACCCTCTTAGAAATCACTCACAGTCTAACCCCTTTGTTCAAAGATCAACTCCAAGTCCCTCATAGTCTAGTGTAAATAATCTCGATGCCCCCTCAGAATTCTTGGTCCACGGCTCTCATGTTCCATTGGAGAAATAAATTGTATTCGTATCATATCAAAGCAAATAATATGGAATTCCCCTCAGTATTCTTGGTCTAAGGCTCTCATGGTCCATTGAAAAAATAAATCATGCATATTATATCAATGTAGTTCATGTAATCTATAACTAATACATGGATAAACATTCAAAATTCACATCACAGGAATTTCACATGATCAAACACCCTCCTAATCAAACAAGGCATGGAAAACAAGGTATACCTTAAAGGAAACCTTGACCAAATGGTCCATAACATTCATACAAGGTAAACACACCCATAGGGTGTCCCTTAGACAAGATATCTAACCTTATGCAATAGAAATAACCCTTTACCAATTAGTCAAACTATAGTAGGTAAATAATAGGGTTTAATTCCAAGTCCAGAAATACCCAAAATGAGGGAATTCTAAACTTTTAGCATATATAAACAAAATCCAAACAACAGAAGGAAAAACCACTTACCTCAATGTCGTACGATCAATATACTTGAATGTAGTCCCTTGAATCATACTAGATTAGTGTAGATCTTCAAAATTGTTAAAAACATTCAACGCTTGATAACTCAATCAAGAGAAGGAATCATGAATAAAGGATGCAGGGGTATTGAGAAATCCCTGGTGGCACTCCAACGTACTAGACGGTGTCTCAATCAGAGCTTGAATGAAGATGAGGGAGGGGTTTGGAGTTCATGGTCCATTTTGTAGTGCTCTTATAAAAAACATGGCCATAAGAAGAGGGTTCCCCATATGAGGCGTGAAACCCTTCTGATATATCAAATAAAAGAAAAACAACAATGTGTTTTCTTTAAAACTACATGTTCTGTAGTAACCTTAATTGGCCTCCAACTTAAATAGGTCTGCCAAGTCACCATAGAAAAATGTACTCGGCTATTACATGGTCAGTTCGTGGCAAATTGCAGCTATTAAGTACTCTACATGTACATGGAAGTACACTGTGTGTACTCATAAAATTCTCATTTCTTCCTTTTTCCTCAAAAGCAACTCGAAATCACGATCCATACTATAAAAGAAGATCTAGGTTCTTACAAACTTCCCTGCTTAATGAAATTCATCCCTAAATTTCCCTTCCAAGGGTGGTGAAGAAGAATCTGTGAACAACTCTGGAAATTGAGATCACTAATTAGCCTCCCTCTCCCAAGTCTTGTCATGCTCTAACTCATGCTTCCACAGCACCTGTACTAGAGGAATAGACCGGCTACAGAGAACCATCATGTTGCGATCCAAAATTTGAATTGGGTGCTCCTCAAAGGTTTCATCCACCTCCAAATCATCCTCCTATGGTTGAAAACCCTATTACGAGTATGAAATGTAACTTTGTAGATGGGAAACAAGAATGATATTGGGAATAGCATGGTACCTATGAGGTAACTGCAACTGATAGGCAATTGGATCGACTCTCTCTAAACCCTCAAATAGCCTAACATATCTCAGTGAAAGTTACCATTGCCTTCTAATTATTCTGTGTCCCAACCATGGTGTGACACGTAGTAAAACCTGATTTCTAACCTCGAACTCTGGATTGCATCTCTTTTAATCATCATAAGATTTATATCGAGAATATGTAGTATACATCCTCTTCTGAATCAACTCCACCTGCTCAGTGGTCTCTTGGATATGATGAAGTCCCATCATAGTTGCCTCTTCTACATGCCGCCATCATAGGGTTGGTCGGCATGGAATTCCATACATAGAATCATAAGCTGACATCTGAATCATGGATTGAAAGTCGTTATTGTAGGAAAACTCTACTTGGGGTGTGTGTCTCTCCCAAGAGCACCTAAAATTCAGAACGCATGCTCGAAGCATGTCCTCCAAAACCTAAATCGTGAGTTTGGACTGACCATCTATCAGTGGATGGTATGTTGTAATCATAATTACCTTTGTACCAAAATCCGTTTGTAGTCCCTACTAGACACAAGAAGTGAACTGGGCATCCCTATCAGAAATGATATAGTGCGGGACCCTATACAGGCATACTATCACTCAGATGTTCAACTTTCCAAGTCCATAAACAATAATGTTTTCCATGATCAGAAATAAATGTGCAACATTCATGAGTATGTTAACAACCCACACAACAACATATCCTCAAGGAGACCTTGGTAAACCCATCACAAAATCCATCACGACATCAATCCACTTCCACTAGGGAATGTGTAACTACTCTAATTTCCCTGTCGGTCACTGATTCTCTTCCTTTACCTGATGATAGGAGGAAGATCTCATAAAAAAACCATCTACATGTCTTTTCATTCCAGTCCACTAATACTGATGATGTATATCTTGATACATCTTTGTGACACCAGGATGAACTGTCCATACTGAGGCATAAAAATCTCTCAAAATATCCTCGTGTATGTCCTCAAACTCCTATACGCACCCATGAAAATGTAAAACCTCATCCTTGCCTATGGTCCACAAAGTAGTCAGTTCCTCAACTGATATACTCTCTCGTAGGACTAAGCCCTCAAAATATGATAGCTTCCTCTTTCACAATCGATCTAATATAGTAGAGGTAAAATATATATAGGAAATAAACTTATGACCATATCTTTAATGAAACTCCAAATTCATCATAAAGAACAGAGGCATATGCAACCCCTCTTTTCTAGCCTCTTGAACTCCCTGTATATGAGTCCTCCTACTCAATGCATCAGCCACTGTATTGCCTTTTCCAAGTGTGTCAAGAATAATGTTATAATAATGAAGGTACTTAACCCACCTTCATTGTCTAAAATTCAGATCACAATGTGTAAAGATGTACTTGAGGATTTTTTCATATTTTTATACCAAAAACTTCTCTCCCAAATGATAATGAATCTAACAACGCAATGAATGCACAATTGTAGCTAACATGAGAGTGTGTGTCGGTTAATACCTCTCATATGGACTCAATTATTTATACTGGTATGCAATGACTCATTTCGTCTTCATAAGAACTTCTCCCATCCAGAAACCTGATGCATCATAGTAAACAGTGTAACTCTTTCCTGGCTATGAAAAAATTTGGATTGGTGATACATCCAATCTCCCTTTAATCTCTTTAAAGGATGAATTGTAGGAGTATTTACACAAGTACTTCCCACCATTCATAGTAAGGCCCATCAGTGGCACTGATAAGCCTGAAAAGTTATAAATAAATCATCTGTACTAACCATCCTGCCCTAGAAAACACTGCACCTCAATGATATTCTTCAACTACTCCCAGGAAACTACATCTTTCATCTCTTCTGGGTCTACTAATACTTCTATCTCTAAGATGACATGACCCAGGAAGTGAATGAGATCCATCCCAAAGTATCACTTTGATAGCTTAGTATATAATTTATTCAATCATAGTGTACTCGATATGATATCAATATGGATGGAATGGTCATGTCAAGTGTGAGATTACACCAAGATATAATCCCCAAAGACTACCACAGAAGAATCCAAGCAAGAATGGAACACTTAGTTCATCAGTTACATGAAACTTGATAGTGATTTCGTGAGACCAAATCACATAACCAAATACTCATATTGACCATACATTATCTGAAATGTTGTAAGAGGTATATTTGAGGGTCTAAACTGAAAATAATGATAACCAAATATCATGTAAATCTTCAATAATACCCCCTCTCCACAAAACTGATCAGAAATATCACCAATATTCGACATGGGATATTGATTCTTGACTGTAAATAGGTTCAGCTTCAGATAATCCACAAAATCTCTGAGGGTATTTTCTACCTTCTTCACTAAAAATATAGGCTAAGCCCAAGGAGAAGTATTTGGATAGATGAAACCATTTTCCTGTAACTCCTATAAATACTTCTTGAGCTCATGTAATTCTAGTATAGCCATCCTAGAATCAGGAATGGACACCACTATCGCTCATGGCATAAGATCAATAGAGAATCCGCCTCTTTCTCTAAGGGTAAAAATCAAAAGTTGTCGGGAAAGACGTATCTAAAATGATATATCACTAGAGGAAATTCCATCTGTGATGTCCCCTGTTCATCTAGATCAAGATTTGAAATCTTGGTTGTGATTCCTCTCAACCCTTTATGGTCGGGTACAGCTCTGCTATCTGGGACATACGATTCACCATTTCGTAGAAAATATCTTCCCTCTAGTGACGTGAAACTCACTCTGAAGTGATAGTAGAAAACAAAGGCCTGAAAGGAGACCAACCAGTCCATTCTGAGATTAAAATCAAATCCTACCATTTCTAAGACATAGAGGTCCTATAAGAAGTGACACCCACCAATCTCAAGAGGCAACTCATAAGTAAAGATATAGAGCCCAAGGCTTTCTATAATGTCAATAGGTATAAAACTTTGGGAAGACCCTATATCAAAAAGAACATTAGCTAAAACTAAGAAACTATAATCGTACCTCTAACCGTAGAGGGTCCGGGATCATGCTCCTTCTGGATCAACTCCATCACCATCACAAATGTCTAACATGTAACACTACTGTAGACCCTTCTGGGATACCCTGAATTTATCTACCCTATTATCGGTGGAAATCAATCATGTGGCTACCATGACCATGACCACCCCCTAGACTTGAACAGCATAACAAACTCCATTTCCTCTACTGATGATGAACTGGTGGACCCAATATTATATGTGGAGTCATAACAGATCCCCCCTAACTAGATGCTAGTGTGAATATCCTACCAAAATGTCAAAGATGACCCATCTTGCTGTAAGACCAGAACTCAATTGGGTCTCTTGGGAACCGTGGTCTCGTGTGCCCACTCTTCCTGCACTGGTAGCACCTCACCTGGCTACCTAAATATTTGTCCCTACTATTGGAATCACTGTGAAAAGGCTCCATGTGGCATTTATTTCTACCACTTTATGGAGTACCAGCCCATAATTCTTAACCACCATGGATAACAACACCAAACGCCCTCAGATTACGATTGGTAATCATGTCCTAGTTTACTATCGTAGTCACTAATTTCAACTGGAAAACATTCACCTGTAATCGGATGTCATAACTGAGACCATCCAAAAATCACCTAGCCAGTGATAACTCGTCACCACATTGAATATGTTTGAATCACTAAATCTCTTTAAAGCGATAAGAGTAGTCCATTATTGAAATAGTGACTGGCTCCAAATGCATGAACTCCCGGTCTTGGTTGGATCTCAACATCTCGGGGTACAAGTTATCATAAAAGGACCTTTTCAATGATTCATAGACCATATCCCAATGACATCCCACCTATGATACAACATCCCACCAAATCATTTCATAATTTCATATCATTAACCTATTGATAATTTAAGCATTGTGGAATGAACTATTCCTCTTTCCCTTTCATACTGATCCAAAAAAATTACACCTTCAATGCCATATACATATTCTATATTCCCGGATGTATATCACATCTTGAATGGTGTTAATCAGTAATAAGTTTCTCGTAACAATCCATAAGGATAACTATCATATTTTGGAACCAAAAACCAAACTCCCATCATGTTTCTATACCACAATGGTCTTCCCAACCGTTACTTTTTAACTCGTAACCAGGCATTCTGTGTCAGATTTTTGTGCTTCTATGACTATATTTACCAAATCAGAAATACACATGGTGGAAAATAAATCCGGAACATCACCTTAGTCTTCACATTCGTCAATCATATCGGTTAAGACCAACATCAACTAATATTCATCTAAATCTTCTCTTTCTAGCTGAGCATTTGAATTTCTTCTTAATGCATCAACCACAAAATTCTCGTTTCAGGGTGTAAACATCAAGTCAATTTCAAACATCTTGATATATTCCATCCATCTCCCTTTACTCATATTAAAATCCTGTTGTGGGAAAATATGCCTCAAGTTCTTATGATTTGTGAAGATAAGAAATTTCACACCAAAGAGATAGTGAAGACAGGTCTTCAAAACATAGAAAAATTAATATAAATCCAAATCACATGTCGTGTAATTATTCTCATTCACTCTTTACTTCCTTGAACCATGTGAAACCATGTGGTCTCCTTGCATGGTAACACATCAGATTCTAGATTCCAAAGCATCACTATACACCACATAACCCTGTTTAAATTCTAGAAAAATATATATAAGTGTTAATGTAAGGAATACTTTCAACTCATAAAAATATTTTTGTCATTACTCAGTCCATTTGAATAGATTATTCTTTTTCATCAAAGTTATCATAGGCGAAGCATGAGCTGATAATTCATGGACAAATCGTCGATAATAACCAGCGAGAACAAAAAACTCAAAATCTCAAAGATGTTTTTTGGAAGTTACCAAGAGATAACATATTTTATTTATTCTAGATCAAATGAAACTACTTTTTCCAAAATTACATGGCCAAGAATGTGTACCTCTTGTATCCAAAAATCACACTTTCATAGTTTTGCATACAAATACTAATATCCTATTATTTCTAACACTCTCTCTAAGTGTTTCTCATGATCAGCCTTTTTCCTTAAATAATTCTATATATCATCTATTAAAACTATTACAAAGTAAATAAATATATCATAGAAATATCCAATTCCTGAAATCCTTAAAGACCGCTAGTGTATTCATAAGAATAAAAGAAAATATGACATATTAATAATGGCCATATATTCTTCTAAAATCTGTTTTCAAAATATCCTCCTTCCAAACTTGGAATTGGTGATATCCTAGTCGCAATTCAACTTTAAAGAACCACTGATCTTCCATAAATTAATCGAACAGATCATATATGCATGGTAGAGGGTACCAATTCTTTATCATAATGTGATTAAGCTTACATTAATCTATAAAAAACTTTATATTTCTATCTTCTTTATTCATAAACAAGAATGGTGCTGCCCATATAGACGTTCTTGTCCAAAAGAAACCTTTTTTATTCCACTCTTTTAATTGCACATTCATCGCTCACAAATCTGTTGGTTCTATTATATAAGATGGAAGGGTAATTGGACTACTCCCCTAGAGGAGATCAATTGTAAAATCCACTTCTCAAAGATGTGGTAACCCCGAGAATTTCTATGAAAAAACATTTGGAAATTAATCAAAAAATGCTGGAAAATTGTTTTACTCAATCTCCTATATCAATGCCAAAGATAACGTAGCCAAATGGTTAGATATTGTTCCCATTACTGGTACCAAAAATCCTTTTTCACCTACATTTACAACCATTTCTCCATTAAATTGATTTCTGATGTTGTCCTTAGTCACAAAAGTAACTCCCCCTCTATAACATTTGATGTGATCCATGAATCTTTTCAACCAGTATATACCCAAGATTACATCATATATATCTGTCTTCAACACTGAGAAGTCCTATTTTTTATTTTCCCCGTCAATTTTTATAGAACATGCTCTACACATGAAGGCACTGCATTCTCTTTCCCCAAGAGGAGTTTAAAGTCTTAACACAGAGGAAATAATCTTGTGTTTTAAAAGTACAAAATAAATATAATTAAAATTAATGATGGAATGTGATGAAAAATTTTCAAAAAAAATACTTTCATATGGGTATAATGAAATAGAATCATACCTCTCACCATAGATGGTCCAACTTGATCATCAAAAAAATATACTTAACTCTATATAATTGCTTTATTTTTTCACTTTTGTATTTATTTACATGATGAGATTTCACTTATTGAGGATTCATGATATTTCAAGAATTACCAGGGCTAACACTGCTCTATTGAAAAGACTGATTATGTTTTCCTCGACCAGTTAAAGCATATGAAGCATGTGATACCCCAAAAGTGTATCGAGAACCTGACCTCAGAGAAATTGGACAATAGTGTATAGGATGTCAAATTATATTTTAATTATGGCATGATCTTGGGGGTGATATACACTCTCACTTTATGTGGTCAATGAATCGACATTGAGAACATCCCACTTGGTTTCTTGTCTATGGAGGAAGGGTTACTTATCCATCTATCTAATTCAGATTTCTACTCCCACTATGGAAATAAGTGACCCTATCCCACTTTCTCATATCATTATAGTTCCCAATAGTTTCTATGGGTATCAACACACATCCTCCACCTATAGCTTCAGATCTGTCTCTCTCAACCACCATCACTCTATTGACCATATATGAATAGTCAATAATACATAGAACATCATCCTTTGAACAAATCTCACATTTTATACCTAATTCAAAGATACATGCCTTTAAAGACACACTAGCTAGAACATCAGGTGCAAATAACACTAAATTAATGAATTTTATATCATGGTGTGTTATAAAGAGATTTTCTTCTTCATTATGAAATGGTTATTGTTCTTAAAATATTTAACATGTGAGGATAGAATTTTTTGTTGAAAAATTCATCAAAATCCCCTAATTATGTCCTTGATCCACTTTAGCATGAAACACTAGTTCCCACCATTGGTGTGAAAGATCCTCAAGAATAAACGTCACCATCTTGACCTTGAGCTCTGATGGTGTGTCGATGTATTCGAAGATATGATTCATAATGTTCATCCATTCCTTGGCTCTTTTCAGTTCAAAATCACCTTTGAAGATGGGTGGATTCTATTTCTTGAACATGTTGGAATGGTCTTCTTGTATTGGCTCATCCCTCTAATTCCCAACATCCATATCTTGGAATGACTAGATGATACTATGAACTAGATTTTGGTTCACATGTGGTTCAAATGCAACAACATTCTTCGCAACTTCATCCGGTGGGTTTCTACCACACCTACCAGGTTCCATTTTCTAAACCAACAAAAACTCGGTAAGTCTCACACTCTATAAATTGAAGGCATAGTATTTGACATTCTATCCCATAAACTATCATAACATTATGTTTTCCAAATCAAATATATACATGTTCAACTATTTTTGAAATTTTCAAATAGATTTTTGAAAATCAACCAGTTTTAAAAAATTCCACAACCAAGTTCTTTTTCAAAATAATTAATTTGAAAACAATTCCATAATTTTCAGAAATCAAAACATTTTCACAAACTCATATATCATTACTCAAGATAATGTATGCACTCTTTGTGTGAATTAATTCCTCTAATGAATGGAATGCTTGTCTCATTGCCTAAACCCATGACAATGAGATTCCAATTTCCTATCATTATCTCCAAAACAATTATGTACCCATCTACCTAGTAACCTAAGTCTCAAAATAATCTAGTTATCTACATCCTTTTATTATATACATTTCATTTTCTGACATTCCTACTCATTTCTAAGTTGAAAACCCAATGAATAGACATAAATGATTTCAACTCTGAGAACATGAAAATTGAAGACCATTTGTTCCACAAATGAAGGACAAAGTTGATTCCATTTCTCCCAAACATGCTTTTGGTCCGAACAAAACCGATACCATATGTCTCAAAAAAACTTCTGGACCTAAAAAAACTGATACAATTTGTAACATCCCACCTTCTCATAATATTCTTGAGAAGGTGTAGGATGATACTTGGCCTTATGTGACATCCCCAAGATGCCAAAGGCTACTAATAAATACTGAAGGGTTTCAAATACAAGTGGGGGTTGATTTATCATTTAATAAATAAAATCATTAACCCATTAACCCATTTCCAAAAAACTCACTATATGATGCATAAATAAATGAAAGGAAACTCAACCACTTAATTTATTTTAAGACCACACCCATGTGAACTACAACAGAAGAAAATAAACTATCAATGTAAACAATGGAAAAAAAATAAAGACTCCAAGATGACCAAGACTCCATGCTCCATAAGCTCCATTCTCCAACCTCACCAAATGGTCCAAGTATCACAAGGTGGTTCAAAATTTATGTGATAAATTACCTTTTCCCATGTCCCAGAAGATAGCATTTGGAAAATCACAAAACTGAAAAAGAAGGGGAGAGTATAAAACATAGAATTCTTTCCCAAATTTCATCCCTTCTTAGGTCACTAGGATAGAAGTGTTATCCACATTTATTTAAAATAATTTTTATAAAAAATTTTCCAAACAAGTTTATAACTAAAGATAAGAAAATTCTATAACAAAAATTTTCCTACCATAACTCTTTTTTAAAGAAAGAAACCAAACATGATATTATCCCATTTTACAAGTTCCTTTGAGAATAACCCATCCATTCCACAAATCCACACTATCAACCATGCATGCTATGTTACGATAGTTAAAAACTCACAAGCGTTTTCTCATCGATCTACCCAGACATCAAGAGGTAATTATATCTGATGTTCCCTTACACCTCTATCCAAGAGAACAAGGTTATATTTCAACCAATACCTTTAAATTCAATATGATTACACACACCAAGTATGAAAAAAACCATGCCAAATACATTTCAATAAAATCACCCATTTATTGAAAACCTTTTTCACATCAATCCATTTCAATAAAAAAATAATTTTATTGAAAACCTATTTCCAAAAATTTATTTCAATATTTCTAGAAAAGCCATATTTAAAGAAAATTAAATTCATGACACTGAACTACTTTAAAATATAATCCAAAAAGACTACATAATTCAATCAAAACCATAAATCATCACTAAAAAAGATTTATTCAAGTATTTTCATGTAAATTTGTTAATAAAATTCATTCAATTAAATCACTTTGAAAATAAGATAATAAATTTTTGAAAGAGCAGTTGAGAGTTAGTCCACATACCTCAAAGGTTTTGACAAAACTAAAAACAGATGAAGAACACTCATTAAACCGGGTAAGAATCTCATAAAACCACCTTAGATCTCTTCTGATATCAATAATGAGATAAAATCTCATCATATTTGGAATCCAAAATCATAGATATACCCATAATGGGAGTATATCTTAGAAACCCAGAAGAGAGGGGATGTAGATCTAAGAAACGTGACAAGAACAGAGAAGAATGATGAAAAACCTCAAGAACTTGGCTTCAAAACACGAAGGAAAGGCTCCAAATCGATTCCAATTTTTTTTGGGAGAGGTTATCCTACCTTCAGTAGAGAGGAATATAAATTTAGTTCTGTATGGTATGAAAACTAATGCCTATAGAGTGAAAAAACTATGAGATCCACTTTTTTAGGATCTCACGTAAATCCTATGCACGTTTTAGTCACACAGTTATACAAACCATATGTTAATGGTGCATTATATACTACCTGGGAAGAACCTCACATGGCTACCTCACATGACCTCCTTAAGTGTACACCCAACATATAGAAGTTATTGTCCAACATCTACAACCCTGCATGTTTTCTCCTAGGATTCTACACGGTATTGATAAACCTTGCTCATCTCGTGATCCTTCCCTTTAACCCCAAAAACGTTCCACTATATCTCCAAAACTTCTCATCATTCACCCATATACATTTTAAAAATGAAAATAATAATGAAATTTTTACATACCAGAAACACGGTGTGCTGCATATTTGCAAGGTATGATCTTGTATTTTCA
Organism: Viscum album; assembly: GCA_963277665.1. Lineage (NCBI taxonomy): Eukaryota > Viridiplantae > Streptophyta > Magnoliopsida > Santalales > Viscaceae > Viscum > Viscum album. Next base: position 844,938,740 of record OY728159.1, read on the forward strand.
TTATTATGTTCTCATACCCTTATGCAAATGATTATGCTTACATTTCTCCCCTGTTTACCCATACTTAGAATCTCATCTTACCCCTTTTTATGTTTCCTTCCCAAAGTTATGAATATATTTATTAATAATGATATGTCTACCAAGGTTTCTAGTCATAATTAACCTAGTAAGAGATAATGTAGCTCACTTATTTACTAGTGTTTTTTATTCCATGTTTCTAAAGTAAGTAGACGAATAAGGTCTTTGGGAATCTACTTGTATAATGTTTTAAGTGTTCTGAAAAATTTATTCAATTTATTTTTATAAAAAGACAAGGTCACTATAAATCCTAAATGAGGCCTTGTTATGAAAATTATATTTTACTTAGTTCCCATTATAACACAAATATGTACACAATTTCTAAACATTGTCATTATATATATGATTCGATTTTTCATAATCCTAATTTTTTATCGTTTAATTAGTCATGAGGATATTTGAACTAGTAAAAAAATCATAAAATAATATTGGTTGAGCTATTATCATTATAATATAATGCTTAAATTATTGTAGAGTTTCAATGGTTGTAATTATTTTTTTTTAATAATTATTGTATTTCTTATTTATTGGAAGGCTTATTCAAATTGAGTATTATCTTAAATTGTTCTAATAATTTTATGACACAAGTGAAATAAGTTATATGTTTTATATATAACTTACAATAATATAAATATTGAGTTATTTCATCAAGGATACACAAATTCTCAAAGTCATTCATTATTAAATTTTGATGATGAAAACAATTAAAATATCCAATCGAATGAAAATAATTTATAATTTTTTAATAATTATATAAGTATATGTTATTGTGTACTTTTTATCTATAGAAAAATATACCCTCAACCCTAAGAGAATGATCAAGAAATAAAAATGTTATCCTACTACATTATTTTCATATAAGCTTATGGTATTCCATTTCACTTAATGATTTATGGTTTTTTGGCCATTAACATTCTCATGACCATGTTCTCTATCACTCTCTATTACACTTTGGAAATTAAATTTCTTCTCTATAACCATATTTTCATGTCCCATAATTTTATACTTATATGGAAAACTGATAATTTATTATTTCTGATCACCTTTAGCCTTCTCGCTTCCCCTTTTCAATGGATGTTTTTTATTCCTTAGTATATTGATAATATTATAAAAAAATTATTTTCCAATATTGAAAACAAGATTATCAAGATATAAAATTTTTAGGAAATGATTAATTTAATGAGAGAAAATATAACAACAAAATATTTTATTTTAAATTAATAGTATACTTGATTTCTTTCTTGACACACAACATCGATCATTATGCGAGCATCGTTATACAATGAAAATATAATTATTTAAATGTAATAGTTATAAACTAGTTGTTGAACTAGAAGTTTGGATCGGAATAACAAACTAAGGAAAAATATGTATAAATAATTCGAATAATAAAAATACACCAATTTATGATAACTCATAATTTATATAATTTCATTAATTTTATTTTATGATTCAAAATGAATTTTCTTCAAAAATAGTTGGTATTGATTTTGTGATCAAATATTGTAATTAATTACAATAACTCTCAAAAAAATTATTTTTTAAAAAGTCATTTAGTTATTGAAATAATCATTTCATTATCAATATTGGATTAATTTTGGGGATTTTTTATACAATTCTATTTAAGTGAGTAGGGAAAAATATTTTTTTTGTGTAAAACATTCATTTTATCAATAAATTGATTAATATAAAAGTATTTTTATCTTATAAAAATGGTTTTAAAGTTAAATTATAACCATTTTATTAAATATAATATATTTAATTTTATATAAATCAGTATTCTATTATATTTTGGTATAAGATTAATATAATGGTTAATAAATTGATTTTCTAAAAACTGTTTTCATTTTTTTTACATTTATAATAAAATAGATTTATAGAAAATAATGAAATATAATATTGAAAAATGGATTATATATTTTGAATAATGAAATTAAATTTTTTAAAATAGGATCTGATTATTTTTCCACAATGAATAGTCACTGTTGTTAATATTTGTCACATCTGTAAGGATAATATGGGTAACACATAGTAAAAACCTAGAGATAAGGAATAAATTTCTTTGAAACAAACCCTTATACTATTTCAAAAAAAATCTTAACTCAAGCCATCTGTGGTATGAAAATATATTATTTTTCAACCACTTTTTATTTATTATAAAATTTATAATATTTTAATAAAAGGATAAATATAAAATGTTACATTCTTGATTTCAATTTACCCTATATATTGCAATAGGAATAAAAAGAATATATGATTGAATATAAAAAGTTTTTTTTAACATAAATAAATTATTTTTATTATTTTTATTTATTTTTAGTTTTTAGTGATGATATAATTTCTATAAACGCATAGGCAACACTGATATAGTACTTATAAAAGAAGCAGCAAATTCAAGGTAAATAAATATTAAAACAACACAATTACTATGATTTAGTTAAAATATGGTATTAAAAAATATTATAGTTAGTTAAAAAATTTAAATTATTAGTTTTTTATATTTTAACACCATTACTATCTTGATCTAATTGAATTCATATTAAATTAATTATCCTAAAAAAGAAATTATAAATATTTTATGATAAACTATATTTTACTAAACCATATAAAATCACAAACAAATTGAAATATGATAATTTTTATGGTAATTGGTTAAACATTCATCAATTGAAATTTTTTGAGTCACTTAATACTTTATAACCATATTTATGACCTCAAAATGCTAAAAATGGGTTACCATGATTAATGTTAAATTTTTTTAACAAGGGGGGTTAAACTAAAAGATAATATTTAAAATATGACATAATATTGAATAATTATTTTTTTTTAAAGTGAGATAGACCTTATCGTGTACTAATTTATTAATTACTATCATCTTTTCAACTTGAAAATATTATGATATATATTATACTTAAGACTTTTATTTAATTCTAACTGTATCATTTCCCTCACAAATAAAAGTGAACCACTTATCCTATCTTCTTAATGCTAATTTTCAATATATATCTGATTATCTCTTCCAAAATACCTTACCAACCTTCTACCCTATATCCTAGTGGATTTTTTATCCCAAAAATACAATCTTATAACACTTATAGTTTAAGACAAAGGAGGTATCTTAGAGAAGAGATAATAATCACTACCCACTCTATCAAAATTGTTTCTATTTCTACCCCATATAGATAAATTTGAACCCTATTAAAATAATTAACCAAGTATCATACATATTATTATATTTTATTATTAATATGATACAAAAATTCTGAACCTCATTTCTCTCTTATGTAAAATTAAAACATCACTAGTGCATATTGATGACCTGTCGTCTCCACATAGTGGTGGAATTATTTTTTCATAACCAACTTTCATAGGTGGTTATAAATACAAATAAAATATAATATTTAAGATATATATGAAATTATTATTATTATGGATACAAAATATATCTGGTACTTGTATAAACATCCACTCTAAAAAAATGATAACGTCGCTCATGCGTACTTCTGAACTTCCTCCTCCATGGAATGATGAGATTCATTTATGATTTATGCCTGTCAATGATTATTTTAAATTTTTACATTATTAATTTATATAATAATTATATAATGATTAATATTCATATTATTATTGTAAAATGTTTAGGATTCAAGAACTATGACTACTCTATCAAAAGATACATGAAAAATGAAGTAGTCAACACCCGAAATTATGATTATATGTATGATTGTTAATGAATGGGTGATAAATATTATAGGAAAAGAATATATTTTATTATAATTATAAGTATAATTTTATAATATAATATAATAAATTTACATTTTTTTAAATTAGGTCTTAATACATTATAAAAAATGTTTGATCTGATGTTCGGGTTTATTTCGCAACCTCAACCTTATTCAGAGTGTTTTGTGTTTAAGATTAAATTAGTAGAATTATGTGATCATTATACCTAAAACTTTATATATTTTCATGTTATCTAGTTATTTACTATAATTAATTGATTAATTCAATTTTCCCCTATCTACATACTCAAATGTTTAAAATAATATTTTTATTTAATACTAACATTATTTTTTTATTTGGTTGAATTTTTTTGTCCCATGTCCATATTTTACAATTAAAGATGTCAATGATGTTATTAAAATTATCATATATTTGAATTAATTAATTTTTATCCATGATGGAATTTTTGTAAAAAATTTAATAGGAATCATCTTTTCATTTTAAGAATGATGTTTTATTATGGATGGTGTGAAAAAAAATTTTGTCTTAAAATTTATTACAAAAATGCCGTTTTTAGAAATAAGAAATATTATATTCCATGAATAATTTGTTATAAGGTTCCATTTTTCTTTTTTATTAATTTTTATTATTATTCTCTCTGTTTTTATATTATAAATAATTGATTTGAAAATGAAATATATATTTTCCTCAAGAAATGTTATGATTATAATTTAAATGTGTTTTAATTTGTATCAAAATATTTTTAATGAAAATATTTCTTTATTCTGGATATAATCAAATGAAACCATAAACCATATTAATCTAGACGTATTATAGTAATGTTTCCCAACGTACTTATTGGGGATTGTTTATCAAAAATGATAAGTTTTCAATAACACTATTATTTTCAACTATGGATTGATTTTTTATACTATTATTTTATTTCATTAATGAATTTGATTTGGTATGTGATTGAAGAGGTCTATTATAGCACCTAGAAGAATTCATAGGTCTTATGAGAAAAAATATCCTAGGAATTTGGGGAATGATTGGCCCATTATTTATGATGACTTGACATAATGTATTGATTGTATGTTTATAATATCTTGAAATAGGGCCATTCTAATATGATTATGATGTTCATAATTATTAATTTAATCATTATGAAATATATTGTTTTTATAAAAGTGATTATTTATATTATTATTTCATCTATTTATATATCCCACTTTTATGATATTAGTTTTGTGGAATAATTGATTATAGTTTATCTATACCACATTATTCATGATTAATTTATTCTATGATATCTTATGTTGTACTCTTACCCTTTCATATGTTATTAGATATCAATTTATTATCATTTTCATGCACGAAGATACCAATTAGGGGAATATAAATGAATTTATTGATATAATAAAAGATATAATAAAGATCATGTGAATTGATTTATTACAGTATACCACATTGGGTTCCTTGAAGGCAGTGCTCACCAAATATTTATTCACCATTTAAATTAAGTATAAAACCAAAATACCAATCTATAAAGAAAGGTATTTAATTTTGGAAGTTACATTGATCATTAATACTATGATTAGGATATATAAACAACCCATTGTAAAATTATTGGTATGAAACTAAAAATAAATATAGAATGTTACTTCCCAATTATTTTCATTTTGGTGTCACTAATAATTCACCAAATTCAAAATTTAATATCTTGTTTGATGTTATATTCGATCATCTAATCAACACTGACTTCCATATTGGCAGTATGGGGTAGATGAACTTATTGTGTTGATTGTTTATTGTTATGGTGGGTATCTATAAGACCAAAATGATGGGTGGTCACCTAGAGATCCAACCCAAGAATTTATCGATAATCAAATGAAAATAAATCTGAATATTAATTAGGTAAAGGGATGTATTTCTCATAATCTTCAATATTTGTTATGGTATTAATCAATGTGGTCCATATATCATCCTCCATCACAACACTCACATATATGAATTCATAAATGGTAGTTGGGATTCCTTTTATGAATTACATATGAGGATCATTGATATCTCCATCATCCACTTCACTTTTATTTGAGGAAGAAGAGTTATTATCATATTAACATCAACAATATGATGTGGTGGCATTGTTAGTTCCATTCATATCTCATTCTTCTTATGAAAGGATGCATTCTACTGACATATCCTAGACCATAATAATATGAGTTAATGTTCAAAAATTTTAATATATTTTTATGATATATTTTTATTAAATCAAAGATCCCTCAATTTATTCTCTAAATGTTGGTTGTACAAACACATTAGTAAATTCACTAAGTGGAAGGATTGATCATGACTAACTATGAAAATATTTATTTTTAACTCTATTGGTGGTATATTCTTAACAAAAACATCAACGAGATGTTAATATGAGAATAATATGATTTGAGTGATCACATTATAGGCTAATCTTACCTAATGATCTATATAGTATGGGGTTCTCACCTTGACTCACAAGACATGAAACATGAAACCATTTCCAATTTCACTTCATGATTTTATAGGAGTGTGTTCTATGACATAAGGAGAAACAATATTCATCGAATTATTTAAAATAATATTATTTAATTATTATTTTTTTGTAAGTGTTTCCATTTTATTGACTATACCTCACTCAAAAGGATAAATATTTTTGTTAAGTACACTAATATGTGCATGAAAAATTTATTTTATGCATTTCTGATTTGAAGAGTATACTTATTTTAAAAAAAATGTATCAATTTAATTCACCTAAATACTTTTATATCCATATCATGATGGTCCCCTATTAGTTTTAAGATATAAATGATATCTCAAAAATGATTCCTAAACATAATCCTCCCCAGGGTTATCAATTCACTATTGGTGTACCCCAAAAATTTCAAAATTTTGGGAGATAAGTTAAATTCACCATATATGAGACATTGAAGAGTGTGGATTGTGATGAGGTTATTTAAAGAACCATTATCAATTTTGTATTAACACACATATATATATATATATATGTGATAAATATTTATAGATACATATATAGGCTTAATGTTACCTTATTTGGAAGTTATCCATTCTGATTTCATGGGTGAATTGACGATGAAAAGTTTATTGAATCTAGCCACTATATAAATTTTTTTGATATTAATAACTTCATTATTGAAGTGTTGTATTATTTAAAGGTCATAACTAGGGGATTACATGAGTTTAATTATATTTCAAGGGTAATCCATGACTACAAGCTTCATTGTAATGACAGTGAGAAGCTTCCATATGCAATACATCTAAATCAGGTCTATATACATTCTATTATGTGGAAACCACCAATATTTAGGTTTTTGGAAAAATTGTGAATAAAATGTTCACTAATTTACATGATTTTAATTGGGAAAATGTTATAGAAACAATGGGTAATACTGAATCAACATTCATATGTTTTGATCCTGATTAGACAAATATATACATTCTGGTTAGCCTAATATTATAAATAATTTAAAATAAATATTTCAATGATTTTTTGATATGAATGATTTTATTGGTTATATATTTGGTGTTTATATCACAAGGTTTCAGCCAAATATATAGTTTTATTGGAAAGTATGTGTTGTCATCAGGGTTATAGAAAAATGTTTCCTATTAAACCCATAATTTAATTAAAAAATATGAATTCATTTTCTTACATTCAAGAATATTTTTTTACTTTAATTTTCATATAGATTTAGGCAATTAAACTTAAATAACCAACTTATACACTAAAAATTATCACATTAAACATCTATGAGTTTTATCACATTACAAAACATTTAAAACGAAACCCATTTTTTTGATAAATATTTAAAAAAAATAGATTGGATTCATCATTGTTCTTTCTCATCCTTAACCTCTATAAAAACATTTGAAAATGTCGGATTAAAATAAAAATAATGGTAAGGGGAATATTTAAATAATGAATAAAAAATTCTAGTACATTTCATAATGATAAGATCATATAATAGAGTTTTCTTTTTCTATAGCAAACATTGTTCAAAAATAATCATTTATATAAAAATAAAATAATCTTTACTAATCAATGTTTTTTATAAATCACATTATAGGAAAACATAGATGAAAAATATTCATAATGAGGTTTCATAGAAGATATTATATCCTCTAAATTGTTTTACAAAAACATAATTTTCAGCCTAAGTGGGTATAATATTAACCATAGAATTAAGATCAAAAAATTACCTGATGAAAAGTAAATATTTTTATAAAAACTCAGTATGAATCATAGAAAAATCAATTACATTCCTTTATACCTCAACTTAAATCAACAAATAAAATAACCCATATAAAGGGAATAACCTAAATAGCTAATTCCAACATAGTTATTTAGAGGAAATAATAATTACCCTAATTGTTGGAAATCTATATCGAGCCTAACCATCATCTTGAAAACTGTACCTAGATCATCAAATACATAAAACACACATAATATTGAAATTTCATTATAAAACTATAATAAATGTACTTTTCAACCCATATGTAAAATATTTTTCAGATATTAATCTATATCCTTTCATTGAAACCACATTTTCAAAATTAAAATACACATAACAAAGGGAATAATGGGTTCTATTCATATATATCATAACACCTTATAATAAACACTATACGTGATACAATATATATGATAGTGGGGAAATATATGTACGTCAAATATGTTATAATAGAGCATTCCTTTTTCTAATTATAAAGAAATTGAAAATATTTTGGTATAAAATAAGTAAAATATAATTCATTTCAAAACCTTTAAAATATATTCATAATAATCACAGAATATCCATTATAACATATTTATTTCAATATAAATAAATTTATAAAAATTATGTTAAAAAATTTGGATATGGAGGAAAATATTTATAGAATAAATATTATAAGCATTTAAAATGAGTTTTTAGGGTAATGTTCCCCTTCCTTCATGTTCAACCCATTACATAAGTTTTTTTCCATAATAAATTTTAAATTTAGATTAATTGTTTAATTTCATTATAAAATTATTCTTTTTTATTAAAAAATAATTTTTCTCTTTATAAATTTTTTTTACATTTTCTATTTAATTACTAAAGACATTATGTTCACATTAGATGTTTTAATGATATTATTTTAATTACCCCAAAATTTCATCAGTTTGTTAACAATGATGAAACCGTCATTGTTAAATTTTGTATAACATCTTAACCATGCTATATATATCATGTCTATATATTAGATATAATTTTAAAACCAACCGTGAATGAAGGTCATTAAAAACATAATCATGTCATGTATTGGAGATGGTAATCGGTATGTACACAAGAAAGACAATAAAAATTATTGTACTAGGTAGAAATGAATAGGTAGATAATATGTTTCTTTCACATAATTAGTAATATTTTATGAAATTAATATTTATTCATTATTTAAATTTTTATTTTCATCATCATAAGGTGGTAATTAAAAAAATCATTTCACTTCATGGAGGTGACAGTCTGTATATACACATGAGTGGCTTTATCCTTTTAAAATCGATTGAAAGGTAAGAAGTTATATTATATATTATCATTAAATAATAATAATTATGTTATAAATATCATATATATTTATTTTATCCATCAATTTCATCTCTTGATGAAATAATTAACACATCTCTAGGAGAGGTTGTATTCCACTCGTATGCACGAGCGATGGATCTATTTTCGATAAGATGGATAAATGGGTGAAAAGGGTTATAACATAAACATAATAAAATTAAAATATATTTGAGATAATTATGTTATTATTTAATAATGGTTGATTAATATTTAACTAAGGTATAATAATATATAAAACAGAAATGTTCAGTTATGAACTATTCATCTTTGGGAAGCATCCTTAGGTTTATAAATAAATCCTAAGAAGAATGGTACATTAATCAATTTGGAAACATTGAAATATTTAGAGGGATATTCCGAAGGGACTTGGTTATAAAGTGAACGTGATAAGGGGATTTTTATGTGTGGATAAATGAGAATAATGGTTTTTTGTTTATAAGTGGGTGTGATGACACAGTTGCAATTTTCCAAAGATTAAAATATATTAATGACTTACTCAATAAAAATTTCCCTAGAATCTGGCATGTTATAATAATAGATAATGTGGATCAAAATATAATAAAATCAATTTGGTTTTATAAAATTATTAATTCCATTTAACCCCAGATAATTTCATTTTAACCCATACAACCAGCTATTACACATACGATGATAAATGCCATTTTTTACAAAATTTACTATTCATAATGAATAAAAATGAAAGGCGACTCATTGATTTTTTCTAGAAATTATGATTCTATATATTGATTAAATTTTATTAAAATTATTATCTATAAATGGAATAAATTAGTGTTAAAATAAATCGAAAAAACAGGATAAAAACGTTTTTCTAGAAAATAGATTTTTTTGTATTAAAATGTTTTTATAAAAAATTAAAATTTAACATTAACTATAAATAATTTTATTGAATTAATTTCAGTTAAAAAGTTTCTAATTAAGATTTAAAACTAATCCAAAAAATGATGCAATGTAAATCATTAAAAATAAAATATAGTTTTTTTTAATTCATTATTTTCTACTACTCTCAAAAAAAATTAATTTTTTTATAAATGATCTAAAAAATAACTATAAGATGATATTAAATTGTATATTTGAAAAATGAAGCTCTTTTTTTATATAAAATTCTGAAATATAGATATAATTTTGTTAGATAAGACCCATATAGTACATGCAAAACAATTAGTTATAAGGAAACCATTTCAATTTTTATTATAAAAACTATATATTATTATAAAGAACATAAACCAAAAAAATTAATTCAGGAATATTTAGAATATATGGAATTTATTTAATATTCTTATTATATATGATTTAACATTTTCCCCATTTCTGAATGTGTTTCCTCGTAATTTTATTTACTTCTTAAAAAGGTTGGTATATTATTCGTACATTTCATTTTTAGTATCCTATGTTCCTCCTACCATAATATGGTTTTTAAAAAAAAAATCATAACCTAGTGAATATAATTATTCAAAAACAAAAGATCTATATGTTCAAGAACATAAATATTATATTTATTATAAGACTTAATTTCTTATAAAAGAAATACCTTATGGTTCAAATAATGAGATGCTTTGGTTATATATTTTATTAAAAATGAAACATGAAACACGTATCATACCAAGGAAAAACAAAGAGGTGACCCCACCTAGTATGAGACAGATCCAAATTTATCAAGTATTTCATGAGGTTCAATGAACAATAGGCTCAAAAGTTTATTTTTTACAAATGTTCATAAATCATTTCCATAGAAATACATTTAGAAAATCCTGATGCACTAGCTCCAAAAAATGTATGAATATCTACATAACATTTCTATATATTATGAGATATACTAATATATTATTGAATAAAATTATATTTACCAGACCTCACTCCATTCATTTCTATTTTCAAAAAACTTTTTCAACATGATTTATCCCAACAATCTATATTTTGATACCTCTTTCAAAAAAAATTACATAGATGGTTCCATCTATATACTAGAACATAACCCTTTAATACTATAAAATTTATCTAATAATGGATATTGATCACAACATCACTGGTGTTGCACATAAAAAACTCAAAATATATACACTAATGTATTAACTATTCACCATGACAATTCTCTAATATAGTGGTAAAAATATGTATTGAAATTTAATTCAGTGTGGAATGACTTCTTAAGGATTTTCAATAAAAATAGGCGATCCTAGGCTTATGGTTAGATGAATTTAAAGTCGGTAACACATATGATATGATGATCTCTTTTACATAATTTCTGTACTAATTTTTCAAATACATATTATCACTAATATAAAGAAATTGAGCATTATTAGTTAATCATAAAATAATAAAGAAAATTACATTACTAATATGACATTTCTATTTCAATACCACTAAGAAATCCCTAAATATATTATACCATATATGTTTCATGACTGTAAAATGTAGAATATTCCCCTTTAATAATTTTCATTCTTCTCAACCTATTGATAAGTAAAATATTTCTCAATAAATTTAGTATTATCCCATTTCAATTTATCCCATAAAAATGTTATAAGTGTTTATTGTATGTCTTAGTACTGCTATAATGAATGGAAACTAGATAAAACTTAGCTTTAATAAACAATTATTTCTAAAATATGGAATAAAAGGGTATAAATAATATTTTTATAAACCTCAACACGACTTATTTCTCCTTGTTAAATTTAGGAAACATACATTTCCAAAATAATTATGCCATTTCCTGTAAATCAATATCTCCATTCGGAGCTTATTTAATTCTTCTAGAAAATGATAACTTTAATAACAGCTACATCAAAATAGAGTCATTTCATGAATGACAATTTTCATGTATAATATTCATTATTAGATTTAATGATGTATTATTTTCATAATTTATCACAGTTAATGTTTCATTATATATATAATGTAAAACATCATTTAATCCCTTTTTTACCAACATGTAATTAATCATGTAATAATAATATTTAGTTAGTTCTTTCCATATTCATTGCCTTATGATTAATTATTTTTGGGTGAATATATTTATCAAATATTTATGATTAGTATATATTTATCATTTTACTCCATATAAATTACCTATCAATATTTTGAATGAAAAAATAATTTTAGCCAATTCATGGTCATGTGTAGTATAATTTAGCTCACAAGGCCTTAATTTTCATGAAGCAAAATAAACTACCCAATCATTATAATTTATAAATCTACAATTACCCTTTAAATCAGAATAACTATAAATCAAAAAGTTTCCATTTATTTGTTTAAAGGACAAAACAAGACCTTCACTAATCATTGTTTCTATTCCTAGAAACATTCATAACGTTCTTTTGTCCATATGATTATAACTCATTTCATGTTAACATGATAAGTGCTATAGAGAAACCATAATATTTTTCAATAGACCAATAATGTTAACATTCTAACATAATAAAAATTTGAATCATTATAAAAATTTTTAGTCATGGACAATCTTTAACAAATCTTCATGTATTTGGTTCAATATTTATTCCACATTAAATACAATATGCCTATTGGAAGAAATTTTTCCCAACATAAATTTATATTCATTAAATTTTTCATATGACTAATTTTCATCCAAGGTTTGTAGAAAACCCCCAAAATGATTCCCATTATCATCATTACTATTATAATATTTTATGAATTCAATAATAAACACAATAAAAATTTTATACAAGATCACATAGAAAACATTGTTAATAAGGTCCATAAATACATTTTTTTAATTTATAAACTAAAATAGTAAAAAAAATAAACAAATAATGATTATACCTGGTTGAAAATTATAACTTTAAAATCTCATCCTCTTTCACCTTTATCTAAGGGAACCTGGACATGAGATCTTCCTTTAAAAAATACTAATCTCCCTATAACCGATTATACAAGTCATCAGTAAGGGAAACTAAAAAAGGTTTCTTAATATTAAGGTTATTTATTTCCCTATAATGAATGAAAAGATGGATATAACCATATTTTTTTAAACCTAAAAAACTCATTCACCCCATGGGGATATTTTTGGATGAATGAAACATTTATCATGAAACTCTATTAACAACATTTCCAATTCAAAATGATGACCTAGATCCATTAAATAAGGATTTTTTTATTACATTATAACATCAAGAAATAATTAAATATTAATTTTATTATATAAATCTCATATATATAAAGAAATTAGTTAAGAAATCTATCATGATTTTCATTTTATATAAGAATATTACCAATTTTAATTATTTCCTTTTTGTAAACAATATGTGAAAGATAATGTTTTTCCATTTTTAATAAATTTTTTAGGTTTTCATATTTTATCAGTGGTATGAATGTATTCTTGTATAAAAATTTAAAATTTACCCTAGAGTGACAATTATTTAGTAATATATTATATATTATAATGATAAACAAAAATCCAATACATATGTCGAATATAACATATCTTCAAAAGGGGTACGAAATTAAATTATTCATGTAAATATTTTCCATAGATGATAACATAATGATTCGTATAATTTGATTTTTCATTAATAATTCCCCATATATTTGTACAATAAAAATCAAATTCACTAAGAGAGGAAAACATTTAAATTCGCATGAACATTATGTGAAAATTATAGAATGTAATGACCCTAACTAAAACATATATTAGTATAATTTTAATAAACTAGTAATGTACCTGAAACCAAATCATTCGATGGTCCAAAATCATCTAATTTGGTGGTAAATGATTTTCCCTTTACTTTAAACTTGTGATCCTGACAACTCCCATTCTTTTATCCTATCATTAGAGAAATAATTTCATAATGACCCATTTTGTGAAAATTAAAACATATGAATCCCTAAATTTCATTATTTTATAAGATCCCTAATATGATATTTTCTTTAATTTATATGACACATTTTTAAATAATAAAACATCAAAAAAACTTCCATGATTTTATAAGACATTCACCACAGTATTTGTTAACAAACTTATGCAAGGATGGAATATTGATTTTCTAAACTTTGGATTTCATCAATGGATTATTCCCTAATACCCACCACATGTACCATTTTTTTACCTATTTTCATAAGAATATGGATCATCAAAAAGCTTTATTTCTATGTTATCATAATATCAAACATGCTTATCATATGTATTAAATTCATTAGAAACTAATTAACATGGATATCTTGTCTTTAAACCTATATAAAATAATTTAATATTACTATCAATATCTTGAGTAAAGTATGATGTTTGCATTTTTAATTAGAAAAATTATTCTTTATATATAGTTGTTGGATATTTATTCTCATACATTTATTATCAAAATGTATTTTCTATACTAAGTTGAAATTCTTTAAAATAGGTATTAAAAAAATATTCTTCAATTCATCACACTCTAAGGAATCAATGCATCATGTTTACATGGTATTCATTCCCATTAACCACCACTAATTGGTTTCACATTCAATTTGATAAATAATTGCAGGTTCAATATATTTTACTAAATAACCCATGACATTGAATATCACCTCAAAGGAGTTGACCCATCCTTCTGTTTTCACAAGGTTAGATGAACCATTGAATGCTAGCGGGTGTAGTTTAATGAAATTATTTTAAATACACATGTCTCTCTATAGTGAATGTTTCTTCTGTCTAACATGGATTCCATAAATATTAATATCCTACGTCAACTGATCCATTATAGAAACAAACAGATCTCTTCCAATTTCATATATTTTGGTTTTCTGGTATGTAAGGATATTTTCCTCTTGGTGAATTCCTACACCACCTTCCAAATTCCATATATAAAAAACAATTCATAACAAATTGAGTTTATTTGAAGAAACATGATAATATTCAAATTCAATATCATGATATCCGTGAATTAAAATCCCTTAATCAAACTTACATATATTATCTTAACCTCTAATAATATATTATTTTTTCATTCTTACTAACTATAAAGAAACCTACCCTTATTAAAACCATAAATTAATTTTAAATTAAGAAAATATTTTCTAAAATTACAAAAGAATGTATAAAATTTATATTTTAAGATAATTATTTAACAATTATTACATAATAAACCCACACATTAAAAAGTAGAAACTTCCAATTATTTTTTATTTTTACCACATTATAAAACTTTATAATAAATAATAATTTCATTTTAAGAAAAAACATCATATCTTTATATATGACTTCAGGATTTCACATACACATCCTTAAACCCCATGAAAGAAATTTGAAAACATGGTATTAAAAAAATTCATAGTAAGAGACATATAAAAATTAATAATATAACCCATTATTCTACTTCAAAACCAAGAGATCAGATAAGTTAGTTTTACATTAACATAGTAAATATTGAGTTGAAATTAAAATTTATATAAAAATGAAATCCACAATACTAAAAAATGTTTTTCATAAAATACATAATAAAAAAACTAAAATAGAAATAAAACTAATGACTGTTTATTATAAAATATGAGAACCACTGAAATGATTTTCTTAAAAATATACATTTTTACCCTAATGGGGATTATCATTCATTGTTACAAAATATAATTATCTTATCTTATGAAATAAATATATTTACACATATATAAATTAGAAGAAAAGTAAAATAATGGTTTATCTTGGGATATAATATTAATAAAATCCTTACAATATCGCATGATAATGGAACTACCGATTCTGTTAATTCAAACATAATTATCTATAAAAACTAATCACTACACTATGTATTCAGAGGTATATTGGTCAAACCCATCATCATAAATGGTGTAAAATAACCATTTCAGACATTTAAAATTAAAATCTTGAATTTCTATTATCAATATCTAAAAATTACTTTTTAAAACATAATTAAAAATTGTATATTTAGTTATCTCTTTTTAAAACGCCAATGTAAAAACTAAAATTCCATGAAAAATGTGGATAAGTTTTTTGGTTGAATAAAAAATATAATCTTATATTGAAATACAAATATCATTTATGGGTATATTGGAAGTTAAAGACAATGATTTAATAGACAAAAAAATAGAACATTCCTATTTACTTTTTTAAATAAAGTCAAAACATTCTATAAATATACATAAATAGAAATGATATTGAAACCCGTTAAAAGATAGAAAAAAGAGTAATAAAAATACATTATACTTAATTTATGATAATATTAATAAATTAATTAAATGTAATATTTGTAATATGTTCTAGTTGGATAATATTTATAGAATAAATATTTAAATCATTTAAAATTATGTCTTAATATAACGTGTCCCTTACCACAAGTTTGACATGTCATATACGATCATTATATTCTATAATTATAAATATATATTATTTATTTAATTTATTAATTTAATACCCAAAAATTATAAAATATGGTCATTTTAGTTTATATCTTATGTTAAACACAACATTTATTTTAGATTATGTTACACACAACTTTGAGGTTAAAACAATGTGAAATATTATTGAAATTTTGTTACTAAATATAATTGTTATAACATATCTAATAAATTGGTGGGAAATAATTTTAGTAAAACGTATTTGAAAATATATTTTTTACACATGTATATTATATTTATAATTATTTGAAATAAAATATGATTCAATTAGAAAAAAATAAATATTTCTTGAAATTTTGTTTTTCTAAAAGATGGATTAGTCCTGCCTTCCAACATTATTAAAAAAAAATTTAACAAATTTTAGAAAGCATATATGAAAAAATAATCATAATTTATTAAATTTTTATACCAAAATTACCTTAGGGTGATGTTTCGTTATTTCTCTTTAAAGTTCATTTTTTGATGAATAGTGAAAAATAAAGAATTTTAATTGAAAACTGTTTGTTCATTTTTATAATTTATATTGATAAATTATATTTATAATTGGTTTTAAAGTTAAATAATTTCCATTATATATCAATTAATCAAATTTAGGTCATTTTCTTCATTTATATATTTAGTTTTTATGTAAAAACATTAAAAACGTTTGTAAAGTTTCCCTTTAAAACACTCATTTCTCATCACATCTACAGGATTAATATCAAATTAAATTTTATGATTTATGTGAATTGAAATTTTTAAAATGGATTATTTGTTCTTAATAATAATTATTTCTAATTTATAATATGTTTAACTTATTTTTTTCCCTAAATGAAGTATTAATATAGTAAACATAATTATCATGGCCAGGTTAAAAAAATGGTTTACTAGGGGGTCAAACTAAAAAGAAAAGGGTTTAAATGAACTATAAAAATTTCTAAAAACAATTTTACGAAATATTTTAAACCAAATATCTTATTTAGTTTGTAATTAGAACATTATATAGCCTTTTTGCATATGATAATTTAGGTATAACTCAATTCCTTTCCAAAATACAAAGTGTGTCCTTTCCCCCACTTATAAAAGGCTACCCACTCTCCCCACTTCTTCACACCTTAACACTTATTTGAATATTATAATACCTTCCCAAATAACATAAAAACCATAAATTAATCCTCTAATCCTTATTTTGTGCATAAATCCATACCGTTATGAGTTTAGTTAAAACGTACGGAGGATGCCTGAAGATGAGGTAATGTTGTTCAACCAGAATCTTCATTTTATTTCTCTCTCTGACCTATTAAATTATAATTCAACAATTATGATATAAAAAATCATTATCTTAAATATAATGGGATATAATTATAAATTTTAATGGCCTAAAACCTTCTCTACTTCCATCAAATGGATTTCAAAGTCATCGTTAGTGTGTATGGTGGACTACAACCTCACTAATAAGTGTGGTTCATTTTCCCATTTTCTCCTCTCGATGATGGGTATGATGATGGATGTAAAGTATATATAAATATATGATATTTATAACATATTTAAAACTCAGGTGTAACTATATCATATATATCTTTTTACTATCCATTTCATTAGAGATACAATAGCATCACCGATGTGTATGGCGGACTACTGCCTCATGATGTGATGTCAATCGTCTTACAATAACACATCAAATGGAAGGTGTTAAAAAAGTAATGGTTATGTATGATATAAATGAAATATTTATGATATTGTTGAAATATTCATGGTCATGGAATGATAATATATAGCATTTTATCTATCCTTTTCACTCATGTAATGGTGATAAGTTCCTTCGTGTACATGTGGGCTACTACCTTCACAAAGCGATGCGACTCTATTCTAATGACCACACCATATAGATGAGATATATAAGTTTATAATATGGTATTAAAGATATTATGATCACTTTTGAAGGGTAAAATAATACATATCTCCTTTCCAAATTTATCATTAAAAAATGGAAATGCTACTCATGCGTGCATTTGACCTACCATCTCAATAATCTTTTCATACTCCATATTTCATAACTATATTTCATGATTGGGTTTAAAATTATAATTTATTTAAAAAAATTATAATTATTTCACCATTATTAATTTTTAGATGATATAACTATATAATATGTGAAAGAACCATATCTTTCAGGAGAAATAAATAAATTAACAGTTGAAATAATGAAAATAAGGAATGGTTATTAATGAATTTTTTATAAGATATCATAAAAGGAAATATATATTATATTGTAAATATAAATGTCGTTATTTTTTAATCTAATAACATCTCTAAAACCACAATACTGGAGGTTAAATAATTTTAATCTAAAACGAAGTGTGAGGTATGATACTTCTTCTAATTTTAAGTTCATGGAGGCATATTGTAATATATAACACCTAATTTATTTTATATTATGTATATACATCCATTTTTAATTTAAATAACATTATTAATTAATAATTAGTTGTATATTAATATTAAACTTTAATTATTACAACTAAGGGTATTTGAAATATGAGGTTCCAAGTGGTATGGAATTTCATAACTTAATTTTTTCATTATGTTATGTTATTTATTCATTGTTGTTAATATTTTATGAATATGTGTATAATGAATTTTTATTATCTGATGTTGTCTTTAATATTTTTCTATGTAATTGTAGTTTATACACATAATCGTTTCATTGGTTGATTCTCACACCAAAATTATGATATTTTCTAAGGTTTACCTCACAATATCATTTTAATTGATATTGTTTACTCTTCAATTTCAAATGTATGAAATGAGTTGATAATTTTTTAATTAACCCTTTAATTTTCCTCTCATATTTTTAATCATGACATTTTAAAGTAATAGAACCATTTTTTAACTCTTGGGTGTAGAAAATTAATTGAGAAATTGTATTAAAAAACTCTGACTTTATTTCACTCTTCAGTCAGAAATATAACTTCTTCCCAAACCATGTTTTATAAAAACGATTTCAGAAATATTTTTAACCTCTTCAAAAATATTTTTAAAATGAGTCTCCCTCCAATTATAATATTTAAAAAAACAAAGAATCTTATGTTGTTTTAAAAAAAAATCCCAATTTTATTTTATTCAAATTGTGAATAGGATCTTACTATTTTTTTCTAAACAAGTTAGTTGGCCAATTATAGTGAAAAACTATTTTTCACTTTTATAACATGTAAAAAATTATCTTTCATCATGAAAATCATTTCTTTGAAGACTCGTTTGAAATTTTTATGGACCGTTATAATGAATATATTTTTAAAATTGATTTTTATAGAAAAAAATTTTAAAAAAATTTCCAAATTGAAAAATATATTTTCCTCAAAAATGATTTTAAAGATATTTTTATGGTATATCTATTCATAAATGAAAACATCCATTTATTCTTACTTAAATGGGTACATATTGATAACGTATTTATTATTACTCCGGATTGTAACTCCCAAAAAATTAAAAAAAATTACCTTTTATAATTAATATTATTTTATTTATATGAAACACTATGTCAAATAGAAACTAAACACAAAATGAGTTATATTTTATATAATGCAAGTCATTTTTTACCACCTTTTCATGGTTCACCTATTTTAAAACTAAAATTTTAAATCTTTATAAATTTTATAAATTTTGTTTGTTGAAATAAAACTAATTTCTGAATGCGGAATGTAAATATTACATTAGGCTTAATTATTGGTATTTATATGGGAATGTTTTTTGATTTATAGTGAAAAATACACTATTTCAGTTAAATACATCCTTTTAATTTAAATAATTATTACTGTTAAATAATATTTTAAAATAGTTTTAAATTCATAATAGATTAATAAACCTTATATTAATGTAATTTAGGTCATTTTAATTATTTTTATATTGAATTTATATATAAATTTTAATGAGAAGCTGAACATTTTCACTTTAAAACCCCACTTTCTCCCCACGTGTGCGGGATTAGCATTAAATTTAATTTTTTCACTCATATTAATTTAATTTTTATAAATATATATAAATAGGTTAAATCGGAATAAAATGTATCATATAATTAGATAATATTATTTTTTAACCAAAAATATTAGTAAATGTAATTAAATTAATTTATTCATGTAAAAATTAGCTTACCTGGTGGTTTAACTTTAATCAAAAGGATAAAAATGACCTACCACTTTTCTAAAATTGATCGGATTCCCATATCTCGACCATATCCCTTATTGGTTTGAACTTTATGATTTATTGGTATGATATTTCATGAAATTGACCTATATAAAAATTTGTGTAAGGAAAGATACAAAAAAAAGAAATGAACCCTTCCTTGAACATTTATAAAGCATTGAAATATGGGAGAAAATGTCATATTTTCTGTCACAAATATCATTTTTAAATATAAATATGTTATTATTATCATAAAAATTTATCATTAATTTTTTAGAGATGACTTAGTTACTTAAAATGCCTAATAAATTCCAATTTGGTGATTATTTAGTGAATATTTAAGTAAAATAAAAGATACTAAATATATTAAATGTGAAGAAAATTGAATAAAATATTTTTTCCGATTCATTTTTTAGATTAATAGGTCATTTTAAATATTTTTTACCTTAATTTATTTTTTTAACACCCTATCCCTACCTCATTCTCATGAGGAGGCGGTGACGGATTACTTGGCCTTAAGCGACGTTCCCAAGGTGCCAAAGGCTGGAAATAAATGCCGAGGGATTTAAGAAACAATTAGGGAATGATTTTCCCTTAAGAAAAAACCAACCAAACCAATGATCCATTATCAACAACAACATGATGCATGTCAACCAAACAACCAACACTTACATTTCCAAAAGGGAACTACACTATTCCACAATACAACTCACAAACCAATACAAACAACATAATATCAGAGTACTATGCGGAAGACTAAACAACAGACCCAAAATAAGCCAAGACACACTCAAAGGCTCCACACCGAGCTCCATACACCAAGATCTACCCAAACATCACGACACACCACTAAAGGAGGGTGATATCTTACCTTTGCCCACATCATGATACCCAACATCTCTAAAGACACCAACGTTCCAATGTAGGGGGTGAGTACTAAAACTCGGTAGGATTTCCCCAAATGACTTCCCTACACAATCCACTAGGATAAAACCATTATCACATTTATATAAAACAATTTGTATAAAATAATCACAAGTGCAACAATTTCCATAATCCAAACACACCCTTACCAAGCCATCATACCTAAACCAAGATCCCAAGGGAAAACCAACCAAACATGCCACAAGACATTCCATCATTTACACACTAGCACAACAATATCCATCTTGAAAAACAATGCACAACAAAACAACCAAAATAGTTGAGCTTCCATCCAACCTGTTCACCCTTTCACACCAATAATCAAAACGGTGGAGCTTCCGTCCAACCCGTTCACCCATTCACACCTAGTGGTACTTCTTGTCGACTTATCCTTTGATGGTGGCCCTTCCATCCACTATCCATCCCCTTTTTATAGTGGTACTTCTCACCACTTTCACACAACATTCTAATCAATCACAACCAAGAATATATCCCACAAATGTCACACTAACATGCAATCAACCAATTCCATCGCATACCAATCCACTTCAATAAATCATGAATTTATTGAAAACCATTTTCCATGCCAAACCACATTTCAATAAACACAAAATCTTTATTGAAAACCATTTTTCATCAACCATTTTCCCAAATCAATCTCAACAACCCATTTGAAAATCTCTATTTTCAAATCCACAACAAGAGCCTTTCACCATAAAACCCCTTTTTCCAAAATCCACAAAACATCACCCAAGGGATTTCCAACAAATTTCTTACAACAAATCACAATTTATTTTTCAGAATCACAAATTAATTGTAAACAAGAACCACTAGTTCTAACCAAGTGGATTCGAGAGAGAATACACCTACCTTTAGGGTTCCGGTAAACTCGACCCACAAGAAACCGAACCTCAAATCTGGCGAACGCACCACTGAAACCTCTATCGATCCCCTTTCCTTACCATCACAAGCCTTAAAATCAATATCCAAGGCATCCACAACTCTATATCTACACACAACAAGTGTAGATCTAGAAACCCAAGAAAGAGGGAAGAGTATATCTAGAGGGAAATACAAAGAACCCAAGAGAAGAGACCAACCTGGGCGAAACCACCTTCAATCAGCCAAGAAACCTCTTCAAAAAGCGTCCAAAATGATTGGGAGAGAACCCTCGCCATCTAAGAACCCGAAATCTCATGTGTGGCTCGAGTGGGAGGATGTTTGGAGTGTTTTAGGTCATGCCTAAGGGTGCCCAGATATAAAAACCCCTACTTTAAGTGGACGCACGGTTTGGAAAACCATGCACTAACCGTGTTCATGCTAATGCCTCAAAAGAGACGGTCCACATGGTTTCCTTGAATGGTTTGGAAAACTGTGCATAGGCCATGTGAAGCCTACTATCTCCCCCTTCATGGTTTTCTAGAGAATACATGTGGTTTCCCCTAACCGTGCTTAAATCGTGCTCCCCTAGAAATGCCTCCAAACTTATCCAAAACCATTCCATACTCTACCAAACTCCTCCCAACTAATCCCATTCACTTTAAACACATAAAAATTCATAAAAAGGGAAACATAACTCAAACCAAGGGTACTAAATTCTCTCAAACATTGGGCATTTCGTCCCCGGAAGGTAGTGAACCCGCCCTTTGCAAAAAGAGCTCGGGCCATTGCTCAACCTTCTCTTTCTCCCGCTCCCAAGTCTCCTCTTGATTCTGACCATGTTGCCACAAAACACGAACTAAACCAATGATTTTACCATGAAAGACTTTCTCTTTCCTATCCATAACCCACACTGGCATGTGCACCAACGGAGCATCCTGTTATAGCTCAACATGATCCCATTAAATCACATGGTCATGATCCGGATGATACTTTTTCAACTGTGACACATGAAAAACATTGTTCACTACACTGAACCTTGGTGGAAAATCCAAATGATAATCCACCTCACCAACCTACTCAAGAATCTAAAAAGGCCCAATATACCTAGGAGATAACTTTACCTTCTTCCCAAACCGACGATGTCCCAACCTAGGAGAGATCCTCAAGAAAACATGATCACTCAAATCGAATGAAAATGGTTGTCGATGATGATCTGTATACGATTCAAGATGACTCTAAGCCATCTCTATTATCTTCCTAGTCAACTTGATCTTCTCTTTAGTCTCCCAGACAAGGCTCGGTCCAACCATCGAGGACTCACACGTTTCCACCCAACATAGTGGAGAACGACACGGCTTCCCATACAACACTTCCAACAGAGCCATATGTATGGATGCTTGATAACTATTATTGTAAGAAAACTCAACCAACGACATTTGCTCCTCCCACGAGCCACCAAAATCCATGACACAAGCCTACAAAATATCCTCCAAAGTTTGTATCGTCCTCTTAGATTGAACATCCTTCTAAGGGTGATACTCCATGCTTATAGTCAACTATGTCCCAAGGGCTTGATGTAAGGTTTTCTAGAAACGAGATGTAAACCTAAGATCTCTATCGGATACAATTGAAACTGGAACACCATGCCTCTTTACAACCTCCCAGATATATATTTTGGACAGATCCTCCACTATATGAGATTCATGAATCGGGATGAAATGGGCCGAATTTGTTAGCTGATCCACTATCACCCAAATGGCATCGTGCTTCCTGACCGTTCTTCGGAGACCTGTGATAAAATTCCTCATTATTTTCTCCCACTTCCAAATAGGGATTGGTAAATATTGTAACATTTCTGCTGGCCTCTGATGCTCTGCCTTGACCCACTAACATGTCAAGAATCATGAAACAAACTCATCCACACTTTTTTTCATACCAGCCCACCAGAACTATGCTTTCAACTCTTTATACATTTTCTGAATTACTGGATGAATAGACCACCTGGAATGATGATACAACTTGAGAATATCCTCCTGAAAAGCAACTCGTACAACCATTCAATTACAAAAACACAAAACTGAATCTCCATTCAGTTTCCAACCCTCAATGGTCTCCCCGCCAATGAGTCTCAACCTCATGGTAACACACTCAGAATCAGATATCTGTGCTTCATTAACTAAGCCAACCAAGTAAGGAATCCACAAAAATGGAAAGAAGGTAGCTCCATCGCCCTGGTCTTCACATTCCAACCGCATGTTATCTATAACCAACATGAAACTCCACTAGTCTGATGTCTGTTTCACCACCTAAGCATATGATTTTCTACTTAATGCATCCACCACCGAATTTCCCTTACCTAGTGTATACATCACATCAAAATCAAACATCTAAAGATATTCCATCCATCTTCTTTACCTCAAGTTCAAATCCCTCTGTGAGAAAATGTTCTTCAAGCTCTTATGATCTGTATATACCATGAATTTCTCACCAAATAGATAATGACGCCACACTTTCCAAGAATGGACCACTGCAGCCAATTCCAAATCATGAGTTGGGTAGTTCTTCTCATGCAACCTCAACTGCCATGATCCATACGCAACCACATGATTCTATTTCATGAGAACGCACCCAAACCCTGATGTCGATGAATCGCAATACACCACATACCTTTCTCCTGGTTCAGGAAAAACCAAAATTGGTGATGATGTAAGGTGACCCTTTAGCTCTTTGAAACACTACTGACATTGTTCATTTCACTTTAATGGAACATTATTTCTTTTCAACGCTATCATCAGGAAAATTAAAACATTAAAAATCACGCACAAAACGCCGATAATACCCAGCTAGACTAAGAAAACTCTATATCTCAAACACATTATTTGGAGGTTACGACGAGATAACAACCTCTATCTTTTTAAGATCCCCTAAAACACCTCTTTCATAAATCACATGCCCAAGGAAACAAACTTCTGTATATAAAAGTCACACTTTGACAGTTTGGCATACAACCTCTGATCCTCAAGATCCACATAACTGTCGTCAAGTGCTGCTCATGCTCCACCCTTGTCTTTGAATACACTAGAATATCATCTAAAAACACCACCACAAATGAATCCAGATATATTTGAAATATCCAATTCATCAAAGCCGTGAACACTATTAGCGCATTTGTTAGACCAAAGGGAATAACCACATATTCATAATGGCCTTATCTACTTCTGAAAGCTGTTTTAGGAATATCATCCTTCATCACCTAAAATTGATGATATCCTGATCTCAGGTCGATCTTGGATAACCACTGGGCTCCTCTCAATTGGTCAAAAAAATCATCAATTTGTAGAAGTGGATATTTGTTCTTTATCATAACTTGGTTAATTCTATGATAATCAACATAGAGCCTCAAAGTTTCATCCACCTTTTTCACAAACAACACCGGCGCTTCCCACAGAGACATACTAGGCCAGATAAAACCTTTGTTTCTAACCTCTTCCAATTGAACTTTCAATTACCGCAATTTAGTAGGATTCATCCAGTAAGACGGATGTGAGATAGGACTGTTCCATGGAAAGAGATCAGTCTTAAACTCCACTTCTCTTACGGGAGGTAACCCAGAGAATTATTCAAAAAACAACCATGAAGTGATCCACCATTGCTGGAAGAACACTCTTCTCAACACACTCTACTAATTTCAATGACAAAACTGCCAACTGATATGATAATGTTCCCACTGGTGGTTCCAAAAAACCGATTACACTGCCTTTCATGCCTCTCTCCTATAAAGAGATTCCAAACACCATCGTGTGTCGTAAAAGCCACTGTTCACGCATCACAGTCAATGTGGTCCTTAAAAGCCAGCGGCCAATCCATTCCTAGGTTTACATCATACCCATCAATCTCAAGCATTGAGAAATTACACATTAGCTCAACCTCACCCACAATGACACAAGAAGGCTCGACACTCTCTTCATCTGAGAGGAGTTTGAAGTTTCAAAACCAAAGGCATCATTTCTACCTTTAAACCAAACAAATCAACCACATGTGCAGCAATATAGTTCCCACCCTAGAAATAAGTTTCCCTCTTTAGCTTGAACCTAGCGTTAGTATTCCCACTATTCCCCATGGGTAACACCATGCTTCCTCCGCCCGGAGCTCCCAAAACATCCCACTCAGCCACTGATGCTCGATTCACCATTTCTATGTAATCATCTATACACAACACCACTATCTTGGAACAAATTTCCTTCCTCAAACCAGTTTTGAAGATATGAGATTTCAATAATGTGATACACACCACCTTAGGTGAAAATCTCACTAAGTTCAAAAACTTAGATGCATACTCCGTCACAGACATGTGTTCTTGCTTCAGACTAAAGAAATCAGTCGTGTGCTAAATTAGAAATGTATGTGGGTAGAATTGTTTATTAAATAATTCCTAAAATCCTTCCCACATTATACCCTGGTCTGTCCCCGCTTGGACTACCAACACCCACCACTAATGGTCAAGATCCTCTAGCTCATACGTTGCTAGCATTACTTTCAACTCTAACGGTGTTCCCATGAACTCGAAGATCTTGTTCATTCTATTCAACAATGATTCTTCCCTCTATGGCTTTGAATCACCTCTGAAGATGGGTGGATTTTTCTTTTGAAATTGAACCGCGGGATCCACATGCCTTGGTTCATCCCCTATGTTTCCACTTTCCACAGCTTGGAAAACTTGCACTATACTTTGCACTAACTGCTGGTTCACCCGGGGCTCAGGTCCAACCACATTTACATCGGCCACTTCCGGTTGGTCTCTACGATGCCTACCTGATTCCATTTCTATAAAAATAAAACAGAAAACCATGAGTCTCACTTTCGTAGACATCAAGAATTCTCATTTTAATTTGCATTACACAACACTATCACAATGAGGCTTTTAACCTTTCCACATTTTCCATGTTTCACCGTTTTGAAAACAAACCCATTTTCGAAATACCAAATTTATTCACATTTCAATTTCACACATTTTCAAAACCATTTCTCAATTCATCCCATAAATCATTATTCCCAATTAAATATGCATCCTAGTGGGAAGCCATTTCCACCATGAATTCCAGGCTCAACTCATTGGCTACTCCCATGACAATGAGATAACCAATTCCTATAAGTGACTCCAAACACTTATATACCCAACTACCTGGTAACTTGACGTTCAGCATAAAAGGGTTAGCTACGTCCTTTAATGCTATACATTCCAAGTTCCGACATTCCTATGCCTTGCTACCATCCGGACTCAAGGAATATCCACAACGAATGTCAACACCAAAACCAATGATCGAACAACTTCTCTCACATGAAAGCTAATGACCAAACATACTGATACCACTTGTAACCCCCCACCCCAACCTCATTGGCTTGAGGAGGCGGTGAGGGATTACTTGGCCTTAAGCGACATTCCCAAGGCACCAAAGGCTGGAAATAAATGTCGAGGGCTTCAAGAAATGATTGGGGAATGATTTTACCTTAAGACAAAACCAAACAACCCAATGATCCACTATCGACAACTATATGATTCATTTTAACCAAACAACCAAATCTTACATTACCAAAAGGTAACTACAATATTCCACAATAAAATCCACAAACCAATACAACCAACCCAATATTAGAGTACTATACGGCAGACTAAACAACAGGCCCAAAATAAGCCAAGACACACTCTACAGCTCTACACCAAGCTCCATGCTCCAAGCTCTACCCAGACATCACGATGCATCACTAAAGGAGGGTGATGTCTTACCTTTTCCCACATCACGATACACAACATCCGCAAAGACACCAACATTCCAAAGCAGGGGGTGAGTACTAAAACTTAGTAGGATTTCCCCAAATTACTTCCCTACACACACCACTAGGATAAAACCGTTAACACCTTTATATAAAACAATTTATATAAAATAATCACAAGTGCAGCCATTTACATAATGCCAACACACCCTCCAATCCGTCATAACAAAACAAAGAACCCAAGGGAAAGCCAACCAAACATGCCACAAGCCATTCCATCATTTACACACTAGCACAACAATTTCTATCTTGCAAAACAATTCACAACAAAACAACCAAAATGGTGGAGCTTTCGTCCAACCCGTTCACCCATTCACACCAACAATCAAAACGGTGGAGCTTCCCTCTAACTCGTTCACCCATTCACACCTAAGGGCACATCTCATCCACTTTCCCATTGATGGTGGCCCTTCCGTCCACTATCCATCCTCTTTTTATAGTGGTTCTTATCTACATTTCCACAAAACATTCCAATCAATCACAATAAATCATATAACCCACCAATGTCACACTAACATGCAATCAACCAATTCCATCGCATACCAATCCACATTAATAAATCATCCATTTATTGAGAACCATTTTCCATGCCAAACCACATTTCAATAAAAACAAAATCTTTATTGAAAACCATTTTTCATCAACCATTTTTCCAAATCAATCACAACAACCCATTTTAAAATCTCTATTATAAAATCCATAACAAGAGCATTTCACCATAAAACCCCATTTTCCAAAATCCCCAAAATATCACCCAAGGGATATCCAACCAATTTCTCAAAACAAATCACGACTTATTTTTCCACACCACAAATTAATTTTAAACAACAACCACTAGTTCTAATCAAGTGGAGTCGAGAGAGAAGCGACCTACAATTAGGGTTCCGGCGAACTTGACCCATAAGCAACCGAACCTCAAATCCGGAGAACACACCACCATAACCTCTCTGCATCCCCTTCCCTAACCATCACAAGCCTTAAAACCATCATCCAAGGAAACCACTACTCTAGATATACACACAACAAGTGTATATCTTGAAAACCAATAAAGAGGGAAGAGGAGATCTAGAGTAAAACACAAAGAACCCAAGAAAGGAGACTTACCCGGGAGAAACCACCTTCAATCTGCCAAGAAACCTCCTCAAAAAGCATCCAAAACGAGTTGGAGAGCACCCTCAACTTCGAAGAATCCAAAATCACAAGTGAGTCTCAAGTGGGAGGATTTTTGGAGTGTTTTAGGTCATGTCTGAGGGAGCCCGGATTTAAAAACCTCAACTTTAAGTGGTTTCACGGTTTGCCCGCACGGTTTGGAAAACCATGCGCTAACCGTGCACACACTACTGCCTCGAGAGCGAGGATCCGTACAGTTGCCTTGCACAGTTTGGAAAACCCTGCGCAGGCCATGCGTAGCCTACTGTCTCCCCCTAAACAGTTTCTTTGAGAATCTGCACGGTTTCCCCTAACCGTGCTCAAACCATGCTCCCCTAGAAAATCCTCAAAAAATATCCAAAACCATTCCAAACTCTCACAACATCTTCCCAACTAACCCCATGCACTTTAAAAACATAAAAATGTATAAACAAAGGAAACATACCTCAAACCGGGGGTACTACAATTTTAGTCCCATTATTGTATTAATATTTTTACATTTAAATTAAATAAATAATGAAAAAATTAATATAAATGTTCTTTTATATTAAATAATATTATATTAAAAGAATTGAAATAATAAAAAATCCAATATTCTTATAATTGATTTTTAAATTTCATTAAATATAAAATATTTCCTATTTATGGACCAATTGGTCTTTTATAATGAACATATTGACTGAAAAATAGTTAAAACATTATTAGTTAGGTTCAGGTTAAATATATGGTTATACAAGTTACATCTGCTTCTTTTAAAATTTATTGCGACAAACATGGGATTTTTTTTGTAAATTAGATATCATATTTTGAATTATTTGGGTTTATATTTCCTAATAAATCTATCTTTAATTTAGACATAATGGAAACATTGTATAGGTTAGAAAACTAGATACATTAAGATAAACCAAAATGCTAAAATTGAAGAACCTTTGATGTTAATGAAATAAATTTTAAAAAAACATATTTTTTGTCTGGTTGAGGTTTTTTTAAAACATAATATCACTTTATTCTATCATTTTTCCAATTTTTTGGAACATGAGGTAAGAGAAACCACTTAATAGTGTTTACCTTTTATATTCATAATAATTCTACTTCCCCTAAACTATATAAAGGCATCCACTATTCCCCTTCCTCAACCCTCTCAGGCCACGTTGAACCATCAAAATCATTCCTAAATTGAATTAAAACATCAGTAACCTAATCCTAGAAGCCTAAATATTGGTATAAATCAATACAGGTCATTTGGTAAAAAGTAAAATGAGTTACCCAAAAAAATAGGTATCATTCTTCAACAATCACTGTTGTGTTATTTATTTATCAAACCATTCAATTATTTTTATTCTATGATTATATAATAAAATCTGTATAAAAATATAATGATATTTTTATATTAATTGTTTGACCAACACAAATAAAAACTTCCATCAAATGGGTAACAAATGTATTGTTCATGTGTACGGTGGACTACCTCCTCATGAAATGATGTTGTTCATTTTTTCTTTTACATATCTCATGGTAGGGAATTATGATGAAAAATAAATTTTTATATGATATATTTGATATTTATGTCGTATTAATACTTATTTAACATTTACATCACACATACCATCATGGTTTATATTTTTTAAAATATGATAACATTGTTTGGGGGCGTGTGGATTACCGCCCCCTCATTGTAATATGATACGTTCACATATCAAATGGGATATATTAAGGATGTGATTAATTAAACATATGTGACATAATAAAAATATATATTATATTCATTAACAAATTTCCATTCTATAAATTTACTATTTTCTTTTCTTTCATACCATTTTAAAGCACTATAAAAAGTGATCACGTCATTCATGGATGTGTGGACTACAGCCTCCTCAACGCAATGTGACTCTTTTTGAATCAAAATAATTCTATATAAAAGTATATATGATTAAATAAAAAAATCTATGATATAATGATAATTAAAAAATGTTACAAAAATTCCTCCTTTCCATAATTATCATTGAATAATATAAATGTTACTCACATGTACGTATGGCCTACCATCTCCATGACCGTAACATTATCTCATTTGTTTAAAGCATATACCATGATTGGTTTTAAAATTATAATTGATGTATAAATATGGTAATTATTTCTTGATTATTATTCATTATATTTTCATACAATGATGTTTTTGACTATAGTTTACCTTCCAATGTCATTATTAACAATTGAACTGAATTTTTCAAAACAAGCAAAAAATTTAATTTCTTTGTAGGTGTATTGAAAATTGAAATATTTGAAGTAAAAGTAATAATAAACATGATAAATGTAATAAATAAAGAAAATAATTAACAAATGTTTTTTATTCATGAATATAATGAAACTTTTAACAAGTGGGACTCATGTTAAGTTATTCTTCTCTCACTTTTGCCTTCATAAAGAATACATCGTATTCTGCAGTTATTTCTTTTTTTTTTTGTGGTGTATAATATTCCCATGTGTAATTTAATATCACAATTAAATCATATATCATGGTATTATATGTTTCAATTTTAATTATATCATCCATGGTGTTTGACATGAATATTTCCATGTGGTAATAGTTATCTTTGAAATCCTGCTTTCTTTTGTGATTGTTAATGTTCTCTTGATATAATAACATTCTTGTAATCCTTTTTCATTGGTAATTATATTTCATTTAGTATCCATATTCATTTATTATGGATATTTTTATTACCTAAAATTTATACCCTTTTTAATTTGGTATGCAGTTTGAATGTTATATGATATATTTGGGAAATATGACAAATCTATATCCTTTACTCAAAAAACTATTTGACATGGAATATTATTTATGATTTAAATTGATTTTTAAAAATATGAGGAATATTTTGAACATAAATTATATGGGTTGGGGACCAGTTAATGCAATCCTATCATTGTATCTATAGTCTTATAGGAAGAAATAAATTACTGAAAACCCTTTCACATTTACTTCCATGAATCATTAAATTGTCCATAGGATATATCTTGACACAAAACAGATTGGTTTTTACCCACATACATAAACTATCATGGGTATAAATCATCATTGTAAATATTTTTATAATAGATATTGATAGTGTAGATATTCAAAAAATTTCATTCCTTAATTATTATTATTCTATGAGATTATTTGACTAGTTAGGATATCCATGGTCAAATATTAATCTCCGGTGATTATCTATATATAATTATTCAATCATATTTTATTATTTTCATATTGATTATTAATTACTAATTCATGATAGATCTCAATATACCATACCCTTACTAAACATTTGAGCTTATATTTATTATTTTTCCTTTTCCTGGGGTTTGATAATGAATTTGATGAAGATATTAAATAATGAGAATCATATTATTTATTTATATATTATTATTTTTATTCCTAATGAAAAATGGGTTCCTTGTATGTAATATTTTTTTTAACATCTAAATGGATTGGTACTTTGGGATTTGATTCATTATAATCATTCCAGTATAACAAGGTTAGGAATCATCTCTAGACTTTTGGGTTCGAGGAATTACAGTTTGTATTAGATAAAGGTTAGTAAAAAATATGGGAACTAGATTTTGGAAACGCAGAATAGGAAAAATAAACATATGATTTACTTTAAGAAAACGTACCAAAGGTAAAATAATTTTTATTATGAGCATAGAGATGCCTAAATTTTTCAATTCAAGTAATCATTTCATTTGTTTTTGGATTATAGATTATGTTTCATAATGATATGATACAATCAATTATATTTCCAATTTTATAAATGACTTGTTTAATGATGAATGGTATCAATACTCATGTCCATTGAATAGGTTTCTGTGCTGAGAAATCCAATATAGGTGGAATTATAACTTTTCATGTTATGGATATATTAGGATAAATTAACTAGGTAATGAAAATAATCTCTATTAGATGGAGAAACCTACTCCACAATGACATTATCCTATGTTAGATCACTTTATGAAATAGAGGCCCTTGTCATTAAGTGAAACATCAAATCCAATAGAGGTTGAGAAATGGATTAAGTCTTTAGACAAGATCGTACAACCGTGGGATATAGTGAAAAGGATAAGGATACATTTATAGTGTATTGTATCAAATGTTATGTTGATCAATAATGATCATTAATCTATAATACTGGAGAGGAATAGGAAATAGAACTCGTCTAATGGAAATATATTACTGAAACATTCAACGAAAACTCATTCCCTCTTGGTCAATAAACTAAGATAAAGAGGATGTTCCTTATAATTTATTAAAAAAGGTTGAAGAATGTGTTGCAGATTATAATTCTACCTTTATAAGATTATATAGGTATTCTATGAATTACATATTCAACACAAAATGAAATATTTACAATTTCTTTGAATTGGTTAAACCAAGTCTCTAAAGGGTTCTGTTTTATCAGAAATATTCTTCATATGATGAAATAGTTTCATTTGATATCAAGAAAGAGAAATAATTATCCATATCTTATGACTTGAATGGGAAGAAATAGAATAATATAATGGTAGAAAAAAATCACATATAATGGGAAGAAGATAAATAATAATTTTCCACATATGATAATTATGGGATAAATCCCCTCAGTAAATTCATGGATGAATTTTTATTTTGTTATAATGTAGGGAAACGGGTATCCATAAAAATGGTTGAAAGTGAAGAAAAAAATAATAAGTGGTTTAAATGTAGTAAAATGGGGAACTATGAAAAAAAATTCCCCAAGCATCTAAGGGTGATAAGTGATCAAGTTAAAACTCAATATATTTATACAAATGAAGTGGAATGATTAATGTACTTTTATATTTGGATCTAATAACTATTTTTAAAGTATTTTGTTGATGATGTTATCATTATATAAATTTTTAAATATATAAGGATTGTACTATAATACTAATTCACTAATGATTTGATAGCATATATTTAATGTTACCAATAAAATTGATTACGTAGAAAGTTTTTTTAAAACATGTTTTTTGGGAAATAATATCCTTAATATGTTCCTAATGTTAAGACAATGATTTTTTGATAAAGGGGTGTTTGATATGGATTAATTAAAATGGGTAGTAATAAATACCTGGGAATATATTCTAAATTTTTGGATCATAATACTTGGAAGGGTCATAA
This sequence comes from Viscum album, assembly GCA_963277665.1. Lineage (NCBI taxonomy): Eukaryota > Viridiplantae > Streptophyta > Magnoliopsida > Santalales > Viscaceae > Viscum > Viscum album. Next base: position 844,973,642 of record OY728159.1, read on the forward strand.
GGATAACCAATTATGAAATGGTTTATGTTGAACATTAGATCATATTTTAGAGGTTAATTTATTACTTCACTATATGATGCAACCTATTCTAAGAATTGAATTATAAAAAGTACAAGGAACAACAAATGATACAATGGAATTTATGATAGATAATTGTATCAAATAAGTATATTTACATATATTCATAGATAGTGAATGAATTTTTAAACTCTATGAAAAATGTGTTGAGTAAAAATTATCCTTTTTAATTTAACATTCCTTTTGTTTTATAAATCAAAATGTTTTTCTTAAATACTTAATTACTAACTCATTCATATAAAAAGTGTTTTAGGAATGTTTTTTAAGAAAACATATTCTTTTACTACACATAGAAATAGTTTTATAATATATTTATGAATACAAAACAAGGTTAGTCATTACAATTATCATAATGAGAATTGATTTGTTAGTGATCTGATTAATCATTATCAAATCGGATTAAAGACTGTTTTCTTGGTTTATATACTAACAAAAGTTATTATAATCAAACATGAAATCCAAACTGATTAATATTAGACTCATACACATATAAATTGTAGTAATGACATATGTAATGATATCTATCAGATTTACTGAAGAATATAATATAAAAATTAAAAACTATATTTTATTTTATGGGAATAAATTTTAAATTATAAAGGTGTTAAACGAATAGAATTTGGAAATTATGTTATGATTTTACCAATGAGGTGCTAGGTTTCCAATTCCTTGTTAAAAACATGGAGAAAATATGATCGTTGGAGAATAAAGATGACTGTTTGAAGTGACCCTATAAATACATAGTCATTTTAAGAGTTTAGAGTGGCTAATTTGATTTCTATTTTAAATTTTCTAAAGTATACAAAGAATAAACAACATGTTCTTAGTCTCTCGTATGGAAGTAGAGAAATTCATTCTAAAGGAAAACTTAACATGTTTTCTCCATAATAATTTTTTTATTTGATATTTACATTCTGATTGTGTGAATACAATCAAAAGATTAAGTGGATAAGAATATAAAGATATGATCTCTTTGATTGATGGCTTGTTGGGATAGAAAGATAAAATCTATTCTAGTAGTTATAGGGCTTTTGGGGATAGGCATACAGATAAGATGATCATTTTATCGAGGGCTCAAGGGGTTATCGAGATAGGAATATCATCATATTGAGATCTTTCCCTAGTAAGTGAAATACATTATTTCTTGTAAGTGTAAAATATGGGACCATTATCCTAAGTTATTTAATACCCTATTATTTGGGTTAAAAGAAGAGTATTCATTTTTTTACTTGTTTTATTGAAATTTGTTCATTTCCACTGAATATAATATAAAGTGATACTTTTATATTCATCTTTCTATTTTTATCTTTTAAATTGATAAAACATTTATTACAATAAAAATTAATTAGTTTTTATTTTTCTTGGAATATGATATCACTATGATTATGATTCTATATGCATTAAGATGGAATCAATAATTTGTGTATTACCATGATACATCGTAACCATTTTTATTTAAATTATTTCTGTATTACTATTATATATCATAATTTTAGGGTTTATGATAATTTTTTATTCGATTTATACTGTGAATATGATTAATTTCTAATTAAATTTTCACTATTTATTGATTACGATTCTATAAACATTTAAGATATAATCAATTTATTATTATGACCTATAAACATACATATCATAATCTACTTGATTGTGATATTTTTATTATCAGACCCATGGGCTATGTCTAATCACTATTTATATAGTTAAGAGGGTTTTTTATTACAATTGGTTTAATAATGTTATATTATGTTTCTTTTAATGTTGAAAATGAATGTTTTTAAGCATACAATTCATCCCCCCCACCTCTTGTATTTAGACATATTTAAAACATTACAATCAAACATTTCTTATCAGAGTAGGATTCCACTACTCAAATACCTTCTAAAATTTTTATATTTTCTTTACTACTAAATGTCCGTTAAATTTTTTATAAAATTTTTGTTTACAAATACCTACTATAGTAACTTGTATTTTGGAATTGAATTTATGTATTTGTTTTAGAGATTGAATAAATAAAAGTAGACTCAATAGATAAACTCAATCCATATAGAACACCTATTTTTTATGGATCCAATAATGAGTATTGGAATGATAGAATGAATAAATTCATTATAAATACTGGATTTTTCAATTTCATCATTTTAACTATATATTATAAGATCTTTGAAAAGGAGTTGAATTCTGTTAAAAATCTGGAAAATCAAGAGTATGAACTGAATTACAGTGTTAGATTCTCATTATTATGTTCTATGACTATAATCATTTACAGTTACATTATTCTTGTGAAGCTTCTAAAAGTATTTCCAAGAAGTTATAGATTACACATTTCATAAATACAAAGGTTGTTGAAACAATAAGAGAATTGTTTAGAGTTGAATATCATACATTTTAATTTCATTTTGGTGAATTGGTTTCAATGGTACAACAAAGGTTTATGACAATAGTAAATATTCTACAGTATATGGGAGTGAAAGGGTTAGATTAGGAAATCCTCGTTGAAATGACATTTTATATCCTTCGTAATAAGTGGGAATATAAGAGAGTAGTTGTTGATGAATTAATGAAAACAAAAAATCTCACTCTTGGTTATTTTTTTGGAACCCTCTTTTAGTATGATGGTAGGCTGAAAAGATATGATGATGAATAAATTAATAATAATTATGGAGTCTCTTTTACTACTTCTTCAAATCCAATAAAATATCAACCTCTTGAAAAAAGTGTTTTAAGTATTCAAAAAAGAAAACAAAATTTGTTCAATATAATTCAATTGAATCTGAACATTCTGAGAAATAATTTTCTAATATTGCTCAAAAAATGAATAAGATTTATTGTAAATATGATTTCTAGAAATTTTATAAGAAAATTAATAAGTATAATAATGAAAAAAATTCATATGTATATTTTTATGGGTGAAAAAAGATCTTGACATTTTTGACCTAACTATCCAAAGTTAAAAAAAGACAGGATATACAGAAATTATGATAGGAATCAGAAGAAGCTTTATAATTTAAAAATAAATAAAGATCTCAATGTTTATGACACTTATAGTGCCAGTGGAGATGATTTTTTTGAAAATTAATCATATAATGAATTTCCATCACAGATGAATATTGGCCTTCTTTCTAGAGTACCTATTATAAATAAATTTTTTATGTCCAAGGTATGAACAATAGATTCCTTAACTAATATGTCATTAAATATAAATTAAATTGATTAGAAGAATTCAATAATGTCATATGAAGAATCCTCTTCGGCTAGTGATAATAATACTTTACCTTCTTGTGAATAATTTTATCACTTTGCAAAACATTTAGAAAAAAATCTTAAATCCTATAAAACACATGATAATTTTAATGAAAACAAGAAAATTCAAATTCAAGAATTGATATTTTAAAAAATGAAATATCATATTTATCAAAATATCATGATAAATCCAATTACAAAAAATATACAATTTATATGGATAAAAAAAAAGTAATTTCTGAAATGAATAGTTTGAAAACTAGTTTTGAAAAACACATCTCCAAAATTAATATAGATGTGGGTAAAATTTAGTTATCAAGATATAATCTGAAATATCTTTTTTAAGATAACGTTTCTCAAACATTACATCTGGTATGGAAGGTTTTGGTAAAATTTATAAGCAATTCCCTCCTCATTGTACTTGTTCTAGAATAGTATATATAAATTGAATACAAGTTTACAGTAATAATTAATTTTTTACAAAAAGTGAAACATGTTGTTCCAAATTCCAAAGTTGTGGTCACTGGAATAAATTGTTTCCTTTAAATTAATTCAAATATCTAGGTTTTCATAAATCCCATTATTTAAAATAAATATGGATTTTGAAAAAAAAAATCTAACATTTTTGGCCCCAAGAATGTTTGGGTTCCAAAATGATAATTTTTTTTCAAGAAAACTACGGTAGTACCAACAAAAACAATACATTGTACATTAATTGTGGTTATTCGAGGAAAATCACTGGAAAAATATATTTCTTTTAAAATATTATCAAGATAAATGATGGAAAAGTTACCTTTGTAGATAATTCTCAATGAGGGATTATCGATATCTGTAATATTGTTCTTCTCAAAAAATCTTTAATATCAAATGTTTTATTATTTTAATTTCTTAATCACAACCTTATAAGCATAAGTCAATTATGTGGAAGTGTACACTGGTGAATTTTTGGAATAATAAATGTGTATTAAATAATTCTGAAAAATAATTCATTCTTTTTCCCATCGATATGAGATTGTTAATACACTTAACTTATAAGAACTTAAGAGAGAAGACTTACCTTTCATTAGTGAAATTGGAGATCATTATTTTTTATGTTTCATGACCCACCTTCTTAAAGATGATATAAGGTATATAAAGACGTCGATACCTTCCTTCCTCATGATGAAGGAGAGATAATCACCCCCACCCCTAATAGGCCTCAGGGTGGCAACCAGCACCAAGGGTATAGAAATCTCACCAAAATGGGAGGAATTACCCATTTATAGTTTCCAAGAAAGAGAGATAAGATATTTACACCACAAAAAACCCTAATACACATACATATAAAGAAACCAAATCCATCCCACATGCATGTTTAAAGTAAAAACTTCTAAAAATACAAAAAAATCAGAGTAAGAACCAAAAAAACTGAGCAGTGACACAATAACCATCCCCAACTTATGAGCTTGTAATGTCCAGCATTGTCCACATAAGCTCCCTAGAAACCTAAAAATGGTTTTATATAAGTAGGGTTCTCATACATGTATACTCATTAGTAAAACCAAAGTAACTCGTGCACAAGTGGTTGAATCGTACTAATTACACTATGACACGATAGCAAAAACTCAAAATCACCTAACAAGGTATACTATCCACCCCAACCTAACCAAGAAACACTCACTAAATAACACACGTCTAGTAAAGTGAAGTAGTAAGAAAATAAATATCTAGTCACCAATCATGACTTCCCACTGGTTTACTGGTTATCTTTAATCGAAAACATCCTCATGCTACCAAGCTCAACCAAAATCCCCACCAACCTACCCACACACACCTGGGCAACAAACCACATCACATCTCACTCGAAAACACCTATGCTATGACCGCATCACATCCTTCCCATAGAAACCTCATCCACAACCACAGCACGTCTTACCCGAAGACACATGAGTCTCATCTTGAAAACCCAAGGGAAACAAACCACCTCTCACACAATGAGTACCATAAATCTAGTCATAAAACTCAATCCATTGCTGCCTTCCATGAGAGTCTTGGGCATCAAATTCCTAGAATAGGTAGTATAGAAAATTCAATAACCAATCATCCATGCTCTCACTGGGATGTTGGGAAAGGACATCCTCCCCCATAACAATGGGAGTGTTCAGAATGTAGTGCTCAACACAGGTGGGGTGTATATAGAAATCACTAGGAAATACATGTTTAAATATAAAGGCACCAAACACTCAGCCCAACCTATGGGTTTTCAAAACAACAACCATCCCAGACCAAAACTTCCCTTCTTGCCAGTCCTACATGCACTTATCAAAATGAATGACGGTTACTTCCCAAAAAATGAATGTTGCTTCACTAGAAGACACAAATAAAACATAACCCCAACCAATTCATTTAACACATTTTCATTCTGCATTATCAATTAATTAATTTATTCGTTCTATCCATACCTAGGAAACTACCATTCACAACATACCAAAAGTTACAACATAACCCACACCCACATCACGAATGTCTTGAAACACCATTCTAAAGGATCTCTCAAGGTAAAATCATCCTTCTTAAAAATTATACCTCTTAAATCATCCTTGGTTGCCCCACTTCACAAGAACCACCACATTCATAAAAACAAAACCACCCAGCTTTCAATCCCACTATACACTCCCCTCTCTTGAACACCCGTTCAACAACTTCCACCATCAATCGTCAATGTTATGTCACCCTTTCCTTCTTCCAAATAAGTAACCCCCCATCCACCATAGCTCATCACAACCCCACTCGGAAACGTGACATCATAAAAACACCACGCCCAACACACCCACAAACATGAACATTTCACAACCCAATCATGTAACCCCATTGCCCAAATACTATCCAAATATAGTCCCACTGCATCACAAGTTCATCCATTCCACAATCAACCAACCACTCAGCCTAAGTTACCATTCTACCACCTGTACCACCCCATACTCACAACCACACCCCCAGTGAAAACATATTAAGAACAACACAGACACGAGCTGAACAAAACCACACACAACATAGATCCATACAAAAAAGGCATGGTTCATTTAAATTTAGCAGCACTCATTCTTTAATTATACTTGACAAAATAGGGGATATCGCAGAATAAGTTTGATCATGGGGAATCTGAATAATTAACTGAATATACGTGATTAACTAGATTCCAATTCTTATAGTAGTCATTCAAAAATTATTTAGGTGTGAAAATAGAAACCACCAATGACCTTGATTTTTAGAACAATACAACCCATACAATTCACAACATGTATCGAAGATAAAACATAAAACAAATCCATCATCATCCTTATACTCCCAACCCCTTATTTTTTACTTCATATTATCTTTTTTAAAATGGTTTCAATATATTCAAATGGGAACATATGTAAACCAACATCATGTAATGAAAAAAAATAGAAATAATGGAAATACTTACATGGAATAATTAGAGACCCACAACACTTCCTTGAGCCAAAAATAGGTGGTTGTGTGAGAAATAGGAAAGACACTAGGGGAAAACCATAATGAAGGCTATAGAACAGGTTACCAAATCCTTTGGGAAGAAAGGTTCTCAGTGCACCGGAGAAATCATAATGGTTCATAGGAATCGAGGATTCAGATTTAGAAAGGATATATCATAAATATATGGGAAAACCGTTTCAAATGACATTTAAGCTTGATTATGACCAAGACCATGTGGTTTATGAGTCCAAGGAAGCGTCGGGTATTTAGAAGAAAAATACCACTTGAAACGACCTAAAAAATCATTAAATATGGGACCTAACATATTTAATGTCAAAAATACAAGGAACTAGAAAAACATGGAAAGGATGGGAAATTATCCACCGATGGGCGAGTCACCGATGCGATTCACCGAAGATTGAGCCACTGAGATGATGAACTACCAAAAACCTGACCTACTAATTCCCTGACCTACCGACACCCTGAAAAAAAAAAATCAAGCTACAGACATGAGCTATCGATGCTGAGCTATAAACACTAACCTACCGACATCACTCGTCGATGCATGACTCGCTGATGGAAAAAAATTGGAAATTTGGAAAAATCATGAAATGAGATACCAATGCCTCCCAAAACACCCCATCCATTGGATATTGACAATGTAATAGACCATGGATGTATGTTCCATTATATCAGAGACCTCTCAAACTATTCTTGCCCTCAAGGATTTAAAAACAAACCCAGAAGAAAGAGGTGTCTGAACAACCACCCCATAAGATACCTCTCATGAATAAACCACCCTATGCTATTTCAAAAGCTCGAGTGAAACGTCAACATCCAAGAACACATCCTCCTAGATTTTCCACCCCAAAAAACAGAAATACATATCACACTAGCACCAAAATCCATATTGTCCGAATATTTTAATAAGATATTTCCCTCTTCCATGTCAACATACAATCCACTTTGGGCGACACTGACTCGACTACATGGGTTTAATTGCTTTTACATTAATAGATATTTATTAGGGATCATTTCCTCCCCTCATCATATGTCAGGACATTATCATATGTTATAGAATATGGAAGAAACTCAAATCATAGAAAACAAGGTTCAAGCATTACATCACAAAGAAAAACACATGAGAAAAAATAAAAACAAATTTGGGTAATGGGAAGGCATCTACGCCTCCCTTTCCCAAGTTATCTCCTCCAGGCCACCATTATATCACCACACATGATCTAGGGGAATGGTCCAACCTTAAAACACCTTCTTTTAAAGGTCATGAATCACTACTAGTCGCTCCACAAATGTGTCATTTTCCTCGATATCCAACCCTCCCTAGTAAATGAAATGGGAGTCATCATAAAGTTTAAGACTAAGATAGGAGACATGAAAGATGCCATGGATCCTTTTCAACAATAGTAGAAACTCAAATATGTATACCACCTCACCAACGCATCTCAACATCAAGATGGATTCTATGAACCTTGGAGAAAGCTTACTTTTTTAGATGAACCTCTACTACCCATGTAGAGGGGAACCTTCAAGAAAATGTAGTCCCGATACTTTAACTCTAAGGGCCTTATCCTTAGATCATTATATTACTTATGTTGGTTATGTGATTCCTTCATCCTTTTACAGGAATGATACACCTTTTTATACATACTCTGCACCCTATTCGGACCAAGAAGAGGTTCTTCCCCAACTTCTGTCCAACTCAAAGGTGAACAAAATGGTCTCCCATATAGGGATTTGAATGAAGCCTTATCAATAGAATAGTGATAGATATTATTGTAAGAAAAGTCTTCAAAATTCTTGTCTTGCACCCAAGACCCAACAAGGTTTAGGATAAATGCTCATAGCATATCCTTCAATGTCTGGATGGTCCTCTTTTTCTGCCCATCTATCTGAGGGTGGAAATTAGTGATCAGGTGTAACTAAGTTCTAAAGGAATACTGAAATCCCCTCCAGATTCATGATGTAAAACCCGTATCCTGATATGAGATGATATATCTCATAAATCCATGTATTTATACCACCACATCTTCATATCCCTATGCTAATGCATCGACTGAACTCAACTCCTTGATCTCTAAGAAGTGAGATGATTTCATCATAAAATAAACTACTACCCAGATTGCATCACATCCTCCCTAATCCCAAGGTAACCCTGTGACTAAATCCATTTAGATTTCATCCCAATTCCGTTCATGGACATCTAAGAGCTGCTACAACCGACCGGAAACACGGTGCTCAGCCTTTACTTTCTAGCATAGAAGCACTTCACCACAATCTCTACCACTTATCGCTTATTCCCAGGCCACTAGATCTATTCCCTCATGACACGGTACCTATTGGAAATCAAAGGGTATTTAGCAAGGGGTGACCCATGAAACTCATGGACAACTCTCATGAACATCGTCATAGTATCAAATTGTTCCTATGGAACATCATTCGATTTTGACCATCCTCTGACCATCCCCCTAGAGCATCACCCTGGTAAATGAGATTGCTCATCACCATAGCCTCTGTGTCTGCCCAATGAGACTCTTCCACCTACTGCCTCATAGGTGAATTCACTATCATATGTAATATATTTCCTCTTCCCCCATCTATTCCCGCATTTACACACAAGGAGACCAACTCACCATCACCCTCCATGCGTCCACAGATTCTCGAACTACATCTCTCTACGACTTCATGCTCAAACCATCAGCCAAAACATTACTATTTTCTAAGGTTTAAGAGATCTAAAAATCATAATCCTAAACAAAATCCATCCACCTTCATTACCGCATGTTCAGATATCGATGGGAAAGATGTACATCAAGATCTTTTAATCTATGGAGACCACAAAGCGCTCTCGAATGAGGTACATCCACTGCAACTTTAGTGAAATCACGGCCACTTCTAGATACAAATAATGGTTTATAGTTATTTTCATGGGGATTCAACTACATAGATCTATAATAGATCACCCCTCGTTACTTCGTAAGCACACACCCCAAGCCCATATGGGAAGCATCACAAAACACATCGATCATCACCCATTCCTCTGGAAATGTGATCACTTGAGAACTAAATAACATAACCATTAGATGGTTGAATGTTTCCTAGAACTAATTTCTCCACAAAAAATCTTGTCCTTTTCTAGTCAAATCCATCAATGGTTCTTCTACTTGAGAAAAATCAGGTACTAATCTCTGATAATAGCATACCATACTATGAAAACTATGAACCTATACCACATTCTTGGGTTCCATACAAGTAAAAACTACCTTTAAATTCTATGGGTCCACTTATATACTCTTCTGATACCCCACATGTCCATGGAAGTGGACTTCCCGAGACCAAAACAAGCACTTAGACAGCTTTTTGTAGAGCCAGTGGTGCTGAAGGACTTCTTGGATAGTGTTGAGATTCTTTATTTGGTCCTCCTCTATCATGGAGTATATCAAGATGTTATCAATGAATATGATTAAAAAATGGTCCATGAATGGCTGAAATACAGAGTTCATAGGCCCCATGAACACAGATGGTGCATTCATAATGCCTAAATGCATAACCATGAACTCGAAGTGCCCATACCTGTACTTGAAATCAATATTCAGGATTTCATCCTCCTTCACCCTCAATCGGTGATACCCAAATCATAGTTCAACCTTATAAAACCAAATTAATCCCCTAAAATATTCAAAAAGATCATCTATCCTCTGGAGAGGGTAAAGGTTCTTAACAGATACATAGTACAACCTCTGGTAGTCTATACATAGCCTCAGACCACCATCTTCCTTTTTCCCAAAAAAGACTGAAGCACCCTATGGTGACACACTAGGCCAAATAAAATCCTTCTTCATCAGATAATAAATATGAATCCTTAGATCCTATAGCTCATAAGGTTCCATCAGATAAGGAGTCATTGAGATCAGAGAAGCACCAGGATGTAAGTCTATTCTGAACTCAACATCTCTTCGAGGGGGTACAATCACAACATCCTTGGAAAAAACATGCCTGAACTCTCTAAAAACACTTTTATCCCTCCCTATCCCAGCATCCATAGATACCCATTTATACCACTAATAGCTCGACCAACAAGGAAAGAAGAGGATTCACACACTGGCTGCCCACCTAAAAAATCTACTCGCTAATGAAATCTAAACATTGGCCACTCATATCTGAAAACACAAATCTTCCCCAAATTAATTCGATAAGACCATTCACATAGGAAAACTATTCTATGACATGTATAACATTGTATGGATGCATCTATAGAAAAAAGTGATCCCTACTTGACTGATGTAGCCCCAATATCAATCTACATCCTTGAAAAACATCAAAAATATTGGCTAGACTTCCGACTAGTGTACTCAAAAAAATGGGAACCAAAATTCTCTCTATGTCCAATCCTAGATCATGGGATTAACCAGGTGAAACAAAGTATTTTGGAGATCTTGAATCAGACAAGTCTCAAGCCAGAGTACTGAACAAACTAATTGTACCTCGAAAAATCTTTGGCCCTACGGGGACTATTTCCTCTGCATCCTAAAACTAACCATGCACAACTCATATGCCCCTCTGATGTCAGCAGCATCCTAGAACATGAAATGGTCAAGGTAGCTATGGAAATACCTAAGGATTTCCTATACCTACTTCATCTCCCCTCGGTGGAGCTGGAGCCTATTGTCCCCACTACAGAAATGGCATGGCCGGAAAATACTGTTGAGGTGGGCGCTGGACCGTGCCACCTCCACCATAATAAGATCGAACAGGGCACTAAATATAAATTTTATCATAGCCTCTACATGCGAAACACCTCAGTTCTAAGACTACTAGAAAACGATGAGGACAAGATGGTTGGAACTAAAACTACTGGTGTCGGCTCCACACCGATCAAAACTAGGAAGGTCCTCATGTAGAAGACCATATTTTGAAAGCCTTCCCCTATAAAGAACTTGGTTGGATCACATCCTGCGGTATAACTCCTCAAGATTACATCATTTACACTACCTCATAAAACTGTTGAACCTCTCTTTATTTCGGTAAGGTAAAGGGAGTAACTTCATACTAGAGAGAAGGGTGGAGTGCCTCCTCTAAATGTCTCTCTCGAAACTCCTCATCTAAAAATAGATCGAGATAAAAGAGGAGATACTTGAACTTGATCCTCAACTCCCATACCGATATACTCTCCTACTAGAGGGAGACTATCTCCAGTTGCTTCTTAGCCTTTATCGTCGATGACATGAATTCCGCCCTAAAATCCTCCTCAAAGTCGACCCACAAAACATTGGTCTCCTTCCTCTCCCTAAGGTAATGCTTCCAACACAGATGTTCTTCTCCCCTCATCTAGATCACATCCAGGGGAACTCAGTACCTTTTTGGAGTCTGGATAAAGTAGAAAGTTATCATCATCTCATCGAGCCAACCCTTCATCTCCATGTTTGAAACACTACCCTCATACTTTCCCAGAGTATGACGCTGGAAATCACGAAGTATCTTCTGCCATTGGTTTCCTCCTCCTTAGGATCAACCCTCCACCAATCAGTCAAATTGGCATGCTGAGCCACCACCTTCTGATCCACTCATTAATAAAGATAGGGTTCTATATCTGAAAGGAAACCAGGGAATTCCTAAAACCGAGTTGTATGGAATTAATTTTGGATTCATTTTATATAATTGTTTATTTTAATTCCCCAAAAACTCACAAAAAAACAAGAACACAAGTCATTATGATGCATGTACCTTCCTTAGTGTCTCTACCCAACAATCAGTGTACCCTCACATTGTTGTTCGTTAGGCTCAATTTCCTTTCATCGGATCACGGGGAGCCCTAAAATTCTATGGTGTAGCTGGTCTTCCCTAGAGTATGTCACACATCATGATCACCTAACATTGATTCCCTACCAACCCATGTAGTCATCACTATTCTTAAATCCAAACAGCATCATATCTCTCAACCATCACCTCTAATACCATTTTGTCAAGACCTGAGTTCTTAATGATGAGGGAAGGGATAGCAATATTTTGATACCTTCCTTCTTCAATATTAAGGAGAGATATTGAACCCCCTGAGTCCCACCTCCAATAGGCCCCAGGGTGGCGATCTGCACCAATAGTATAAAAATATCACAAAAATGGGAGGCATTACCGATTTTATAGTAATCCAGATCTAGATATAAGATGTATCGACCTCAAAAAACCCCAAAACACATATATATAATGAAACAAAATACATCCCACATGCATGTTTAATGTAAAACTTCAAGAAATAAAAAAGAAAACCCCAATGTAAGTACCAAAACATAACTAAACTGTGACTCAAAAACTGTCCCCAATGTCCAAGATAGTAAGGTTTCGTATCATCTATATAATCTACTTCAAAACTAGAAAATAGTTTTATATATATAGGGTGAGAATACTACTATACTCAGTAGAAAAACAAATGTCACTCATGCACAAGTTGGAGAAGCATACTAATGCCCCTATGAGAAAACAACATAAACAAAAAAGTACCTAACAAGGTCTACTATCCACCCCAAACACACTAAGGAATGATCACTAAATAACACAAGACATGTATAGTAAAGTAATAACCACATCAATATTTGGGTACCCCACACCACTTCCCACTTTTTAACTGCTCATCTCTAATAGAAAACGTCCTGATGCTACCAAACTCTTACACAATCCCCATTGTCACAACCTAACCGCACACACTTGGGCCACATAACACATCACATCTCGCCCACAATCACCTAGGATACAACCGTAGCATGTCATTACCATAGGAACCTAGGCCACAACGACCACACGTCTTGCCCAAGAAACATGGACCTTATCCCAAAGGCACTTGGGAAACTAACCACCTCTCACACAATGAGTACCATAAATATATTAATAAACCTCAAGCCATTATTCTTTTCCTTGAGAGTCTTGGTAGAAAAATTCCTAGAAGAGGGAGCATAGGAAATCCAATAACTAGCCATCCATCCTCCCACAGGGATGTTGTTAAAGGATACCCTCCACCATAAAAATGGGTGTGTTCGGTATTTAGTGCTCATCATAGGTGGGGTGTGCATATAAATCACAAGGAACTACATTTATATATATATATATAGGTACCAAACACTCATATAAACCAATGGGTTTTCAAAATAACAACCATCCCACACAAAAACTGCCCTTGCTGCCAATCCTACATGCACATATCAAAACGAATGACGGTCACTTCCCAACAATTGAATGTTACTTCACAACAAGAAAAAACGTCAACATACCCCAAACTAATTCATTTAACCAATTTTTATTATGCATTATCAATTCATTCATTTAATCATTCTATATGTACCCAAGAAACTACCAAACACAGCATACCACAAGTAGCATCACAACTCCCACCTACTTCATGAATGTATGGAATCTCCAAGTGGAGGTCTCTCACATGGTTACAACATCCTTCTCCAAAAAAACCCTAAAAACCCATCTTCAATAGCCCCGTTGCATGAGAACCACCATATTTAGTAAAACAAAACTCACCCAGATTGCATTCCCACTGCACACTCCCCTCACTTGAATGTATGTCCAGCCACTACAACCATCATTTTTTAAAATTCATGTCGACATGTCCTTCCTCTCAACTAGTAAACCCAGCAACACACCTTATCACAACCCAAATTGGTACCCAGTTGCATATCCACACTATTCCCAACACACCCATAAACATGAATATGACATAACCTATTCCTATAGACTTTCTTCCCAAGCATTATCCAGATAGAGTCCTACTGTATCACAAGATCATCCATTCTACAATCAACAACCCTCTCGCCTGGAGATACCATTACACAACCTGTATCACCCCACACTCACAACCACACTCCAGGGCACAACATCACAATAACATCACACACATGAGCCGAATAGACCCTTACACATCACATACCCAAACCAAATAGGAAAGGATCATCTATATTTATCACCACCATTCTTTAATTTCACTTGATAAAACATGAAAGATCTCATAATATGTTTGATCATGGGGAATTCAAATAATTAACACAATATATGTGATTAACCTATTTATAATTCTTAAAAAAGTTATTCACAATGCGTACAGGTGCATGAAGAGATACCACTAACAACCATGATTTTAAAAAGAATACAACCCATACAATTTATAGAATGGATCAAAGATAACACATAAAATAAAGCCATCATCATCCTTATACTCCCTATACCTCATTTATTAATTATTATTGTCTTAATTAAATTGGATTGAACCATATTCATAAGGGAAAAATAGTATACCCACCCTGAATGATGCAAAAAATATAGAAATAAAGGAAATAGCTACCTGGAACAACAGGTGACCCACAATTATTTTTTGTGCCAAAAATAAGGGGTTACACGAGCAGAAAAAAAGACTCTGGGGGAAAACCAAACAGACTGCTATAGCATAGGTGTATGACACCTTGGGGAAGAACTTTTATCGCACACAAGATAAAATTCAATGGTTCAAAGGAAGAGATGATTCAACTTTATAAAGGACAAATCTTAAATCTGTGGTGAAGTGGTTTTAAAGTCCATTAATGATGGATCACGACCAAGACCATGTGGTTTAAGAGAAACATGAAGCGTCATGTTTTTACAAGACAAATACCATTTGAAATGAACCAAAAACACATGAAATATGTAACTTATCTTATTTAACATTAAAAATGAACGGATTTTGAAAAAACTCGGAAAGGCTAGAAAATGACTAAATAATGGGTTAGTCACTGATGCGAGTCACTGACGCTAGTGTCACCAACGCCTGAGCCGCCAATATGATGACCTACCAACACCCTGACCTAGAGATTCTTGGACCTACTAATTCCAAGACTCACTGAATCCTGGGCTACCAATGTGGAAACATATCGATGCCAAGATCTAATGATTCCCTAACATACCAATGCGAGCTAATGACATGAGCTACCAACATTGAGCTATTAACACTAAGCTACCAATGCCAACCTACTGACACTAACCTACCAATGTCGAGCCACCGACACGACTCTCTGACGCCTGACTCACAGATTAAAAAACTATAAATTTGGAAAGCTCTTAAAATGAGCTAATGTTGCCTCCCAGAATACCCCTAGGACTAGAATTTTATAAAGTATTGGACCAAATAATTACTAGCCATTACATTATGGAATTGATGGATAGGTAATTATAACCATGGAAACATGTGTATATTGACTAATAATGACTTCAAAAGAATCTAACATATCTATGGTTTGATTCTTCAAAAGTATGTCACCCTTCTCAATATTGTAGGAAACATATGTCAAGTTTTAAATCAATTAATGATGTCTCAACTTCTAATTCTTTACAGTTGATGCATGTGGATTTAATTGGTCCAAGAAAAACTGGGAGTATTAGAGAAAAATATTATGTATTTGTTTTAGTTGATTATTAAAAAATATATACTTGGGTCAATTTTATAATAATGAAATATTAATTCTTATGTTATATAAATAATTTTTAATCCAACATTACAAATGAGAAAAAAATTCACGTCAATTCAATTCATATTGATCATGGTGGAGAATTTGGAAAATCCAGTTTTGATGCGTTTTGTAGTAAAAAAGGCATTAAAAATTACTTTTCATCTCCATGAACTATTTATCAAAGTGGGGTTGTTTAAATAAGAAATCATATTCTTCATAAATTAATAAGAACAATGTTGTGTGAATACTAAGTTGAAAAATATTTTTGGTATGAAGAAGTTAGTACTAATTTTTATACTATAAAAGTTGTTTAAATTATACCTTTTACTATTAAAAATCCTTATAAGTTGTAGAGAGGCCAAATACAAAAAAACATAATTCATATTATTTGGATACCATGTATTCATACAGAGTATGGAAGATAATTTACAAAAAAATTTTCCCAAATATGATGAAAGTATATTTTCAGCTTATTCTACTATTTATGAGGCATACTAAATTTGTAATACAATTATAGTACTATTGATGAAATAGTAAATGTAAAATTTTATGAAACCAACCCTTATGTTTTTAAACAAACCCAACCAAAATATTCATATGTTTTTTCCAAAACTGATCATCAACCTTTGTTATTAGATTCCACTAGTAAGGAAAATACTTCAAAAATAGTTTCTAAAGTATTTACTAATGAATATTTTCTAGATTATGGTGATAAACATGTTTTGAAAAACACATGTTAGTAGCTTATTAGTAATCTAAATTTTGATAGTATCATTGGTGATTTGAATAAACCAATTAGGACTAGAAGATCCCAATGAAATGAAGTGGAGCATCTTTATTTTCTTTATCAATTTCAACCTGAATATCCTAATGAGAATTTATGGGATGAGGATTGTATTAAGTCCATGAAAGATGAGTTAAATGAATTAGAAAGTATTGAATTATATTCCTTTGATAGAATCCCTAGAGAAACTTTAGAAATTAGAGTAAAATTGGTGTATAGAAACAGGTATGATGAAATTGTAATAATGATTAGAAATATAGAAGGACATGTTAATTAATTTTATAATCAATAATAAGGTATAGGTTATTAATAAACCAATTCACTAGTAGCTATGCTTAAATCAATTCATGCTCTATTAACCTTTCCAGCATTATTTAATTTCAAACTTTTACATATAGATATAAAATTATATTTACCTAATGGTTATGTATAATAGAATTTATTTGTTGAAAAACCACCTCGTTTTGAAGATAAAAAACATTATGATTTTGTTTATAAATATGTTGAATCTTTATACAGACATAAACAATCCCCTAGATCCTGGTATGATAGATTAACAGGATTTTTGTTAAAAATTAATTATGTTAAGGGAAATACTGATCCAACTCTTTTTAAAAATAATATTTACAAAAGCATTATTATTTTAAATATATAAATTGATGAAAATATATTCAAATTAACTAAAAAATATATAAAACTTTATTTTTAGAATCTTATGAAATATGAGTTTTAGATGACTATGATGGGTGAGTTAAAAAAATTTCATGGTTTTGAGATTTCTCAAAAACCAGGAGGTACATATATATCTCAACATAAATATATCAAATATAATATTAAAAAGTATGGATATAACAATACTAAAAGTATTATTACTCCAATTTGTATGTCAAATACACTTTATCTTGATGATGCTGGGAAACCATTTGGTTAAACATCTTTTAGAGTTATGATAAGAGGTTTACTATACTTAACAACATGTTTCCTAAAAATAGTGTTTTTAGTATATTTATGTGCATGGTATCAAGATATTATAATGGAATCCAATTTAAATGATGTAAAAAATTTATCTTAAGGGGAATATGGATTTAGGTCTTTTTACTTCTTTGAGAAATTTTTTTCAACTAAAATGTTTTTTGGATTCTAATTTTGGTTGTTAAAGAATGGATAACAAAAGTAATTTAATAAACATTCATTTTATAGAAGATTCATTATATTCTTGGTTTTTTAATAAATAACAATCAATTTCAATTTCCACTACTAAAGCTAGATATATAGAAGATAAAAGTTATTGTGATTAGGTTTTTTGGATGTAACACAGACTTAATGATTAAGGCAAGAATTTCACAAAAAATAAAATACTATGTAATAAATATAACTCAATTACCTTAATAAAGAACCATGAAAAACACTTTCATGAAAAACACATATATTTTAGTCACCAATTTCATATATATCAAACACTTACTTCAGATATCATTTTACAATTTATTATAAGGAAATAACAACATACTTATATTTTTGAAAAACCATTAACTTCAGATAGATTTAAGTACATTAAACAAAATCTAGGAATGATCAATGTAAATTAACCATTCATATCAACTTCATTTTTATTATGTATCATTATATTATGTTACTCATTTTCATTTGGAGATTACATATGATTTTTCTTTTACAAAAAATATATATTTTTTAAAATAAATTTTACTAAAATTCTATGAAAATGTGTTTTCCAGACTCATTGTTCCTTATAAAATTTTTCTAAATCAATTTTTAAAGACTCAAATTTTTTTTGGACATTGGAATTTTATAATATTTTATGGACTTGAGCTTCCTTCAAATCGAATTTAAATTTTCCATATTCATATTTTCATTTAAAAATTTTCCCTTTCACATTTTTTAAGAAATGTATTGTTTATAAAACTATTGTAATCAGTGTTTTTCTAAAAAAATAAGAACAAATTATAATACCAATACTTCCACCCTGAATGATATTTTTTCCTTTATACATTAACACTATTTCATTATGATTATTTTCATCCTTGTTTTTCATTATTATAATTTTTTTAATTGTATTCAATCAATATAAAAAATGTATGATAAATCTTCACGAGTTTAAATTAATTAAAAAATAATTCTTCAGATAATTTCTCATCCGTCAGATCCATTAGATCAAATCCCATCCATTGGATCATATTATAAGAAACGTCATCACATTACATACCTATATAAAGGGGTACCCCTCATGTGTACGACATCAGTTTTCTCAAGTATTTTTTCCCATGTGATGTTTCATTTAGGACTCCTAGTTTGATTTACTAATCATGTCTGAATCCTTAGTTTCAAGTCCCAATATGCTATCAAATATGAAGGATTATATCATTTGATTTTATTTATTCAAAAGGTTAATAGAAAACTATTTTTATGATATATATGATTCACCTCTTAAGAGGTTAACAGATTTTAAATGTTGGTATCCATTCTGTGTGGAACACAAAAATCCAGATTATGATTTTTTTTACATGGATCTAGTTAGAAATTTTTATGCCTCTATAATGTTCTTTGAATAAAATGGAAAAGAAATGTTTTCTTTTCAAATATATGATAATATATACAAGATGAAATATAAGGTAATTGTAGGATTACTAGGTATTTCCGTAAAAGGGGATTCTTTTTTCCCATCTCACAAACTGCCCGTATCCAGGGGTATGTTTAACAAATAATAATCCAAGAATACATTATACTAAAATATATCAGATCATGAAAGAAGAAAGGTTATACATATCATTCTGGGTCATAGTGGTTTAATAATTAGGATTCAATGGTTTTGTATCTCGAGAAATGGAGATAGAGATGTTTTTATTGTATTTATTTGTTTTTTTATTACATGGTCATTATGAGAATGCTTAATTTGGCATGTTTTATTCTTTTAGAAATAAAAATTATCAAATATCATTCAATCACATCTTGTATTATTATATTTAAATCATTTTAAAGAATAATTATTGAAGATATTATGAAACATTTAAACATATCAAAAAAATCAAGGACATTATGGAAAATAAGAAATAATTTTTTATTGGTGACACAATAAAAAATATGAAATATTTCATTGATTCTGAATCAAAGCTTCCTATAAAGAATACACATCCTTATACATTATAAGTATACCCTTCTTCAAAATCAATTAATTTTGAGAAGGTTCTAAAAAGAGAATGGTTGAATCGATTCCTCAGAAATATAGGAAACAAAATAAATTCTCTGAAGAAGTAGTCATAGAGTTGAGAAGGAAAAAATATGGAATAAAGGAAGGAGATGCTCATTTTGGACACAACACCAAATAATTTTTGTAATTAAATATTCATGGAGTCTAAACTCTAGAAAAAGAAGCAGGACAAAAAATATAAAAGAAGAAACTTCAAGGTGTTAATTTAGATTATTCCTTAATTAAATGATTAGTGGCCATTTCTATAAATGTTGTTTTTTGAAATCTATATGTAATATTGTATTTCCAATAAAAATCAATATTCTATGTTGATGTTCCCAATTTCATAGACAAGGTAAATTCTTTTGTGGAAGACAAATATTAGGTTCCTATTGGAAGAATAAATATAAGATCAATATAATAGCTTCATGGAGACTATTAAAGAAATAAATGAAGGAGCAGTAGATATTGATATTCTAGAAAAATCAGGTGAAGGTGTAGAATAAGATAGTATATGACAAAAAATAAGAGATTATAATTAAGAAGATAAATAACAATAATTATAAAAGGAAGAAAATAAAAATATTGATAAAAAGATCTCTCATCTGATCATCTTTGTTTAAGAACATCTCAAACTTCTTCAAAAGAATTATATTTCATTGGAAATAAAAAATGGAAATATATGAGTATAGAGAAAAAAAAGTCTCTATATATTCAATAATCTCAACATTCATCCAAGAAGGATGAAAAAGATTATTAGAAAAAAGAAAAAGGTATTAAAATTATTGATGTGGATGCTATTGAAATTAATAATGGAAACTATGATCAATAGAGAATTGAAAAATCATTTTCAATGAAACATAAATGGAAAATAATTCAATTGGATGTTAGAACAACTCATCTTACGTTTCGTGATATAGAATTATTTGATTCAATGGATACAATCATTGTTCAAGGATTTCATTATATTTCTCATTAATTATAGACTCTTGAAGAAATATTTCCATACTTTACCATGCTAGAAGTGAAGATTTATTTAGTTTCAGAAACTCACACTCTAAAATCAAATTCTGTTAATGTTTTATCTGATAGTGTTTTCTAGAATGAAGCTAAATTTAAAATCCATTAGGAAATTTGTCAATCTCACAAGAACGATTATAAAAAATTAATCAAATGGTCACATAATGTTTATATCAAGATCAAGGTTCATGATCAATCAATTAAAGAATTAAATAAGTGCATGGATGAATTTGATGAAGCATTCAATGATTTATCAAGAAGAATTAAAGAATGGGGGGAATTTTTTGGAAGAATTAAAAAACAAATCTGACAATCTTATAAGAATGTAAATGAACCAAAAGGAATGATGAGGTATTTGGAGGGTCAAATAAGGAGATTAAAAAATCATAATGAGGGTGTAAGTAAACAGAATAATGAGTTTTATCAATGATATCAGAATCAAGAATAAAATATTCATATACAAGATGAAAAGATTCATATTGAAGAGTAAATGTTACATGATCTATAAAAGAAAAATCAGTCACATTTGGAGGTCATTGCAATGAAGAAAGAAGACATAAAGGACCTCAAAAAGTTGAGGATAATCATGAGATCCTTCATGTTGAAGAAATATTAATATTTTGTACAAACTAATATTGGATTATTTTTTTTAAAACATTTTCTTTAATGAATAAATTTTTATTATCATGATTAATTGTTTGAATGTCTCCTAATTCCAATTGGTTGTATGTCCTTTCAATTTTAGATTATCATTTACTTTATTATATTTCATCTTCTATTTGTTTCTCTAACCATTTTTCAATTATGACAACACTCTTCCCCATTTCGTTTTGAAAATCACAAAGGGAGGAATTTTATACAAAGGGGATAATTTTGTAGATAAGGTATCAATTTAAGTAAGGGGTAGGGAAATATATTTAAAAAACAGAATATGATACTTAGAAGGATTTATTATCATAAGGGGGGAGTTAGTCTTATTAGTAATTTTATTCAAATGAGTTAAAAACACAAGGAGATATAAGTATTACTATAAAAATTCTAAATATTATGTTCCTAAAAGATAATAGACATACTTTTTTCAAAGTTATTTCTTATTTAAGTCTTGAAATTTGTTCTTTCCAAAAATGGGATGATTTTTTATTCAAAAATATATTTTTGACTTTTCTATTCATTTTTTTTTTTGGAAATCAAAAAGTCTTACATAAATACTTTATTACTAACTCTTTCATATACAAAGTTTTTTAAGAATTTGTTTTGAAGAATCAATATTCTTTTACCATACATGGATATAGTTTTAAAGTATTTTTGAATAGAAACCAACATTATTCATTATAATTATCATAATTAGAAAAGAATTTATAGTGATCATGTAACGACCCAAAGTTTCATTAATGGAAAACCCCTCTTGATCCAGTTAAATGTTTCTTTATGAAAAAAATGTTTTTATAAGATGTCAACTTCTTTAGTTTTATGTTAAGATTTGTGACCGTTACTTTTATAGTCGTTGAACAGTGATCATCTGAGTAGTATAAATATAAGGCTTCAACGAAACCATTTCTACTCAGACAAAGGAAGCGATGGCCTCATCCAGTAGAATTTCCCCTTACGAAGCCCATTTGTCGGAGCTCGGAAAAGAGGTGGCGTCTTTGGGCTTTTCCCTTGACCAAGCCCAAGCTGAGCTTCATCAAGTCATGCTCGAACGTGATCGTCTACGGGAAAAATGGAAGTTTATAGAGATTACCACTTGAGCGATGTTATCCGAGCAACCCCAAGAGTCTGTCACCATCGCACACCTTACCCTTAGGTCTTATGTGGCTATTTTAAGGGGTTATATAACAAATAAGTAGCACCATGTTCATGTACATTATTTTTTTTATATAATAATGAGTATAATTTCTAGTCATTTTTGATACATTGTAATTAGTTTTTAAAGTACAAATAGTGTTTTTAGTTATTATTTAATTAAGAATTATATTTTATTAAATTAAAGGATTTTTGAATTAAATAATATTTTAATAAAATATTATTATTATTATTAAATTAATTTTTATTAAATATAAATGATCTTATAATTTTATGAATGCAATTAAAATTTTTATTAAGGTTTGAAAGCCATTTATGTCAAAACCCGTGAATTTTTTATAAATGTCGGTTTTTATTTTAAAAGTGAAAATTCACATATTTAGAAAATTATTTAGATAAAATAAATATTATTTTTGGAATCAGGACGTCGAAATTATCCAACGGTGAATTTTTCATAATTTTCTGTGACAGTCAAATTTTTGGGTAAAAATTAAATACCATTTAAATATATAATGTGTTTTATGACATCATAATGACCCAATGGTGATGTAATAAAATACCATAATCATTATGTTCGGCCAATATGTGTTTTATCATTAAAATAATGAGTTTTTGGGTTTGTTTGACTTACTTTTCAAAGCATTAATGGAGCCCTCAAGACTTATTCAACACTTTGCCTTTTTAAATTAATTTCCATGGGAGGATGACTCACCTCCACATAAGCAACCCTAATTTTTTAATAATTTCGGACCTTGGACTTGTAAAATATTTTTTCCTCTTTCCTTTTCCAGAAACCATGGGCAAATACCATGGGATGGTTTGTGGTTTGGATTATTTTAATATAAGGGGTCCCAAATATTAATAATAAAGAATTCTCTCACCTTTCCTATATAAACCCACCCAAGATCCCACTTCCTCCTCACTCAAAGCCCTTTAAGTTCGTCCAACCTCTGCCCTACTCTCTCTAGAATCCTATCAAGGTGCCCCAAGCTCCCAAGAAGCCTCTCACAATCCTCTCTCTAGCCTTTGGAAGCACACTTCCAAGTAAGGGTTTTTTCTTCCTTTCTCATTTTTGTCAATTTTCTTTAAGTTGTATTGCCCTTTTAATTTCAATTATGAATGCTGGGGTATGGTTTCACACCTCTCCCGTACTTCCCTCTTATTGTTTTAATGATATGAGAACCCTTTCTCTCTCATTAAATGCCTCCCATGTACACTCGTTACTATGCCGAAATTCCGAAAGGAACTTCTCTCTCTTCTTTTACATTCAAGCAATACTTTTGTATCATGAATCTAAATTCCATTTTGATTGTTGGGACATATATATATATGACCTCCTTACTGTCCATTACATGTAAATATTATGAGGAACCCCTTTCTCTCTCATCAACCTTTTTTATGAATTCTTATGTCACGTCTTTACACTACCAAAATCACACTGATTTTCTAAGCCAATATCATTGTGTAGTGAATACCATGCACATTTCCCCATCAAGGGTATTCACCTTTATGCACATTTACTTATTGATTATAAAGTTTCATGTATGAATTACACATTCCTTTATCGTGGAATAAATGATTATGTTTTATGAATCCATTTTTTATGATCCATGTGGCACACTTATGCATGAAATGAAATGTTTAAGAAGGGTGCCCCCTTTATAGCACTCCAATGCATTGGGTAAAGTACAGTATCATGATACGTCATGTGCAATGAGTGTTGACTCATGCTAATTCAAGTGAAACGAGGGTTTACTCGTGCTTCAAGTGCAATGAGGGTTTACTCATGCTCCATGTGCAATGAGCCTTGGCTCATGCTAATTCAATGTTAAGTGTTGTCGCCACATTTCCATGTTATGGTTATCATGCTTTATCATGCCTTTATGTTCATGTTTCTCTTATGCTCTATTGATATTCCTATTTCCTAACATGTATTTCACTCCTCATGTTATTCATTGTGTACTCCCTTACTGGGCTTTATAGCTCACCCTTTTCTTATACATGTCCTCAGGTTATCCCATGCAATGCTAAGTACGAAGGAATGTAGTGGTCATGTAAAGGAAGTTTTCAATAAAGATGTTGTATTTCAAGTTTAATGTTTTTATGTAATGATCCTAATCACAAAAGACACTAAACCTCTCGATCTTCTTTGTTGTATCAAGTGAAGTTTTATGTAATAAATCATGTTTAAGTTGTAAAAAAAAGCAGGGTTGTCATAGTTGGTATCAGAGGATAGGTTTAGTTATTTTTGGGATTAGGAAACCCTAGTAAAGCCTTAGATACAAGACTAAGAATAATAAAAACATCCCTAAGTTTTGGTAAATACTAAGTAAGTGGTTTATCAAACAAATACATCCATGTCTGGATATGAGCAGGTAGAGGCGGCTCTGGCGCAAATGTATCCTAGGGGTAAAACCCAAAAACACCGCTTTGAGCTAGACTTGAACGGGAACTGGTGCACGACAACGGGCCTTGCTGCACTCTTGGTTACGACACTCCCGGGGGATATGTTTTGATAAATTCACAATCTTAGTATGAACCCTTATTAAGGGAAAAATTCCCCTAAGAATATATGTTAGAAGGAAGATCATGAAAAGCCTGGATTGAATCCTATAGACTCATGAGTTAAAGAGATTAAAGTATATTTATAAGTCATCAACTTTTGTCTTTGGATTACCCTTTATGTGTTACCCCTAACTTTCCTTTTATTCCATCCAATGGCCGGTAATAGGAGAACTCGGGCTAACAACTGTTGTGACGATCAGTGTGATGATTGTACTTATGAGATGCCCAATCCAATGGGAGCGGGAATCGCGAACTTTGTCACACTTCTCTCTCAGCTAACTCAATTTTTGAATAGAAACACTGGTCAAGAGGAACGTTCAACCCCCCTTAAGAAAGAACAAGTCTCTATTGAAAGCTTCATGAGACAAAGGCCTCCTACTTTTAGTGGATCATCCGATCCCACGATTGCTGAACAATGGATCAACTCCATTGAAAAGATATTCTCCATCCTCCAATGCTCTGAAAAAGAGAAGTTTCTCCTGGCGGCTTATCGTATGGAGGGTGAAGCTGATCAATGGTGGACATTGATCAAAAATACGAAGCCTGAGGAGGAGATCGAGGCATTGGAATGGAAGGTATTCCGGAAGATGTTTTTCGATAAATATTTTCCACGCACCCTCCGTCTTAAGATGGAAAGGGACTTCCTTTCCCTCAAACAGAAAGATGAAGAATCTGTGGGAGCGTACGAGGAAAACTTCACAAGGATTGCACGATACGCTTACGGCTTTGTCGTTACCCCCGAATGCAAGGTTGGCCGCTTCTTTGGTGGGCTGAAGCCTAGCTTGCGGAAAGCATTAGCGATCCGTGACTTCGACAGCTATGAGGAAATTGTCCGATGTGCCCTCAAGGTTGAAATGGAGATCGGAGAATCACAGGGGTATCATGGGGACAAGAAGCGTAAGGTGGACTTCAATGCTGTTGGTCCGATGGATAAATCCAACGGTGCTAAGAAATTCCAGCACCCCACTTGCCAAAAGTGTGGAAAGAAGCACCCTGTAAATTGCCTTAGGGGGACAAGAAAATACTTCAAGTGTGGAAGAGAAGGGCAACTAGCTGTTAACTGTCAGCAAGAAGGACCCGCGGCTGCGACAGAGGAGAGGAACTCTCCATTCGAACCTCAATGCATTGTTCAATGCTTCAAATGCAAAGAACCGGGTCATTTTGTGAATCAGTGCCCTAATCCAAGGGTTATTGGAGGCAATCAACAACCTCCAAGACAGCAAGGAAGAGCTTTTTCCATCACTTCTGCCGAAGTGAACCCCGACAACGAAGTGGTGACAGGTACGCTAGTTATTCATTCAAGAATAGCGAACGTACTTTTTGATTCAGGTTCTACGCATTCTTTTATATCTCAAAAGTTTAGTAGAACAATCCCTACACCACCACAAATCATGGAAGTAAAGATGTCAGTGAGTACGGAAAATGGGGCAATCATTGCATCCCATGAGTATAAGTCCTCCCCTGTTATAATATGTGGATTGAATTTCCCAGCGAACCTCGTCATACTCCCTTTAGTGGAATTTGATGCAATTCTTGGCATGGATTGGATTTCCTTATATAGAGCCAACATAAATTGTCAGGAGAGGGAAATCACACTCCATATGGAGAATCGACCCCCGATTCTTTACTAGTGTCAGGAGGAAGATGAATCTCCTTTAGCTCCATCATCTCAAGCATGGATATTACTGCCTTATGAGCATGCATATCTGGCTCAGATGATTAAGTCCAAGGAAGAAACCACCCTTGAAGAAATGCCTATTGTGAGGGAATTCACTGAAGTATTTCCCGAGGAACTTCCTAGTCTTCCTCCAAGAAGAGATGTTGAGTTCTCAATTGAACTTGTACCTGGGGTGCTACCAATATCCAAGACTCCATATAGAATGGCTATTGTTGAGCTTGAAGAGCTGAAGAAACAACTACAGGAGAATCTGGATAAAGGGTTTATACGCCCAAGTGCATCACCATGGGGTGCACCAGTCCTCTTCGTCAAGAAGAAGGATGGGTCAATGCGGCTTTGCATCGATTATCGTGAACTTAACAAAATCACAATAAAGAAAAAGTATCCTCTCCCAAGAATCGATGACTTGTTTGATCAGCTTCGTGGAGCACAATACTTCTCCAAGGTCGACTTGCGGTCGGGATATTATCAAGTAAGGGTGAAGAATGAAGATATCCCCAAGACTGCTTTTCGTACAAGGTACGGGCACTATGAATTCATAGTAATGCCTTTAGGACTCACCAATGCTCCAGCAATATTCATGGACTTGATGAATAGAGTCTTTAGAGATTACCTAGACAAATTTGTGGTAGTCTTTATAGATGATATTCTAATATACTCCAAAACCAAGGAGGACCATGAAGAGCATTTAAAAACTGTACTAGAGACTTTACGCAAGGAGAAGCTCTATGCAAAGTACAGCAAGTGTGAGTTTTGGTTGAAGGAAGTCTCATTCTTGGGTCATATCATCACAAGCAATGGGATATCTGTGGACCCCTCCAAAACAGATGCAATTGAGGGATGGCCGAGGCCAACATCGGTAACTGATATCCGTAGCTTCTTGGGGTTAGCTGGATATTATCGACGATTTGTGAGAAATTTCTCACGATTGTCCAACCCTCTTACCAAGATAACTCGAAAGGGAGTAAAGTTTTCTTGGAGTGATGAATGCGAAGAAAGCTTCAAGGAGTTGAAAAGGAGGCTTATCACTGCACCCGTGCTCTCTTTACCCACAAGTGGGGAGCTTTTTCTGGTATTCATTGATGCTTCGAAGAAGGGCTTAGGATGTGTGCTGATGCAGAATGATAAAGTGATATCCTATGCCTCAAGGCAGTTGAAAATCCATGAGCGAAACTATCCAACGCATGATTTGGAGTTTGCGGCGGTGATCTTTGCCTTGAAAATCTGGCGGCATTATCTCTATGGAGAGAAATGTGAGATATATACTGACCACAAGAGTCTTAAATATATATTCACACAGAAAGAGCATAATATATGCCAGAGAAGATGGATAGAGCTCATCAAGGATTATGATTGTTCAATACATTACCACCCTGGGAAGGCGAACAAGGTGGCGGATGCCCTAAGTAGAAAGGATCCAGCAATTCTATCAATGATGAGAATTGAGAAGGATCCAATCTTCTTAGACTTGATGAAGATGGACGTGGGAATCATAAAGAAGGGAACATCATCAATCCTTTCAGAAATGATTGCTCAACCATCTCTTTTGGAAAGGTTAAAGGATGCTCAAAAGGATGATGCGGGAATCCTAGAAAAAGTGGAAGCTATCAAAAACGGAAAATCCTCAGAGTTTAATGTTAATGAAGAAGGAATTGTGCTGTTTGGGAAAAGACTATGTGTTCTATCAAGTTCGGAGCTGAAGAAGGAACTTTTGGATGATGCACATAGTTCAAATTTCTCTATTCACCCAGGGAGCACAAAGATGTATCGAGATCTCCGAGAAAACTTTTGGTGGGATAATATGAAGAAGGAGATCGCTGAATATACATCAAAGTGCCTGGTGTGTCAGCAAGTGAAGGCAGAGAGGCAGAAGTCTAAGGGGATGATGCAACCATTGCCCATACCAAAATGGAAATGGGAGGACATCACCATGGACTTTGTCACCGGACTTCCAAGGACATCCAAAGGAAACAATGCAATCTGGGTTGTTGTGGATCGTCTTACAAAGACTGCACACTTCATTGCTATTCGAGAGGATTTCTCTTTGGATCAACTGGAACGGATATATATCAGGGAAGTGGTACGGTTGCATGGAGTACCACTATCTATTGTGTCTGACCGAGATCAAAGATTTACCTCTAAGTTTTGGAAGAGTCTTCAACATGCTCTGAATACTGAACTAAACTTTAGTACGGCCTATCATCCTCAAACTGATGGCCAATCCGAGCGGACTATCCAAACACTTGAGGATATGTTTAGAGCATGCTCAATGGACTTTAAAGGAGGATGGGATCAACATCTTCCTCTGGTTGAATTCTCTTATAATAATAGTTTCCACTCGAGCATCCAAATGGCACCATATGAAGCCCTGTATGGGAAAAGGTGTAGAACACCGGCATATTGGGATGAGGTCGGTGAACGTAAGCTGCTTGGACCAGAAATGGTCGAAGAAATGGTGGAGAAGGTGAAAACCATTCAGCAGCATATCAAGGCAGCCCAAAGTCGACAGAAGAGTTATGCAGATAATCTTCGACGAGACCTTGAGTTTAAATTTGGAGACATGGTGTTTTTACGCATATCTCCGTGGAAGAAGGTCATGAGGTTTGGAAAGAAAGGGAAGTTAAGTCCAAGGTACATCGGCCCATTCGAGATTCTTGATCGTGTTGGGGCTGTGTCCTATCGACTAGCACTTCCACTGACTATGTCCAAGGTGCATGATGTCTTTCATGTATCCCTCTTAAGGAAGTACATACCGGACCCTTCACATGTACTCTCTTCCGAGGTGGTACAATTGGAAGATGATCTTTCTTATGAGGAGCAACCAGTGAAGATCTTAGATCGTAGAGAAAAAGTTCTACGAAATAAGACAATGCCCCTCGTCAAGGTGTTGTGGAGAAACCACAAGTTTGAAGAAGCAACTTGGGAGTCGGAGGATATGATGAAGCTAAGTTACCCACATTTGTTTTAGTGTGGGAAAAGGAAAATCTCGAGGGCGAAATTTCTTAAGGGGGTAATGTTGTAACGACCCAAAGTTTCATTAATGGAAAACCCCTCTTGATACAGTTAAATGTTTCTTTATGAAAAAAACGTTTTTATAAGATGTCAACTTCTTTAGTTTTATGTTAAGATTTGTGACCATTACTTTTATAGTCGTTGAACAGTGATCATCTGAGTAGTATAAATATAAGGCTTTAACGAAACCATTTCTACTCAGACAAAGGAAGCGATGGCCTCATCCAGTAGAATTGCCCCTTACGAAGCCCATTTGTCGGAGCTCAGAAAAGAGGTGGCGTCTTTGGGCTTTGCCCTTGACCAAGCCCAAGCTGAGCTTCATCAAGTCAAGCTCGAACGTGATCTTCTACGGGAAAAATGGAAGTTGATAGAGATTACCACTCGAGCGATGTTATCTGAGCAACCCTAAGAGTCTTTCACCATCGCACACCTTACCCTTAGGTCTTATGCGACTATTTTAAGGGGTTATGTAACAAATAAGTAGCACCATGTTCATGTACATTATTTTTTTTATATAATAATGAGTATAATTTCTAGTCATTTTTGATACATTGTAATTACTTTTTAAAGTACAAATGGTGTTTTTAGTTATTATTTAATTAAGAATTATATTTTATTAAATTAAAGGATTTTTTAATTAAATAATATTTTAATAAAATATTATTATTAATATTAAATTAATTTTTATTAAATATAAATGATATTATAATTTTATGAATGCAATTAAAATTTTTATTAAGGTTTCAAAGCCATTTCTGTCAAAACCCGTGAATTTTTTATAAATGTTGGTTTTTATTTTAAAAGTGAAAATTCACATATTTAGAAAATTATTTAGATAAAATAAATATTATTTTTGGAATCAGGACGTCGAAATTATCCAACGTTGAATTTTTCATAATTTTCAGAGATAGTCAAATTTTTGGGTAAAAATTAAATACCATTTAAATATATAATGTGTTTTATGACATCATAATGACCCAATGGTGATGTAATAAAATACCATAATCCTTATGTTCGGCCAGTATGTGTTTTATCATTAAAATAATGAGGTTTTGGGTTTGTTTGACTTACTTTTCAAAGCATTAATGGAGCCCTCAAGACTTATTCAACACTTTGCCTTTTTAAATTAATTTCCATGGGAGGATGACTCACCTCCACATAAGCAACCCTAATTTTTTAATAATTTAGGACCTTGGACTTGTAAAATATTTTTTTCCTCTTTCCTTTTCCAGAAACCATGGGAAAATACCATGGGATGGTTTGTGGTTTCGATTATTTTAATATAAGGGGTCCCAAACCTAAATAATAAAGAATTCTCTCACCTTTCCTATATAAACCCGCCCAAGCTCCCACTTCCTCCTCACTCAAAGCCCTTGAAGTTCGTCCAAACTCTGCCCTACTCTCTCTAGAATCCTCTAAAGGTGCCCCAAGCTCCCAAGAAGCCTCTCACAAGCCTCTCTCTAGCCTTTGGAAGCACACTTCCAAGTAAGGGTTTTTTCTTCCTTTCTCATTTTTGTCAATTTTCTTTAAGTTGTATTGCCCTTTTAATTTCAATTATGAATGTTGGGGTATGGTTTCACACCTCTCCCATACTTCCCTCTTATTGTTTGAATGATGGGAGAACCGTTTCTCTCTCACTAAATTCATCCCATGTACACTCGTTACTATGCTGAAATTCCGAAAGTAACTTCTCTCTCTTCTTTTACATTCAAGCAATACTTTTGTATCATGAATCTAAATTCCATTTTGATTGTTGGGACATATATATATATATGACCTCCTTACTGTCCATTACATGTAAATATTATGAGGAACTCCTTTCTCTCTCATCAACCTTTTTTATGAATTCTTATGTCACGCCGTTACACTGCCGAAATCACGCCGATTTTCTAAGCCAGTATCATTGTGTAGTGAATACCATGCCCATTTCCCCATCAAGGGTATTCACCTTTATGCACATTTACTTATTGATTATAAAGTTTCATGTATGAATTCCACATTCCTTTATCGTGGAATAAATGATTATGTTTTATGAATCCATGTTTTATGATCCATGTGGCACACTTATGCATGAAATGAAATGTTTAAGAAGGGTGTGCCCTTTATAGCGCTCCAATGCATTGGGTAAAGTATAGTATCATGATACGTCATGTGAAATGAGTGTTGACTCATGCTAATTCAAGTGCAACGAGGGTTTACTCGTGCTTCAAGTGCAATGAGGGTTTACTCATGCTCCATGTGCAATGAGCCTTGGCTCATGCTAATTCAATGTTAAGTATTGTCGCCACATTTCCATGTTATGGTTATCATGCTTTATCATGCCTTTATGTTCATGTTTCTCTTATGCTCTATTGATATGCCTATTGCCTAACATGTATTTCACTCCTCATGTTATTCATTGTGTACTCCCTTACTGGGCGTTATAGCTCATCCTTTTCTTATGCATGTCCTCAGGTTATCCCATGCAATGCTAAGTACGAAGGAATGTAGTGGTCTTGTAAAGGAAGTTTTCAATAAAGATGTTGTATTTCAAGTTTAATGTTTTTATGTAATGATCCTAAGCCCCAAAGACACTAAACCTCTCGATCTTCTTTGTTGTATCAAGTGAAGTTTTATGTAATAAAGCATGTTTAAGTTGTAATAAAAAGCAGGGTTGTCATAGATCAGTTTCACCTTTATCAAATCGGATTTAAGACATCATATCTTTTCTTTATAATTATAGAAATTTTTATAATCATAATTGACATCAGAATATATAAACATAAGATTCATACTCATAGAAATTATCATAATGACATATTTATGGAAATAAATCAGATTCAATAAAGGATAAAATCTAAATATGATAAACTACATTATATAATTTTTGGAATACATTTTACACTATAATTCGTTAAAACAAAACAACTTAGACCATTCTATTATTACATGACTATTTCAATTATAGGTTTCCAAGTAATTGATAAAAACACAAAGAAAATATGATCATCGGAGGAACAAGATGAATGATTGTAGAATCCCTATAAATACATGGTCATTTGAAGGGTTTATATTGTCTGATTAAATTTTTCTCTAAAGTTTTCTAATTTATACAAATCATGAACAACTTGTTCTTAGACTCTTGTATTGATTTAGATAGAGATATTCAAAATGAAACCTAGTCAGTTTTTCTCTTAAGAAATTTTATTTAATTGGTTTGTGCATTATGATTTTTGTGAATACAATCGAAGGCTTCTTAGGATATAAAGATAGAGTTCTAATCTTCTATATTGAGGTCTTTGGAGATATAAAAAAAGAATATGATCCATTGGATTTAAGGCTGTATATGATAGGAAGATAGAGAATCCAACCCTCATATCGATGGATCGAAGGGTTAGGGAGATATACCAATCATCGTATTGAGGGATTTCCTTGGTAGGGGAAAGATATATTGTCAAATAATTATAAAACAAGGGAACTTTATCCTAGGTTACTAGATAACCTATTATTTAGGTTAAAAGAAGTGTATTCATTTGTTACACTTGTTTTATTGCATGTCTTTTATTTTTGCTGAATGTAATAGAAATTGATACTTGTATATTCATATTTATATTTATATCTTGTATATCATAATAGCATTGATTACGATACAATTTTTTACTCTATATTATTCTATGAATATTTTGTCACAATTATTAAAATTGTATATACTTTAAGATAGAATCACTACTTTTTTATTAATATTATTTATCGTAACTATTGTGAATATGATTCTTTCCGTATTACTCGGATATATCTTAACCTTTTTTATTATGATCCTTTTTTTATTTGTTTTACATTTTGTATTTGATTAATCTATAATAAAAATTTTATGTCTAATTTATTACAATTAAATACTCTATTGAATCAATGTATCATTATGACCAGTGGACATACATATAAGAATCTACCTTATTATAAAAATATTATTTTCTAACCTAATGTCCAATTTGGATCTCCATTTAAATAATTAATGGTTTTTGTGACTTTTATTTTTTTATCCTTGTTAAACTATGTTTCCCTTATGTTTAAAAAATGAATATATTTAAATCTACAATTCAACCCCTCTTATATTTAGAAATCATTGAAACATTACAATCCAAAAAAATGGACTTGAAACAAAAATCTTATCTTTTTTTCATAATTTTTTAGGATATTGATGACCTTTTCACAACATAGTTGTATGACTTTGTGGTCAGTTACATTCCCATTATCATGTTCTTAATCACTCTCCATCAGAACATGATAGTAATATTTTTCATCCATGTCCATTTTTTCACTAACCTTATCCTAATAGAAATACTTGTTTTATATTGACATTAAAATTTTCATCTCCTTATTATTATTAATATTTTTTAAAACCATGTTTACAAGGTTGTTTTTCAATAATGGTATTTTCAAACATCAATCCATCAGTTATCGAGATCAAATATGAATTATGAAGACATAATTTATTTATGTTGGGGGAATGTAACACACTAATATTTTACTATATTTTCCATTTAGAATAAATTTAGTTTCTTCCTAGATTTATTTATAATAAACACCGTGTTAAGATTATGATATACACAAAATTGAGTTAGAATTTGTTTCATGTAAGAGTAAGTTTTACGGCCATTTAATGGAACACCCTTTTTAAAACTAAATATTGAAACCTTTATATGTTTTATTTTTCATAATAAAAATTATTTTAGAATGTTTAATGTTAAAAAAGTTCCTAGGGTAAATTATTTGTATAATTTTAAGAATTTTAATTTTTTAATAAGAAGGGAAAATAAAAAATTTTAGTTTAAAAGTTCCTTTAAAAAAATATTAATGTTAAATTACATATTAAATTGGTTTCAAAGTCACACTACAAAAATTATAAATCTATTAATCCAATTTATCTCTTTTTAATTATTTATATTTTGAATTTAGATATTAAATCTTAATAATATTTAAAATATTTTAACTTTAAAACACTATATTCTCACCACATGTGTGGGATTAGATTTAAATTTAATTTCACCACTTCTATAAATAGAATTTGTATAAATTGATATAAATATTTTGAATTACTATATCATTTATTATCTAACAATATCATTCTATTTTTCCTAAATAATATTAGAAAAATTAATTAAAATAATTTATAGTAATTAAAGAGAAAATTGGTTTACTTTGTGGTTTAAATTTAATCTCAAGGTGAAACATTACCTACACAAATGTCCAAAATCCATTTTTTGAAATTATTTAGACCATAAACCCTATTTTTTAGAATTTTATGAGTTAGTGGGATAATATTCCCTCATAGACATTAATAAAATACTTTATTTATGGAAAAAAGGAAAAAATAACCTTTATAACCTTTTAATTTTTTGAAGCCTTGAGATATGAAAAAAAATGTCATATTTTCATCTATAAATATCCATTTTAAAGATAAATGAGTTATTTTTATCTTAATAATTTATCATTAATTTTTATATATTAATTACTAACTCAAAATTCTCAATAAAATGAAAATGTAGTGATTAATTAGTTAGTAATTATATAAAATAAATGATACAAAAAAATTTAAAATTGAAGAAAATTTAATGAATTATTTTGTCCAATTATTTTTTTTATTAATATATTTTTTTAAATACATTTAAACTAAATATATTATAATTCCATAATTGTATTGATATTTTAAATTTTAAATTAATAAATAATTTCAAAATTGACATTATGGTTATTTATAATAAATGATATTTTATTAACAGAATTTAAATTCATTAAAGATAATATATTATGAGATTTTATTTTTTTTTGTTAAAAAAATAAAATATATTCTATTCATATACCAATTAATATTTTATAAGTTCATGTTTACCCCTAAATATAGAAAACATTGTTACTATGGTTCAGGTTAAAGAATGGTTTTTGTGGGTCACATGCGCTTCATTTAAAATTAATTTCTTACATGCATAGGTTTTTAATTTTTTTAATTAAATATAATAATAATAATTAATTATATATATATATATATATTAATATAAATACAACTTTAATTTAGTCATAATTTTTAAATTACATAGGTTAAAAAACTTGTTACCTTAATAAAAACTAAAATAGTAAAAGTGGGAAAATATAGATGCTAGGGCACAAAATTATAAAAATGAACTTATTTTTATGAGGTAGAGGTATTAATAGAGCATAGACTCACATTAATAAATTATCATTTAATTATTTTGGTGTTAGAGTTAAAGGAGACCTCCCAATTGAGATTACCTTTCGTATTTACAAGAATGACACTTCCCCTCCACTATAAAAAGGCCTTCACTCTTCCCCTTCCTCACACCACTAATTCCACTTTGTTTATTCCAAACAAAGAAAAATAATCTCCGAAAATTACAAAACATAAACTAGAAGACTCATTTTGGGATGAAATATATCTAATGAAATCCTTTTATGAAAACTAAAAGTTGTTACCGGAATAGGTGGTAATATTTTTCATCGATCACTTTGGTTGTATTTCTCTCTAAACTATTCAATTATTGTTAATAAATTATTATGTAATAAAATACATATCATAAATATAATGATATGTTTTTATGAAAACGTTTCAAACTACACCTACACATGTTTCCATCAAATGGGTATGGAATATATCGCTCCTGTGCACGGACGATTACTGCCTCGTAAAAAAATGTCGTTCATTTTTCTTTTACCGCATCTCATGGTTTAGAATTATGATGTAAACATTGTTAATATATGAAATATGTGATATTTATGGTGTATTAATTCTTATTTAATTTTTATAGGACACATTACATCATTATTTTCATTTCTTTTTAAATACAGTTACATCGTTTGTGGATACGTGGACTATTTCCACCTCCAAGTGATGTGGTATGTTCATAAATTGAATGGAATATTTTAATGATGTATTTAATTATTCATGTGTGAAATCAAAAACATATATATTATATTCATGAAAAATTTACCTTTCTTTATATATAATATATCATTTAATTTATTATCATTTTCATACACAAAAAAAGGTTATATCGTCGTTCGTGGATGTGTAGACAACGCATCCTCAACACGATGTGATTGATTTTTCATCCCAATAATTATTTATATAGGAATATATGATTTAATTAAATATTATTAATAATATAATATTCATTTTTGTAATATAAAATGTTTCTTTTCTTATTTCCATAATGATCATTAAAAAATGGAAACGATACTCATGCTTATATATGGCCTACCATCTCCATGATCGTAATGTCAGTTCATTTTTCACAACCATATTCCATAATTAGTTTTAATTTTATATTTTTTGTATAATTATGCTGATTATATGATGATTATTATTTTGGATATCTTTATATAATTACCTATTTGACTATATTCGACCTACCAAAGTTGTTTTTAACACACCAACCAAATTTGGTCAAAACATACTACAAAAAATAAATGTTTAACCAGTGGAATAAAACATTGTAATAAGTGAATTAAAATTAATAATAAAATTGGAAATGTTTCAAAAGAATATAATTTATTAACATAAGTTTATTATTGAGGAAGAGAAAGTCATGTGTCATAAGTCTGACTCATGGTAAGGGATTCGTGTCCCATGTTTGATTTTGCGAGGAATATACAATTTTCACCTATTATTTATTTTTTATGGTCATTATTCTACAGATTTGTCTATTAATATTATTATTCACCCATATTTAATTACATTCCATGTTTAAATTTCAATTTTCTCATCCAATTGGTTTGATTTTAAATTTTCCAAGTGTTTAAAGTTATATTTGAAATCTCATATTCTTTTGTGATTGTTAACATTATCTTGAAATAATCACCTTCTTATAAAATAATTTTCATTAGAAATTTTATTTATTTTAATATATATATATATATATTATTTTCTGATAGATATGTTAATTGATCAAAACATATAACATATTTACATATTTTCACTTTGAATTTTATATAATTTATTGGGGAAATGTTAATAAATATGTATCCTTTACTCAATAGAGACATTTGAAAAGGCACATTGTTTATGATTTAAATTTATTTTTCAATATATGAGAAATTTTTTGGAAAAAATATATTTGGGTTGGGGGAAGTTAATTCAACACTCTCAATATATCAGTAGTATCATCGGATGAAATCTGTAACATCCCAGGTATATACAGATTAATACTTTTTCATATTTGTTAATATTTATGAATTAGATAGTAATTTTTTCTTAAATGGGTGCTATGTTTGATATCATAATTGACACACAACAATGGATTTCTCTGAAATCTTATGTTTCACACAAGATTAATATAAAATGAAAAATAATACATTATTGATATTATTATTTTCAATCATCATTATTGCCCATCCATTATATTAGTGGGAATGAATTGAACAAACTATATTATGTTTACACATGTTTATTAAATGTTTTTACTTTATTCTTTTAAATTTTATAGGGTTAGAATGAGAATATATACAGTTTTAGGAATCAAATACTCTGCTATTTTTAAAAGGTAGTTGCATCACCTTTTAATGGAAAACCCTTTTTAAATCTATGTTTTTTCATATTTCTATATTCTATTTGAAAAAAGTAAACTTTTAATTTGGAATTAGGAATTCCAAATTTACTTTGGATGAAATTTTAGTATTTTTATGATAAAATTCATATTTTAAGGAATAGTGAAAAATACTACATTTTAATTCAAAACTACCTTTTTGTCTAATTTATTTGTATTGTAAGATTATTATTTGAATTGTTTTTAAATTATATTTAGATAATTATTTTATCATTTTATCCAATTTTGGTCATTATATTAAATTCTAAATTGAAATTAGTTATAAACGTATGTCAATCTTTTGATGGTTTTTAATTTTAAAAAAACACTTTTCTCATTTTCAAATAGGGATTAATTTTAAATTATTTACTATAACTTCTATGCTTTTAATTTGAAAAAATGGATTAAATATTAGAAATTATATAGTCTAAATTAT
Source organism: Viscum album (assembly GCA_963277665.1). Taxonomy (NCBI): domain Eukaryota; kingdom Viridiplantae; phylum Streptophyta; class Magnoliopsida; order Santalales; family Viscaceae; genus Viscum; species Viscum album. Next base: position 845,013,007 of record OY728159.1, read on the forward strand.
TTAAATAGGACATTTTTATTTTTTGGGTATTATAAATAGAAACTTTAGTAATCATTTTAATTACCACAATTAAAGAAAATTGTGTAATTAAAGATAAAAATAATATTATAATAATATAAAACTACCCTTAAACTTCTCCAAGTTTAATTTTATGAGTGTATCCCGACCATTAGAATATTTGGGTATATTTTAGGACAACTTGGATCCACTGGGATGTGATTATGACACTTATAAACTTTTAACTAAAAATAAAGACCAAGATTCCATAATCTTGTCTCTCATAATAAAAAAAATTAATATGGGGTTATAAAAGTGATATCTTAGACAACAAATAGTCATAAAAATCTAAAAATATTAACTAAATCATTTTAATTTATTTATAATTTTTATTAATTAAATAAATAAATTAAATGGTGGCACAATGATGATGTAGTAATTTCATAATTAATGAATGAATCAAATAAATGATATTATAAATATTAAAATAAATATTATCATACCCAATTTATTCCATCCATGAATTTTCAAGTTAATTTTGATATTTTATTATTTTTTAAATGAGTTATTTCTAACCTAACTTCCAGATATGATATTTATAAAATTCAACTAATGAATAGTGTCAAAATTGACATAATTTAAATTTTAAAATAAAAAATATTTTATTAAATGATATTAAAATATTAAAAATTTAATATTTGTCCAAATGGTTAGGATACATCCAAATATTACTTAAATGGTGCTTCAGTGTGTATTTTTTCATGTTATGATAATTATATAAAACTGCAAATTGTAAATCACGTAATATCACAGTAACATTAAAATGGGTAAAATAAGGGTTAAACCAAAAATAAAAGGACTAAGAATTATTAAAACCTTATCTGATTTTAATTTTATGATTTTATTCTACCAAAAAGAAACTTATCTTTGAAATAAATGATTTTTGGACCATTTGGAGTCTAAATTGAATTTACATTAATTTAATATTTTTAGAGTTTCCAAGGGTGCCCCTCCCCTCTCCTATAAAAAGGTACCCACTATTCTCTAATAATCACACTTCCAAATCCATTTGGATCTACCACGATCTACCTAAACCTTTTACTAGAATCCATCCCCATGTTCTTGAGGCCTTATTTTAGGCAGAATAGCCTTCATAGAGGTATTAAGGTGTTCTTCATAGGTGATCTACTAAAGAAGAGGTATCATTTTTTATTTTTTTCTATTTCATTTCTTCTTCCACTTCCTATTAATATTCATCTTTTAAGATGAAATAATTAATCTTGTAGCCTAAATATACTAAGATATTATTATGGCAGTATCATCACTAAAATACATCTCAAATTTCATCAAATGGGAAATGAACATTTTGTTCGTGTGTATGAAGGACTACCACATTGCAAACCAATTTAGTTCATTTTTCCTTACATTCTATCAAGACTGGTTATAATGAAGGAAGAAATTTTTTTATATGATATTTATGAGATATTTATCATTTTAAAATAATTATATTTCAATTCTTTTCTTACCTTCATTGCACAATAAAATGATAGCGTCGTTTATGTGTATGTGTGAACTATCACCTCCATGAAAAGATGTGAATTGTTTTTATTCACCACATTAATTTTAGGATATAATATAAATATATTTAAATGATTATTATGATTTTAATAATATTATGATCATTATGTAAAGGGAAAATAATAATTAGCTTATTTCAACAAAGATAAATGATAAATGGAAACATTAATCACGTGTACGTATGACTTACCATCTCTATGATTATAACATTGTTAATTTTTCATATCCATATTTATTAAATGGGTTTAAAATTAAAATTGATATATAAAAGTGATTATTATTTCATGAATATTTTTTTGTAGATGATTTAATAATGACCACATGGACTTTTGGCATCAATCCAAGTTTATTATCAACTTAATTACTGAATATCCACAAAACGTCTGATATGGACTTAAATAATTATGTAATTTTTATAACATGGTTATAAGTGATATAAAAGGAGTAATAAAATTTGAAAAGGTTTTAAAGAAAGTAGAAATTAAAATATTTTTATTATTCATGAATATAAGGTGTGTATGTGATGAGTCGAACTCAAGGTAAGGTACTTCGTCTCAATCTCCTTTCAGTGAAGCATATTTTGATAATATATACCACATTCATTAATACGGTGTTTATTCAACCCCTTTGACTTTTAATTCCCTTCCACAGTTTTCAAAAGGAATATTTCAATATGAATATTTTGACTAAATAAAAAAATGAATGTTTTTAACATATGTGGAAATAATGACCTCTCTACCACAATGACCATTATTTGGTATTTGGATTCCCCTACATACCGTAATGTTTTTAAAATAAAAGTATATACCATACTCCTTTTTTCAGTATTTTGGTAATTAAAATTTTTTTGAGAATGGATTGATTATATCAATATCTTGAAATAATACATTATTTTTGTGATGTGAAAATACTATTTTTCTTTTATGAGTGGTTTATGTGATAAGATTATGTTATGCTTCTTGGGAATTGGTTATCTCTATGTGTGGTTCCTTGATAAACAAATGGAGGGTAAGCTCGTGATAGCTCTCCAATTCATTGGGTAATGAGATGGAGCTAAATGATAAGTTTTCTCCTAAGAGATTTAGGGAATATATTGTGATGGGTGTTCCAAATGTAACCATGAAGGTTACTCCCTATGTAGCTGTGGAAGATACGATGTATGTATGATATAGATTACACAAGTTATCTTTATGAATTATAATTTCTTTGATGTTTTTCAGGATTCTTGTGATTTCATGGGTTTATAAATATTCTGGGAATAATGTTTTCTTTCCTTATTTTATATCCCTTACATAGATTTTTCTGCTTATCCCATGATTTAAAATGTTTTCATGTGTTATAAAGATGGGTAAGGGAAAGCAAGAAGTAATAAATATTTTTATCAGGAAAAAGAAATCATGTTTACTTTTAAATGTTTTATATTATAGAGGAAACTGATACTGTTTTATTTGTATCCACTCTGTATGTAATAGTTATGGACTAATTAACTAAAGCTCTAAACCTGAACGGATCATCAATATGAATTATTGACATAAATCAAGATTATCAATATTTGTGGTTGGGGCCTTATAGTTTGTATCAAAGTTTGGATTAGATAAAATTGTGGGTTAGGATATTGATAATATTGTATCCATAAATGATTTTTTTCTTTATATTCCAATTGAAATGATATATCATTTTAAGATTATCATGTTTCTTAATCTATGTAATGTTTGTTCAGAATGGTTTTCCATAGAGGAAATAGGGTAGCTATGCAGAGAAGACTTTAAGATGAAAATAACCTTCCCAATCAGTAACCTAAGATGTTCAAAATCAGAACTGAATAGTTTTTTGTTGTGATAGAATATTTGACTCATGTTATAGATAGTGGTGGTATCCATGCATGAGGTCATCCAGATAAACCACAGAGGAACATATCGATAGTGGATCATTTCATAAGGTAACATACTTCATCATTCAGGGGATTATCTGAACTCGTAGTAGAAAAAGGGTGGATTAAATCACTATAAAATACATTTTATTCCGTTTGGTGTTTATAAAATTAAATGTTTAGTCTTGTTATTTACCATTTATATGGTGACGCCGATCAATGGTGGTTGATGTTTAATTATATCATAGACAGTGAAGATCTTGATGTTATGGATTGGGATGAATTCAAAGGTATGTTTCTTGAGAAATATTATCCTATGGTGGTTCGACTTAGGATGTAAAAACATTTCTTGGAATTAAGGAATGATGAGGACTCCGTGGCTGTATACAAAGAGAAATTTACATGACTGGCATGGTACGATCCAAATTTCATATGAGATATTGATACTAAAGTAAATAATTTTAAATCAAGATTAAAACCAATATATTTAAGGGTGTTGGCTTCTTATGAGTTCAATAGTTATGAATTTTTTTTGATGTGCAGAGAATGTGGAAATTGAGTTTTCCAATGATCATGTGTTCTTTCACAACCAACAGAACAAGAGGTTGAGGTCATATGAGAAACGGTAGAATTCATTAAAAAAGTATGATGATAAGAAAATAAGGTTTAAAATTTGTGAAACCTTTGGTGAAAATCCCATTGGGGAGTGCCTTTTTAATTTTGGTAAGTGCGTCTGATGTAGTAAGATGGGACATAAGCCTCGTAACTGCACTAAAAAAGATAAAGATAGTAGTAAGATAAAATCTAATTTAAAATTAATAAAATATTATAAGTTGAATTATTTTACATACATAAATTCATTTAAATTTATTTTTTCATTTAATTTCCATTCTTGTTATGTGGGGGGTTTCCCATGCATTTTTTTAGGAATGGGTGATTTTTCATAATTTGGGCCAAACCGAGAGCCCATTTCCATATTTAAAAACCAATTTTGTTTCTTTGTTATCTCTATCGTTTTTAAACATTTTACACACATTCAACTTACCAATTGTCATACCCTAGAATATTAAAACTACCATATCCTTTTGGACCACATAGGAATCCATAATCATGATGTATTTGTGTTTTTTATTAAGGTATTGGGCCAGCCTGAAAGCTCATTTCCTACTTTAAATGTTTTTTCAATTCTTTAATATCTCATTAAATATTAATATTATGTCGGTTATTCCAACTCTTACCCAATACCACTTACCCAAGTCATTCCCCCATGCTCTCCTCCACCACTTTGGATCTCATCTTCATTGCGAATTAGGGTGAAACTTATATGTATTTATCAAATCGTCTAGATTTGAAGAGGTAAATTGTTTCTTTCATAACTCCTTCAATTTTTACTCTTTTCCTCTATTATTGTTCCTACATGACCATCTAAGCCTTATTCAACCCTCACTTGCATTTTTGGCTATTTTGAAACTCTTATAATGGTGGGTTTGGGTCATTTTATTCAAGATATCTCAAGTAAGTGGGTTTCCTCTCATGTTCCTCCCATTCGCTTTGGGTTTCTTAAATTTTTAAAGAGTTTATAATATATCCAGAAGCTAGGGTATGTACCTAGGGTTTATCATTGAGTATTTTTGATGAAATATTGTTGATTAGGGATCGAATTCACTTCCTAGGGGTGTGGAGGTGGTGCAGTTGAAGTTTTGCACCAAGATTTGGAGTTTTTGGCACAAATGGTAGGTGGTTCTATGTGTAAGAATCCTAATATGAGTTATAATTGCTTCATTTATATTTTTATCATGTTCCTCTAACATTATGTTTTGTGAGGGAACCATTTTTGGTATTATTTATTAAGAGTTTAGTTTCAAATCTTCATATTTGTTTTAAAATTTTGTGTTTTTCATGTGTATCTTTTGTGGTGTTATTTGACGTCATTTTATTCTATTTGAGAGTGGTTCAATAAATGTTAATAGATATTACTACATTATTTTGGATTTTTATTGGTGTGATTTTGGCCTTGAAATAGGGTTTTTAAATGGGTTTTGTGTGAAAAAACATGGTTATACTTCATGGGATTGTTTTATGAAAATTATAAATGATTCATTGAGTTAAATGATGTGGAAAAAGGATGTAAATGTACTATTTTGGTGAGTGTGTTAACTTAATATGGGTATTTTATATGTAAATCAGTGATTTAAGATGTCAAACATTTTTATAATGTTTTATAAATTGCTGAAATGATTTATCAAATTGCAAGAATGGTGTGAAACACGTTTGTGGGCTGTTTTGTGTTGGTATGATGTGAAAAACGAATTTTTATATGTGAAAGGAGTATTATGTGACATGTCTATGGGATGTTTTTTGTGTGTGACTTGGAAGAGTTATTTTAATGTGAGAATTGAATTTCCTTACATGTGGAACTTTTTTGAGCACAAGAGGGAAAACCCGGGTATCTAGGTTGGTGGATGAGTACTAGTATGCTAGTGATCCCGTGGGGTTTTCACCCTGTTTAACATAGTATGTTTGATAATTAAAACACTAAATAAACTGTTATGATTATTATTATGATGTTGGTGGACCACTAGGTTATGGGAATGATCCCCATTAGTGGCTCGGCTGCACAGGAACATATATTTTTATGGTTACTTTCATCGTGATACGAGGTATGTGGGACCCAGAGTGAGCTAGTGCCTTGGGGTTATTTCTAGTTTCTTGTGTTCATTAGATACTTTATGCTTACCATTATCATATGGTATGTTTGGAGGGAAAATTTATTAGCTCTTTAATTATATTTATATGTTTTGATTCATCAAATTAGCCCACATGAAAACTGTTTTTATTTAAAGATGCATCTCTTTAAAATTATTATTAGCATTTCGTGTTTATGAAAACGTGAAAACATTTCATCCTTGAATGTTTACCACATGGAATCTTTTAGTGGGGTGATCCTACTGGGATTTTGATCACACCCTACATACACCCTTGGTTGTAATAAGACTTGGTTATTTTGTCGTAGGTTTGGGTAATGCTTTTAGTGTCACTGGCTCGGGTTCTTAGCGGTTCATCTTGGAACAGTGTCATGGAGATGGCTTGGGGGAGGTGCCCCTTTTCCATGAAAAGGTTCATGGGATATTAATTTTGGGTTTCTACATTTTTTATAGTCTTTCATAATTTTTTTAAAATATGTAATTAAATTCAAAAAATTTGTAAAAGATTGTTTGTTTTAAAAAATCAAGATTTGTTATATTGGATTTGTTTATTGATTTATGTTTATAAAATTGGATCAATCATTCCCAAATTCCATTTTGTGGTACCCAAAAAATATTTCCAGCCCGTGGGGATCGGGAACTCCCTTCGGGCCTTTCCATAGGCCGGTTTGGGTGACAATTTTTATAGTAAACAGATCTGGTTCATGACAACATTGAGTTGAATTTAGGGTAGTTTCACTCATTAGTTTATGTTATTTGGGGAATATTTGGGATATTCTATAGTTTTTATTTTTAGGACCTCACATTTCTATTATGGTTAGGGAGTCTGACTAGCACATCATGTGATGTGATTTAAGTCTCCAGGGGAATTTGGGTTTTATCTATGTCCCTTGGTTTTATTCGTTTGATGAAAATTGGGGGAAATGAAAAGATAGTTGGGATAATGGTATCAGTGAGCTCTCAGGGCTTGGAAAGATATGTGGAGCTGAGGATATTTCCATAGAACACTGTCCTTGATGATGAAGTGATTGGTGCATGGACGCTAACCATATGTCTAAGTCACCCATAGAAACAAGTTTCATATCACATTATCTCGTGTCTCTTCGGGTTGAGATCATGGAACTTGGTTTTAGAGAAGGACTTGATTTAATAAATGTGAACATTCATGAAATTATTTTTTAGTAAATCTGGAGTGGATTGATTTATGAAATGGTATAACTAAATTTTCAGAATTTTTTGAAATGGAAAATGGTTTGTTTACACCTCTTTTGAAAGCTGAAACTATGTTAAAGTTGGTTTATAAAAAAATCAATAATGTTATATAATCTATTGAATGATGATTTAATGGGATGAAATGTTTTAGATTTCATGTGTGGATTTTGGAAATGGAATTTAATTTGGTATGAAGAGATAATTTGAAAACTTTTGTGAAATTTTGGAATTTTTTTTAAAGAGAAGAGTTGATTTCCAAATTTAATAGTGATTTATTAAACAGAGATTGTCATGCAATTAGACGTTTTTTAAAATGGGCTAAAATGTTTTAAAATTATTATACATGAATTTAAAGAGAATTTTTATTGAATGATTGGTGATCTTTTGAAATGTTTTACGAATCATTGGAACCTTGTTTTAAATAAGAATAAAGGAGTTTTCAATGTAATGGGGTTTGATGAAAGAGATTTTTCATAATACCAAGAGTGTTTTTAAATGGTATAAGATGTTCTAAAATTTATGGGTCTGGCTTGAAAGTGAGTTCTTATTTTAATGATAGGTCCTTTAAAAATAGAGTTTTTTAAAATGTAAATTGGGATTTTGATTTTTTTCGTTAGCCGTCTTAAGAAAAAACTATGTATCGGTTGACTATTTTGGTTTTGAAAAGTGGAAAGAATTTTTGTTTTAACATTTGGTATTTCCATGGGCTACCACATGCATGGGGTTACATGGGATGATTGATGGTTAATGGAATAGTTGTATGAGTGTCAGGATGGATATGAGGACGATTCCTGGTGTGGCATGGAAATATGCATGTGTGAGGTCCATGGGATTCCATTGGTGGATACACTAACCGCTAAATCGTTGATTTTAAAAGAGATGATTTTAGAGGAAAACATGATGTATTGATGACTGGTTTGGGATGGTTTTTCTTAGGTGATTTTTTAAATTTTTTCATTGTGGTATTTTTTGAGTCCAAGAACCCCACTTGTTTGAACGGTGTTTTGGGTTTGTGTTTGGTCGGTAAGCTAGTTTGAATGGATAGTTAGTGGTCTCTTCTGAGAAGTTTTCAGGAATCCTTTTTGGTGGTTCCCCTCATCTATTCGGTTCTATTTTGTGTCATGTTTCAACAAATGGACCACCTTGGATGGTTCTTTGGGTTCCCTTGTTGTATAAGGTACACCCCCACTATGAGTTAATGCACGACTAAAGTGTAGCCCAGATTTTTTGCAATTATAAGATCCTATAGTTGATTAATATAAGGAATTGTTTTCTCGGTCATTATAGATTTAGTCTGCACCCTTTAATTCCTTGGTTTTTTGGATCCTCTTAAAGTGGGGGAGTTCTCATGGATGGTTGAAAGAGACCATAGTTTCATAAGTTACCTGATTTGTCAAAGGTGAAAGTAATTTTGGGTTTTATGTATGGATGGTCTTTAAGAGGGCCTTTGGGTCCTTCATAGTCTCTTCGATGTAGGGATTCATGTTAAACCATCAAGTTAGGAAATATGGTCCTTAGAGGTTGTTATAGCCACTTTCTAAAATTTTGTGTTGTTTGGGGACTTGGCATAATGTCCCTTCCAATGTATTGCCTCTATCAGTCAAAATTGTCATGTTCGGTGATCCTTTGTGATGTCATTGGACCGTTTGATTGTAAAGGTAAAGTAGTAATATCATTTGTGAGTCTTTTTTTGTCAGATTTGTTTCAACATTCGGGAGATCACAACATCCTTTTTTTAGAGGAAGGTGTTTCTATATATCCATTCCTCTTTCTATTTCACATCCGAAGAAACAAGGGGAGATGTGGGTTTGTCTTCAAAGTACTTGTTTTAGTGAAATGTTGGGTTATGGTAAAGTGATATTGGAATGTGTTATGTCTTAGAGAACCCATCTGGGATCAGGGAATAGTTTTAATGGAACCAAAAGAAGAAGTTCCATTAAGGGTGTTTCTAAATATTAACTGGGAGGCCGAAGATGCTTCAATCATTTGAGCTCCAGCCAGAGGTCTCGGAGTGAAGCTGGCATGTAGTCAGGGGAAATCATGTGGTTGTTCAAACATTTGGTCAAAGTCATGTCCTCATTATGAAATATGGGAGAAGTTTAAACCTCTAGTGGCATCATCTTTATTCATTTCTTCCCATTCAGTGGAAAGAGGTGGAGGGACTCTTGCCCATGTTATCGCCCAATGTCATTCTTTCCCCCTATGGGTTCCATTGAGTTTTTTAGAAAAGTTTTAAAACTGACTAGATAGTTTGAGCACATGGTTTGTGCATAATTATTAGTAATTTTTCCTCAAACATCCATGCAGATAGAGGTATTCCCAAGTTTAGTGAATGGTTTCCTAAACCATGCAGACTAACCATGTGGTCTTCCCAAATCATTAAATTTTTTGGTCCTCTTGTGTCGGCCCATGCTGGCCGGTTAAGATGGTTGGTTCTTATTTTGGGGATACCCACTATGAGTATCATGAATTTTCTGTTGGAAATGTCTAATGGAAGTTTACCCCTTGAACTATGGATTCCATTCAGGCCTCCCCTGTTAGTGTCCTGATTCTGTCTCGGGAAAATTTAATTTGTCTTTTATGGTGGGGAGGCCATTTGTGTCTCCTCATACTAGTAACTTAGATTTGTCATTGGTTTTGGGTTAGAGGTATGTAGTCTCATTCATATATATCTAACTACCAACATTGTCCTTGGTAAACATTGGGACTGGAGATCGCCCAATGGTTTAGTTAATGTAACTTAAGAATCACCTTGTTCGATGTTGTTGTTCGTTTGGGTAACTTTCTTGATTATTGTTCGGATAGTGTTTGAGGAGTTTTATATTGGGATAAAGTCTAAATGTGATTGATTGTCTCAAGAAAGTAGTATAATTTTTGTTTTGGGAAAGTATTACTTCCTTAATTGATCACTAGATGTGTTTTGGCCTTTGGGGGCGAAGCTTGGCAAAGGAGTCCATTTCGGCCTTTCGATTGGGTTTGGTTTCTTATTTTGGCCTTGTGGTGGCTTTTCATGGGTGGAAAGATTTATGGTGGTTAGAATTGTAACATCCATAACTTCTTTTAAATTTTTTTTCATTTAACTTCCATTCTTCTTTGTTCTTGGGGTTTCCCGTACATTTTTTTTGGAATGGGTGAGTTTTCAGGATTTGGGCCAAACTGTGAACACATTTCCAAATTAAAAAAACAATTTTTTACACTTATAAATATTTCATTTTTCAAAATTTTACACCCATTCCACAACCCAATTTTCATGCCCTAGAATATTAAAACCATCATATCCATTTGGACCACGTAGAAATCTATAATCATGAACGATTTTGGGTTTTTATTAATGTATTGGGCCATCCTGAAAGCCCATTTCTAGCGTTAATGTTATTTTAATCCTTTAATATCTCATTAGATTTTTATATTTTTTTGGTTATTCCAACTCTCACTTGAGTACACATACCCAATATGCACCCCCATGCTTTATTATCCCTCATTTGAGCAAATCTTCATTGTGAATTAGGGCGAAAAATCTCTGGATTTCTCAAATCGTCCAGATTTGAAGAGGAAAATTATTTCTTTCATAAATCCTTCAATTTTACTCTATTTCCCCCATTATAGTTCTTACATGACCTCCTCAGCCTTATTTGAGCCTTGCTTTCAATTTATTCTGATTAGAAATTTAGATACTGGTGTATTTGGGTCGTTTTATTCAATATATCTTGAGTAAGTGTGTTCCCTCTCATGTTCCTCCCATTTTCATAGGGTTTCTTCAAATTTTAACGATTTTATAAAATGTCCATCAGCTAGGTTTCGTACCTAGGGTTTAAACTTGAGTTTTGTGGGTAAAATATTGTGGATTAGGGCTCGATTTCACTTCCTGGTGGTGTGGTGGTGGTGCGGTTGAAGTTTTGCACCAGGATTTGGAGTTTTTTAGAACAAAGGGTAGGTGGTTCCATGTGTAATCATCCTAAGATGAGTTAGAATTATTTAATTTTTATTTTTATAAAGTTTCTATTACATTATGTTTTTTGTGGGAAACAACTTCGGTAGTATTGATTAAGAATTTAGTTTCAAAGTTTCATATTTGTTTTTAAATGTGAGTTTTTTCTGGGTATCTTTTGTGGTATTATTTGAGGTAATTTTAAAACATTTTACAGTGGTTTAGTAAATTTTTATAGGGCTGAAAAATCAATTTTGGATTGGTATTGGTGTGATTTTATCCTTGAAAGAGGTTTTTTAAATGGGTTTTGTGTGAAAAGCATGGTTATACCCCCTAGGATTCTTTTATGAAGATTGTAAATGATTTATTGAGTTAAACATAGTGGGAAAAGGATGTACATGTACTGTTTTGGTGAGTTTCTTCACTGAATATTGGATTTTTAAAGGTATAGTGGTGATTTAAGATATCAAACATTATTATAATGCTTTATAAATTTCTTAAATGTTTTATCAAATTGCAAGAAAAGTTTGAAACACATTTGTGGGCAATTTTGTGCAAGTATGATGAGAAAAAAAAGACTTTTTTTGTGTGAAAGAAGTATTATGTGACATGTGTGTGTGTTTTTTGGTTTGTGTGTGACTTGTAAGTGGTATTTGAATACGAAAAGCTTATTTCATGGCTTCTGGAACTTGTTTGAGCATAAGAGGGAAATCCCGGGTATCTAGGTGGGTGGACATGTACTAGTATATTAGTGATCTGGTGGGGTTTCTCCCCTATTTCATGTAAATATTTTGATGATGAAAACACTCAATAAACTGTTATTATATTTATTATGATGTTATTGGAGAAAAAGGTTATGGGTATGATCCCTACTAGTGCATCATGTACACGAGAAAAGATATTTATATGGTTACATTCACTGAGATATGAGGTACATGAGACCCATAGTAAGCTAGTGCCTTGGGGTTATTTTATGTTTCTTGTGCTCATTAGATACTCTATGCTTACCATTGGCATAAGGTATGTTTGGATAGAAAATTCATTTTCTTCAGAATTCTATTTAAATGTTTTGATTCTTTAAAGTATCCCATTTGAAAACTGTTTTTCTATAAAGTTGCATCTCTTTAAAATTATTATTAGCATTTCATGTTTATGAAAACATTCAAGATTTTTGTCCTTGATTGTTTATAACAAGGAATATTTTAGTGGTGGCATCATATTGGGCTATGTATAACACCCTACATACACCTTTGGGTGTAATTAGACTTGTTTATTTTGTCGCAGGTTTGGCTAATGCTTTAAGTGCAAGTGGTTTGGGTTCCTAACGGTCCTTTTTGGCACATTGTCATAGAGATGGCTTGAGGGGGGTGCCTCTTTCAATGAAGAGGTTCATGGGTTGTCCATTTTGGGTTTCTTCATTTGTTATATTATTTTAGAATTATTTTGAAATATTTAATTCAATTCTGAATTTTTAGATGGTTTGTTTTTGAAAAAACAAGATATGTTATATTGGATTTTATTTGTGGTTTTATGTTTATAAACATAGGAAAATAATTCCAAAATTCCATTTTGTGACACCCATGCACTTTTTCTATCCTGTGGGGATCGGGAACACCCTTTGGGCCATCCCACCCTCCGGGTTGTGTGCCGGTTTTTATGGAGACCAGATCCAATTCGTGACAAATGAGATGGGTCATTATGAAAATGAGTTTCCAATGAAGAACTAGAATGAAATGAAGTAACCAAACATTAATTAGAAAGGTGTGGTTAAATATTTTGCAACTACTTCAAGAGATATAGGGCCATAAAATGAAGTGGTATTAAAAAAATTGTTTGTTTGTTCATATTATGATAATGTGTGTTGGATCCAGAGTCTACACATTCTTTCATTTATGAGAAATTATCTAGAATATTAGAAAGGCTACCTCATAAAATAAATCCAGAACATATGGTAAAAACACCTTGGGAAAGTTATTAGGCAAAAAGACATTATAAGAATATTCATGTCCTTGTATTTGGAAATAATCTACCTACAGACAATATTTTTTTGTCTCTAGTAGTGTTTTATGTTATTCTGTGTATGTATCGGATTTTGATTTACCATTATAAGATTGACTATAGAGCTAAATAAGTTTCTTTCTAGAAATACTTTTAGTTTATGAATAAGAATGAACCCTTACCATTGAAAACATATTAGGAAGCTGGGAAACCGTTGAAAGATGAAAATTAATGTTACCTTGAACAAATTATTGAAAACAATAAAATTGATCAGATTAATGATGTGATATTGTTAAATGAGTGTGTTGATGTTTTTTATTATGCGTTTTTTGGTACTATACCTAATCAGGAAGTTGAATTTACTATTGACTTATTTCATGATGCTAATCTAGTATCAGAATCCCCATATCAAATTACTCTGATTGAACTTGTAGGGGTAAATAATTAATTGCATGAGTTATTAGTTAAAGGTTTCATTAGACCTTTCATAACACCATGGGGTGATCTTATCTTGTTTGTTAAAAATAAAGATGGCCCAATGAGAATTTCCATTGATTATAGGGACTTGATTAACATCACTATTAAGAACAATAATCACTTCCCTTTTATTATGATTTGTTTGATCAGATCTAGGGAGCACAATATTTTATATGGTTGGATTGAGGTTGGGGTACAATTATTTGAAAGTAAAGGAATCAAACATTATGAGGTCCGTATTTTGTATTAGATATGTCCATTATGAATTTATAGAGATATCATTTGGGTTAACTATTTCACCTCCTATATTCATGGTTTTTATGAATAGAATATTCCATGTATTCTTGGATAAGTTTTTGGTTGTATTTAGTGATGCTTTTTTGGTATATTATGAAAGTAAATAGGATTATGAAATTCTTTTTTGGGTTGTCTTGAAAACCTTAAAAGAAAAAGAAACACTATTGTAAATTCAATAAGTGTGAGTTTTTAAAAAAAATTATATTCCTTAGTCACATTGTTTCTAAAGATTTCATAACTTGTTATCCTGTTAAAATAAAAGTTTTGACGAATGTATAGACCCAAAAATATAATCGAGATTCATAGTTTTCTTGGTTTAGCAGGTTATTAACAATGGTTTGTTGAAAATGTTTCTTGTTTATCTATCCCATGAACTATGTTAAATCGAAATTGTGTTATGTTCAATTGGACAAACAGATGTGAGGATAGTTTCCGAAAACTGAAAAATTGATTGGTGAATACTGTAGTTTGGGAACTACCTTCCAAAAATGGTGAATTTTTTATTTACAATGAAGATTTGTTGAAAGGAATAGGTTGTTTCCTAATGTAGAATTATCAGGTAATTACTTATTCTTCATGTTAGTTTAAAACTCATGAGTTAAATTACACTACACATGATTTGGAATTATATGTTATTTTTTTATTTAAATATTTGGAGGAATCATCTATATGGAGTGAAATTTAAAATATATTTTGACCAAAAAAGTTTGAAGTATATATTTACTCAGAATGAATTGAACATGAAATAGAGAATATGGTTTGAAATGATCAAGGATCTTGATGGCATGATTGAATACAATTTTGGAAAATAAAATAAATAGGCTGATGATTTGAGTAAAAAGAGTTATGCTACTTTAACCTTGCTATGTTTAGAAATAGATCCTATGGTTAATGATTTGATAAATTTTGTCTTCGAAGTTGTTTGTGCAGGAAATTAATTTTTTTATTTTAGGTTTTAGTGCAATCGTCTCAATCAGACAGAATTAAGAAAGTGCATAAGGATGATAGTGAGTTACAGAAAAAGTTATAATTGGTTCAGAAGGGTAAGTTACCTGAATTTAACATTATTGATGATTGTATTTTGAGATTTTTGAAGATATTTTGGGTGCATTGTGATTCATTGTTGAATAATGTTTTGTTATGTGATTCTCATAGTTATCCATTTACAGTTCATCCTAGAAGTACTGATATGTACAGATATCTTCAAGATTATTACTAGTGGGATTGAATGAAAAGACATATCACTGACTTACTGTGAATTTTTTGACTTGTTAGCAGGTGAAAGTAGAATGATAGTTGTTTAATGAGATGCTTTACCATTTTCCAGTACAAGAGTGGAAATAGGAAAATAAATCCATGGATTTCATAGTGGAATTACCAACTAATTATCAAGGTAATTAATGTGATATGGGTTATTGTCGATCAATTGACTAAATATTCTCATTTTAATCATATTTGAGATACTCTATCCCCATATCAACTTTCTTATTATTATATTACAGAGATAGTTAGGTTATATGGAGTTCCACACTCTATTGTATCTGATCGTGATCTCATGATCACTTCTAAATTTTGGAAAGTCCTTCAAAATTCATTGGGAACTGTATTAAATTTTATTATATCTTTTTATCCTCAATCAGATGGGAAATCAGAACGAAAAATTCAGACCTTCAAGGATCTTGAACGTACTTGTTCAATGGTTTACTAGGGATGTTGGGAACAACATATTTCTGTGGTTTTGTTTTCATATAATAATATTTTTCATTACAGTATACAGATTTCACCATTTGAGGCATTATATTGAATGTAGTGTCAAACTCTTCCTTTATGGGATGAAGTTGGTGAAATAATGTTGATGGGAAGTAAATTGGTAGAAGATATGGAAGAAAAATATTATTTGATTCAGAAACACATTAGGAAACCTCAATGTAGGAAGAATAGTTATACAGATAACTGGAGGAAGGATCTTTTTTTATAGGTAGGTGATCATGCATTTCTCATGGTTTCACCATGGAAAAGTATGACGTGTTTTGGTAAGAATTTAATGATGATTCCACGATTCATTGAACCCTATGAACCCTTAGGGAATGTTGGATTTGTTGGATACAAATTGGATTTACCTTTGAGTTTATCCTAGGTACATAAAGTTCTTTATTTTTCAATGTTGAGAAAATATTTGTTGGATCAATCTCATGTTTTGTGTCTAGAATTAGTTCTGTTGAAAGAGAATCTTTCTAATAAAAAATACATATTCCATATTCTTGAACATAAGACGAAAGTGTGGTATAATAAAATGATTCATAAAGATAATGTTTTTTGGAAAATTAATATTGTTGATGAAGTGACTTGGGAATCTAACAACTCTATGGGAGTGAAATACCCCTACTTATTTTATAAGTTAATAAAATTGTGGGATGTAATTTTTAAAATGGGGGGGAGGATGTAACATCATAATTATTTATAGAATAATAAATTTTCATATTTATTAATATTTATGAATTATATAGTAATTTTTATTTAAAGGTGCACTATGTTCGATAGCGTACTCGATAGGCAATAATGGGTTTCTCTAAAATCTTATGTCGCAGACAATATTAATATATAATTAAAATAATGAAATATTATTATTATTATTTTAAAGTGTAGTTATTTTCTAGTCATTATATTGGAATAAATGAATAAAACTACCTATATTATGTTTACATATGTTTGCTATATGATTTTACTTTCTTATAATAAATTTTAGAGGCTTAAAATGAGAATAAATACAATTTTAAACATAAAATACTACAATATTTTTAAAAGGTAGTTTTACCACATTTGGGTGGAGAAACCTTATTAAATATAGTTTTGTCACTTTTATATGGTCTATTTGATAAAATAAACTTTATTTGGATGGTTCACATCCAAATTTACTTTGGTTGAAAGTTTGGTATTTTTATGATAAAATTTTGATTTTAATGAGTAGTGAAAAATACTACATTTTAATTCAAAACTGCATTTTCTTATAATTTATTTTTATTGATAAATTATTTTTTGAATTGGTTTTATTGTATATTTAAATTAAGTTTTTATTATTTAATCCAATTTGTGTCATTGGAAGTAATTTCAGATTGAAATTTGATATAAACCTATATCAATTTTTTTATTGTTTTTACTTTTAAAAACATGTTTTCTTGTTTTGACAACGAGGATTAATTTTAAATTATTTATTACAAATTATTTGTTTTTAATTTATAAAAATGGATTAAATATTTGGAATCATAAGGTCTAATTTTTTTAAATAGTTCCTTTTTATTTTTTTGACATTATTAATATTAACTGTAGTAATTTTTTTAATCGCCACAGTTAAATGTAAATCGGGTAATTAAAGGGAAAATATTATAATAATATAAAAATTTCCTTACACCAATTCTAATTTAATTTTGTGTGTGTACCGACCATGACAATCCTTGGGTTGATTTTAGTACCACTTCGAGCCACATGGATGTAATTATGAAACATATAAACATTTTGTTTAAAATAAAGACCAAGATATCAAAATCATGTCTCACATAACTGATACAATATTAATATGGTATCATACAAGAGATATATTTGAATTTAAATATTCATTAGAAATCTAAAAATATTACCTAAATCATGGTAATTTATTTATAATTTTTAGGAAATAAATAATTAAATTAAATAGTGACACATAGATAATGTAGTAATTTATTAATTAATGAAAGAATAAAATAAATGATATTATAAATAATAAAATAAATATTATCATAAATAATTTATTCCATACATGAATTTTAGGGATAATTTGTTAAAAAAATTATTATTTGATGGAGTTGGTTCAAACTTATTTTCCTGCTATGATATTTCTTAAATTCACCTAATTAATAGTGTCAAAATTGTACTATTAGTATTTTAAAATATAAAATATTTTATTAAATGATATTAAATTACAAAAAAAATATAATATTTGTCCAAATTGTTAGTAAACATCGAAATATGACATAAATAACACTTGTGTGGGTCATTTTACAAGTTGAGGTAATTACATTAACCAACAAAGTGTAATTAACATAATATCATGGTAAGATTAAAAGGGTAAAATAAGGGTTAAACCAAAAAATAAGAAATAAAAAATTTTAAAATTTGTCTAATTTTAATTGGATAATGTATATTAAACCCAAAAGCATCTTATCTTATAAATAAATGATTATGGGACCATTTGGAACCTAATTGTAATTTATATTAATTAAATATTTTAAGAGTTTCCAAGGGTTCCCCTCCCCTATCCTATAAAAAGTTCCCACTCTTCTCTAATACTCACACATAAAAAGACTTTTTTCAGAAACTTTCAAACCAAAACTCTTCTGATAATCCATCCCCATGTTCTTGAGACTTTAGTTTAGGCAGAAAACTTATCTTATAGGTATTAAGGTGTTCATCAAAGGTGATCAACTGAAGAAAAGGTATCACTTTTTAAGTCTTTCTGTTTTATTTCATCTTTCACTTCCACTAAATATTATTCATCTATTATGGAATAATAAGTACATTATCCTCAATTTAATGAGATATTATTATGACAACATTACCATAAAAATCCATCCCAAATTTCTTCAAATGGGAAATCAACATTTCGTTCATGAGTACGGAGGACTACCGCCACCCGAACCGATATAGTTTATTTTTCATTACCATCTATCAAGATTTGTTATAATGATGGAATAAATGTTTATATATAATTATAATGCCATATTTATTATTGTTAAAAAATAATATTTCAATTATTTTCTTACCTTCTATGCACATAAAAATGATAACATCATTCGTGTGTACATGTAAACTATCATCTCCACGAATCGATGTGAATTGTTTTCACTCACCACATCACTTGTATGGTATATATAAGTATATTTCAATGATTATTATGATTTTATAAATATTATGATAATTATGTAAATGTATAATCATAATTACCTTTATTTCTATATTGATAAATGGAAAATATAAACGTTACTCATGTGTATGTATTACTTACCATCTCTAAGATTGTGACATTGTTAATTTTTCATACCCATATTTAATGAATGGATTTAAAGTATAATTGATATAAAAAAGTTATTATTATTTCATTCATATTATTCTTGAGATGATTTATGTATGACCACATTTAATATCGACAACAATTCAAGTTCATTTGTGACCCCAACACCTAATATTGACAAAATGTCCAAGATGAACAAAACAAAATTATTTAATATTTATAACATGGTAATAAGTGATATAAAGGTATAATAACATTAAAAAATGTTATCAAGAAAATATAAATTAACCTAATTTTTGTCACAACCCGTCATTGGGGCATGTGTCGTGACTACCACAAGCCCGCCTTCCATAGGCCAGGGGCTGGGGACTAGCACCAAAGATGTAAATCCCAATCAAAAACAGAATTCATTGCCTTTACGAAATGAAAGCACGCACAAACAGAGTACAAGAAGAAGCTACACTAAGTAAAGAAGTATAAAAACGTGTTGAAAGTACGAGGGGCTAGAAATACAAGCCCAAAAAAAGATACAGCTACAACTGAAAGTAAAGTACAACTCAAAGTACAACAGCTGAAAGGTGACAAGAATCTCCTGGATCGTCCTCCGGGTTCCTACCTGAAGGGTAGGTACAAATTTCTTCCTCCGCACTCCTTGTATGTCCGTCTCCTCTTGGTACCAACTTGTCGTGAGATCCACCTCCGGGTACCGACTCGTCCTGAGATCCACCTCTGGGTACCGTCCAACTCTACCAGACTCAACCACGATCAGCGATGTCTGTCGTCTGCAACCAACACAACAAGGTGTGGGCAAAGCCCGTGCAGGGGTGAGTATACGATACTATGCAGGGACCCCGAGACCCTCAAGGTCTCACTAAATATAACAAGGATAATCACAAAGAAAGTTATCAACAGATAACCCTTACTTAGGTATAAGCCCATACTTATACCTAAGTTACCAAGTAACCCATCTCAGCCACGAGGTGTCACACAGATATGAAGTCGGCGGATAACCACTAATTAGGTATATGCACATACATATACGTAATTTATCTAGTAACTCATCTCAATCATGAGAAAAATAGAAAGTTCAATGACTCAGCTCAAACTAGGATTTTCATTATCGAAATTGTAACTGCTGAAGAGATCTGTCTCTGATGAGTACAATGATCCTGTCACGACTCTAAGGTATTGCTCACTAACCTAAGACTACTGGGGTACTCCTCCTATCGAGTACCGCGGGTCTGCCACCTCACAAAGTAGTGCTCCTCGGCCATGGGTCTTCCACCTCACACAGTAGTGCACCCCTTATAGCCTCCAGAGGTACTCCACCTGTCGAGTACCGCGGGTCTTCCACCTCAAAAAGTTGTGCTCCTCTGCCATGGGTCTGCAACCTCACAAAGTAGTGCTCCCCACTAGGCTATGCAATTCACTCCGAATCGAATCGGGCAAGCAGTCACTAGGTCTCAGCCAGCTACATGGTCACCGTACTCCATACGCTCGTCTCCGAGAGGGTCCGATCCATGAGCTATAGTCCGATACTCCAATTATTACAAAGTCCCACTAAGAAGTATCTCAAAAGACTGCCTCGTCATAGGGGTCTCAACGCAACAGATGGCGCGTCAATCGGATGTCTGGTCTGTGAATTATTAGCCTTTTTATCCCAGGGCCCGGTTGGTTTCGAGTATGAACCAACCCGACCGTATCTCAACTGTACCCCGAACTCATATTGAGTATACTCATAGGGACCTTTTCTCAACGTGATCACCAATTCCGATGACGGATCGTCAAACGGATGCCCGGTCTGAAAGTTATTGGATTTTCCGTTCGAGGGGACCGGTTGGATTTCAGGTACAATCCAACCCAACCATACTCCAACTGCATCCAAACCTCGAGCGGTGTAAGCCCAAAGGTCCTTCTCACTAAGAGGAATCTAACAAAGTTTACGGCACATCAATCGGACGTCCAGAGCTCAAGTTATAGGCGTTTCTGCTCCGAGGACCCGGTTGGTTTCGTGTTCGAACCAACCCGACCATACACAAAAGTTCTCTGAAACCTTGAGTGTAATATACCGAAACGATCGTCTTAATCCAAGGACCACGTCACAACTGACGGTGCGCCAATTGGTGGTCCATAGCCCATGTTACGGAAGTTTGAACGAATCTGCTCGCTTTTAGGGGGTTTGGGCCCGAACCGACCCGGCCCAAGACCCCCTAGGTAGGCCCGAACCGGGTCGACCCGACCCGGGTCCGGGTCCGGCCCCCTTGGGCGCGGCCCGGCCCGGCGGCGCGGCCCGGCCTGCGGGCCGCCCAGCCCAGCGCGAGCGGCCCGGCTCGGCTGGGCGCTCGGTCTGTGACCGAGCGGCGCAAAGGGGGGGGGGGGCGCTTCCCCCTCGCCTTGTAACGGCGGTTCCATGTGGGGGGACCGCCTGTCCACCATCGGGGGTTACGACCCCTGGAATTCTGAACAGCCGGGCCGGTTGGCCGGCCAGTGCCGCCGCCGCGAGACCCCGCGGTCCCGCCCTTTAAGCACTGGGGGTCGGTTTTATCTGACCGCCTCTAGGTCTTCCACCGTGGCCAAAGGGATGCGGCTCTTGATGCTCCGGTGGCCGGGGAGTCCGGCCGCCCCCTGTCGGTGACCGCCGCAGCCTTAGGCCGCGGCCCTTCTTCGACCGGCGCGGCGCGTCAGCGCCGAGCCCCTCCACTGCGGCCCCTACTCCGGCCACGGCCTCTTTCGACCTTAACGGCGCAGCGCGATGGTGTCGTGCTCCTTCGCCGCATTTCCCTCATTTCTGCGCGGTGCAACGACACTGCGCCGTCTCCATTCCAATCCACAACGAAGGAAAATAGTAAAAACGGAGGTGGGTCGGCCATGTTTGTACGGTCCGGCCCCCTCCCGTTAATCGATAGTAAGCGGCTAAAAGATTAACGAAGAACGCCCAAATATTCACGAACATAGAATCAAACCCCTAACTCGAAAAAGGCATTCTTCGGTGTCACGGTAGATGGCATCGTGGTAGACGGGCGTCATTCTGTCATCGTTGGGAAGGATGAATCCGAGGGTGGCGTCGGTGTTCTTCGCGTTCTTCGTTGGAGAGGATATGATTTCCCCAGGTGTTGGGCATCGTAATACATTACCAGCGCTTCGTCGCTTGGTGAAGCCATCCCAAAATCTTCTCCCAAGCTCCCT
Source organism: Viscum album (assembly GCA_963277665.1). NCBI lineage: Eukaryota > Viridiplantae > Streptophyta > Magnoliopsida > Santalales > Viscaceae > Viscum > Viscum album. Next base: position 845,035,299 of record OY728159.1, read on the forward strand.
ATATATAGGAGAGGGGGAGAGGTATGTAACCATTGTGGAATTTATGATGGTTCATTTATTTGGAACCTTCCTAAATATCAACGATGCGGTTACTTAATTTAAAAAGGGGGTCGGGCGAAGTAAATTGCGTTGGCGCAATTTAAGAGGTGCGTTGACACTACTTAAGAGTGGAGGATGCCAAGAAGTTTCCCCCACATAGCCTGCGTCAAAACATATGACACGAATCAATTTTATGTTGACACATAAAATTAATTGACAGCAATTAATTTCACTTCGACACATAAAATTAAATCACAAAAATTAATTTTTACGTCGACCCATAAAATTAACTGACAACAATTAATTTTACGTCAACTCATAAAATTAATTGAGAGCAATTAATTTTACGTCGACAAGTAAAATTAATTGATGGGGGGTTTTAGAGTATTCCTCTCCCTTCCCATTAAACGGGAGGTTAGGGTGTGCCGGTTCCACCACCAACTCCCTTGTGGAGCTTCTAACCACTTTATCTGCTCTACATGTGTTTAACAAAATAAAATAAATTATTCACTTATTTTATTTTATTAACCCATGTAAAACCCCAAAAACTAAATTTCATACCCGATCATCCGTCGTTGAGGTGAAAGTCTTCTTAACTGAATATTGGCATTGCGATTTCAATGGTTCCCTTGGAATTCGATTCCGAGCATCGGTTCAAAAGTTATAAAATGTCACTCGTACATTTATTGAACGTACCTGAAAAAAAGTTCGGAAAATTACTATCAGTCACCCTCGACCCACTGCGGTCAAGGTTAGGCTCTGCCTAGGAGAAACACGACCCAATGAACTCAACGGTACTCTCGGATTTTTAATTCTATTTACCGTTTAGATGTTATGAATTTTACAATAAAATAATTGTCACTTAATTATTTTATTTACGGCCAAAAACTAACTTTCTCTGGTGGCTCTCGTCGGCCAAAGTTAGTATCTGCTTAAAGGAAGCACACCCTCATGAGTTCAGCGGTGGTCTCAGATTTCTAATCCATGTTACCGTTTTTGAGTTATAAGCATTTGAAAAATAAAATAACTTTATTTAATTATTTTATTTATGTTTATGCAATTATCAGGTTTTCTCACAGGAGGCCTGCGCCGACTAAACTTAAGTCACGCCTAGGGTAAACCCACCATCCTGAGCACAACGGTGTCCTCAGATTACTGATCCGAGTAACAGTTTAATATTTAACCACTTTTTGAGGAAAACTGCTTATGCGCGTTAATTTAAGCTTAACAAAACTTCAGAAAATTATTCCGGGCACACCAGGCCTCAGAATCAGGTGCCGTTAGAAACTACGTACTCGTAAAATTCCAAAGAATTTATGAAAAAAAAATCCTTGAAATTTATGGGTCTTTACATTACTCCCACCTCAGGGCATTACGTCCCCGTAAAGCTACATCAAAAACTAGGGAAACAAAAGGGGGTATTGTGCATGCATATGAGCCTCTCGCTCCCATGTGCTCTCTTGGAGGTTCCCGTTCTTCCATATGATGTGTACTAGAGGAATCGACCATCCACATAGGACTCGCACCTATCGATCCTCGATCTCCACCGGGACCTCCGCAAAAGTCGCCCTGTCATCGATGTTCAACTCCCCATGGTCGATGATATGCGTTGGGACGTGCACGTATCTCCTCAGCTGAGATACGTGGAAAAAAATGCCATGCACCTGGTGCAACTGAGGTGGATGGGTCAAGCGGTAAACCACCTCGCCTACCCTGTTGAGGACCTAGAAGGGTCCGATGAAGCACGGAGATAAATTGTCGCCCCATCCAAAACTCTTTAATCCACGTCGAGGTGAGACCCGTAAGAAAACGTGGAAACCATCCTCAAACTCTAGTGGTCTCCGCCTCCTGGATGTCTTGAACCTTCTCTGGTACTTCAAGAGCTGCTAAGATTTCTTCTTTTACGATAAGAGAAATCTGGTCTCATCCCCTGGATGAACCACGTTCTTTTCCTAATATAGTCAATCCCGACATAGATGATACTAATACATAACATGGATGATGTCATAAGGCCTCGACGCTACTACCAAGAGATCCAACCATTACTCTGGCCTCTAAGGTTTGAGTCACACTATCGGCATCAGCGTGTGGTCTCTGGGACTCCTCCAGTAGGTATCTCAAAAGTGAGGGTCAAGTCAACAGTTTTAACCAGGACCTCTTAGTATCAAACAAACAAATGGACAGGAAGGAAAACATCACAAGGATAAGTGTCTTTTATTACTGTAGATCGAAGTACAAAGACACAAATACAACAGCAACGTAGAACTAGAAGTACAAGGAACAAAAGGAATCCACTAGTTCCGCTCCTGTCCACCTGCTTCTGGAGCTCTACTACCTTGTCCACTGCTCGGCTGTTGCTCAAGCACCCGTCGCTGCTTCTATCTTTGTGGCTCCTCTAATGCCTGCGGATCAACTGTGCGGGGAGTCGGACAGTCACGTGCCATGTGACCCTTCCTACCACATTCATAACACTTTCTGCTCCTCGTATGGATGTCTCTGTTTCGCATGCCTCGCATAACCAAACTTGTATCCCGAGGTCACCCAATTGCCGGTCTAGTCCTCTTGGACCCCTGCATCATCTGTCTACTGCCTACAGATGACTCGGCTACTGATGGAAAATCCTACGGCAAAGGCAGTATCTCCTGAGCATGCTTAGAGTGTAGAGTCACTAGTATGAACTCCACCCTGATGAAGGTCTTGATGTCTCCCCATGTAAAGGTCATCTCATCACAAAACTAGAGCATCCGGCTCCACCATCTGCATGCTGCTGCATGAAGGAGTCTAGCAGCAAAGATCACCATGAAGTCTGCTGGTGTACCCACTATCCTGAAAACTCTCACCATAGCCTCCAGCCAATCCACAGCCGTCTGTGGGTCCATCTCTCACTGAAACCCGGGTGGCCTCTGGTGCTGGAACTTGTGCAGCGCACTCAAGCGGCGTGCATCACCTACTGCTGGGGCTGGTGGCATCGGTGGCCCAACGTATGGTAGCATCGCTGGTGCCTCCGATTGTTCCTCAACTATAAGAGGGCCATGTACCGAGGCCTCGTCGCTTGGCAGGCTATCAGTACGTACATCCCTCTGGGATCTAGCTAGTCGTCCGTGGAAAGACATCCTCAAAGAAACATACGTGACACGGTCAAATGATTTATACCTGGTGAGCTGACCTGGTTTGAGATGACTTTAAAACCCTTGTAAACATACACGCAATCAGTGTTTTCGTGCACAAAGTCGGAAATCAGTAGTCAGGGTTCTGGTGTATGGATACATCGGTCGTCGCACCAACACTAGACTCCCTGAACTGAAGACCACACTCGGTACCCATAACACTATTGCTTCACAGAAAGGAAAGATCAGAGTCTTGAGTTCTGCAGTAGAACCGACTCCTCTGATACCAATTTGTCACGACCAGTCCTCGGAGCCCATGTCCTGACTACCACAATCCCGCCTTCCATAGGCCAGGGGCCGGCGACTAGCAGCAAAGGTGTAAATCCCAATCAAAAGGGAAGGCATTTCCTTTACGAAATAAAAGCACACACAAACAGAGTACAAGCAGAAGCTAAACTAAGTAAAGAAGTATAAAAAACGTGTTGAATGTACGAGGGGCCAGAAATACAAGCCCAAAAAAAAGATACAGCTACAACTGAAAGTAAAGTACAACTCAAAGGACAACAGCTGAAAGGTGACAAGGAGCTCCTGGATCGTCCTTCGGGTTCCTACTTGAAGGGTAGTTACAAATGTCCTGCTCAGCACTCCACGTCTGTCTGTCTCCTCCGGGTACCCACTCGTTGTGAGATCCACCTCTGGGTACCGAATCGTCGTGAGATCCACCTCCAAGTACCGACTTGTTGTGAGATCCACCTCCGGGTACCGTCCAGCTCTACAAGCCTCAACCACAATCAGTGATGTCCGTCATCTGCAACCAACACAACGACGTGTGGGCAAAGCCCGTGTAGGGGTGAGTATACGATACTCATCAGGGACCCCAAGACCCTCAAGGTCTCACTAAATCCAACAAGGATAATCACAAATAAAGTTCTCAACAGATAACCCTTACTTAGGTATAATCCCATACATATGCCTAAGTTACCAAGTAACCCATCTCAGCCACGAGGTGTCACACAAATATGAAGTCGACGAATAACCACTACTTAGGTATATGCCCATACAAATACGTAAGTTATCTAGTAACTCATCTAAATCATGAGAAAAACACAAAGGTCAATGAATCAGCTCAAACCAGGATTTTCATTATAGAAACCGTAACTACTGAAGAGCTCTGTCTATGATGAGTACAGTGATCCTGTCACGACTCCGAGGTACTTCTCAATAACCTATGACTACTGATGTACTCCTCCTGTCGAGTACCGCGGGTCTACCACCTCACAAAGTAGTTCTCCTCTGCCATGGGTCTGCCACCTCACACAGTAGTGCTCCCCCTCAAAGCCTACAGAGGTACTCCTCCTGTCAAGTACCACGGGTCTACCACCTCAAAAATTAGTGCTCATCTGCCATGGGTCTGCTACCTCACAAAGTAGTGCTCCCTACTGGGCTATGCAAGTCACTCTGAATTGAATCAGACAAGCAGTCATCAGGTCTCATCCAGCTACATGGTCTCCGTACTCCGTACGCTCATCTCCGGGAGGGTCCGCTCCATGAGCTATAGGTTGATACTCCAAGTATCACAAAGTCCCACGAAGAAGTATATCAAAGTACCGCCTCATCATAGGGGTCTCAACGCAACAGACGGTGCGTCAATCGGACGTCCGGTCTGTGAGTTATTATTTTTTTCATCCCAGGGGCCCGGTTGGTTTCAAGTACGAACCAACCCGACCGTATCTCAATTGTACGCCAAACTCACATAGGGTATACTCATAGGGACCGTTTCTCGACGTGATCAACAATGCCGCTGACGGCTCGTCAAACGGATGTCTGGTCTGAAAGTTATCGTCTTTTCCGTTCCAGGGGCTCGGTTGGATTTTGGGTACAATCCAACCCGGACATACTCCAACTGAATCCAAACCTCGAGCGGAGTAAGCCCACAAGTCTCTCTCACTAAGAGGAATCCAACAAAGTCGACGGCACATCAATCGGACTTCTGGAGCTCATGTTATAGACATTTCCGCTCCGAGGACCCGGTTGGTTTCGTGTTCGAACCAACCTGGCTATACAGAAATTTCTTTGAAACCTTGAGTGTAATATACCGAAACTACCGTCTCAATCCAAGGATCGTGTCACAACTGAAGGTGCGCCAATCAGAGGTCTATATCCCATGTTACGAGCGTCTGAACGAATCTGCTCGCTTTTAGGGGGTTTGGGCCCGGACCGACCCGGCCCAAGACCCCCTAGGTCGGCCCGACCTGGGTCCGGGTCCGGACCCCTTGGGCGCAGCCTGGCCCAGTGGGCGCAGCCCAGCCCAGCGGGCGGCCCAGCCCCGCGGGAGGCCCAGCCCAGCGGCACGGCCCGGCCAGCGGGCGGCCCGGCCCAGCGGGCGGCCCAGCCCAGCCACTGGGCGCCCTGGCCCAGCGTGAGCGGCCCGGCTCAGCTGGGTGCTCGGGCTGTGACCGAGCGGCGCAAATGGGGGGGAGCTTCCCCCTCACCTTGTAATGGCGGTTCCACGTGGGGGGACCGCCTATCCACCACCGGGGGTTACGACCCCTTGAATTTTGAACGGCCGGCCCAGTTGGCCGGCCGGTACCGCCGCCGCGGGACCCCGTGGTCCCGCCCTCCAAGCGTCGGCGGGCGGTTTTATCCTACTGCCTCCAAGTCTTCTGCCGCATCCAAAGGGTTGCGGCTCTTGATTCTCCGGTGGCCGGGGAGTCCAGCCGCCCCCTGTCGGTGACCGCCGTGGCCTTAGGTTGTGGCCCTTCTTCGACCGGCACGGTGCGTTAGCACCGATCCCCTCCGCCGCGGCCCCTGCTCCGGCCACAGCCTCTTTCGGCCTTAATGGCGCGGCGCGATGGCACCGATCTCCTTCGCCGCGGTTCCCTCATTTCCACGCGGTGCAACGGCACCGCACCGTCTATGTTCCAATCCACAACGAAGGACAACAGTAAAAAGGGAGGAGGGTCGGCCGTGTTTGTGTGGTCTGGCCCCCTCCTGTTAATCGATAGAAAGCGGCTAATGAGGAACACCCAAATATTCACAAACATAGAATCAAACCCCTACCTCGAAGAAGGCGTTCATCGGTGTCGCAGTAGATGGCGTCACGGTAGACAGGCGTCGTTCCGTCAACGTCGGGATGGATGAAGCCGAGGGTGGCGTCGACATTCTTCGCGTTCTTCGTTGGAGAGGATATGATTTCCTCATGTGTTGGGCATCACAATACTTTACCAACGCTTCGTCGCTTGGTGAAGCCATCCCAAAACCTTCTCCCAAGCTCCCTATATATAGGAGAGGGGGAGAGGTATGTAACCATCATGGAATTTATAACGGTTCATTTATTTGGAACCTTCCTAAATTCCAACAATGTGGTTACTTAATTTAAAAAGGGGGTCGGGTGAATTAAATTGTGTTGGCACAATTTAAGAGATGCGTTGACACTACTTAAGAGTAGAGGATGCCAAGAAGTTTCCCCCACATAGCCTACGTCAAAACATATGACACGAATCAATTTTTTGTTGATACATAAAATTAATTAACAGAAATTAATTTCACTTCAACACATAAAATTAAATCACAGAAATTAATTTTTATGTCGACCCATAAAATTAACTGGGAACAATTAATTTAAGTCAACTCATAAAATTAATTAAGAGCAATTAATTTTACGTCGACACATAAAATTAATTAATGGGGGGGTTGAGAGGTTTCCTCTCCCTCCCTATTAAATGGGAGGTTAGGGTGTGGCAGTTCCACCACCAACTCCCAAGTGGATCTTCTAACCACTTTATCCGCACTGCATGTGTTTAAAAAAATAAAATAAATTATTCACTTATTTTATTTTATTAAACCACGTAAAACCCCAAAAACTAACTTTCATACCCGATCATCCGTTGTTGAGGTGAAAGTCTTCTTAGGTGAATATCGGCACTACGAGTTCAACGTTACCCTCAGAATTTGATTCTGAGCACCGGTTCAAAAGTTATAAAACACCACTCCTACGTTTACTAAACGTACCCGAAAAAAAGTTTGGAAAATTATTATCAGTCACCCTCGACCCACTGCGGTCAAGGTTAGCCTCTGCCTAGGAGAAACACGCCCCAACGAACTGAACGGTACTCTCTTATTTTCAATTTGATTCACCGTTTAGAAGTTGTGAATTTTACAATAAAATAATTGTCACTTAATTATTTTATTTACGACCAAAAAATAACTTTCTCAGGTGGCTCACACCGACCAAAGTTAGTATCTGCTTAAAGGAAGAACACCCTCACGAGTTCATCAGTGGTCTCAGATTTCTAATATGAGTTACTGTTTGTGAGTTATAAGCATTTGAAAAATAAAATAACTTTATTTTATTATTTTATTTACGATTATGCCATTTTTGGGTTTTCTCACAGGAGGCCTGCACCAACTAAACATAAGTTGCACCTAGGGTAAACGCTCCATCCTAAGAACAATGGTGTCCTTGGATTTCTGATTTGAATAACCGTTTAAGAGTTATTCCACTTTTTCTGGAAAACTTCTTACGCGTGTTTATTTAAGCTTAACAATACTTCAGAAAATTATTCCGGGAACACCAGGCCTTAGAATCAAGTGTCGTCAGAAACTGCGTACTCGTAAAATTCCAAAGAATTTAAGAAAAAAAATTTCCTTGAAATTTACGGGTCTTTACAATTTTATTATTAACGAATATAATGATTGTACATGATGATTTGGACTCTAGGTAAGGGACTTTGTCTCAATCTCCTTTTATTGAGGAATGTTTTGATAATATAAACCACATTATTTTATACATTTTATATTCAAACCCTTTGACATTTAATTTAATTCAATTATTTTAAAATGTAATATTTTTATATTAAGTGTATTACTAAACAACAAAAGGAAGGTTTTTTAACATATGTGGTGATAATAAAATTTCTTCCGCCAAGACCATTATTTGGTATTTGGAATACTCTACCTTTCATAATTATTTTAAATTAAAAGTAAATATCATATTCCCTATTTTGTTACTTTTGTTTTTAAAATTATTTCGAGAATGGATTAATTATATCAATATCATGAAATGTTATGTTATGATTGAAATATGGAAATGTTATTTTTCCATTATCCATGTTTTATGTGCTATGATTATGTTTTGGTTCCTGTAAATTGATTATGTATATGGGCGGTTCCATGATAAACTAAGGGTAGGTGAGCCCGTGATAGCTCTCTAAAACATTGTGTAATGAGACGGAGTTAAACGATAAGGTTACTCCTTAGATATTTAGGGAATATATTTTTATGGGTATTAAAAACGTAACCATAAAGGTTAATCCCTCTATAGCTGTGAAAGCTACAATGTAAGTATGATATGGATTCCACTATTTACATTTATGATTTTTGATTTCTATAATGTTTTTTAGGATTCTTATGATTTCATGGGTTTATAAATATTCATGGACTAATGTTTTCTTTACTTATTTTATATCCCTTAATGATCTTTTTGTGCTCATATCATGTTTTTAAAATGTTTTCATAGGGTATAAATATGGGTAAGAGAAATAAAGAGGTAAAGAATATTTTTATCATGAAAAAAACATCTTTACTTATAAATGTTTTATATTATGGATAAATGGATACTGTTTTAGTTGTATCCACATTGTATTTAATACTAATGGACTATTTATCTAAAATGCTAAACCTATAAAGATAATAAATTTGAATTCTTGACCTAAATCAAGATTATAAATTTGTTAATGTCAGGGCCCTATAATACCAGTTGGAAAAAAACTCGTTACATATGTTTCCAAGCGGTTTAAATTTGTTAGAATGATTAATCTGGACTCAAATTAGATGGGTTTCTACCCATAGAATTAAAATTTCTTAGTGTTAAATATTGAACGTAACTATATTGAGGGAATATATTTTTATTTTAGACCTCCAACATTAGGAATTCCTTCATTATTATTATTCTATGTGATTATTTTATTAGTTAGAATTCCTATAGTCATGTTTTAACATCATGTGATTATTTATATTATTTTATTATATCATATTTTATTATTACCATATTGATTAACCATTATTTATTCATTATTACTTCTGTTATACCTTACCCATAAAAATCATTTGAGATCACCCTTATTTTTTTCTTTCCAAATGGTGTGAAGAAAAACTATTGGAATGAATTTCATGGTTTTGTATAATGATATTTTGTTATGTTTTAGGGTATTTTATTCCCTATGTAAAATGTGTTCCATGTATGTAATCATGTTTTCTAAAACAGATAAACTGATTGGACATTAGATGATTTATTAATAGTAATAATTTTGTTATAAAAAAGCAAGGCACTAGCTTTGGGTTCTAGGGTAATGGAATTTCCTGATAGTTTATGAGTATTGTGACAAATGATAGTTTGGACATTCACTTCACTTTTTAATTTTTTAGTCCAAAACATCACCGTAAAATATTCACATTCCTATGATTAGTAGACATTAAATTTCAAAAAACATATCCGTAATATTTTTCATGGATATTATTATTCCTTAAACCTTATACCATTTTAACATACAATGTTTACATGGACGGTTATTTTCTATCTAGGAAAATGTTGACAAATCTGTATTATTTACTCAATAGGGACATTTTATGATATAGAAAAATGTTTATGAATTAATCCTATTATTTCATATCTGAGGAAATAATTGGACTTGGAATACAAATGTATGGCCAAGTTAATGATAAGACCTCGATTCACTGGTAGTCTCATAGAAAGAATCAGTTGTATATCCTTAGTAAATGTGTTTTTAACCGTCATTTTTAAATTATCTTGAGAATAGATCTTTATCATAAAGGTATCATGATCCTGAGAAACATGATGTCTGATATTAATGAATTTTCATTATTTATAGTTCAGTTATTATTATCTAGAAGATTTTCACTAAGGAATTATATAAGGAGGAATTTCATTTTAAATTTATAGATTATATGACATGTATATTAAATTATTTACCTTTCCCTATTTATTATTCCTTATCCATTTATTTAAAGGTAATTTGTGGTTATCTATTTAGCATTCCATGTTTTTTAGGCCTTAACTGGTCATTTAAATGGAAATTCTAATCAGTAATATAACTTTTCATGTTGATTATTCTTATTTAATTATGATTGTTTCCAATGTACTTAACCCTTACTGGTCATTGGATCCCACCGTTATTTTTTTTCCTTTCCCCAAGATTCTCAAACATTTTTAATGATTGATTTTATGGGATATGTTAGATGGAATAATTTTATTTTTGAAAAAAAATTGTAATTTTTGTTTTAGATGAATTATGGAAATCATTTCTCTATCGAGTTTACAAAGAAAACTAAATTATTCAGCCCTTTGGGATCTAATCCTTGAATCATATGCTAAGATAATAAAGCTAGAATCCTCTCGAAGATACTAGGGTTGGGATCACTATATCTAGGATTAGAGAAATTTTAGTAGACACCTTGGGAGATAGATTTAAAAAAAATTGATTTGGGATCATACGCATATGATTTACTTTGATGATATGTATAGATGAATATACAAATGTTTTGGTAAGGCAGAGTATGTTGTTTTTCTGGAAATACCTCTCTGTATATATATTATAAATGGATGTGTTTTCAGAATAGATATATGTAGGGGTTATTATTCTAGAAAGGGGTTTTTCTTGATCATATCATCACCTGGTGCTTGCTAATGAGCCTTATTGTGCACTTGTTTGACAAGCCTATGGAATATTCACAGGATAAATCAACATTATTTATAAACCATTATAATTGATTTTAATATATGATGACAATTAATGACCTAGGTTAATCCTAAGGTGTCTCAATGGAAATGTAATTTTATTTATCTATGGAAAATAAGGGCATAAGGAAATGAATTTTTGTGGAAAATGAGGAGCAAAATTGAAGTAAAACAATTATCCTTGAGATCCATTTATGATTTATCACCTTAAATGTAGAGATACATGGCATTATTAGAGTCAATGATCTCTTATAAACAATAAATCATAGATAAAGTAAGGACCAATTTTGAAATTAAATGGTTGACGTATTTATTGGGATTCCAAAATTATTTTAAAGAAGTATTTTTACCAATTCTATTTTATTATAAGAATAACAAAATAGTTAATGATAATTTTAATGTTTAGAATCATACACGTCTCCATTAATATAAGAGTTATAGATACCATCATTTGTTTATTATTTATGATTGATCATATGTATAAAATCATAAACAACCCATTTCCAGTTTCATTTGATAAGATTATATCAAGATTAAGGATATTTTGGGATAAATCTATATAAATATAACCTAATGGATTAGAAAATGTTTTAGTTGAAATGTTATTTTTTATAATGCATTTAAATTTTATAGAAACAATTTAAAAGGTATTTATACCATTTAGGATTTATATGATCATTAATTACATTTTACTAATAGTCAAATATGATTATAAAACATTGTGACGGAAAATAATTTGTATTGAAAACCTTAGTAATATGGTTATTTAATGATTAAATTAATTTCAATGATGTCCACCATATGGTTTTGGGAATGTAATAAGAATTATATGTAGTTTTCAAAATGGACAACTTGTATGATAGGTGATAACCGGATTTGACTGGAAAGGTCGTAGGACTTGAACCAATGATTGAAGGACAATAAGGTTTTAATACACACTCCTAGCCTATGTGAATTCCGGGTTAATATGTCATTATTTTTATTTAAACAATTTGGTGAATAAATAATAATGACAATACAGGGTTATTAATCTGGAGATATATATAATTATATTTTATATTTTATAAATTATAATAACTATATTAGTTTTGAAAAATATTTAGAGACAAACAGAAATACTTTTCTCTTCAGGCTGCATGACTGTTTGTTGTCAAAGTGGTGTGCCCATCCTGTCTCCTGCTTTCATTGAGTGCACATCACACTGAGACAGGCTATTATTTCATGGTGGAGCTATGATTTTCATGAAATTTTATGTTTTTTTGTTTGGATGTCAATGGGTTCTTGCAGGATCAATTGTTAGATGTGTCTGGAAAGATTTCATCATATGAATTAGGACAAAAATACACAACAACAAGGAAGGTGAAGGACGTAATCCAGTGAGATGCTTCAATCCTTCACTGCCCGAATGATGAACTAGATGCTCTTCATTTTCTGCCTCCCATCTTGTAACCTCTTTAACCTAGTTTCTTCAGCTAGTGAAAATACTTTGCACCTCGGGTAATCACATTGTTACTTATTTTCATTAATAAATTTTTGGGGTATGAGTTGGTCCCAACTCATACTCGGATCTTTTTTGGTGTAAAGGAATTCCTAAGACTTAAGAAATGGATATTAAAATATAAATTTTATCCCATTACATTCATATTTTATGAATCAGATGATATTTTAAATCCTAAATTATTTATGTTTTTAAGTCTGTCAACATTCTATTGAATATTCACTTTCTTATAATCAATGACCACAACAACTCTCTAAAATAATTTATGATTTTCTTCCATGTTGATATCTTCCATTTTCACCAATGTTATCATATGTAAAAACCTAGATATTAGTTATCCCATATGATTTATATACTTCCCATATTCCCTTATTAATAGGATATTTGTTTAACCCTTTTTTTATGGTTTTTCAACAATTGTATTTCTAAATTTCCACCTCTAGATTACCAAAATCGACATTAAATTGTATGGAAAAAATTCATTTTAGGTGGGTAGAATGTGAAACAAAAATTTAATAAATAATAAAATTTTATTATATATATTATGATAAATGTGTCATTGAGTATAACTCCATGATATTTATTGAAATGTGTTTTCTATAATTAATTAATTCCTTTAGATATTTTTCATTCCACACAACACTTAAAGTAGTTTTTTATAAATGTGATTTTCAATGTATGAAACACCAAGTTAATTATTAACTAAATGAAACATAATGGTTAGTTTACTCTACACGAAAAATTGAGGTTAGAATACGTCACATGAAAGACTTACATTCCTCAAAGGTATGCATAACATGCAAGATTGAGTTTTTGAAAATAATGATATATTTTTATAAATATTATTTTTTAATATAGTAAGATATAAACATCCTATTAAGTTATTATTTATGAATATTATTAACAAATTTATGAAAATATATGTTAGAATTAATTGGTTAATAATTAATTAGAAATTAATATATGAAACAATTAATTATAAAGGAAATGTTTTTATAAAAACCAAATTTATTCTCAAAAGGGATTTAACCTAATAAATTAAATTGATTACTATTGGAGATTTATATTAATGAAAATTATATTTTAAATAGTTAGAAAAATGTTTTCTGAATTCATCAAATATATCTCATAGGCATAAGATAAGTAAAAAAACCATTATTACACATAAAAACAGATTTTTATAAAAGTAGTTCTGTTTCCTTTTAATGGAGAACATATCATAAATTTATATTTTTGTAATTTTTTAAATTTGATAAATCAAAATGAACTTAATTTTTTAAATATAAACACAAAAATTAGGTTTGGAATATTTTTCGGTATTTTTCTGTGATGTTTCATTTTTTTTTGATGAATAGTTAAAAATACCAAATTTAAATCAAAAACTATTTTCCATATAATTTTTTTATAAGATAAAATTATATTTATAATTGTTTTAGGGGATAATTATATCAATTATATATCAATTCATACATTTTGGTTCATTGAGATCAATTTCACTTTGAAATTAGATACAAATCTATAGAAAACTATTGAACATTTTCACTTTAAAAAATCACATCGTCTTCCCGCCTCTGAGATTAATATAAAATTGGTTTCCAAAAATTAGGTGATTTTAATTTATAAAAAATGGAATCCTTATTTGGAATAAGAATAATTTTTAATATCTCAAAATTTTAAAAAAAATTAATATATATATTAGTGAGTTTAATTAAAATTAATTATATTAATTAAGACAAAAAATTATCTTAACATAGGAATGAAATATAATCATGAGGGTCATAATGACTTATAAAATTTTAACAAATCCAATATATGGGAATATATATACCCTATCGTCTATTTTATCAAATTTTTACAATTATTGGATCTATGTTTCATAGGAAAAACATGGGTGAAATTCCCTCTTAAAAATTTGAGAATAATCTCCATTATAATGTACTCACCCCTTAAACTTACTCACACATTCTAAGAAAATGTTTCTCAAAGAAGATCAAAAAATTTATTTACTCAACCTAGAATACTCACCATGGGCATAAATATATCCATTTAAGCCCTTTTCTATAAACCAAAAGGAGTAACCGGAATAAGAGGTAACATCCTTCCTTAAGATCATTTATTTTATTTTCTCTCTCCACCACCAAATTAATTCAGATTCCAAGATAATATTATAACATTATAATCCAAACTATAAGTATATGTTTCTATTATAATGGTTATAAGTTCACTTACACACACTTCCATTTAATGGATAGTGAATTTACTATTCTTGTGTACGGGGAACTACCACCTCATGAAATGATATTGTTTATTTTCCCTTAACCACCTCTAGTGGGTGATAATTAAGATGGAAACATTATTTTCATATTATATATGTTATATTTATGATTTATTTATTCTTTTCAAATTTGTATATAACACATTACTCATGCTTCCATGTTTTTTAAGTAAGATAATATTTTGTGGGGAAGTGTGGACTACAACCTCCTCAAAGTGATTTGAATCGTTCAAACCTTACAGGGATGTATTAAGTATCTATTTAGTGAAATTATATGATTTATATGAAATTTTAATTCTAATGGAATTATAATATATATATATATACATAGGTATATGTCATTTAATTTCTTACATTCAATATGACAATAAAACCGAAACAACGTTCATGCATACATACGACCTATCGTGTCCAAGAATAGTTTATACCATTTCAGAATTATATATTATATTGGTCATTATTAAAAAATATAAATAATAAAAATGTTATTTATATCATTTTTACATTATATAAATCATGATACTAGTATGAAGACCCAAAATGTAATAAATTAACACACATATGTAAAACTAAGAAGATATTACCTAAAATGTAACCATAACATTTAAGTGGTAATAACTGGTTGATATAAAGAAATATATGGTATTATGTATACGAATATAAATATATGTGTGATGTATAATAATTTTATATCTTTTATATATTAGGTTTGAACCTGTATCATGAGAGTCCAGACATATGGTAATAGAATTTCATCTCAATTTTCATTTCCATAAGAAACATGCCTTATCCATCACTCATTTCATTTGTGTAGTGTGTATAATGCACATGAAATTATTCTATGAATATTATAATTTTTTTTGGGGATTTTAATTTCCATTTTATGATATTTCTTTCATGTTTTTTATGCTTTAAAAGGTACCAAACCAGAAAAGTAATATTTTTCTCAATTTTTCTTCTTTGAGACACATGTCATGTTACGCGGATATATTTTTTTATGATTTGTTTGTACTTACTTTAAAATTTTATGTAATAAATATAATCAATTTCTAGATATTTGAAACTTCGTATAATTTTATTCTTTTCATCTTTTAATGTTATCAAAGTGGCAATGGTCTGTATCTTCAATGTCAACTTTTATTGAGATTAGTTATAATAATACTTACATTGATTAAATCATATGATCCATCTCTGAAGAACCCCCATCAATTTTCTTAACCACTTGATATGTTTAAATTAATTTAATGGTACCATTTTCCTACCCATTGGTACTTAATAATGTTAAGAAAATGTTTTTATGAAAATCAAACATTATTTATCTTTTCGGTGTGAAAATTGTGTTCCTTCCAACCCTATTTTTCTAAAAAAAATAAAAAATATTTTATTATTACCCTATTAGGTAAAAAGGGAATTTTTACCCATGTTTTACCTTTTTTATAAAAAAAATTAACAAATAATATTTTTGTCATTTTCTTGTTAAGGGACATTTATAAACTTTTAAGGTACAAAAGAAATGTTTGTCATGTATATACTTACTCAACGACGTGACCTTTATATCCTTGAAGAAAACTTTATAAGTATAAAAGTTTATTTTTAAAGAAATTTTTATCCTAATAATCATAAAATTTCATGAATTTAAGGTGGTTTTCGAAGAAAACATTTTTAAAAAACTATTTATGTTTAGAAAGTTCTTTAAAGGATTTTCAAATCCTCCAATATTTTCTTGCAGAAATATTATTTTTAATTAAAAGTATTTAAATGAATTAAATCATTCATAATAATTTTTCAAATAATTTTCAAAGAAAAGGTTTTCATAAACGTTTTCAAGCATATTTTAAAAGTTTTAAAGGAAGCGTTTTTCAAAAAAAATTAATCTCCCTTATAATTTTACATGGTTATTTTCAAATAAAAATGGTTCTAAAAAGGATATATGTATTAAAACATATATATCAAATAATAAAGGATTTTTTCATCAAGATATGTTTCAAATTAAATGCTAAAGCATTCTTTATATGAAAATTATATTTTAAATGGTTTAATGGAAATGGATTTTCAAATAAAGGCAATTTTACTTAATAAATGTTATATGTTATTATTAAAAATAATTATATATGAAATATTACATACTTTGTAATAGTTTAGGCTTAACTAGGATATTCTCCAACAATACCATTCATATTATTTCTTGAATAGATTATGTTTTGACGGAATAATGTTTATAACACCCATTCCGCTTCCATGGGGTATAGGATTTTGAAACCCATTTCTTTTCATGGGATATTCCATGAATAAATGATTATGAAACCCATCACATTTCTTTAGGTTGTTATGTGATAAAATTATTCTAACACCCATTTCATTTCATGTGTTATAGTATGATTTTTATGAAACCCATCTCTTTTTATGAGTCATGATAGGATGAAAGTCAAATTATCCTTTGGAACATGTATGAATAGTTTAATTGTGTGTTGTGGCAGACCTATATATCACTCAAATTCATTTGATAATTATTAATATCTCATTATATAATTATTAGAATCAATTTTATGGGATTGATTCACTATGGGAAAATGGTTAACCTGATACATTACAAGTAAAGTACTGAGACTTTGGATGGTGGTTTATCCCACCCAATAGGTGCAGTCACCTTGATGATGGAATATAGGGAACCTAATCCACTATATGGTGATGTGGAAACCCGATCCACTATAGGAATATATGGAAACCAGGTTCTATATGGGAATATGGGGAAACATAATCCCTAATAGGGAAATAACTATGACTAAGGATGGTGGTGTGTCCCGGATTGTAGGTCTAGTCCCCTTGAAATTCCCTTATAAGTTCTGGAAATGTATCTTGACTTATATGAAGTGATACTGCATGTTTATATTTATTCCAAAACTCCATGTATTACTCGTAAGTTATGATTTCATGTCTTATTCCCTTTATTTCATTATAATTCATGTCTTATTAGCTACTAAACATTATGCTATGACTCATTTTTATGATATGAATGACAAGATCTTCTAATGTATTTCTCACATTCTCAAACATTTATACTCATGTTTATTCTTACATGTCTCCATTCTTTACCCTTACTGAGAATCTGATCTCACAAATTTTTATGATTCCTACCCCTAGTATTGAAGATATATTTTTTGTATGATATTTCAAATTGGGGTGAAATTATTAGAGAACCTACTGGGAAATAATGTATCACATTCATTTACTAGTTTTTACATTTTCGTATTTAGAATGGTACTAAAC
The DNA here is from genome assembly GCA_963277665.1 of Viscum album. Taxonomy (NCBI): domain Eukaryota; kingdom Viridiplantae; phylum Streptophyta; class Magnoliopsida; order Santalales; family Viscaceae; genus Viscum; species Viscum album. Next base: position 845,053,241 of record OY728159.1, read on the forward strand.
AAATGTGGTCTTTGTGAATATTTTTTGTTAATGTATTAATTATTCTGAAAAAATAGTGTAATTTCTATGAATGTTAAGTATGATTATTTATTATCAGTATCAGAGTGAAGGTTTATTCAACCATTAGAAACTAGGTTGAGAAAACTTTTGTCAAATACCTAATTATATTTCTAAGGATACGTCTAGATGTTCCTCTAAGGATAAGTATAAGGTTGAGTTAATGTTTTGGAAAATGTCTCGTAATTTTGTTAAATGGTAGAGTGAGTGGTTTAATATAAATAAATCCATGCTTGGATACTACAAGTTGAAATGGTTCTGGAACAAATTAACTTAGGAGTTGCAACTCCAACAAGGTACATCAGGCCTGACTCGAGCATAATCTAGTGCACAACAATGGGCCTTACTGCGCAACCGGTTTGACACTATCAAGGGATATTCTTCGGGAATTAAAAAACATTTTACACACCATATTGAAGGATTTAACATGATTATGACTATTAGTAACATAGGATAAACCTTATGTTTGATAGATTAAATAATTAGGCACCATGATTTAGAAATAATATATGTAATTTTTGATGATAATGAATTTTTATACTATGATAAGTGTTTCTCACACTATGATTTTTTGTTTTATTCAATGGTTGAAACTATATGGAATAAGGTTAACATTGACTATTTTAGATGTGAAAAGTAAATTCCTGATAAAAATTGATTTCATAAGTGGTAATATCATGAATAGAATTAGAAAGGCTCACAAGTATTGGTTATACTACTGAAGATAAAGAGACTGAATAATGACATGTCAAAGGTATGGTATTTTATTCATGTATTTATTAAACTAAATCTAAGAAGAATGATTTGATGGATGTTGTGAAACCTTAATATATGATTAATATTTCATATTATAAGAAATAAGTATTATGGGATTAGTTTATGAATACTAATAAATTGTTTAAGAATAATGTTGGTTGAAATAAGTATTTATGTTTTGGAATTAAAATATTATGGTATATAAATCATGAAATATATAATTATTTTTAGTACATTTTTTCATGAAGGATAGGTTTAATGGTGATTAATACATAGAAAAGTTATCTAATAGAAAGGTGATATTTTGATTAAGGGAAGGTTACCCATTATGTGATCAAGATATAGAGAAAGGTTTCTTTAGCTTGGATTAAGAGATGATTGTTTTGAATAAAGGAAATTGGATAGTATCAATTACCTTATAAAAAATTAAGGATTTGTTGATAAAGTGGTATATGTCATCATGAATGAAGTTTGAAATTTCTTGTATTTGAGGAATATATCCACCAATCTTTGGAATAAAGAAGCATTTAATTTTTATAAAAGTATTGAACATAATTTAGGTTATTACCATGTTTTAAAATAATATATGATGAGGGTATTCACATGTTTGTAATGTGAAAAACAATACCCAGATTGTGATATATGGGGTATTAATGTTTAGCTAATGTTTTTACCTTCATTCGAATGTTTTTTATTTTCAAATTTCTGAAGGTTCATAACCCTAACCATTTTTTGGAGTCTTAGTTAATCTTCTGATGAAGTTTTTGAGATTAAAGTATAATGTCACCACAAGAGGAGTCACGTATAATTATTACATGTTCTAATGAAATTTCTTTATCATAGATGAAGAAAAATGTGATTACTTTTCATAGATGACATGATCTATTAATGCTTTGTGAATGAAAAATTCACCTTCAATTCTTAGAACGAGAGATGAAGTGCATGTTGATAAAGTCACAATAAAGGGTAATGTTTTCCAAAAAAAATTAATTATATAATTTAAATAAAATTATTAAAATTTAAGAAAAATTATACTGAAACAAACAAATTTATCCCAACACCTTCATTTCAGATTAAACAAATGTCCCTTAGATCATCAATGATTTATGGCTATGTGACTATTAACATATTCCTAACCATGGTCCCTATCACTATCAATTAAAACTTTATAGTTATATTTCTCTTATATATCTTGGTTTTAACATCCCACATATGTTATCCTATATAGAAATGTAGTTATATGTTATATTGGTTAAAACTCACATTTCCAACTTTCCATTTTTAATGTAATTTTTAGTATTCCTTTTTACAATGTGGGTTTCTACGAAAGGAAAATTTAATTAATATATCATTGATAAACCAGACTAATTTCAATAGTAACGTTCATTTTAAGGGGGTAGAATGTAACACCCCAAGGTTTTGTGAAATATTTTTTTTCAAATTAATTTATTCTTTCTGATATTTTTCATTTCACGCAACCATGAAAATATTTTTTTATATGTATGGATTGAATTACATGAAAAACCATGTTAATAATGAACTACACACAACATAATTTTTAGTATTATCAACATGAATCATTAAGGCTAGCGTACATTACATGCAATACTAACTTTTCTCAATGGCTTGCGCAGCATGCAAGACAGAGTTTTACTGAACAATGGTATATTATTAAAAATATTATTATTTAATATAATAAGATATGACAAAGCCTTTAATTTGGTGGTTATGAAAAAGATTAAATACATTTTCAAAATAAACGGTTTACTTAATTGGTTACATGTTAATAAAAATGGATATAAGAACAAATTTAATATAAAGGAAATGTTTTTATAAAAACAACTTTTATGCTCACAAAGGAATTATCCTAATAAATAATATTAATTTCTATTTGTGAGTGATTTTAATGAAATATATATTTTATATATTCAATCAAATGCTTTGCACATTCGTAATATATATTTTATTGGAATAAGATTAAAACAAACCCAATATTACACATATAATCCTATATTTTTATAAAATCACTTTTAACCCTGTTTAAGGCAGAACCTATTTTACATAAAAATATTATCAATTTTATAAATTTTATATTTTAAAAATATACTCCATTTTCAAATCGAAACATAAAAATTAGTTGTAGGTGAATTTTTGGTATCTTTCTATGAATTTTCATTTTTGATGAATAAACAAAATACAAAATTTAAATTCAAAACTTAATTTTCATCTCATTTATTTATAAGGATAAATTATATTTATAATTTGTTTTATATTCAAATTATATCAATTATACATGTATTAATCCAATTTAGTTCATTGGGATTTGTTTCAGTTGGAAGTTAGTTATAAAAACATAGAAAACTTGTGAATATTTTTACTTTAAAAAATCACATTGCCATCCCACCAGTGGGATTAATATTAAATTAATTTATAACACTTCTATGATTGGAATTTGGAAAAATTTATTCCATATTGGGAATTATAATAATTTATAATTTATAATAAATAAATAATGTTTTTGTCAAAAAATTAGTGAAAGTCGTTAAAATTAATTATAATGATTAATAGGGAAATTATATTAACAATGGACTGAACATTATACATCAAGGAACAATTACCAAGAAAATTGTACAAAATCCATTTGATGGGAATATATAAAACCTATCCTAAATGTTCTATAATTTTTACAGTAATTTTTACACTTTTCATATGAAAAACGTTGGTGGAATTCCCTCTTTAAAAATTAACATGATTGTCACTCCTCCACTATAAAACAGAACTCTTCCCTCCCACTCCCTCCCACCTCTCATGAAATATTCAAATAACCAACATTTGACCAAATATATCATAATAATCCATCCCCTAAACCTATAAGAAAAACCTTTTTAAAACATATAATGACCGTCACTTTCCATACATTAACATTACATAACTTTTGCAAAATACTTAAACCAATACACAAATAGACACCCAAAGACAGTATGAGTCCAATGCCTTTAAAAACATAGAAACATAAACCCTAGTACATAAGTGACCTAAATTATATTTAAATATGTTCTTCTTGAATAGAACCCTTCTTATACATATCAAACATAATATGTATCTTCATAACCTGTGGATGGAAGCATAAAAAGGGGAGAGCATAAATGCTCGGTAACGGTAAAAAAGGGAGATATGTAAGCCTGGCCAGTATAATATGGGAATGAGAACATTATCATGGAAATAGAATATCATACCCAATATATTAAAGATTATATACATGAATCATGTAATAAATATTGGTAGTTAAGAAGACATAAATCATATGAAATAAAAAACATAAGCCATAAAAGTATAATGTAAGAATAAAATATTGAATTGTGGTAGATACATAATTATATAATATGATTTACATAGTATTAAATTCATTTCAATTGTGTCCATATTAGTATCATGGTTTCTCTCCCCATACCATATTGGTATCCATGGTTCACTCGCATGGACATCTTAGTAGAATTATTTCACTCTTCAAAGCATCTGGGATGTTATGGTTGATTCCCATGACTAACAAAGTTGAATGAGTTCAGTCCTCGTACCATCTTGGCAGTCATGGTTCACTCCCACTATTGTTTTAGTAGTCAAGAATCACTCCCAATACCACCTTAGTTTATCTTAGGTGATATAAATATTTACCTAATGCATTGGAGGGATATATAGGTATCACCCATAACATAATGATATCATACATACATGTGCCACAAAATAATAAATAATCATTTCATAACCCATGAAATGAAATGATTTTCGGAGACATGTAATCGTATCCTAACCTATGGGAAATATATTCGTTTCATAATCATATTATCAATACGTAACCCATAAAAATATTCTTGTTTCTTATACATATAAACCGTTAAAGATAAATAGAGTTCATAAACATATGACCCATGAAATAAAAATGAGTTTCATAAACATTATAACATAAAAAATAATAATTTATTCAGATAAATTATATTAATGGAAACTTTATATAATTTCACAAAATGACTTGAGAATCTTCAATGGATGTAAACATTGAAAATTTTTAAGGTTTCTTTAAATAAATTTCTTGAGGAAAATATGTTTTCATATTTGAGAAATTCTTTTTAAAACATAAAACTTTTTGTAATGTATTTTCATTGAAAAGAATTTGAAAACATATAAAAAGTTTTGAAAACCTTTTGAAAAATAATTCCTTGAAAAATTATAAAATAATCTTGAAAACATTTTTGGAAACCATTTTCCCTGAAAACATATAAAAGATGTTTGAAAACCTTTTGAGTAAAATTTTCCTTGAAAACTTATAGAAGGAGAATGAAAACATTTTGAAACACATTTTCCTTATAAATAATTTGAAAAATTATAATGAAGTTTCAAAATCCTTGAAATTATTATCTTCTAAAAAACTATTTGAAATGTTATAAGGGAAGTTTTCATAATCATTTAAAAACAATTTTTTAACAAAAAACATTTTTGAATCCCCTTTTCATTGAAAGCCACATTTAAAAAATAATTTCCATAATATTATGAAAAAAGTTTCTTTAATTTGATTTAATCATGAAAAATAATATTCTATGGAATGTTGATCATGTTAATGGATAAATCTGTACATTCCAAATATTTCATTTTTATCTTAAAAAGTTTAGAAAAGTGCCTCGATAGAAAAATAATAAAAAACATATCTTTTTTTATAATAGTTTCTCTTGAATGGAAATACATTGGTAAAAATATCATGTAAATAAATGAGGATAATATTATACTATTTTTTAGAAAATTTTAAGAGAATATGTTTTTTAAGGAACATATACTTCTGACTGAAGAGACAGTTAAAGTTGTACATTCTTATAAACACTGACTCTATCGTATTATGTACCAAAGAGTTGAATAATTGTACCAATACATGAAGATATATTGAATAACCATAGGAGAATATAATTCATGATAGTTCTTAAGATATATATTATAATATTTCATTAAAGGAAGCATAAAAATAAATAGTCTTGAAATGTGATGAGATTGTTTCAATAAACTCTAACCACTTGGTAACATTGAACTGTAATCAATATATAAGAAAATGAAATTAAATGATTCTTAAAATAACATTACAGTAATTATATTCATGGTATAACTTTTAAATAGTAGTATATACACCTCCTGGAAAATTATAGGTTCAAAACAGGGCATGTGTCTCAAAGAAGAAGAATTGATGAAAAATTACATTACCAATTTGGTAACATTTTAAACATAAACCCCATGAAAGAAGTATATAAAATGAATAGGTAAATACAAAATAATTAATTATAATAATTATAAAATACATCAATGGTTAGTATATACACCATACAAAAGGAATGGGGGCGAATAAAGAGTCTATCTCACATAAATAAAATGTGAGATGAAATTTTCATTCCCTATCTCTTAACTATCATCATACTCATTCCAACATCCTATATAATAAATATAATTTTATTATAAATCCATAAAATTGTTGAACAAAGTATTGTTTTCAACAATACATGTTAATGTTATTTAAAGGGGGAGATTATTGAAAATAATACTCTGTCTCTTTATGATAATTTTGATGCTCATAAACACCCTTAGTTATTTTATAATGATTTTATTTAGTATTGTGCAAGAATTTATTAATTTATTTTACTCTTGAAATAACAAGAATTTATTACTTATTCACAATTTGCTTTAACGCATTCTGGAATCACTGTTCATATCTTACGTAGATAAATATAGAGCAGAATCTGCTTTTGTGCGTTCTGGAATCACTATGCATACCCTATGTGGATGAACGTAGCGTAAGGATGAAAAGAATGTATACTATTTGAGATAAGAGGAAAGTATGGTCAAACAATCATACGTTTTCAGCAAAGTATGGAAGAAGAACCTTACGTTAGGAAGGAACCTTAGGTTTTGGTTATTAGCAAAGTATGGAAGGAGAATCGTACGTAAATTATAAACATTACTTTTGTTTCTCAAAAGTATGGTTCATCAACATTACTTTTGTAAACAACCATACGTTCTTGAAAAATGTGGATCAAGTAAAAGTATGGATCTTCTTCCGAATGTTTGATTGTTGAAGAAAAACTATGGATGATCAACCCTACGTTTGTGTTCAACCTTACGTTCTCAACCTTACATTGTTAATCTTACGTTTAAAGACTATGTTATTAATCCTATGTTTTGAGGCCACGTCATCAACCTTACGTTTGGCATCATAAATTTTGACAGACGATATTTATGTGCAGCGATCAGTAAGCTGATTTCTGGGCAGATTTCAAGCTGGATTTAAAGTCGTTTTTAAAGTACGACTTTTACTGATTCAAATCCATTTTATTAATGGATTTAAGATCGAATTAAAAGGATCTTTTTATGTTGAGTCTTAAGGGAAGTTACGACCTCTCTGTAAATTCAAATTTTTGAATATGGTGAATCAGAAGGTGACTTTTATGGATCTAAATGTGCAGGAGATATGCTCATCTTTATTATATATGGTCTCTCTGAAACACCAGGTACAAGAATATATATATGTGATCGATCTATTATTAAAAAAATAGAGATTACGGAAATTCACGATTGATCTGATGATTCAAAAAGGAGCGTGAAAGCTCTGTTCTTTCAAGAAGAAGGAACTTGATATAAGATTCACCTGTTCTACATCGAATATCTACTCTGGATCTACTACTGCTAAAGTTTTGAACTATATCTCTATATCTACTACAACTGGATCAACTTAGAACTTCTTCATCTTGAAAATCAATATTTCTAGAGACTTTGATCCATCTGCTATCAATTGCATTCTGTTGCAATTGTGAAGATTAACTGGAAAATTTCTTTCTGAAATTATTTTTATTCTTGAGTAACCAGCTTCTAATTCTAAGATTTGTAGGTTCGTGTTTAAACCAGAAGGCTTTGTTTTTCCTTAGATTGTAAAGGTGTCAAATGAATGTACTCAGTTTTGAATCGGTCTGTGGAAAAGAGGACCAGATAGTGAAAATCATCAAGCTCGTGGAGTTGAGCATTGGTGGAGTGGACTAGGGGCCTTCTGTTCCCTGAACCACTATGCATCTTTGTGTTCTTGATTTTACATATTCCGCTGCATGATCAAATCTGATAAAGTATAAAGGACAGAACTCGTTCAAGAAAAAAGTTATCGAAAAATTGCAAAAGACACAATTCACCCCCCTCTTGTTTATAGTCTGTAGATTCAGATCCAACAATTGGTATCAGAGATCGAGGTTCTGATAGAGCCTTAGCAAGCTAGAAGCATTTAAGGATTATAAAACAGAGCATCATGACTGATACAAGAGTAGGGATGTCGATGTTTAGAACACCATATTTTAATGGAGACAACTATGGTTGCTAGAAATCAAGCATGATAATATATCAGAAAAACCTCGGATATGGAGTCTATTCAAAGATTCTGACTCCTTATGAAATTACTGAAAATCCTAATACATGGAGTGCTGCTATAGAGGAAGAGTATGATATGAACTTGAAGGCTATGAATGCAATTATCTCTAGTCTAGGACCAGATGAATTTAATAGAGTATCTCAGTTCCTGGCGGCATATGAGATGTGGAAAACAATATCCGTGGCATATGAAGGAACAAACAATGTGAGACAAATGAGATATGCAACTTCCAAATTAAAATTTGATACTTTCAGAATGGTTGAAGGTGAGAGCATTACCCAAATGAATGGGAGGTTGACAGAAATTATCAATAATATAATAGCTCTAGGAGAACCTATCAAGCAGGCTGATCAAGCATTAAAAGTACTGAGAGTACTTCCTACTCGATGGAATGGTATTTCTGCTGCAATAAGACAATCAACACCTGTCAAAGATCTAACTATGAGAGAGCTGATTGGTACACTGATTATGTTTGAAGATGAAATGAAAGATGAGGCTAGTGAACATAATGTTCTTATCAAAAGAGAAGATACTACCTTGAAGGTAACTTCACAAAAAAAGAATAGAAATATGAAGAACAAATAAGTCAAAGCTAAATTAGAAAGATATGACTCATCCAACTCAGATGAAGAACTGGCTCAGTTATCCAGAAAATTTAGAAAATTATACAACAATAAAAGAGGCTTTAAAAAATACTTTAAGGGAGATAATAAGGAAGTAAGATGTTATGAATGCAAAATGGTGGGACATATCAGACCATATTTCCCACAATTGAAGGATGAAAATAAGAAGAAGTTATTTAAAAGAAATGACTTTGAGCAGAAAGACAAGAAAGCTATGAAAGCCACATGAAGAGTATTTTAATACTCTAGTAGCTCTTCTGAATCAAGCTTAGAGAAATAAGAAGTCAATCTAAAACCAAACATGTGCTTTATGGAAGAAATTGATGAGGTACACTCATATTACTCCTCTGAATCAAATTCTGAATCATGCTACACAAATGAAAACTTACAGCTTACTGCAATATGCTTGAAGAAAGATATGACTCACAATTTAAGAAACATAAGTCACTAAAAAATATACATAAATCCGTTTCAGATGAAAGAGATACAATGCTGAAACAACATAAGGGATTAACTAATTAGTACAATTCGATTAACACTAATGATATTAATTTTGAATCAAGAATAAAAACACTGTAGGATGAAGTAGAATCTTACAAATAGGCTTCATTGGTTTTTACAAAAGGGGAGAATTCATTAAATTAAATTCTTTAAAAAAATGTCATTAAAAAGGAGATATTTGGAATTGGAAGTAAAGGAGAAAAACCAAAGCTATATAAAAAATTATTTTGGTCCTAGCTCTAAAAAGGTTAATTGTAATTTTTGTAAGACAAAGGGACATGTAGCTAAATGTTTTTTCTTAAGAAAAACTCAAATATTTGGTATTAAGAAATCCTATGTTTCAAAAGACTTGTATGATTCAGCTAATATTAAAAGAACAAAACAAATCTGGATACCCAGATCATTGCTAGCTAACACCCATGGACCCAACAAAATATGGGTACGAAAGCAATTTATTTGAATGTATTTGCAGGTAGCAGGTCACCAGATAAGAAAAGATATATTGTACATGGGCAGTGGCGACTCAAGACATATGATTGGAAACTCATTGAATTTTTCTTCACTCACTCAAAATGAAGGAGGACTTGTCACATTTGGTGACAATGCTAATGGAAAAATCATTGGCATTGGAACTGTTGGAGATCTAAAAACAGTCTCAATCAAAAAAGTACTTTATGTACAAGGACTAAAACACAATCTGATAAGTATCTCTCAACTTTGTGATGATGGATACACTGTTGATTTTACTAACAATTGTTGTACTATTTCTAAAGATAAACTGTTTAAATTCAAAGCACCACGAACTGAAAATGTCTATACTTTGGATTTAAATTACTTGTGTAAACAACAAGTAAACTACTTGACTGCTAAAGTAAATGAATCCTGGATCTGGCATAGAATACTTGGTCATTTCAATGTATATGTTTTACATAAGTTATCTAAGAAACATTTAGTTTCTGATTTACCTAGTCTCAAATTTGAAAGTGACAGATTTTGTGATGCATGTCAACTTGGCAAGCAACACAAATCATCCTTAAAATCTGTTAATAAGGTTGCTACATCTAAACTTCTAGAACTTATTCATATGTATTTGTTTGGACCTTCAAGAGTAGAAATCTTAGCTGGTAAATTATATGTATATGTTTTAGTTGATGACTATTCATGATTTACATGGATTTTCTTCTTGAAATTCAAAAATGATGCTTTTCCTTTATTTGAATGTTTCTGCAAATCTGTTCAAAATGAAAAAGGGTTCAATATAATCTCATTGAGAAGATCATGGTGGAGAATTTGAGAATTTGGAATTTAATTACTTTTTCTCAAATATGGGTATTAAACACACCTTCTCTACACCAAGAACACCTCAACAAAATAATATTGTTGAAAGAAGAAATAGAACTACTCAAGAAATGGATAGAACTATGTTAAATGAATATAGCCTACCTATATATTTCTGGGTAGAAGCTATGAATACATCTTGTTATATAATTAATAGAGTTTTAATTAGACCAATTTTGAAAAATACACCCTATGAACTATGAAATAACAGAAAACCTAAAGGAAATTACTTTAAGGTTTTTGGATTCAAGGTTTACATCTTAAACACCAAGAATAATCTTGGTAAGTTCGATCCAAAATCCAATGAAGGTATTTTCTTAGGATATTCTACTACCTCCAAAGCTTATAGAGTTTATTATAAGAATTCAATGATTGTTTAAGAATCAGTTCATGTGAAATTTGATGAATCTGATCCTTTTGAGAAAAGTGCAAAACAAATGGATGAACGTGACTCTAATGATAACATGAGACTTGAGAATTTAAAGAATGATTTTGAAAATGATATAAAAGAAATTCAGTCCTTTTCAGAGGAACATGATACTGAAGAACCTTTAAATACATTACCTAGATATTCTAGAACCCTAAAGAATCATCCTTTAGAAACTGTAATAGGTAACCTAGAAACTGGTGTTCAAACTAGAAGAAACTTAGGAAACCTAGTGGAATACTCTGCCTTCCTATCTCAACAAGAACCCAAGACTATAGAAGAAACTTTAGATGATTAAAGATGGATAATAGTAATTAAAGATGAATTAAAACAGTTTAAAAGAAATGAAGTTTGGGAATTATTGTAATGAACTAAGAATTATCCTGTAATGGGAACCAAATGGGTCTTTAGAAATAAACAGGATGAACAAGGCAAAATAACTATAAATAAAAGCAAGATTAGTAGCTAAAGGATATAATCAAGAAGAAGGAATAGACTATGATGAGACTTTTGCACCTGTAGTTAGTTTAGAAGCCATTAGAATCTTTTTAGCCTATGTATCTTATATGAATTTTAAATTATTCTAGATGGATGTTAAATCTGCCTTTTTAAATGGTTATTTAATGGAGGAAGCTTATGTTTAGCAACCTCCTAGTTTTGAAAACTCTCAAAAACCTGATTTTGTTTTTAAACATAATAAAGCTATTTATGGCCTTAAACAAGCACCTAGATCTTGTTATGAAATATTATGTTATTTTCTTTTCAAAAATGATTTTACTGTTGGAATGGCAGACCCAACACTCTTTAAGAAAACTATGAAAAATAATGTTTTATTGGTTAAAATTTATGTTGATGATGTAATCGTTGGATCAACTAATAAAACTCTTTGCCATGAATTTTCAAAATTAATGCAAGAATAATTTGAAATGAGTATGATGGGAGAATTAAATTTCTTTTTGGGTCTTCAAATATTTCAAAAAAAAATTGGAAATATTTTAAATAAAATCAAATACATTACTGATTTACTTAAGAAATTTGGACTTGAAAACAGCAATCCATTTACAACTCCTATGTGTACTAATATAAAACTTGATTTGGATGAAACTGGGAAATCAGTTAACAATAATTTATATAGAGGTATGATTGGTAGTTTGTAATATCTTACTTCAAGCAGACTAGATATAATGTATTCAGTATGTCTTCGTGTTAGATTTCAATCAAATCCTAAAGAATCCCATCTAACTTCTGTTAAAAGAATTGTTAGATATTTAAAAGGAACTATTTTTCAATCTCTTCATTATCCTAAAACTTCTGATTTCAATTTGATTTCATATTCAGATGCTGGCTTTGGAAGTTGTAGATTAGATAGAAAAAGTACATCAGGTACGTGTCTCTTTTTAGTAAAGCCTTTAGTATCATGGTCTAGTATGAAACAACATTCAGTTTCTCTGTCAACAGCTGAGGCAGAATATGTTTCTGCTGGCAGTTTCTATTCACAAGTGTTGTGGATGAAAAACACTCTTATGGACTTTGGATTGAATTTTAATAATACACCTATTGTATGTGATAATACAAGTGCAATTAATATTTCAGAAAAATACTATTAGTCATTCTAGAACTAAGCACATTGATATAAGGAATCACTTTTAAAGAGATCATGTTATTAAAAAGGATATATTTTTAGAATTTATAAATACTGAAATTCAATTAGCAGATATTTTTACTAAACCACTTCCCACTGCAAGGCTTGATTTTATTAAGGGGGTAGGTTTATTTATTTTTAAATAATTTTTATTTTTATTTACTTTTATTTATTTATGTAAATTTTATTTTGTGTATTGAATACTATTTAATATTTTCTTTCTTTCTCCATATAAATACTTTATTTGTTTTAAATATATGTAATGATTAGTGATTACACGGGAATCAAGGCTGTCAGAGCCTTTTCGAATTCTAAACCTTTTCACTTCTATCAAAACCCATTTGAAATCTGAAAATCGCACTTTCTCTCCTAAACCCTAACCTTCAAACCTATGAAACCCTAACCTTCAAACCTTCAGAGACTCTCGTAGAAATGGTAAGGACTAAAAGAGCCAGTGAAGTCGAGCCAAGAAATACCAATAGACAACGCACTGAGGAAAAAAAGTCTTACAGGTCAAGGTAATTGATCTCGACTGGTTATTTCAGATAAATCTGTAGTTGAAGAAAGCGTTGTCATTTCAGAATCTTGAACAGATGTTAAACTGTAAAAATATGGAATTTCTGTTTTAAGTATAACTTAGATACTTCTTCAAATCTATACAGTTTGGTCTGGGAGATACCAAGGATAGTATGATGGCTAAGATAGAGGATAGGGATTTCTCAATCTCATCAGTAGAGATTAGTCAGATTCTCAACTGCCCTCATGAGGGAGTTTTTCATTTTGATTTGAAAAATATTGGAGATTTTTTTCATAAATCCGAAGACATCATGTCTTTTCTTTTTTGGTAGTAAGACAATAAAGAAATTTTTTTTCAAGGATTTGGAGCATGATCAGAATATTTTGGTCAATTTATTCAGACTAGAATAGCTCCACGGATGGCAGAAATGGAAAATATTTTGTACCCATGTATGTATATAATGTTTCTTTTGTTAATATATATTAAGTTAAACTTTCCAAGATAATTGATAAGGTATCTTAGATACTACTTTCAAAGAAAGTCCCGGATGAATTTCTACCCTTTTGGTTGATTTATTTCTAACTTTTGTTTAAGAAAGACATGGTGAGATTAGTGGATGCTCGAGTTAACTGTCATCAGAGTAATACGTTTAATGCTGGAACATTGAGGAAAGTTGGATATTTCTGGTGCACAATTAATGGAAAACTTTTTCCAGTAAGAGCTGAGGAAGACTTAGAGACTGCTCCGGCTCAACCTACTAAGTACAAGGAGGGACAAGCTGAATCCAGAGCCAGCGATGTAGCAAGAAGGATTCGCATTGTAGTGGAATATATTAAGGAAGAAAGAAGTCAGGAGGGACTTCAATCAAAATTAAAGAGACCAGTAAGTGAGGAAGTCACTTCCCCTGCTTTGGAAACAACCACAGAAGCTTTATTTTCTTATAATTTTGTAAGGGAAGTTGTTGTTGATAAGCCCATTAAATATGTTACTGAAAGAACAACACTAGTAGAGGGATCAAGAGTTCCAGAAGAAGCTCAAAGGGAGAATCAGGAACAGATTGTAGATGATGTTGAAGTTGCACTTCAACAGGAATAATAGATGGAGGCAGTTCCTGGTGAAGAAGTGTCCAGACCTCAGGAAACTTCTGAAAATATTATTCTTTAAATTAAAGTGGGAGACAAAGATGCAGATGAATGTGATGAGCATGCTTCTGAAGCCCAAATAGAGGTACTTCAAGAGGATTTTTCTATGGAGGAGTTTGAATACTCTAAGGAAAAATCTGTGGACCAACCTTCTCCGAACAAAGAAAAAGAAAAATATGATGCTGAATCATTGCCATTGGTACTGTTGCATTAACCTGAGAATGTGAATCAAGCACAGGGTGCATCTAATTCAAGGAAATAAGAAGTTGAAGAACTGTACATAAAGGTAGCTCAGTTGGAATTTGAGAATGTTTCTCTGAGAAATGCCTTAGACTTAGAAAATTTGAAGTTTTAAAAGGTGAAGGAGTGTACAGTTTCAAGGAAAGAAGTTGAAATGTTTAAAGAGGATATGTTGACTGCTATTAAAAAATTGAAATATGAAATGGTTATGAAGTCAGATTTATCAGATCTAAAGTTGTTTATGGATAACCAATTTTCATCAGTTGCAAATAATGATGTTAGTGGATCAGGTACTTCACCTGATTTAATCAGAAGGTTTCATGCTATCACAGTTGTATTGAGCAACATGAATGAGAGGATACAATATCTTTAGTGTAACAGTGCTCCTTTGACAGTGTTGCTGGAAAATCAGAAGTTCTTAGTGGATCAACTGACATCTAGTGATCCATCGATCAGAATTCTGTTAGATCAGTTATCAGAGAAGCTTCCAGTATTTGTTGAAAAAGAGGAACGGATGCATGAGTTTTTCAGAGTCAATTTAATTGAGGATATTCATATGACTCAAGAGAACGTAGATCTCATTATCAATCTTGGAGATGGGTTGATGAAGAGACTTCGGGAATAGTTTGCAGAAATCAAGTCTGCAATCTAGAAGAGATAGACCTTGTTGCCTATCTTACCCAAACCTTGATTCCTGTGTATATCATTGTCATGTATATACGGCTGTTTTTTGAATGAAAATTTCCTTCATTGTTTATTTTTTTCTTTCTTTATTTGTTTTACTGGCTTTATTTTTAATATGACAGTACTGCAGATTTAATTATTGATAAACAGTTCATAATAGAATTTACTAATAGTTCATTGCAATATTAAAAGTGTTACAATCCATGATTTTTCATTCTTTTTTATTTCACAAAAAGGGGGAGAATTTGGATAAACACAACATCGAAACCTCAACATTTTATTTAGGGGGATAATTAAATGAAAAATTTGAATTTATAATTATCTTTTTGGTGGAGAAGTTTTTATTTAAAACTTTATAACGAATTTTGAAAGTTAATTTTGTTTAAATAATTTTAATTATTTTATGGGTATTGTGATCATCAAAAAGGGGGAGATTGTTGAGAAAATTATTGTTTTCAACAATACATGTTAATGTTATTTAAAGGGGGAGATTATTGAAAATAATAATCTGTCTCTTTATGATAATTTTGATTCACACAAATACCCTTAGTTATTTTCTAATGATTTTATTTAGTATTGTGTAGGAATTTATAAATTTATTTTACACTTGAAATAACGAGAATTTATTACTTATTTGGAATCTGCTTTAGTGCATTCTGGAATCACTGTTCATTTCTTACATAGATAAATATAGCGCGGAATCTGCTTTAGCACATTTTGGAATCACTGTTCATACCCTACGTGGATAAACGTAGCGTATGGATGAAAATCATGTATACTTTTTGAGATAAGAGAAAAGTATGGTTAAAAAACCATACGTTTTCAGCAAAGTATGGAACAAGAACATTAGGTTTTGGTTATCAGCAAAGTATGGAAGGAGAACCGTATGTAAATTCTAAATGTTACATTTGTTTCTCAAAAGTATGGTTCATCAACATTACTTTTGTAAACAACCATACATTCTTGAAAAGTATGGATCAAGTAAAAGTATGGATCTTCTACCGAACGTTTGAGTATTGAAGAAAAAGTATGAATGATAAACCCTACATTTTTTTTCAACCTTACGTTGTCAACCTTAAGTTGTTAATCTTACGTTTGAAGACTATGTTATTAATCCTACGTTGTGAGGCCACGTCATCAACCTTACGTTTGGCATCGGAAATTTTGACAGACAATATTTATGTGCAGCGATCAGAATGCTGATTTCTGGGCGGATTTCAATCCGGATTTAAAGTCATTTTTAAAGTATGAAATTGAATGATTCAAAGCCATTTTATTAATGAATTTAAGATCGAATTAAAAGGAGCTTCTTATGCCAAGTCCTAAGGGAAGTTACGACCTATCTGTAAATTCAAATTTTTGAATATCGCGAATCAGAAGACGACTTTTATGGATATAAATGTGCAAGAGATATGCTAAGATTTATTATATATGTTCTATCTGAAATGCAAGGTACAAGAATATATATATATATCTTATCGATCTATTATTAAAAAAACAGACTGTGGAAATTCGCGATTGATCTACTGATTCAAAAAGGAGGGTCAAAGCTCTGTTCTTTCAAAAAAAAGTAACTTGATAAAAGATTCACCTGTTCTACATCGAATATCTACTATGGATCTACTACTTCTGAAGTTGTGAACTATATCACTATATCTACTGCAACTGGATCAACTCATAACTGGTTCGTCTTGAAGATCAATATTTCTAGAGACTTCGATCCATCTGCTATCAATTGCCTTTTGTTGCAATTGTGAAGATAAACTGGAAAATTTTTTTATGAAATTATTTTTATTCTTGAGTAACCAGCTTCTCATTCTAAGCTGTGTAGGTTCGTGTTTGAACCAGAAGGCTTTGTTTTTCCTTGGATTGTAATGGTGTCAACTACCTGAACTCAGTTGTGAATCGGTCTGTGGAAAAGAGGACCAGATAGTAAAAATCATCAAGATCGTGGAGTTGAGCGTTGGTGGAGTGGACTAGGGGCCTTCTGTTCCCCGAACCACTATACATATTTGTTTTCTTGATTTTACTTATTCTGCTACACGATCAAATCTGATAAAGAATAAAGGGCAGAACTCGTTCAAGAAAAGAGTTATCAAAAAATTTCAAAAGACACAATTCACCCCCCTCTTGTGTATAGTATGTAGATTCAGATCTAACAAAAAGAACCATATTATTATATATAATAACATATAAGGTTTTATTATGACTTTATATTACCCACTTAATAAAAATTTAATGTTATGGTTATGCTTAGGGTAATATTCTCTTTATTTTTTTATGTGTCTTAATTTGTTATATCTTTGGTCCTTTAACATATATAATGATTTAAAGAATGTAAAAAATGATGTAAATATCATTTATATTAATTATATGTTTATTATAAAAATATATTTAATATATAAGTATGAATCAGAATACACCATTCCTGGAGACAGTAGGCCACACATATGTATGAACAAATTATAATATCATTAAAGTAAAATAAAGATCACTAAACCCATCCTTAATACAATACAAGTAGTGCGTGAGTGAGTCACATCGCTTTGATGGGGCAGTAGTCCACATATGTATATATAATATCATTAATGTATAATTATTATTTCATATTTATCATATAATATCACTAAACCCATCCTTAATACTATCCATTTAGTGCGTGAACGAAACACATCACTTTGATGGGGCGGTAGTCCACACATCCTCAAACAAAATTATCATATTTAAAAAAACTGGAAAGTATAAATAAAAGTGTATTAAAATAATTAAAGGATAATAAGTACATAATAATTATCATATATATTATATATAAAAAGTATATCCATCACAATTACCAATAATGAATGGAAGTAAAGGAAAAATTAATAATCATCATTTCATGAGGTCGTAGTTCATCTTTCACATAAAAAGTTTGTTTGTTACCCAAAAGATGGAAGTGTGAGTAAACATATGTAGAACACTTAGGATTAAAAAAATTCATAATAATTAGGATATTGGTGTTTTATGATAATCTGATAATAATGAAAGTGGAGGAATGGAGAATGAAAATAAGAAAAGGATCTTGAGGGAGGATGTTATCTCTTCTTTGGGTACCTTCTTTCAGTTTTCTCAAAAGAGCCTCATTAGATAGCTTTCTGACCTAAGGGGGACTTCAAGGAGTAATGGTGGGATGTTGGGAAGTATATTGGTCAGATATTTTCCAAAACTTTTATTTTTTGTGTGACGAAGGGGAAGTGTTGGTGGACTTTTAGAGGGGACGAAATGGGCTCACATTGAAATTTTGAAAATAAGTTAGGTGTACTGATGTTTTTACTTAAAACAATCATTTGAAACATAAAAAATGAAATAAAATAAGGTTAATGGTTGGATAATATCAATCGAATGTATTTTGGAAAAATTTCAAGGTAAATTGGGCCCTTATGATTATGGTTTAGTTCATTATTATATTTAATTTGATCTTAATCATTGTAAATAATTTTAATTACTTTCACTAATATTTTTTTCAAAAACTAGGGTTTTCTTATCATAAATTATAAATCCTTCTGATTCCAAATATGGAATTAATTTTTCAAAATTCAAGTCATATAATTGGAAGAAATTAATTTAAAATTATTCCCATAGATGGGATTACAATGCAATTTTTTTAATTTAAAGATGGTCACAAGTTTTCTAAGTTGTTATATTTAATTTAAAAGTGAAATATATTCCAATAATAAAAATTATATTAGTTGATAAAAATTTAATCTAATAAAACTCTATAACCATTTAAAAATATAATTTAACCCTATAAATAAATTATAAGAAAATGTGGTTTTAAATTAGATATTAGTATATTTTTTAATATTCATTAAAAAATGAAACATCATAGAGAAATGCCACAGATTCACCGTAATAAAATTTTTATGTTTTTATTTAAGATATAATTTTTATTTTTACATATAAAATTTACAAAAAATTAAATATTTATATTTAAAATAGGCTCTCCATTAAAAGGCATAAAAACTGCTTTTTCAAAAAAAATAAGTTTTTATGTGTATTATTGGGTTTGTTTTTATCTTATGTATATGAAAAATGTTGGATGAATATAAAAAATTATTTTTTTGAATATATAAAATATAAACTTAGTTTATATCATGTAATAGTAGTATATAATTTATCTTATTAAGAGAAATCATATTTTTCACATAAAAATAGTCTTCTATAAAATCATTCCCTTTATATTTATTTGGTTTATGTATTTATTTATAATTAATTGGTAACCGGTGAATTCAACTATATATATATATATATTCATAAGTTAGTTAATCCTATAATCAAAAATTTAATTATTATGTTATATTTTATTAAATAATAATATTATAATAATATATTATTGTTCGATAACACTTCTGTGTTACCCAATCCATCGAGGAAAGTCAATTTTGATTGTAATGTATGCCAATGTCAATGTTCCATGTAGAGAAAGCTAAAATTTATGTTGTGTGTACTAGACTATTAACTTGGTTTTCATATAAAAATCCATACATTGTTCTTCAATATAAAATAAACTATTTTAAATGTTGTGTGAAATAAAAAATATCAAAAAGATTAAATTAATTTGAAAAAATAATTGAGAAAATCTCAGGGTGTTACATTCAACCCCCCTTAGATGAGTTTTCGCTTGAAATTATTCTGGATTATTAAAAGATTAATACATGAAATTTCCATTCAAATAAATGCACATCACAAAAAATTACACAATAACATCCTTTAAAAAATGAAATCTGGAATCGTAACGGTTACCCAAAGTAACTCATAACTAGATTCCCACATCGGAGAACATAGGTGGAAAGTGAAAACATGGAGTTAGAGGAAAAGAGTAACTATTCATCTAGAGTGATTGATGACATTAATCACAAAAAATATATTGTTCAATGCAAATTTGAGTGCCTCAAAGTCAAAAATCTCTGCTCATTTAAAATTTCATTGGTTCGACACAAATTAAGGTATTATGACAAAAAAAATTATTCATTTCAATAATTTTGAGTAATTATTTTTTAAACCAGTTATATAAAAAAATATACTGACTTGACAGTTTTCTAAAAATACAATTACATCATTTGTTTTCTTTGATCAATTTCTAATTCATCCATTTCTTCAGGAAATGGATATCCAAAAATTAAATTTTATTCTTAAAACACTAAAATACACTTTTATAATATCATAAGTCCCATAAAATAATGACATGTCTACCTATTTGTTTCTAATAATTTACATAATCAATATATTTAATACATTAATTTTAAACATGAATAGTTACACTTCTAGTTCATTATTAATATTAATTATTCTTATTGTCTAACTAAAAAATAAATTACACATTAACTAGGAAATCTCTTGGATAGTGGTAGTCATGAAACCCTTAACCTCATTCGGTTAGGTGTTCAAGACCCAAGACATTGATGGAATTGATGACTTGTCACCTAACATACATTTGGTTTATTTGTAAAACCACATCGATATAATTTCCAAAATAAATGTGATGGATATCCTTGAAATAAGGTTAATCACTAAATATCCTTTTAACTGAATTTTTCAATACATCCTCAATACATAAATACATATTTCAAAGTTTAACTAAAAATTTTAATAAATAGTTAAACTTATAACCCTTCTGAATGATGAAAACCCAAATCTTTTTAAATAATGTCATGAAAACATCTTGATATTGATCCCCCATATATCAAGAAGTATCTCTTGGTTGTCGTATATAAAAAAATGGAGTACATTGTTTGTGTATTCCCTTGAAACAAGGTAATAATATAAATTAGCCCAAATAATTATTGAAAACATGTATGTTTATTTACTCCATTTTTTTTGGAAATATTTCTTAAATCCAAAAAAATATTGTAAACATCATCAATAACAGTAAAAATAATTTCCAACAAGTCCATAATTAGTTCCAAGTTTACCAGTACTGTCAAATTTACTAATTCTTATATAAGGTATGTTTTTCCAAAAAAAATTATTGTCTTAATTTGAGGAATATATTAAGGGTTTTCTTTCCCTTAATCATGTTTTTTCATGAACATCGCATTTTCATTAAATCAACCTTCTATTCATATAACATATTTCACCATTCATATAACATATTTCACCATTCATATAACATATTTCTTGAATAAAAACATTTATTATTCCACTTCATCCATAATTCCTGAGAATTATTCCTCATACTTTTACATAATTCCTCTTTCCTTTTACATTTCATATGTAGTCTCATCACTAGTAGTTCTATAATGATTACTCACACCACCATTCTTATTCACTTCAGGATATTACAAATTAGGAAATCAATTTTCAAAATGAACATTCATACCACACTAATATAATTTAACCATTGATTATTTATTATGGAGGAAAATATTCCCACCCATTCCGTGAACCAAACCCATCATTTTTCATTTGCAGTTACTTGACAAGTTTCCTTCTTTTCTATAGTCAAAACACCTTCGTGTTCCCCTAAAACATTTACTTGGGTGATAATTTCAACACTTTTAAAATATAGTAAAAGTAATCTTATTTCCTATATGGTCTCCATTATCTGAACTCCCAGTTAACTCTTTCCTTATTTTATTTATTGATAATAAGAGTTGGTTATCACGCACATGTTTAATCATGTTCCATGAAAAATGATTAGGCATGATCATAACATCATTTACTCTAGTGACCATCCCATTTTACTACTCTTCAAAAAAGTTTCTATCACTTTCAATGATAACCCAGTTCCTTATACTTCCCTCCATTGAATAAAATCAAAAATCATAATGTGTGAGACACTTATCATAGTGGAAAACCAAATAATCATGAAAAATAGTTACATAATGGATGTCTAAATAATGAATCCTTAATTAATATATTACACCTTAGGTTTATACTAGGATATTCATTGCCAATATAGTTTTTAATATTTTATTATGGTTTGTGAAGAGGTTGTGAATTCCCAATGCATATCCCCTAATAATGTCAAACGAGGTGGGTACTAATGCTCGTTGTTGTGTATTAGGTCATATCGAGTCAAGACCGACACACCTTATCATTGTTGTTTCTATGAGGTTCATCTATCCTATATCCATAACTAACAATATTATCCAATAAAGGATTTATTTCTATGAATCCACTCTCTCTATCCTTTACAAAAATTCGATGACACTTTCCTATAAGTTTCCTTATACTTAGACTTATCCTTAGACCTTTCATTTGGGTTCTCACTATGGTTTTATCATTGTAGATTCAAAAGGTTAACTAAAACTTTGCTCTAATACGAACCATATTGACCCTCACATAAAATTCATTAATATTACATAAATTTTGAGGAATATTGAAAACAATAAACAAAGACACGCTCATAGACCATACTTTTCATGTTCCTTTGGAAACAAGGAAACATAAACACTGGTACATAATTGATATACATTATCTCCCACTATGTTCTTTATGACTACAAACCTTCTTATACATCTCAAAAATTATATAAATCATCATAACCCAATGAAGAAAACATAAAAGGGTTGATATCATTTTCTTAGTAACGATAAAAAATGTAGATATGTAAGTATAATCACAATCATAAAGGTACGATAACATGATCGTGAGAATAGAAGATCATACCATGCATATCAAAGATCATAAACATGAATCATGGAATAAGGATTGGAAGTTTATTTGACATGAATCAGGGGTAAATAAATAACATAAACCATAAAAGCATAATATATGAATAAAACATGGAATTGTGGAAAACACATAATCATATAATATGATTTCCATACTAGTAAAGGCATTCCTTCTGAGACCATATTTGTTGCACGGTTTCCCTCCCCATACCATCTTGGTAGTCATGTTTGGCACACAATGACCATCTTAGTAGCATGAGTTCACTCCTCATACTATATTGGTATTCGTGGTTCACTACCATGGCCATCTTAGTAGCTTTATTTCACTCCTCATATTATCTTGGTAGTCATGGCTCGCTCCAGGGGGGCATATTAATAGACAAGGTTCATTCCCATGACCATATGATTCTATAACATGAGATATACATCTTTACCCAATGCATTGGGAGAAGATATATATCCTACCCATATCTTAATGAAATCATATGTACATATGTCAAAAAATCATAAAAATCATTTCATAAACCATGAAATGAAATTAATATCATAAACATTTAATCTTATCCTAAACTATGGAAAATAGATTGGTTTCATAATAATTTAATCAAATCATAAACTGTGAAAAGAATCCGGTTTCATATAAATATAACCCATGAAAAGTAAATAGATTACATGAACATATTTCCCTTAAAAGGGAAATATGTTTAATAAACATAACGAAATCAAGAAAATAAACCATTCAAAGAAAGAATATGAATGGAACCATTAGAAATTTTCCCATAAATTCATGAATAACATCAATGGATACCATCTTAAATAATTTTGAAATATCCTTTAAAACCATTTCATGAGGAAAGTATCCTTTCTTCTTTGAGAAATAATTTTTAAAACATAAATCCTTCTAAAAACCAATTTCATTTAATAGACCTGAAAATATATAAATAAGGTGTGAAATCATTTTGAATACCCTTTTCCATGAAAACTAATAAAATAATCTTGAAAATATTTTGAAACACATTTTATGTGAAAACATGAAAATAAAGCTTGAAAATCATTTGAAGTCAATTTTTCTTGAACACTTATAAATGGATCTTGAAATAATTTTGAAAACCATTTAACTTGAAAATAAATTGAAAAATTATAAATACTCTTTAAAATCATTTAAATCATTTTCTTTGAAAATAAATTTTTATTATATTATAAATTAATTTTTGAAAATCATTTAAAAACGTTGTTTATCATAAAATAATATTGAAACCTTTTTTATTGATAACGAACTTAAAAACGAATTTCTAGAATATTAGGGAAAAATCGATAAATATATATATTTTTAATCATGTAAAGGATGCTTCATGGGATTTGTTTTCATAACAAAGGGTAAATCCATACATGTTGAACATTATTTTTTAAAAGTAAAATGTTTATAAAGGTTCCTTGTCCAGAAAACAAAACTAAAATAAAATTTTTAAAAAACCCTTTATTTTATAGGAAAAACTTGTTTAAAATGTCTTTTAAAAATCATTGGTTAATATTATAATATTTTAGGAAATTATTTAGAGAACTTGGTTTTGAAGGGACATATATTTCTAACCAAAGAGAGTGGTAAAGTAGTGCATTCTTAAAAACACATTCATGATCATCTTTTGTACAAAAGAGTGAAAGAACTATTCTAATATATGTTTTTATCATTAATAACTAGATTAGAAGAATAATCATTATATTTATTTAAGATTTGTATCATAATATTTCATTAATATAAGTTCAATCATAAATAATCTTGAAAAGCAATGAGATTGCTTCAATAAACTCTTACCACTTAGTAATATTGAACCATAATCCCCATATAATAAAATGAAATAATATAAATCGTTAAAATAATGATATTCATGATATAAATTTTAAATGGTATTATATACACCTCATGGAAAAATATTGGTGGACAACATGACATGTGTCTCAAAGAAAGAAAAACTGAGACAAAATTACTTTAGTTATTTGTTAACATTTGAAACATAAACCCCGCTAATAATGTATAATTATATTGATAAGTAAATACCGATATATTTAATTATATTGATTATATAAATCATCCATTTTAATAAGAAACACCACAAAAAGGAATGGGTGGTGAATAAATCATACCTCTCACAGAAATAAAAAGTGGGATGTAATTCCATTAACTTGTATCTTGACTCTCATCGAACTCATTAAAAACTACTATATAATTAATATAATTTTATTATAAAACTATAAAATAACCATATTATAATGTGTAATTCCATATGTTGTTTTATTATGACTTTATATTACCCACTTATTAACAATTCTATGTTAAGGTTATGCTCCCGGTAATACTCGCTTTGTTTTTTTGAATATGTATTGATTCGTTATATGTTTGGTCCTTATACATACATCATGATTTATATAATTTAATCCATGATATAAATATAATTCATATTAAATATATTTATTTTATAATAATCTATATAATATATAATTATGACTCAGAATACACTGCTCATGGAAACGGTAGGCCGTAAGTACGCATGAATGTTGTTTCTATATGTATTCTTAATATTGAAATTAAAAACAATTATATTAAACATATGTATATATAATATCATTAAAGTATATTTATTAGGTCACATATAACATATAATTTTACTAACACTATCCTTAATACATTTCACTTAGTGTGTGAACAAATCACATCGCATTGAGGGGGAAGTAGTCCACAAATCCTCAAACGCAATTATCATATTTACACAAAATTGAAATTATAAAGATATGTTTCATCAAACAATTAAAGAATATTAATGAAATAATAATTATCATATATATAATATATAAATTTTTTTTCCATAATAATGTAAAACCATTAAAGTTGGTAATGAAAAAACAATCAATTATCGTTTCATGAGGCAATAGTTCACAGTACACATAAATAGTATGTTTGTTACCAATTAGATGGAAGTGTATGTAAGTATAGGTATAAAACATAGCATAAAAACATATTAATATATTTATGAAACTTTTGTTTATAATAATTTAATAAAGGGAGTATAGGGGTGGTGAATAAAAATATGATAATGGAGCTTGAGGAAGGATGTTACATTCTCTTTTAGTAACCCCATCTCGTTCACACCAAAGGGATTCCTTGGATTGCTTTCCTCCCAAAGGGAGGATTCAAGGAGTAAGGGTATGATTTTGGTAATTGTATTTAGAATATCATGGCTGAACCTAAGTTCTTCTAGAGGTTCTAGTAATGGGGAGAGTTGGTGGCCTTTTATAGAGGATTAAAAATGGCACACTTAATATTTTTGAAAATAAGTTAGGTGTACCCACATTATTACCTAACAAAATTCATCAAAACCCAACCAAACAAAATAATGCGAGATTAATTTAAAAATAATTTTCATAAAAGTTGTTTTGGGATAGTTTATAGGTCATTTTTCCCATTATGTTTAATGTTTATTCCCTTATTATTCTTAATTTTACCTTAATCATTGTAATAAAGTTTAATTACATTTGCTAATAGTTTTGGTCAAAAGCTTAGTTGAGAATATTAGACATTATAAATAATTCTGATTAAATATATAGAATTTTTTTTGAAAATTATAATCATATAAGTGGAAAAAAATAATATTATATTAATCCTATGGATGGGATGACAATGCAAGGTTTTAATGTAAAAATGATCAAAAGTTTGTTAAGTTATTATATTCAATTTCATCGTGATATTATTTTAAATGAACTAAATTTTATTATTTGATAAAAAATAAATATAATTAATCATTAAACACAATTAAAAATATAATATTACTATATAAATAAATTAGGTGAAATATAATTTTTGAATTAAAATTCAATGTTTTTCATTATTCATTTAAAAATGAAACTTCCCAGAAAAATACCAAAAATTCACCTTTGGATAATTTATATGCCTCTCATTTGGATATGAAGTTTATTTTTACATATTAAATTTATAAAATTTCCCATATTTATAATTTTAAATAGTTTCTCCATTAAAAGTCTATAAAATTACTTTTATAAAAAATGGGGGTTTTATGTGTAATATTGGGTTTTTCTAATACTATTCTTATAAAATCTATTGGATAAATATAAAAAATATTTTTTTGATTATAGAAAATAAAAATATATTAAATATCGCATAATAGTATTATATTATTTAAAAAATTAAGATAAATAATATTTTAACATAAAAATTGTATTATATAAAATAATTCCCTTTATATTAATTTGGTTTCTATATTCATTTATAATTAATAAGTAACCAGTGAGTTGAAATATATATATTCATAAGTTAGTTAATTATATAATATTTAATTTTATGACTATGTTATATCTTATTAAATAACAATATTTTGATAATATATTAATATTTGGTAGCACTTTGTCTTGCATGGTACGCAAGCTATCAAAGAAAGTCAATCTTGTGTATAATGTAAGCTAATGTGAGTGTTATGTATAGATAAATAAAAAACATATGTTGTGTGTATTGCATGATTAAATTGTTGTTTCATATAACATGAGACATATATAGTTATTCAATATAAAATAAACTATTTTTATTGTTGTGTGAAATGGAAAATATCAAAAAGTTTAAATTAATTTGAAAAAAGTAATTAAAAATATTATGGTGTTACAAAAAAATCCATTAAAAGGAAGCCCTTTGGTGAAAACCAAACTTAGTAACTCAAATAAGAGGTAGAATATTTCTTTAAGCTCCTTTATTTTATTTTATTTCTCCACCACATCAATTCCTCTTATTCATTTAATGGGTAACGAACTTACTGTTCTTTTGTACAGTGAACTACCACCTCACGAAACTATGTTATTCATTTTTCCTTTAACACCTCTCATGGGTGGGAATTGGGATGTAATATGTATTTTTATATCATATATATGATTTATATGGTATATTTATGCTTTTGGGATTATTATATAACACATAACTTAGTAATTTCATTTTGGTTATGTAGGATAATTTCATTTAGGGAAGTATGGACTACAGCCTCCTCAAAGTGATGTGATCAATTCACACATTATACAAAATTAATTAAGGATGATTTTAGCAAAATTTTATGAATTATATGAAATAATAATTATAATTTAATTGATATTAATAAATATTTGTGTGTGTGTATGTCATTTACTTTCTTACTTGTAATACAAAAATAAAATGGAAACAATATTCATGCATACACACGGCCTACTGTCTCCAAGTATATTGTATTCCATTTCATACTAATATATTATATAGATTAATATAATAAGAATATAATGAATATGAATGATATTTATATAAAGTTTTAGATTCAGGAAATCATGATATATATATAAAAACCAAAAATGAAACAAATTAAGGCACATGTGAAAAAAAGCAGATATTACCGGAAATGTAACCTTCAAATGGATGTCATAATAAGAGGTTTATATAACGCCATATATGGTATTAGATATAATAATATGGTTTTTTGTTATATGTATAAAAACATATATTTATTTTATAGGATGTTTGAATGAGTACAATGAGATTCAAGACATAAATTAAGGGAATTTCAGCTCACAATTTATTTCCCTGAGATACATGCCTTATTAACCACACATTTCATTTGTGTGGTGTTTATATTGAACATGGATGTATTATATGATTATGGTAAATATATTTATGGATGTTTACATATCAAATTTATGATATTTATTTCATGTGATTATGAATGAAATGTTACGAAATTGGGAATGAAATTTGGGCACAATTATCCTTCTGTGAGACACATGCCATGTTATGCACCTATATTTTACTATAGGGTGTATATACTGACTTTTAAATGTTATATAATGGATCTATTTAATTTCATGATATATAAATCTTCATGTAATGTTATTCATTCCAATATAATTTAAATTTTCCCAAGTGGTAAAGTTTTAGAGCTTCAATCACATCATTTATCAAGATTGTTTAAGATTATGCTTCCATTTATGAAATATTATGATTCATATCTTAAGAAAACTCATGAGTTTTCCTAAACCTATGGATAATAATTTTATAAAAATGTAATCGTGCCATTTTTCTCTTCTTTCATACATATGGTAATAAAAAAAGTTTTTTCATTTAAATCAATCTTAATTTCTCCTTTTGTTCAGAGATCGATGTTCTTCAAAAACTATGTTTTCTAAAAATGATTTCAGAAATGTTTTACTATTATGATATTAGGATTAAAGGAAATTTTTACCCATGTTTTCCTTTTTAAAAAAATATTTTATAAAATTAATTTTTTTATCATTTTCTATTCAAGCCACTTTTCTAAACTTTTATGGTACAAAATTAATGTATGGCATGTACTAACCTACCCACCATCACGACCTATATTTCTTTGAAAAACCTTTTATAGAATCATAATGTTATTTTTAAATAACAATTTTCATAATATTCTAAATATTGGTTGAATTTACAGTTTTTTTCAATGAAAATGCTTTTCAAAAAATAATTTATGTTCATAATTTTGTTTTAATTGTTTTTCAAATAGAATTCTATGTGTTTTGAAGAGGTCTTTTTCAAAGAAAATGATTTAAATTATTTAAATACTTGTTTATTTTTTTCAATTAATTTTCAAAGAAAAATATTTTCCAAATATTTTGAAGCTTCATTTATAAGTTTTTGAAGAAATGGTTTTCAAAAAAAATATGCTTTTTCTTTTTATGATTTTTTTCAAGGAAAAATTGTTTTCAAAAGATTTTATGTTTTTAAAATCATATCTTAATGAATAAAGGATATTTTACTAATGAATTTTTTAAAAACAAATTAATTCATTGTTTATAAGAAAATGATTTTTGAAATGGTTTTATGAAAAGGGATTTTCAACGAAATGTTATTTTCAATAAAAATTGTTCCATATGATATTTAAAAATCCTTATCCATCTAAGATGACATTATTTTTTGATATTTTATTATTTATTGGGATATAATTCAATAATATCATTTATATTATTTCTTGAATAGTTTATGTTTTTATGGAATGATGATTATGACACTCATTCCTCTTCCACAAGTTAGATGTTTTGGAAATTCGTTTCTTTTCATGGGTTCTAATTAAAATAAATGATTATAAAATATATACCTTTTTGAAAGGACATGATTTGATAGAGGTTTTATGATGCCCATTTTATTTCATCGGTTATTACATGGTTTTTATGAAACCAATCCATTTTTATGGGTTCTGATATGATGAAAGTTATATTATATTTTGGAACATGTATTAATGGTTTAATTATGTTATTTTTGGAACCTATATCTCACTCCAATGCATTTGGAAATGATTTATATAAGGTGTAAATAGGGATAATTAATCCAAAAAGGGTTTTTTTCACTTGACCAAATCATCACCTGGTGCACGATAATATGCCTTACTACCCAACGGTTTGACCCTCCCACGGAATATTATTAGGATAAGTCACATTTTTGTATGAACTATTATGATGTATTTGAATAAATTAAGACAATTAATGAACTAGGTTAATACTAACGTGTCTTATATTGAGAAGATGGTGTCTCAAAGGAATATTGAAATTCTTTATGCATGGAATATAATTTCATAAGTAAATAAATTTTAAATAAAACATTAATTGATTAATTGAAGTAAAAAAATGTTATCTTAGAGATCCATTTATAGTTTATCTCCTTAAATATAGAGAGACCTAGAATTATTCAAGTCAATGATATATTCTAATGGATAAATCATTTACCATGGAAGGACCTATGATGAAACAAAATGGTTGACATATTTATTAGGATTCCAAAATTATTTTTAAGAAGTATTTTTACATGTTTTGTTTTGGTATAAGAATAAAAAAATGGATAATGATTATTTTAATGTTTAGAATCATATTAATATCTATTAACATAATTGTTATGGATAACATCATGGGTTTATTATTTTAAGATTGATTATATGTATAAATTCATAAACACCCCATTTTAAGTTTCATGTGATGATATTCTATCAATATTAAGGATATTTTAGCAAAAATATTTGGAAATATAACCTAATTTGTTGGTATATGTTTTAGTTGAAATTTAAATTGATTTATAATGAATTTACATTTTAAAGACACTATTTAAAAGTTATTGATACCCTTTAGGGTTTATATGATCATTAATTACATTGTAATATTAGTCAAATATGATAATAAAAAATTATTGATAAAAAATAAGTTGTATTGAAAACCATAGTAAAATAGTGATTTAATTATTAATTTCATTTCAAAGATGTCCATTATATAATTTTTGGAATGTTATATTAAGTATATGTACTTCATAAAAAGAAAAACCAGTATGCTAGGTGAAAACCCGACACATATGGCAAGGCCACAAGACTTGAACCCATGACTAATGAACAATAACATTTTAATACATCAAAATAGCCTACGTGAAGTCCAAGTTAATATGCCATTGTTTTTATTTAAACAATTTGGGGAATAAATATTAATGATGAAACAAGGGTATTACATTTGAGGTTTAGATATTGATATATTATATTACATAACTTTTTTTAACCATATTGTTTTTTAAAAATATTTAGAGACAAACAGAAAGACTTGTCACTTCTTTTATGGATCTTACAATCCGTTAAAAGTGAATTTTATTGGTTATTGCATAAAAAATCCATTTTTGGATAATAATTTATTGTTGTAAAAGATGAATTTTATGTTGATCGAAGAACAACCAAAGGTTTAAATTGTACTTATGAAATAGAAACACATATAGTTCTTATATTTCATTACATTTTTAGATGGTAAAATAATTCCTCAAAAATAGGAAATGGATCTTAAAATAGAAATGTTTCCATATTAAATTTATATTTTATGAATCTTATGGTCTTTGAAAATCCTTAATGATTTATGGTTTTATATCCCTCAACATTTTATTGAACGTTCACATGGTTTTTATTTATAACCTCAATAACACACAATAATTATTTACCCTTTTCTTCCATGTACATATCTTTAATTTACAAAAATATTATACTATATTAAAACCTAGTTATATGTTATTCTGTATGATTTGTGTACTTTTATTTCTCTCTTTTTAAGAGGATATTTGGTTAAAAAAATTTACGATGTGGGTTTTGAACAATTGTATTTCCAAATTTCAAACCATAGATTATAAAGATCGACATTAAATTGGGAGGAAAAATTTTATTTAGGGTGGGGAGAATGTTTCAACAAAAAAAATTTAAAATAATAACATTTTATATGATATATTATGCAATGTATGGAATTGAGTGTAACACCATGAGAGTTTTTGAAATATATTTTTTCAAATTAATTAATTCCTTTAGATATTTTTCAATTCACGCAACAATAAAAGTAGTTTTTTATAAGTTTGGATTAAATTATCTGTAACACCAAGTAAATCATGCACTACATGAAACAAAAATTTTATTTTACTCAAAATCAAACATATATGTTAGTATTCCTTACATGCAAAAATAACTTTCCTTGACAGCATGTGTAATATAGAAGACCGTTTTTTACGAAACAATGATATATTATTAACAATGATATTTCTTTAATATAGTAAGATATAAAATATAAGTTAAGTTGCTAGTTATGAATATTATTAGATAAAAAATTAATATATATTATATATTTCATTGGTTAATAATTAATTATAAAAGAATATATGATCTAATTGTTTATAAGGGAATTGTTTTTATAAAAACTAATTTTATGCTCAAAAATAATTTACCCAAATAAATTAAACTAATTATATTAGTAATTAATATGAATGAATTATATATTTTACATATTCAATCAAATATTTTTTACATTCACCAAATATATCTTATAGGAATAAGACAATAAAAACCCCAACATTACATATAAATGCCTTTTTTTTAAGTAGTTTTACCGCCTTTTAATGGATAACATATTATAAATATATTTTTTGGAAATTTAATAAATTTTATATGTAAAAATGAATTTAATATTTTATGTAAAAACATGAAAATTATTTTAGGATGAATTTTTTGTATTTTTCTACGAGGTTTTATTTTTTGATGAATAATAAAAAATACAAATTTAAATCCAAAACTGGTTCTTTATCTAATTTATTTATAATTTAAATTTAAATTTATAATTTTTTAATGTATCATTATATTAATTATACATAAAATATTCCAATTTATTTAATTTATATCTATTTCACATTGAAATTGTATATAAAAAACAAAGCAAACTTTTGAAAATATTTACTATAAAGCCCTATATAATCATCCAACCTTTTAGATTAATGTTAAATTAATTTATACCAATTATGTGATTTGAATTTTGAAACATGGATTGATTTTTTGGAATCCCAAATATTTATAATTTATAATATATTCAACTTAGTTTTTGAGAAATAATATTAGTGAATTTAATTAAAATAAATTTGAACGATTAAGAGGAAAATTATCCTAATGGGGTAATAAACCATTATCTTAAGGAATAAATGACAAAGAAAATTTTCCAAAAATAAAATGGATGGAAATATATAGACCCTATTCTCCATTTTATCTAATTTTTTACTTTATTTCATCATTTTTTATAGGAAAAATGTTGATGGAATTCCCTCTTAAAAGTTTTACAATAATGTCACCCATCCTCCACTATAAAAAGGTATTCACACATTCAGATTCCCTATACATCACAAGATTTTTTTTATCGACCAATATCATAAAATTTAGCTCCTCAAAAAAGATCCCCTGATCCTAAAAGCCACACCTTGGTCAGAAATCCATCCATTTAATCCCATTGATACAAACTAAAAATGAGTTACCTGAATAAGAGATAATATCCTTCCTCGATATCCTTTATTTTATTTTCTTTCTCCACCATAAGAATTATTCTTGTTAAATGATCATATAATAACCATAGTATCATAAATATTCTTTTATTTTTATATTATAATATTTATACCATCACTTACACACACTTCCTTCTAATTGATAACAAATTTACCGCTCTTATGTACAGCGAACTACCGCCTCACTAAACAGTGCCATTTATTTTCCCTTTACCACCCCTAATGTGTGGTAATTATGATGAAAGATATATTTTTATATGTTTTATATGATATTTATTATGTATTTAAAATTATTTAATTATAATATAACATACACATCATGCTTCCAATTTTTTTTAAGAATGATAATTTCATTCAGGGAAGTGTGGACTACATCCTCCTCAAAGTGATATGAATCATTCACACCATACATGGAATGTATTAAGGATTATATTAGTTAAATTAAATAAAAAAATTAAATGAAAATTTTAATGTAATTATATTATATATATATATATATGTCATTTACTTTCTTACTTTCAATGTGACAATAAAACTGAAACAATGTTCATGCGTATATATGGCCTACTATCTCCAACAATTGTTTTTTTATTTCATACATATATTATATATTTAATATTATTTTAAATTTATAATGAATATAAATTTTTTTAAATAATTTATTGAATTCTAGAAATCATGATATTTTTATAAAGACAAAATGTGCATCAAATTAAAGCTCATATGAAAAACCAAAAAGATATTACCCGAAATAAAACTACAACATGGAAGTACTAATATGTGGGTGATATAAAAAAATATATGGTATTAAATATAAGAATATTATTATTTGGTAGATGTATAATAATTTTTTATATATTATAATGTAGGTTTTAATGAGTACCATGAGAGTCGAGATATAGGGTAATAGAATTTGATCTCAATTTCCATTTCCATAAGATACATGCCTTATTCACCTTCCATTTTTATGTGGTGTGTATATTTATCATGAAAATAAAATATTAATATAATGCTTAAATTTAGGGAAATTTTTATATCCATTTTATGATCATTATTTCATGGGTTTTATGTTTCAAAAGGTACTATGTCGGCAATGTAGTTTTTTTTCTCAATTTTCCTTTTTTGAGACACATGCCATGTTAAGCACCTATATTTTTCTATGAGTTGTTCATACTAACTTTGAAATGTTATATAACAAATATAATTATTTTCATGATATTTTCAGCTTCATGTAATTTTATTCTTTCCATTTTTTATTTAATGTAACCAAAGTGGTAATGGTTTATAGCCTCAATATCATCTTTTATTAATATTGTTTATAATTATTCTTCAATTGATGAAATATTATGATCTATCTCTCAAGAATCCTCCTAAAGCTTCTTAAAAAATGGATTTGAATGTAATATACATGTAATCATACTATTTTCCACTATTTGGAACTTAAGAATATTAATAAATATATTTTTATGAAGATCAGACCTCATTTATCCCTTTAGTATGTAATCTGTGTTCTTTCAGAACCTATTTTTCTAAAAAAATAATATTACCCTATTTGGTTTAAAGGAAATTTTAAACCATGTTTTACATTTCTACAAAATGGTTTTAAAAAATAATGTTCTTGTCATTTTATGGTCAAGGAACTTTTATAAACTTTTAAGGTACAATAGAAACTATTGTCATGTGTGGACTTACTCAACATCATAACCATAATTCCTTTGAAACTCCTATAATAAGTTTAAAAGTTTATTTTTAAATAATTCTTTTATTAATATTCTGGAAATATTTTGAATTTAATTTTGTTTTCCAAGAAAACAGTTTTCAAAAATTATTCATGTTTAAAAATAATTTTAAAGTATTTTCAAAACTTCCTTTATATGTTCAAGATATCGTCTTTTCAAAGAAATAGATTTAAATGATTTAAATAAATATTAATAATATATGAAATCATTTTCAATTAAAATGGTTTTCAAAAAAATTTCAATCTTCTTTTATAAGTTATCAAGGAAATGTTTTTCAAAACAAATTTAAGCTAATTTATATTTTTTTCGATGTTACTTTCAAGTAAATATTTTAATAAAAAGGTTTTATGTTTTAAAAGTCATATCTCAAATTATAAAGGATATTTTCATCAGGAAATGTTCTAAATGAAATGGTAATGCTTTATTTCTAATCGAAATGATATTTTAAATGGTTTTATAAAAACAAATTTTCAAATAGAGGCTTTTATCCTTAAGAAATGTTCAACGGGATTGTTAAAAATAATTCTTTATAAATTATGACCTTATTTGTGATAGTTTATTCTTTATTGGGATATGATCCAATAATAACATTTATATTATGTCATGGAAGGTTTATGTTTTGTTGGAATGATTTTTATGATATATGATCCTATTCCATTGGTTATATGCATTGGAAACCGATTTCTATTCATGGTTTATGTATTGAAGAGATGATTATGAAAACTATAAAATTTATTTAGGTTATGATGTGATAAAATGTTTTTAATAACCATTTAATTTTAAGTGTAATGATATTATTTCTATGAAACCCATCTCTTTTTATTGGTCATGATATGATTAAGGTTTTATTATCTTGTGGGACATGTATGAATACATTAATTATGTGATGTGATGAAAATATATCTCCCTCCAATGCATTGGGTAAAGATTTATATCTCATGATATAATTATGGGAATCTAGTCAATGGGATTAATTCACTATGGGAAAATGGTTATCCTAGTCCTTTAAAAGTAAGGTACTACGACTTTGGATGGTGTTGTATCCCTCCCAATAGGTGTAGTTACCATGAAGATGGAATATTGGAAAACTAATCAAATTTCGGAAGATGGGGTAATCCAATTCACTATAATAAGATGGGGAAACCTGTTACTCTATGAGAAGATGGGGAAACCCAATCCCTATTAAGGAAAAGACTGTGAAAGGTGATGGTGATGTGTCTAGCATAGTAGGTCTAGTCCACATGAAGTTCCCTGATAATTTCTATCAATGTTTCTGACTTATAGGGAATGATACTATATGTTTGTGTGTATTCTACAACTCCATGTCTTACACTAATGTTATGATTTTAGTTATTATTCTCCGGATTTCATTATGATTAATGCTTTTTGAACTACTAAGCTTTATGCCATGATTCATTTTTATGATATGGATGGAATGATCTTATAATGTAATACTAACATTCTCATACCATTGTTCTCATGTTCATGCTTAAATATCTCTCTTGTTTACCCTTACTGATAACATGATCTCACAAATTTTATGTTTCCTTCTCCAGGTTCTGAAGATATAATTTATGTATCATATGTATAATCAGAATGAAATTCCTAGATAACATATTGAGAGATAATTTAGCTCACTCGTGTATTAATTTTTATAATTCCATGTTTTCAATGGCACTAACCTAATATGGACTTTGGGAATCTATTTGTTTAATGTATTAAGTATTTTGGAAAAATGATGTAATTTATATGTAGTTTAAGACTGGATTGTTATAGTTGGTATAATATTGAAGATTTACTCAACTATTAAAAACTATTTTGGTATAACTTCAGTGATATATATTAGAATATTTATATAGATATGTCTAGAGATGTCTCTAAGGATAAGTATAAGGATGAGTTATTGTTTTGGAAAATGACTTAGAGTTTTGGTAAAGGATAGATTGAGTTATTTCCTATAATTTCATCCTAATATAGATAATAATAATTCATGAGGTTCTGGAAAAAATATACCTAGGAGTATAAAATCTAACAAGGTGTGTCAGGACTGACCTAAGCATAACCTAGTATACAACAATGGGCCTCACTGTGCACCTAAATTGACACTACAAGGAGATATTCTTTGGGAATTCACAAACTATTTACAAACCATCTTAAATGATTTAAGTTTTTTATGACTATTAATAACCTAGGATTGACCTTATTTTTCATATATTTAAGAAGTGGGCTCCTTTATATATAAATCATATATGTAATTTTTCTTGATTATGTGTTTTTCTTCTTTGTTAAGTGTTTCTCACCCTATGCTTTCTATTTTTATTCAATAGTGGAAACAAGTAGAAACTATGTAAACATTGACTATTTCACATGTGGAATGTATAGGTATGATGAAAATAGTTTTCATAAGTTGAAATATCATAAAGATAATAAAGAAGGTTCACCAGTATTGGTTATAGGACTAAAGGTAAAGAGACCACAAACAACATGTTCCAGGTATGGTATTTTCTTCCATTATTGATTAAATTAAATGTAAGAAGAATTTTTTTATTGATGTCGATGAAGCTTAAGATATGATTTATATTTTATATTATAGGAAAGAGGTATTAAGTATTTAGTTGATGAAGACAAAGTAATTGTTTAGTAATAAAGTTTGATGAAAGAAGTATATATGTTTTGGAATTCAATGATTATGTTTTATAAATCATCAAATATATAAGTATTTTCAGTATATTTTTTCATTAAGGATATGTTTAATAGTGATGAAGACATAGAAATGTGATTTAAATGAAAGGTGATATTTTGATTAAGGGAAGGTAACCCATATTTTTTTCAAGATGTAGAGAAACTTGTGTTTAGCTTTGATTAATAGAGGATTGTTTTTGATAAAGTAAATGGGATAGTACCAATTCCCTTATAAATAATTAATGATTTTTTGAAAAAAATGTATAAGTCATTATGGACGAAGTTTAAAACTTCTTGTATTTATGGAATATATCTAGAAATCTTATGAATAAGGAAGTATTCATTTTTTCCAAAAGGATTTATGGTAATTTATCTTATTACCGTGTTTTGAAAGAATATATGATGATAGTATTCACATGTTTGGAATGTGAAAATAAAGATCTACTTTGTGATATATGGGGGATTAATGTTAATCTAGTCTCATTACCTTCTTTACAACCATTTGTATTTTCATATTTTTGAAGGGTTATAAGGATAACCATTTATAAAAATTCTAAATTAAACATCCAATGAAGTTTTTCAGACTAAAATATAATCTCTCCACATGAGAAGTCATGTATAATAGATGAAATGTTCTAATGAAATTTTTTATGGTAGATAAAGACATATGGGGTTACTTATCGTGGATATCGTGATCTGTTAATGCTTCAGGATTGACAAATTCATCTTCAGTTCATGGAATGAGAGATGGAGTGGAATTTGATCAAGGGAAAACAAAGGGTAATGTTTTCCTAAAAACATGTAATTATAACATTTAATTAGAATTAATAAACCAAAGGAAAAAAGGATATTGAAACAAAAAATGTTATCATACTACCTTCATTAGTGAATAATCAATTAGATCATCTATGATTTATGGATTTGTGATTGTAAATATTATCCTAACCATGTTCTCTATCATTTTCAATCAGAACTTAATACTTATATTTATCTACGATAACCAGGTTTCCACTTCCCACATATGTTCTCTTACTTGGAAAACAAGTTATATGTTACTTTGGGTAACCATTGTGTTTCAAACTTTCCTTTTTAAAGGAAGTTTTAGTATTCAATTTTATGATGTGTGTTTATATAAAAAGAACATTCATGTATTAATACTTTGATATAACAGAGTAATTTCAATGACATAATTAATATTTAGAGGGTTAGAATCTAACACCATAGATTTTTGTTATTCTTTTCAAATTAATTTATTCTTTTTGATATTTTACATTTTACACAACACTAAAAATATTTTTTATAAGTTTTTCTTGAATTATATGAACCACCAAGTTAATCATGTACTTCACACAGCATAATATTTAATTTACACAACATGAGACACCAAATCTATAATACCGTACACATAATACTAACTTTCCTCGATGGCTTGCATAACACGCAAGACTGAGTTTTACCCAAAAATGATATATTTTTAAAAAATATTATTTAATATAATTAGATATAACCTAGCCATTAATTTGGAAGTTATTAATAGGATTAAATAAGTTTTCAAAATACATGGTTTAATTAAATGGTTAAAAATTAATTAGAAATTAATATAAGAACCAATTTAATATTAAAGGAATGATTATATAAAAACGACTTTTATGCTCACAAAAGGAATCATCCTAATAAATTAAATTAATTACTCTTTGTGAGTGATGTTAATTAGATATATATTTTACAAATTCAATCAAATATTTTTCATATTCATCAAATATATTTGATAGTAATAAGGTTAAAACAATTCCAATATTACACATAAAATCTTATATTTTTATAAAATCAGTTTTATTACATTTTAATAGAGAACCAATTTTAAATATAAAAATTGTAATTTTATAAATTATATATATTAAAATTGACTTCTTTTTTTGAAATATAAACACAAAATTTTGTTTAGAGTAAATTTTCGGTATTTTTATTTAAAGTTTTATTTTTTTTCTTGTGAATAATGAAAAATACTAAATTTAAATTTAAAAATAGTTTTTCTTATAATTTATTTATAGGGTTAAATTACATTTATAATGGGTTTTAATGTCCAATTATATCAATTATACATGAATTAATTCAATTTAGTTCATTGGGATTAGATTCACATGGAAATTGGATATAAAAACATAGAAAACTTGTCAATATGTTTACTTTATAAACTCACATTGTCATCCCACTTATAGGGTTTATTATAAATTTTTTTATACCAATTCAATGATTATAATTTGGTAAATTTGATTACATATTTTGAATATGAATAATTTAAAGTTTATAATAATTAATCTTTGTTTATTTGATAAAAAATATTAGTGAAAATGATTAAAATTAATTCCAATGATTAAGAGGAAAATTATATTAAAAATGGACACAATATTAAACATTAGGGGAAAATAACCTAGAAACTTGTATAAATCCATTTTAAGACCATATATCAACCCTATCACATATTTTCTCAACTTTTGCATTATTGGATCAAATTTTCATAGGAAAACGTTAGGGGGATTTCCACATAATAAATTGACTGTATTTCCACTCCTCCAGTATAAAAAGAAACTCACCCCTCCCACTTCCTCAGACATCTAAATCCAAATTTTCTTAACCAATATCTACCCAAATAGCTATTAAAAATTCCTCCCCTACACCTAGAATCCTAAAATTTGAAAAAAATTATAATAACCCTCACTTTTCAAAAATTAACATTATATTAATTTTATTGAATACTCAAAAAAATACACAAATAGACACCCAAAGACTGTACTAGTCTAGTGCCTTCGCAAACATGGAAACATAAACACTGGTACATAAGTGAGAAAAATTATCTCCCACAATGTTATTATTGAAAAGAACCATTCTTATACATATCTAACAAAATTCATATGTTCATAACCTATGGAAGGAAACATAAACAGATATGAGATTAGATTCTCGGTAAGGGTAAATAAGGGAGAAATGTAAGAATAATCATGAGAATATGTCTATGAGAACATGATCGTGAAAATTGAATATCCTAACCTACATATCAGATATCATATACATTAATCATCAAATAAGGATTGGAAGTTAATAAGACATGAATCATAAGGAACTAAAGAACATAATCAATGAAAGTATTAGATTGGAATAAAAAATGAAATTGTGGTAGATATATAATCATAGAATATGATTTCCATAGTAGTCTAGTAATTTCTGATGATATCATATTAGTAGCATGGTTTCACTCTCCATAACATCTTGTTAGTCATGTTTCACTCTTTTAGGTATCTTAGTATCATGAGTTTACTCCTCATACCATTTTGGTAGTCATGGTTCACTCTCATGACCAACTTAGTAACATAAGTTCACTCCTCATACCATCTTGGTGGCCATGGTTCACCCCATGGACATCTTAGAAGTCAAGGTTCATGCCCAAGACCATATTGGTATATCTCATGAGATATAAATCTTTACCCATTATATTTGATAGAGATATAGGTCTCACCCATATCATCTTTAAATCATACATACATGTGCCATAAAACCATAAACTATCAGTTCATAACCCATGAAATTAAATGGGTATCATAAACATGTAATCATGTCATATCCTATAGGAAATAGATAGGTTTAATGATCATTTAATCAATGCATAACCCATGAAAAGAAGGATTTTTCATATAAATATAAACCACACTAGTGTAAAATAGGTCTATACCCACGCATCTATACCCAGAGTTTCAGAAACTATGGGGATAGATAGTATTTTTTGACATATTCCTACATTTTTATTAAAACTGTGGGTATACTGAAACTGATACGAGATGTTTACCGTGCTCCACCGCCCAATTTTTCATTTCCTTCCTTCACGTCTCCTCATGCCCTGTCCTCCCCGACCTCTTCTCCCCTCCCCGACCTCGACCTCCCGCCCTCACCTAGGCCTCCTGGACCCCGCCTCCCGGCCCCTGCCTCCCTCCCTCTAATTTCATGCCTCCACGGCCACCTCAAAATCCACCTCTAGGTCCCCACCTCCACCTCCGGCCAGTCGCATCCACCTTCACCTCACGGCCCTTGCCTCTGCCACTCGGGCCTCGCCTCTGCCTCCGAAGCCGCCTCTGCCTCCTTCCAGTCGTGGTCACCTCCACCTCTGCTTCCTGGCCCTCACCTCCTCCTATGTGTAATCCTCCAACTCCTCCTCCTCTCAGTCATAGCCACCTCTTCCACTACCTCATTAGATTGAGTTATAAATAGAGGGGTTTTGATAAGGTATTATCATGCAACCCTATCATACCATTTTATTAAGAATGAAGATCTTCTAGATTAAGGATAAATTGTGAGAGAAGAGGTGTCTTATACTCATGTTGTTGTGCAGTCTTATGAAATTCCAGTTCTAGCTACTTTTGAACCTGAATTTCCATTAGTTGTTGAATTAGTATGAGAATATGTACCTCCTAAGTGGGGGACAGAGGTCACAAATTCAGGATATATGGAACAGCTCTTATAAGTTAAGAATGTGATGAGGATCAGTCACTAATTCAGGGTTTCGAAAGGGGGATAGCATTCAAAGGTACTCAAATCTAGGTTTGAATATTTTCTAAAACAGATTAATTTCATTTCTTTAAGCATATATCACAGATTGTTTCTTTGAAATATTCTTAGTAAATGATAGAGTTTCCTAAAATTAAGGAATTTGATTATATTTATGATCAATTACATTTAAAAGTATGGGATATATGTTATCGATGCACTTTCAAAGAATACATTAATATTTATAATTATTGTTACAACATTTATTATAATAAATTATTGTCACTATTTATAATTAATAATTATCAAATCAACTCTTTTTTCAACTCTAATACTGTCATAAAGAATAATAATATTACAAATAATTTTTTTAACCCTTTAGGATAATATGAATGATAATGTTGCGGATGATGTTCAATATTTATTTATTACCTTTCAAATTCATTTTTATGTTAATCCCTAATTTATCTCTTTATTTACTAAAATTTGTCTCTTTTTAGATGTCAAATATTTTGGACTAAGTAATGTGGGAAATACTCTACCCAAAATTATTTTGAAGATAATGATTTTATGATTGGGTTAACTTTACTTTATAATGATATCATGTCATCAATATGGGGTCATTACTAAAAGAAAAATTGAATAATTCTCTTTACTCCTTTTAAATGTACTAATATTATTCAAAAGAAATCCATGAGTAAAAATTTAACTTTAAAGTGTAAAATTTTTAAATATTATGATAGCATTCATTAGGATTTTATTTTATAAATTCTTATATTTATTCAAAATATTACAGCAAATTGGTTGTTTTAACATAAAATAATACCATAATTTTTATGCCTAATAATAGAACTGAATGTGGTATTTTAAATGCTAAATGGGTGTAATGCATGGTGAACCCATGTTTACATTGTTGTTTGGACTTGTACAAATATTACCTAAGAAGATTCTTGTGAAATGATAACGAATTTTTGTTTTTTACACCTATTAGAGCTTCAAGGTACTTACTTACACCATTTCACCTATTTTATATTGATGACATATTGATTTTATTTCATGGGTATAAATGTGCACTTCAAAAAAAATACATCTTTATAAAAATTGAGTGTGTTTATGGCAGTCCAAAGCATAGAATGAATATTTTTTCTACCATAACAAATAAATTTTATTAGAATGAAAAATAAAAGTATCAAATAACTCAATATTAAAATAAAGATTGATTAATTTTAAATACCATTAAATTATTATTTTTGGGTCCATATGTAAGTTTATCAACTTAAAAACCATAGTTTTAAAAATTATACTATAAATTTTGTAATGACCTACAATGTCATGTGTTAGTGGAGTTGGTGAAAGTGTTAAATATCGACAGAGTAGAGCTCCAGTGGTTTTTAAATTTAGAATATGGATTTGGGAGAAGGATACTTATGATCTTTTGGTGTGTTAAAATTTATGTTTCATTGCTGAAGAGACAAATCTAAAATACTTGAATCAAAGTTTTGGGTGTTGGGAAATTAAAACCCATTATGTTTTCTTTAAT
Organism: Viscum album; assembly: GCA_963277665.1. NCBI lineage: Eukaryota > Viridiplantae > Streptophyta > Magnoliopsida > Santalales > Viscaceae > Viscum > Viscum album. The sequence continues at coordinate 845,097,631 of OY728159.1, forward strand.
ATAATCTATTAGAAACTTGGGTAGAGGCCGCACGAGTTTCAACATCTATCAAATGGGTCAAACGCCCAAATTTGAGAGCCTGATGGTTGGAATTATAGATCTAGAGGTCTACTAGAACTCTATTTAGGGCCACCAGAATCCTGGTGGTGCCCCTAACCCCCGAATTCATGTATGGGAATTTTTTTCATTCCATGATAAATTTTATAAAATTTATCCCCTCTACTTTATCCATCAGTTTTATACATGATTTAAGGAGTCACCTTTCATTATTCCCTCTTCTACCATGTATTCTCCTAGATTTTTCACCTCTTCCACTTTTACAATTGGTGAAACATCTATGGTAGTGATTTTCTCTTCATTAATGTTTATAAATGTAATGTTTTATTATTGGTTTCCCTTTATTATTCTTATTAATTTTCCATAAATTCATAATTTGTGTTATTTTTTTCATTTATTTGATTTTATGTGAGAAAGGATAAATCATACTACAATAAAAGATGAGAAAAACCTTATGGCCATGAGGTAGGTGGTACCTAGTATTTTATACCATTTTATATGCATTTCCATATGATGTATAATTGTGTACTTTGATTAAGTGGGTATCATGGAATGAAATTTGATCTAATAACTTGAGTGGGTGTGGCTTATTATAACCATGACAGATATTGGACACACAATGAGCCTTGGGTTTAAGGGTTTCCAATGATTAATTCAATGTAAAATCATAATCAAAAATTAAAATACAGACCTGTGAAGCGTGTATGTTGAAAAGTTAAGTCTAGGGAGAAATTGTATTGTATAATTTGAGGATTTTGATCCTTGTGAATATTAGTGATCCATATGAGTTATGGGGTAGTTTAAGAGGAGTGTTCTTGAAAAAATAAGTTCTTTAGGAGTGATGAATAATGACCATAGAATGAGATTCATATATAAGGACCTATGTGGTTGTGTGTGTGAGAATACACCAAGGGTAGATTTATTTGGTAGTTACAAATGTGTATTTTTTTCTAGGGGTGTTCAAGTATAGAAATGAGTGTAATGATTCGTAAGTTTTATGTCAACATTGAAGGATGACTTTTGAAATAATTGTTGATTTCTTGTTGAAACTAAGGGTGGTCTCTAATATTTTTGAACGATAACTTTCATGGATATGTGACCATAATGTTTTCTAGGCTTTGGGTTTACATTGTTACCATAAGACACAAAATATAAAAGTAGGGATATAGGTTCTTATATCACTTGTAAGATGACAGTTGTGAGTTCCTAGTCTTTCCAGGAATGAGGAGTCCCTTGAAGGGTGGTTCAAAGTGCTTGATTAATGGTATTTGATATCCATTAAAAATGGTTTGGTGAGGTTTCTATGTTATTTTGTTCTGTAATTATGGATTCTTACTTGGACCTATTTATTATAATTTCATGATACTCTATTCATTACTAGTAAGAAGAGGCATAGATGTCAGAACACTTTCCCAGGGACCCCTCTTACTATGCAGTAGTGATCATATGTCCCTATATTTATAAACATTTTATTGAGGTTATATTTAAACCTATATGTATTTTATATTTTGTATAAGATGATGTGGATATATCATATCCTTGTTATGATCTTTTTTGATTCTTCATCATTATTATCTTGTTGGTGGATGTGTTTCCAACCATATTAGATTATATTCCACTAGAGGTCCAACCATTTCATAATAATACTACCTCACTTACTTATTTATTCCTTTTCAAATTTCATAATACTAAACCTTTATGTAAAGAAATATTGTTAAAAAAATGTTGAGTAGTGAATGGATTCTTTAGGATAAGATTAATTTTTAGGGTTTATGTAGTGTCGAATGAAACAATATCTGATTCGTGAAATTTTTTAAAGTGCATTAATAATTCTCCATTGATTATTGGTAGATGATTTATTGAATTGATATTGGATTATAGGTTATCATTAGTTTGAGTTAGATACATTGTTTCATCTTTAATACTTGGATTAAGGAATTAATGACGAGACATTTAAATATAGTTTGTATGGGTGGTATTAAGTTCATTTTAAGATGATGTATCTTTTCCATATGAATTCAAAGAATTATAGAATTAATTTATCATATTACTCACATTCTCACTACAAATTTATAGTGTAATATGAAAATTTCTACTCAGATAAAGTTCAAATTGATCAAGAAGCATGTTATTTTAACTATACTCATTTTTTACTATAAATCCATTACATTTATTTTTATACTTGATAATTTATATATCTTTTGGGGATTAGTATTTTAAATTTGATTGTACTTTCCCTAGTTAATTTCACTTACAATTATCGCTAATTATTTTTTTGTTCTCAGTTAAATTCATTAAATCTATTCTCTTACACTTATTGTTCATTTCTATTGTCTCAGACCAATAATAGAGGTCGTGAAAATTTTATTTGGGGTGCGAAACAATTCATCTTGTATATTGGAATGTTAATTGCTTGTGCCCATGTTTTTAAAAAAAATTAATATTGTGATCCCCTTTGGGTGAAATGTTCTGCAACTCATTCCACTAAAAACACATTCTGAATTCGTCCCAAAACTAAAAACCCTAAAAATCATTTAGATCATTGGTTTGGGAGAAAAATTCACTGAAAGCCTCCACTTTCTGCTCAAAATGGGGTTCTGGGAATGTTGGGCCTTCACTATAGCCTATTTATTCATTATTCCTCTCATGATTTCATCAATCCTTAGAATCACACAATAAATATCAATGACATTCTTGAATGTTTTTTCCTTCAAACCACATATTTTGTTCTTTCATGTCCACAATGTCACCTATACTCCCATTTTTTATCCATGTATTTTCTTATTTTCTATACTTTCCTTATAGAATATTCTTAGTCCTAATCACATTAACAACACTATTTTGTGCTATTATTTAGGGTAATGCCTTAAAATAAAATATAATCTACTTAATAATGGTAATACTTAACTCTTTAAATAGATGAACACTTCTAATTGAAATTGGAAGAAACCACCATCTTAATAGCACCACCAAAAGGTACTAGGTATGGATTCCTGAGAATATTTTTTCTCAGTCATAGAAATCTACAAATTCCATTCCACGTTATTTTCATGATCTTGTCTATAAACCCTTAATATAATGGTGTAATATTTTGGCACTGAAGACTTGACTTTAAATGAAAAATTTCTTCACTAATTTTATTGGGTACTTAAGGTTGTTTTGTTGACATTCCACATATTTAATGAAATTTGATATTTTCTTTAGTGATTCAGCCACTAATTTGTTGTTAGAGGAAGTGTATTCCTCTTCTTATTTACTTATCAAATATTTTCTATTTCTTCCAGGGAATTTCATCCTGATGCTGCTAGACATGTACACTATTCTACAGTGGATGTCTACAATCTCTTGTTAGTGGTATGATGTGATTTTTTTTTAATTTAAATAGCCCTTCCAATATAATTTGTTTTCTCCTTTCTTGTAGAAACATGTTTTGACCCATGGGGCATTGTGGTTCTTATATTGGGTTAATGACTTGTATAGTCACAAAACACAGGTATGTTCTAGTTTAGTTTTTATTTTATTTTCTTTATGGCATCGGACTCTTTGGACTTTTACTTTTTTCTATGAATGGAGGGTAGTTACATTCTATGAATGGGTCCAGAAGGGCATTGGAGGTGACTACATGGTTTTCTTTGCAAGGGAGGGAGATCGGGGTAGTGGACGTATTAATTATTGTGTTTCATTTTTTTATACCTTTATACTGTGTTGTTTCTTTTTATTTTCATTTGGTTCAGTGTAGACATATGACATACAGATAGTCCATTCTAAAATTTTATTTATTTTATTCTGTTATTTTAATTAATTTTTTGTGGGGGAAATCATTCATGTGTAGTGATTCCTTGGTGCCCGGACCCTTGTGCCTACCTATGGGAATAGCCCATCCACTTTTTTCAATCCTAGTATTCCTATATTAGAGTCTATGTCTAAACCATTGGAAGGCCTAGAAAACATGGATAATTTGGGAGGGACTGGTAATGTATAAGAATTCATTATGATTTCCCATGAATAAGGATCGAGGACATTTGAATTTATAATAAGCAGGCATGGAAGACTATGTAATATATATTGATTTGGGAAATTATATGGGTATAAAAGGTGGTGAAATTATAATGTGTTGAGAATAATAAATGGAAATTCACATTTATAACCAATTTTATAATCTAATATCAGATCATAAGCTACTATACATTTTTGGAGTTGATGATTGTACTCTATCCTAATAAATCTATAGAAATACCTTGGTGCCAAAAATACTCTATCATACACTAGATAGTTTGGTTTGAAATTTCTAGTAAAACTTTTATTGACCTCATGGTAGGGCTAAGGACTTATTAGTAGATCGCAACCAGGGGAAAGGTAGTTACTCCTTTATCACATATACTTAGTGTAGTTCCACACAACCCTAAACACAACAATATCCCCAAAATAAATACATGAGGTTGTCTAAAACTGCCTTCGTTATCTAATACAATTTCATGAACATGGTGAATCATCCCACCTGTTCTTCTATGAATATTTTGTTTATTCTTAGAGTCACCTCACACAATTTTTTTTTAGGGAATCCCACTAATCTAGAAAAGTAATGGTAAATTTATCATGATAATTGGGTTTTCTAAATTGACTTCTCAATATCTACAAGAAAAAAATAAATTCCCTTTGTAAGACATTAAACATTAAAACATATCACACCCAGAAGTAGGGTGACTAATCCCATGTTTGAGACACCAAAGGGAGTGCTGCCTAACACATATAAAAGACAGTTTCCTATTTTTCTTCTTCATAATCCAGTTTTATAGGCATGAAAACCTTCATTGTGGTCAAATATGTGATCTACTGAAATAGGTGAATATCTAAATCCAAACTCTCCTTTCAAACTCTTCAGAATCTTGAAATTTTAATCTCTATTTAAAAATCATCATTTAAGAACCCAGTCTGTGGAGTCTCCATTAAAAACTTTACTTCAAAGAAAATCTCGAATATTGCAACACTGTATTCTTCATTTAAGACTTTTAATACTAAGTAATATTTATTACTAAAAATATCCATTAAAAACATTGACGGAATGAGACCCAAAATCTTTATTCATGAAACCATATAAACCATGCAAGATTTTCATTCACATACTGCATGTTTTTTCTCATAAACACTACATGTTAGCCTACTTTTCCACACCTACAGCGGTTGATTCCATTATATAATAACTTCATGGAAGCTTCTAACCCTCTGTGCAACAATATTTATGTTGTCCATTGAAATTTTTTGTAACCTCATCATACTAAACCAGTTACAAATTTCTTCAGCATTCATGTATTTTAAATCAGTTCTAGAAATCAGATATTAAGATCAATTCTAGCATTAAAATATTTTTCACCTCTTCAATTCAACCAGTGAACATGATCCACATCCAATTGAAAACCTATATCAACTTTTATCCATTCTCAAAACACATATAAATATCTGGAAATCTTTAATTTCATTTCATTATGCAATTCTTCCATGAATACCTTCACCCTCGGTCCTCTTTCAAGACTTATTCTTTATGTTAACACATTGAACACACTCTCCATATATAAATTTTCAAGACATATTCATAAAATATATCATTATTCCATTATTCTTGAAAATCCCATGCCTCTTCAATCAAACATACCTTAATCATACCTTATATATTTTCCACAAATCCAACCAATTATGGCTTGGTTGCAACAATCCCCCTTTATATTTTGTTTACAATGTCATAGATTTATCAAATAATCAAATCCACAACATCATTATTCTCCCATCCTATGTCAATAAAATACAAAGTATCATTGTCTCTTTGTGAAATATCAAGTCCAGTTTATAACCCCCCCCCCCCCCTCCTCAACATACTCCATGCACTAAATATGTCCAGATAAATTGTCACCTTTAAAACCAATTCATGAATTCCAAATTAAGAGATATATTTCCCCTCCTGGTTCGTGCACCACTAGACACCATTTGAAATATATCTTACAATATGGTTGAAACCAAGACAACCTTAAATACTGAATTTGACACCTGTTCCACTTTGTAACAAGAAAGATAACCATAAATCTTTATAAATCCAACATCTTCATACTAATTACAGCATATACAATTAGATCCATATATGAATTTTTTAGATGGTAGATTCCGTAATATTTGTTCATAGATTCATTCATGGAACTGTATTCATTATCTCTTTCTTATGTTGATTGATTTTAAACTTTTTTTGGGAAATTTAAGGTTTGAATCTGCATTCATTTGCATAATGCATATCTAGATTTGGCTTTGGTATCCACTGAACTTCAAACGTACAGCATGTAAACACTGATTTTCAGGATTCCAATATATAGTTTTTAATACCACTGAAATGATGCTTGAAACCCATATCACAAGGCATCTCCTTTCCTCCAAATTAGGCTAAACAACCTGTATGAGCAATGTTTTCAACTCCACCTTAATTTCTTTATTTCTTTCCTCCATATGGTGGAATGATTTTACCATGAGTGGCTCTTGATAATATTGTCTTCTTCAATCATCTTCAATATTATCATGGAAAACCCACTTATCTAATACCATAATGTTAGTGAAAAATAAATTTACATGAAATATTAAATAAGGATACTTCCTCATAAAACTGTCCAATAACATCACCAAGATCTATCATCATCAGATAGGGCTTAAGCTTACTTTTGGAGTCTTCTAAGAATGTCTCAAAAATATTGCGGGTCAAGGTACTTGACTTTGACACCTATATCACTTAATATAATCTATTATATTAACTATATTATAATATTTCATCATGCATATACATATTCTAGAATGTCTGTGAAGATATATCATAGTTTTCTCTAAGGTGATGGATGAGACTATATTGTTTCACAGATTTACCTTTCCACTTCTTTCATAATCTCATTTCACTTACAATATTTATAGACAAATTTCAGCATGAAAAACACACATTCAAGAAAATACAATTATATTCCAACATTTAATACCCAAGATAACATATTTAATAGTACAACTACACAGATTCCATCTTGTGTCCTTCAAGGTGATATATTTAAACACCTATTTCACATAAATTATTCCTCGAATACTCAATGCTTCTTCTTTTGATGCACACATATTGAAACTCCCTCTTGTATTTAATCTCCCCTAAATCAATACACACATCATTTTAAACAATATAGAGCAAGGGGGGAGGGGTTATCTCTAATATCTTCATTTTTTGAAATATGGTTGGTTGTTGAGAACCAACCCCTTCCATTATTCTTCCAATTTTTTCTTCGATGTTCCACATGTGGAAAAACCTCCTCATTGCAAGAATTGGAATTAACCCCTTTTGTAATGACCAGATCACTGGTAAATATTTCTTCCTTTGAAGTATGAAATTTTGATTTTTTTTTCATCCCTCTTTCCTTATGTAAGAGATGCTACATAATTCATCCATTTATGCTTTATATTGGTATGGTTGTAATGGAATTGGCATGTCACTGTGGTAACATCTTTCTATATGGGATTCTTAAATTTTCCATGAGGGGAAGTGCTGGAGAACTGGAAAAGAATGGTGTATATGTGTAGGGCTCAGGATAAGAAGTTGTTATAGGTAACTAGTTCTTTGGTCATATAAAATACCTCATTGGGGAAATTAAAAGAAGTTGTATTCTGGACATAAAAAATAAGGGCCTCTGGTCAAGAAAAACAAGGTCTTTCATGGTATAAAAATATGGTTCTTTGGGTCATGAGAAGGGGTCTTTGGTCTAGGGGGAAAATAAGGGAATTTATGCTTGGAAAAACATGGGCCTTTGGGTCACAAATAAGGGGTCTTTGGGAAAAATACCGGCTTTTAGTCCATTAAAAATCATTTTATTTAATCCGGAAATGTTGGGCCTTTAAATATAAAATTATATTGGGTCTTCAGACCATCAATCATTAGCCTTTAGACTACTATAATCATAATGATCTGAATATGGAGTCGGCAGTCCCTGGGATGAAACTTTAGGAGAACTTGAGATCCTGGTTTCCTTCATAATATTCTATCTTTAGCTTTTGGAAAAATTACAATATTCTTCCATAGGATGCACCTTTAGATCATCCATTGACTTATGATCATGATTTGGAACAACTTTATTTTCATTATTCACTATAGATGTTTTCCATATAGATCCTCAAGTTCCACCCATATATCATTAGAATGTTTTTGGTGAGAAAAACACAACCTTTGAAATGCATTTTTCTTATTACAAGTTTAAAAATGATGTCTTAGTATACTAGGAATCATCTACCGTACCATGCACCAGACTGAGATTTATTTATGAATTTTCTAATAAGAAATTTTCTCTTCTCTGATCACTTTTGATAGCTTGTCTTATGTTTTAACAAATGAAAACAATTCATTATGGATCCATTGTTTTTGAATTTTGGTTTTAATTGTTTCACAGTTGTTTCATAGGGGGTGGGGTTTGGGTGTAGGGAGGGGGTTGGTTATAAGGGGTGGGTCTTGGTGAAGAGGGGAGAGGGGGAGGGGTGTTGGGTGCAGGGGGTGGGGGTGGGTGAAATATGGGAGGGGGATGGGTATAGGGGGTAGTGGGGTTGCAGGGAGGGTGTTCAGAAGGGGGTAGTGGGGGTGCAGGTGGGGGGTGAAGGTTGTGGTGCAGTTGGGGTGAAGGGGGTAGGGGTAGTGGGGTTGAAGAGGGTTGGGGTGTGGGGTATAGGGGGAGGGGGTGTCCATGGGGTGTCTATGTGGGTAGGGGTGTCCAGGGGTGTCAAGGGGGTGTCCAGGGGGGTCTAGGGGTGTCCATGGAGGGCCAATGGGGGGAGTCCAAGTGGGGTGTCCTGGGGGTCCAGTGGGGGTGTCTAGGGAGGCTAGGGGTGTCCAGGGGGTCCAATGGGGGTGTCCAGGGGGTCCAGTGGGGGTGTCCAGTGGGGGTCCAGGGGGGGTCCAGGGGGTGTCTAGGGGGTGTTTAGTGGGGGGTGTCCAGTGGGGGTGTCCAGGGGGGTGTCCAGGGGGTTTCCAAGGGGTGTTTGTAAGGGGGGTTGTCTAGGGGGAGGAGGTGTCCACAAGAGGGTGTCCACGGGGGTGTCTAGAGGGGAGGGGGAGTACAAGGGAGGTTCAAGGGGGTTATTTCATGGGGGGAGTGGGGGTTTATAGGGGGAGGGGTGTTGTTTTAGTGGTTCCATTTTTTCTCATAAGAACTTTTCCATTTTTTAACAGTGGTTTGCATTCTTGTTTAATGGAGAAAGGTGAAACCACGGTGGTTAGTTGTTGTTTCTGGGAAAACCATATATACACACAATTCCATAAACTATGGTAATGTGGGCGGTGAGTAAAACTATCTATACCCACTATTTACTTAACCGTGGGTATAAAATTAGTGCTGTAAAAATGTATACCCACGGTTATGTAAACTGTGGGTATAGATGTATACCCACACTTCACCAGAACCTTGGGTAATATGAAATTTCAGTGGGCTATACCAATGGGTTCTCCAAAACAGTGGGTATAGGGCAATACAGACGTATTATGAGCACATGGATCATGAAACCATTGGTATTTCCTATACCCACGGTTTCATGGGATATACCCAAAGATTCAAACAGTGGGTATAGAGAATTTTTCTAGTAGTGTCGTGAAAGAGAAACTAATTTCATAAAAATATAATCCAAGAAATAGAAATTAATTTGACAAATATCACGAAATAAAATCATAAATCATTCATAAAAACAATCTAAATAGAATGCTTAGATAAATTCCCAAAAATGCATGACTAAATGGATATCATCTTACAAAATATTTAAAGATACCTTAAAACTATTTCATAAGTAAATTATTATTTCTTCATCGAGAAATTATTTTTGGAACATAAAACCTTTTGAAAAATATATTCATTGAAAAGACTTTTAATACATATAAATAAGGTTTGTAATCATTTGGAAAACATTTTCCCTTGAAAACATATAAAAGAAGATTGAGAAAATTTTGAAAACCATTTTCTATAAAAACATATAAATGAAAGATGAAAACATTTCGAGTAAAATTTTCCTTGAAATCTTACAAATGGAGATTAAAAACGTTTTGAAAACAATTTTCCATGAAAGTAATTTGAAAACATATACTGAAGCATTAAAATCATTGAAATCATTTTCTTTTAAAACAAACATTTTAGATATTATAAGGGTAGTTTTGACAATAATTTAAAAACCCTTTTTAAACATAAAACATTTTTGAAAACATTTTTCATTAAAAAACAATTTATAAAACATAATTTACATAATATTATGAAAAAAATTCTTTAAAAACAAAAAAATTTAATCTTGTAAATGAATTATCAGGGTAATTGTTGTCCTAATATTGGGTAAATCTGTACTTTCCAAACATTCCTTTTATACGGTAAATTTTTCAAAAAGTTCATCAACTTCAAAATAATAAGAAGATACATTTTTTTAAACCTCATTCTCATGAAAGAAAACAAAATTAGTAAAAATGAATTTTAAATATCATAGGATAATATTATACGTTTTTTAGAAACCATTTAGAAAACATGGTTTTGAAGGAATATTGATTTCCGACCAAAGAGACATGTAAAGTTGGAATTTCTTTTAAACTCTTCCTTGATCATATTATATACCAAAGAGTTGAAAATTTGTTACAATACATGAATATTTCATGAATATCCCAAGGAGAATAAAATTAATGGTTGTTCTTAAGATATGGATCTAATTATTTCATCATAGAAAACCTAATCATAAACAATCTCGAATAGTGATGAGATTGTTTCAATAAACTCTTACAAATTGGTAGAATTGAACCGTAATACCCATATAACAAAATGAAATGAAATTAATCTTAAAATATCATGAAAATAAATATATTAATGATATAAAAATTCAATGGTATTATATACACCCCATAGACAAATATATGTGCATAACATGGCAGGTGTCACAAAGAAGCAAAATTGAGACAAAATTACATTACTGATTTGGTAACATTTGAAACATCAACCCCATGAAATAATTATATAAAATGGATAAATAAATACCCATTAATGTAATTATAAGAATCATATAATACATTACTGGATAGTATACATGGAATAAAAAAATAATGGGTGGGGAATAAATCATGTATCTCACAAAAATAAAAAGTGAGATGAAATTCCATTACCTTATCTTTTTACTATCATTGTACTCATTCAAACCGCATGTATAATAAATATAATTTTATTATTAATATATAACAAGGACATATTGTTATATATAATACAATATATGGTTTTATTATGACTATATATTACCCACTTATTATCAATTATTTGTTAAGTTTACACCTCGGGTAATATTCACTTTGTTTTTCGCATAAGTCTTAATTTGTTATATATTTGGTCATTATACATATATAATGATTTACAGAATTTAAAAAATGATATTCAAATTAATTTATATTCATTGTATTTGTATTCTAACAATTTATTTAATATAAAATTATTAAACAGAATACACCGTTCAAGGAGACAGTAGGCTATACAAATGTATGAACGTTGTTTCCGTTTTTATGTGTAATATTAAAGGTAAAAGAATTAAATGAAACAAATATATATATATATAATTTAATTAAATTATAATTACTATTTCATATATATAATATTAATTCACTAAACCCATCCTTAATACATTCTATGTAATGTATGAGCGACGAAAATCACATTGAGGGGTGGTAGTCCACACTTCCAGAAATGAAATTATAATATTTTAAAAATTAAAAACTATAAGTATATGTGTTGTAAAAAATTAAATAATCTCAAAGACATAACAAGTTTCATTTATATCATATATATACAGTATATTACTCATAATTCCCAACCATTAATGGTGGTAAAGGAAAACCAACAATCATCGTTTTGTGATGTGGAAGTTCTCCCTACACATAAATAGAATGTTTGTTATCCGTTAGATGGTAGTGTGTGTAAGAATAGGTAGAACCCACATGATCTCAAAATATCAGTATACTAAGGATACTTCTTTGGTTTTATAATCATGGAATAAATATAGTGGATGGGTGGAGAATGAAAATAAGATAAAGGATTTGAGAGAGGATGTAACCTATTCTTTGTGTAACTCCTTTTGGTTTTCAGGAAAGGGATTCCATGGAATGATTTATGACCAAAGGGAGGCTTCAAGGATACTTTTAGGGATTTTTTGAATTGTATTTGTCTGATGTTTTCCTAACCTAATTATTTTTATTGGTGTGATGAAGGGTAAGATGTGGTGAAGATTTATAGGGGAGGAAAATGACTCACATTGTATTTTTTAAAACAAGGTAGGTGTAACCATGTTTTTACATATAAAAAGACATAAAAAACAAAAAAAAATCACAATATAATGGGTTTTTGAAAATTTTTAGTACATTTGGGATCTCAAGTTTAAGGTTTATTCTCTTATTAAACATAATTTTACCTTAATTGTTGTAATTAATTTTAATTACATTCACTAATGTTTTTTGGAAAAAGATAAGTAAAACTTATTAGAAATTATAAATTAGTAATATTTAAAATATGGAATAAATTTTTTAAAATTATTTTCATATTATTAGAATAAATTACATTAAAATTAATCCCATGGATGGTATGACAATGTGGGTTTTTTAAAGTAAAAATATTTACAGTTTTGCTATGTTGTCAAATTCAATTTAAAATTCATATTGATTCCAATGAACAAAATTATGTTATTTGACAAAATATTATTCTAACAATACTTAAAAAAATAAAAATATCATTTTACCCTATAAATAAATTAGACAAAAACGTATTTTGAATTAAATATTAGTATTTTTCAATATTCATTAAAAAATAAAACATCACAGAAAAATACTAAAAAATCACCATAAGATAATTTTTATGTTTTTATTTAAAGTAAATATTTTATTTCTAGATGTTAAATTTATAAAAAAATATAATATTTATATTTAAAATAGTTTCTCTATTAAAAGGGAAAAAATTCTTTTAGAAAAATATAAGTTTTTATATGTATTATTTGGTTTCCTCTTATCTAATGATTATCAAATATGATGGATGAATATAAAACAAAATATTTTTTTGAATATATAACATATAAATTTAAATAATATCATTCACTAATAGTAAATATTTTTATTTATTAAATAATATGTTTCCCATAAAAATGGTTTTTAATAAAATCATTCCCTTTATATTCATTTGGTTTTTATATTAATTTAAAATTTATAGGTAACAAGTGAATTAAACAATATATATGCATAAGTTAGTTATTCCTATAATATTCAAGTTAATGATGATTATATATTTTATTAAATAATTATATTTTAATAATATATTATTGTTTGATAACACGTGGTCTTTCTTGTTACACAATCCATCGAGAAAAGTCAATCTTGTGTGTAATGTGGGCTAATTTTAGTGTTCTATGTAGATAAAGAGAAAAAAATTGTTGTGTGTAGTGTTCAATTAATTTGGTTTCATATAACTCAATAATTACAAAGATATTTTATATAAATTAAAAAAAATCAGTAATCCATGAAATTTAAAATATAAAAAATATTAAAATAATATCAAAATAAAAATTTATAAAATCTTTGCGTGTCACATTCTACCCAATGTAAAAAACATTTCCCTTGAAATTCATATACATTTTCAAAATCATAATACATTGAAGTTACTTTCATAGAAAACCACAACTCAAAAATTAACACTAAAACTTCCTTAAAAAAAGGAAATCTTGAACCGTAATGGTTACCCAAAGTAACTCATAACTAGCTTCCCATATCAGAGAACATAAGGGGAAAATGAAATGATGTACTTGGTGGAAAAGAATAAATATTCATAGGGTGTGATTGAGGTCATAAATCATAAAAAATATATTGATCCGTGAAATTTTGAGGGCCTCAATTTCATAAATCTATGATGATTTAAAATATCGTTGTTTTGACATAAATTAAGGTATTTTGACAGCATTTTTTGTTCATTTTTCAAATGATGAATAATTGTTTTATTGACCAATTATATAACAAAATATAATAAATTGACATATTTTTTAAAATATAATTTCATTCTTTGTTTGTTCTTTGATCAATTTCTAATTCATCTATTCATTTAAGAAATAGATCTATATTAATTAAATTTGATGCCTAAACCACTAAAAAACATTTAATATATCTTAAGTCCCATTAAAGAATGAAATGTCTCCCTATTTCTAACATATAATTCTTAAAAATAAATATAGTTAATATATTAATATTATACATAAAAAGTAACACAACTATTTCATCATAAATATTAATTCATCAAATTTTTTATCTAAATAATTAGACATTAACTAGGACATTGTTTGGCCAGTGGTAAGTGTGAAACCATTAACATCCTTATGTCATGGGTTTAAGACTGTGCCTTTCTATACATGATGAATTGTCACCCAACATAAATGTTGTCCTTTTCAAAATTTACATTGATATAATTTCCAAAATAAATGTGATGGTTGTCCTTGATATAAGGTTAATCACTAAATAGCCTTTTAACTAATGTTTTCAATAAAAAATAAATAAATAAATACATCCTTTGAAGTTTAACAAAAAAAATCATATTTAGTCATCCTTATAACCCTTCTGAATGAAAAAAACAAAAACTTTTTAATGAATGTCATCAAATCATCTTAATATTGATCCCCCATATATAAAGAAGTGGCTCTTGGTTGTCATATACCAAACATTGGAATGCATTCATTTTGTATTACCCTAAAACATAGAAATAACCTAAATTACCAAAAACCCTTATTGAAAAAATGCATGTTTCTTTATTATAAAGTTTATTTGATATATTTATGAAATCCAAAAATGTTGTAAACTTTAGGAATGATAGTAAAAACTACTTTTCAACAAGTCCATAATTAGTTCCATGGTAATTGGTTTTGTCTAATTTAGTTATTCTCATACAAAATATCTTTATCCAAAAACCATTATCTTATAATGAGGAACATATTAAGGGTTATATTTCCCTTAATCATGTTTTTTCCATGAAAATCACTTTGTTATTAAATCATCATTTTATTCCATCAGGACCATTCAACACACTCTTGTAAATACTTCGTGAAAGAACATAAAATGAACAATCCTTATATATTTCACCATTAATTTAACATAGATCATGAATAAAAACATTGATTATTCTACTTCAACAATAATTAATAATATGGATACCTCATCCTTTTATGTATACCTCTTTCCTTTCACAATCCATCTTTAGTCTCATCATCCATAGAAATATAACCATTACTCATACCAAATTTCTTTTTCTCTTCAAGAGATATCAAATTATGACATTGATTTTCATAATGATAATTCATTCCACAATTATGTCATTAGACAATTTATTATGTCTTAGGGAGTAATGTATTCTCATCCTATTCATTAATCGAACCCTTCATTTTTCATTTATAGTTACTTTATTTGGGTCCTTCTTTTCCACAGACAAAATATATTCTTATTCTTATGAGACTTTCAATTGGGTCATTCTTTCCAAACTCTCATTATGTACAGAAATTAATTTTTTTTACTCTGTGGTCTCAATTACCCAAACACATAGTGAACTCCTTCCATATCTTCATTAGTGAAACTAAGATTTCGTTAATGTACATGTTTTTAATCATGTTCTGTGACAAATTATTAGGCACGATAACAACATCCTTTACTCCCGTGACCATCCCATTTGATTCCTCTTTAGAAAATTGTATTTCACTTTCAATGTTAACACAGTTCCTTATGCTTCCCATCATTGAATAAAATTAGAAATTTTATTGTTCAAAACACTTATCATATTGTAAAACCACATAATCTTGAAAAATAATTACTTATAGGATGTATAAATCATGAAACATTACTTAGTATATGAAACCCTAGGTTTATCCTAAGTTATTCATATCCATATTAATTTTAAATCCTTTATTATTTTTTGTGTATATTTTTGACTTCCCAAAACATATCCCACAAGAGTTCCAAACCAGTTGTGTAAGAAGGCCCATTTTTTTATACTGGGTTATGTCGAGTCAGGTTTGAAACACCTTATCAGATTTATTTATCCTAGGTGAATCTGTGATAGATACATGTCCAATTTTAGTATCTATATAGGGATGTATTTCAAAGAATACACTCTCTCTATCCTTTACCGAAATTCGAGGACATTTTTCTATACTTTCCCTTATCAATGTACTTATCTTTAAACATGAACTTAGGTTTATCACTATGGTTTTGTCATTATATTTTCAAAATTTTAACTAAAAAATTATATGATACCAATTATATTGACCCTCACATAACATACATTAACATTACATATCTTTTGTGGAATACAAAGAACAATAAACAAATAGATTCCCAAAGACCGTCATAGTCTAGTTCCTTGGGAAATATGGAAACATAAACTCTAGTAAATAAGTGATCTACATTATCTCCCACTAGGTTATTTTTTACTAGAACAATTTTTATACATCTCACACATAATATATATCTTCATAACCTAGGGAAGGAAACATAAAATGGGTGATCTCAGATGCTCAGTGAGGGTAAAAAAGGTGTATATATAAGCATAATCATGAGCATAAGGGTATGACAACTTGATCAATAGAATAAAATATCAAAACCATCATATCAAAGATCATATACGTGAATCATGGAATAAGGATTGGAAGTTCATAAGACATGAATCATCGGTAAATAAAGAAAAAATCCATGACAGAATAACATATGAATAAAACATGGAATTGTGGAAGACACATAAGAATATAACATAATTTCCATTGTTTTAAATACATTGATATTGGGACTATCGTAATAGCATGGGTTCACCCCTCATACCATATTGGTATTCATGGTTCAAATCCATGGTCATCTTAGTAGATTGAGTTCACTCCTCATACAATCTTGGTAGTCACGGTTCACTCACATGGCCATCTTAGTAGCTGGAGTTCACTCCTTGTATTATCTTGATAGTCATGGTTCACTCTTAGGGACATATTAATTGGCAATTATTACTCCCAAGACTATATTAGTCTATCTCATGAGATATAAATATTTACCCGATGCATTTGAGTGATATATACATCTCACCCATCTTATAATGAAATCATACATATATGTACCAAAATATCATAAAAATCATTTCATAAACCATGAAATGAAATGGATATAATAAACATTTAATCTTATTATAACCTATGGAAAATAAAAAAACATTCATAAACATTTCATCAAAGCATAAACTGTGAAAATAAGCAGGTTTCATAGACATATAACTCATGAAAGGAAAACATATTTCATGAAAATATATCTTGTGAAAGAGAAAAAGGTTTCATAAATATCATAAAATAAAAAAAATAAACCTTTCAAAGAAATATTATGAATGGAACCTTTAGATCATTTCGTAGAAAGGCATGAGTAACATCAAAATATGCCATCTTAGATAATTTTCAAAGATCCTTTAAAACCATTTCATGAGGAAAATATCCTTTCTTCTTTGAGAAATAATTTTTAAAACATAATACATTTTGAAAATCAGTTTTATTGAAATGACTTTGAAAACATAGAAATATGGATTGAAATTATTTTGAAAACCTTTTATCACAACCAGACCCAAGCTGAGGCTTGAGCCACCACTACCCCAATCCCGCCTCCATAGGCAAGGGGTGAAGACTAGCACCAAAGGAACAATAATCTTTGGGATACATTTTCCTAAGAACCTGTATACACACACATACAACTCAATGGAAGTGTAGTTGATTATTATCCATAAATAATGAATAAAGAACAGGGAAAATGGAATTCAAGATATAAATTAGATGATGGTTGTATTTTTTTGTCCATCACCTTGACATAAAAATAATAAATTTAATAAATAATTGAATAATAACATAGAAAATGAAATCGGAGTTGTGAAGATCAACAAGAATCCTACCTTAATTGATCTGTTTATTATTATAAATGCATTTTTCATGATTGTACTTCGATCCAATGAAGTTTTTTCAAAGAAAACTTATTTATTTTTTATGAAGAACTGATGAAAGAGAGAGACGGTTTGGTGGAAAGAGAGAGAGAGATAGATAGATAGTATTTTGGATAACCCTAATCCAGAACTCTTAATCTTCAATTTATATGATCCTTTCTTGGTGCAGAATATGAATCTCTTGTTCCCCCTCATTTTATATCATTATTAGGTAAAAACCCCCATTATGAACTCAATAAAATTATCCTATTTATATTCCAAGCCTCTGAGAAAATGTTATTTGATTCAGAATTTGAGATAAAATAATTAAGTTTAATTATTTTGTTTGTGATTATTCCCCTGGGTGAATTTTCTCACAGAATTCCCACACAAACAAATGTAATTTTCCACTAAGGGTAAACGCCACATTCCAGACTCAATAGTGGCCTCATATTTCTGATCTGAGTTACCATTTTAATGACTCCCATTTCCTATGTGTACTAATATAAAAATACTTAATATTTTTATAAAATTTATTTCTGGAACACTAGGCCTCATAATCACCCATCCTCTCAACACCTAGCTCAGAAAATATATGTAGAAATATTCCACAAAGTCATACAAGTAAAAAACTAGGTCTCTATGTCATTTTCTTATTCAATATTTTCCTCCCCAAAAATCAAAACTAGGAAAACAACTCAGGATACTGATCTCACGCCTATCTCTATCGCTCCCAGGGAAACCTGCATGTTTCTGTGTGGCCACAACACGCAAACCAAAGGGATGGTCCACCCTCATAAGGTCTTCTCTAGATGATTATGTGAAAAAGAACATGTACATATCTCATCAACTATAATGCGTTGGAGATTTCATACGCTTTCTCCAACTATTTAGGGTGGGTGAAGGTGGTAGGAAACCTCACCACCTCTTTTCAAGGTCCCAAACGGTTGGATGGAACTTGAGGGATAGTTTTTCTCCCTATAAAAACATCTACATACCTTTTTGCGACATGAATTGCTTTTATACATAGAATAAGGTCTTGTGATTCCCTCATTCTGAATAAAAATCTAGTGAAACGCCTAAGGATATCTAGTCTCACACGATTTCACATACTATGCATCACAAATGAGACTCTCATACACGCGCGAGAAGTGAAGGAGTCAACACCATAGATTAAAGAGAAACTGTACCCTCATACTCCACTAGGGTCAGTTGTTGGAAAGCTAACTGCTATAAAACTCCCCATACCAAGAAAGAATGGGACTTCTGGATAAGGAAATATTCTACAATGTTTCCCTTTCTCGGTGTATATACTTTCTTAATGTCGTAGTCCTGTAAGAAGTTTAACCAGCTTCACCACATCAGGTTTGGGTCTTGAATACATACCTAAGACTCTGGTGGTCTGTGAAAACCAAAAAACATTCTCCTAGAATTTAGTGTCTCCCCACCCTCAATTATAATACAACTACTACATGCACCACATAGTGAGTCACGTAGTTATGTTCATGGGGTCATCATCACTTCGACATGTACTTGATAATTGTTATATCATAGATGACGTTGAGCATGAAAAGGTAACAAAGAACAAGGTAGGTGAGTAAACTCATCCAATTGCAAGAGTCTAGACATGAAAAACATGTCACATACCCCACATGTCTTCGCCTCTATTGGAAGGAGAGTAACCCCAAACAAAACACTCCTCCATAGCCACTAGTGGTATTCCAAGAAAAAGGATGTCAAGAATAAAAAACTCCACTGGCAATGCTAGGACATTTTTAACACTCTACTGTATAAATCTACCATGAACGCACAAGTCAGAGTGACTCATCCACCTCACCTCGATACTATCCACTTTGGGTGGCACTGACTCTCCCTCACAGTTTTTATAACATCACAAAAAAATCTCTATAGAGGAAGGACCCTTTTTCCTCATACATTCAAAGCTATGTCGAACAACACTAACACAGGGTTACACCCAAACCATGAATCACCACAATAAAACCTCAAAAAGAGAGTAGGGAGAAAGTATTAATCTATAC
Source organism: Viscum album (assembly GCA_963277665.1). Taxonomy (NCBI): domain Eukaryota; kingdom Viridiplantae; phylum Streptophyta; class Magnoliopsida; order Santalales; family Viscaceae; genus Viscum; species Viscum album. Next base: position 845,117,735 of record OY728159.1, read on the forward strand.
AGTGTCTAACAAGTTATACTTAAAATAGTAGAAAAGACACAGGGAGTTCCTCTTATCATATAATGCTCTTCAAGATCGTAGTAATCAAAATCGTGTAGCTACTTGTAGCCCCATCATTTAACTTTTTGAGTCTTATGTGGGCTGTTTTGTGGTGGTGGTGGTGTACGGTTGTCATAACATTGTCACCCACCTCCACCTCCTCCTGGTCCTCTACCAGTACTGGATCCCTTTGTCACGACCCGACCCTACCCGGGCTCGAGCCGCAACTACCCCAAGCCCGCCTCCATAGGCCAGGGGCTAGCGACCAGCGCCGAAGGCACAACAACTCAGGGAGGCCTTTGCCTAAGTACCTGTACACACCCACGCAGCAAACTCAATGCAAAATGCAGAGTAAAAGAAAATACAAGTAAAGAAAAGGGCAACTGCTATAAATAACCACAAGAGTGCATCAACCTCTAACAGTACAAGGTACAAGCTGAAAGTAAACTGAAAAGGGAAAAATGGGAAAAACACGTGCCTAACCAGAAAAGGTGCCACAACCCGGCAACATGTAAACAAAAAGAAACAGCTGACGGGTCTCCCACCTGGATCCCGGCCACGACCACCGCATGCGGTCCAAGCTCCCAAGCTCCTACGCTCCACTGAAGTCACGCTCCACCTGTCCGTCATCTGCAAGGGCACACCAAGTGTGGGCAAAGCCCAAGCAGGGGTGAGTATAAAAATACTCAGTAGGATACCCCGAAAGCTCGAGGGAGCAACAAAGGAGGTACCATAGGGTGAGCGGTAGAGCGAACAGAAAAGTAGAGGTGTACAACCGAGGGTGCAGTAGAGAGTCCAGCTCAACCCAACAAAAGAAAGGAAGTAGACTCGTCCAGGCACAAGGAGCTGGAAACGGTGAGAAGATAAACTTTCCATCGAGTCTTCGCTGCCTATAGCAGGAGAGTAGACTCATCCAACCACGAGAAGCTAGACACGGAAAGCACGTGGCATACCCCACGCGTCTTCGCCTCACATGGAAGGAGAGTAACCAAACCCAAGAAGTGGGTACCAGAAACAAGGTATATACATATCCTTATGCTCTGCCAAGAAGCCCGAACAAACTCGTAAGGGGATCTCTATCCCGTAGCTCAGCCCAAGAAAGAGTCGCCATCAATCCCAGTGTAACCCCATCATCGATGCCTAGCATCCTGCACGTCTGCCCTGAACCGCAAGCCAAGGGGCTCAGTCACCGCACCTTGATACTATCTGCTTTGGGCGGCACTGACTCGCCTGCACGGTTTTAGATCGCGTCGCAAGAACGCATCTTGGTGGGTAAAGTGCCCCTCGTACTTGAGAGTTATAGGAAAGTCAAGCCACACCCTATCACTGCCCTGCAGTCAAGAGGTCTCCTCAAAGCCAAAGTCGTTCCATCACCGACCCGTACAACCAAGGGTACTGCTCCTGTAATCACGGAGGTAAGCCACATACTAGCCTAGTCGAGAGGACTGAGTCTGGAAAGCCAACTGGTGTCCCACTGCCCAACACTGCTGGAGGGTAATTCATAATACGGTATCGGGTGACCCACTGCCCAGCCCTGCTGGAGGATAAACCATAATATGATACCGGGTGACCCACTGCCCAGCCCTGCTGGAGGGTAAACCCTAATGCATCGTCAGGCGACCCACTGCCCAGCCCCGCTGGAGGGTAAACTAGGAATAAGTCGACAGGTGACCCACTGCCCAGCCTTGCTGGAGGGTAGACCAGGAGCTAGACAACGGGTGACCCACTGCCCAGCCCTGCTGGAGGGTAGACCCTAAGAGGTCGTCGGGTGACCCGCTGCCCAGTCTCTGGTGGAGGGTAGACCCTAATAGCATCGGGTGACCCACTTCCCAGTCTCTACTGGAGGGTCAACCCTAGAAGTCAGTGAGCAACCCACTGCCCATCCCTGATGGAGGGTAAGCCCGAGGAAGTCGATGCGTAACCCACTGCCCAGTCCCGCTGGAGCGTAAAACTCAGAACCGCTCAGCCCATCTCTACAGGAGGGTACAACACTGGCAAACCGAACATGGAGTGGGTGTCGTGCAACCACACAACTCCAGAACAACTCTCCCCAAAGGGGTTCAACACCTGTTCCATCACTAGATGCCACTGGCCCCGCCACCAGCCAATCCATCGAGAACGAAACCAGGAGGAGACCACTCAACCATACTGGTCAACAAACGAGCACCGAGCCAGGGGAAAAACTCCACCCTGCTGGTCAAATAAACACACCAAGGAACCCTCTACGTCGCAAGAGGTCAAAGTATGCAAAGCAGAACCCGGCACGCACATGGGTCCAACACAACGTGTGGCCCCATATCAACCCCGACTGAGCACACAACCATCCTCAGGTACAAAAAACCACACGTACCTCCAAGCGCTCCCGTATACTCCTGGAGTATACCTCATTCCAGCCCAAGGGCTACCGTGCACACGGCACCCAATGTCAACGCGAAGGCATGGCATAACAACTCCACCTCAAAGGCCCAGGCACAGCCAACCACGTCACCTCAAGCATTTACATCACTCACACGGGAGTGCACGCGATCACTCGCCAAAGGTCCGCTATAAGAAAAGTAGGGCAAACCACCACTAAAGAACCTTTCATGTTTCCACATTTCTCAAGATCGCACAAGAGGCCCCGTACAGCCAAACAGATCACACCGTAGTAATCCTTGCGGAAAAACACGCGAGTTAGACTACTCACTCGCCCGAAACGGTCAACAGGTGGAAAAGGTACTATTCACCATGACCAACCCGTGTGGGGCCCACCCCAGAATCCTGAAACCGAACCAACGGATCACGCCACTGTGATCGCCTCGGAAAAAACACACGGGATTGAGTACTCAATCGCCCAAAACAGACACCCAGTGAAAAGTGCACTATTCACCGTAGCCGGGTCGGGTGGGACCCACACCACGTCTCCGAAAGAGGTCGGGCGGACTGCGCAATCGCGATGCTCTCAGAAAAACACGTCAAAAGCACTACTCGCTTGAGTAGAACGGGTATTCGGAGAAAAAGATGCATTCTGGCGCACCGCACACGAGCGGTGCCACGTGGGACCCGCAACCCATTCCTGAAACTCAAAGAACGGATCACACCGTTGCGATCCTCTCGAAAAAGCACACAAGATGGACAACTCGCTTGTCCAAAACGGTCGCCCGGTGATAAAGATGGAAAATCACCGTCGACGCACAAACGACCCTCACGGGGCCCGCACCATCGTGCGGAATTACAGCTGGAAGACTGCGCCAACGCGACGCCCTCTGAAAAACACCCAACATCGGCTGCTCACACGCCCCGAACGGACGTCCGATGGAAAAGGCGTAAAACGCTACACGCGGCTCGAAAGACGGGTCGTGGGGCCCACGCCTCAACTCTGGCTTCAATGCCTGGAACCACCCTGGAAACCTCCGCCTCGACGCCAGGGTTCCAACGCCATTGACAGCGCTTAAATCGGACGTCGGACGCGTCTGCGCCGTCCAAAACAAGAATCCCGGAAAAACGCTCGTCCCCTTAAGGACGCGTCGCGCCTCAGCGGCCCCTCGTTTCGGGAATTTAAAATTCCCGAAACCATCTCAAAAGTTCGGCCTCGATGTAAGCTCTGCGCTGCCACAGACGGCGCGTAAAACGGACGCCCGTAGCCCGAAATACGGGCGTCCGAAGTCTGAGGGGCAAAGCCCCTCAGCCCGGACCGGCCGGTCCGCCCTGTTTGGGCCGGCCCGCGCCAGCCGGCCCGGTCCGCACAGCCGGCCAGCGGCTTAGCCGCGGGTCCGGTTCACCCCGCTGCGGCCAGCTTGGCCGCGGCTTGCTTTAGCCGACCGGCCGCATTGCGGCCGGTTGACTCCCCACAACGACACGCAAGACGCGGGTCGCGGTCGACGCATGGGGCCGTGCGCTTCGCGGCCCCCGTCTCCTCTGCCTGCCGGCGCCCACGGCCGGCGCCGCGGCCGGCTCCCGGGAGCCACCGCCGAAGGCTGCCGCCGCCTCCTGGAAAGCGCCGTCGCCTCCGCCTTCGAAGCCCCCGGCCGACCGGCCTGCTGTGCCGCGCTCCGCCCCGCGCCGCCGCCGTCTGTCACCTTCGGCCCTCGCCGGAAACCGGCCTCACGGCCGGAAAAACTCCAAGCAACACCAGGAACGATCCGGTGGTCGAAATTTCGATCTGGATAGCATTCCGGAAAGATCGAGACAAGATCTACGCGATTACGGGCTTGGATCAAAGATCGGGCAGCAATTAGACCCTAAAATTCGAATTCAAAGAGGGGTTCGGGATTTAAAACGAAAATGAACACCGCCTACCTCGTTGGGCTTCGCCCGGCGCTTCCCGCGCGATCCGACCCACGCTGTTGCCTCGCCGGAGTTGGCTCTTCGGAGCTCACAGGAATGGAGGAGGGAAGGGGAGAGGTTGTGCGGAAGAAGAAGAAGAGGAAGAAAAGGGGGGTGCGTGTTTAAATAAAAAACACTTAAACACCCCGCCCGGCACGCCCCCGACTCTGCTCCCGAAGCAGACAAAAAGGAGGGAGTCCCTGGGGTAAACATGACCTCCCGAGCACAACAGTGGTCTCTGAATTTTAAGCTGAGACCCCGTTCAAAAGTTATCAAACTTAGAGCCTGAGACCGCCAAATTACGAAAACGCCCCTGGGGCCATTTTTCACAAACGGCCCGCGCCCGCGAAACTTATACCCCTCCTAGGGTAAACGGCATGCTCCAAACTCAACGGTGCCCTCGGTTTTTCAATCCGAGCCACCTTTTAAGAGATACTAGCGTTTCGCCATTAAATGAATTAATTAATTAATTAATTAATTAATCTGTTTAACATTCCAGAAGCGGGCGAGGGGTCCAAACATCCCGCGTAGACAAGTTTTATATCCTCCCTAGGGTAAACAGCCCATTTCGGACCCATTCGTACACTCGGATCCCTGATTCGGAACTCCGTTTAGGAGTTATCCCATTTATTTAGCGTTTCCAGTGTGAACGCACTGAAAATTTAATTCCGGCCACTCCGGGACTCGGAATCGCACACCGTTTGAAGGCACTGCTCTAGAATATTAACAAGAATATTCCAAAGTCTTTCTCAGCAAAAACCGGGTTCTTACATCATTCCCTCCTTAAATATTTTCATCCTCGAAAAGCAAAACTAGGGAGCAACACAGGGTACTAAGCCCACACCTGGCTTTCCCATACCCAGAAGAACCCACGCACAGCTCTGTGCCACGCACACATACCAAAGGATTGATCTGTTCATGCGGGGTCGGCCCTTGCCGATGTCGTGCACCCATTCCAGACTTTGGGGTTAGGGAAAGGCGGTAGGGTACCTCGCCATCCCTTTGCACGGTCTCAAGCGGCCCGAAGGCTCTCGGGGGTAGCTCACCTCCCCGAACGAACCTCTACGTCGCACGCCGCGACTGGAATCACCGCCCGCACCTGAAACAAGGCCCGGTGATTCCCTCCTTCAGAATATCCATATGGTGAAACACCCAAGGATATCTGGTCACGCAAGATTCCACAGTCGATGCTCTCTTAGACGCTCAACAGGCGAAGGAGCCAACACCATCGACTAAAGGAAAAGGTCTCACGCCTTTTTCCATACCAACACAGGGTTACACTCGACACCCTACGTCACCCTGGAAACACCTCAAACAAGGAGCAGGGAGGAAAGTATATCACACATAGAGTCTAACAATTCTACAGAAAAAAGTAGAAGAGTCTCAAGGGGTACCTCTCACCATCCCATGCTCTGCAGGATCGTAGACATCCAACGCTCGCGGCTATCCCCGGTCCCAACCGTCAGCTCCCGGAGCCTGACGTGGACCGCCGAGTGGTGATAGGGAGATCTCGTAAAGTCGTCCCCCACTACCAGCTCCTCCCGCTCCTCTGCTAGCACCACCTCCCTAGGTACTACTCCGATCACGGCGCTGCCTCTGCCGTGGTGGTGCGCCTACTACCTGCTCGAAGCTCTCAGCAACTCAGGTCGGGCAGTCTCGTGCCAAGTGACCTCGCCCGTCACAAGCATAGCACCGGCGCTCTCCGAGCTGCCCTGGTGCCCTCTGATGCCACTATGGTGTACGACCATGGCCCGAGATCTACTCATGGTAGGGCATCCTCAGCTGAGGCCCTGCGCTTTTCTGCCACAGTGGTATACGACCACATCTCCGAAACCGGCAGTGGGAAGGCCACCTGCATCGAGGTCCTGTCCTCCGGCGCCTGCTCTAGCACCCCAGCACATGTGGAAATGCCCAAGGGTACTCTGACAGCACGAATCTCTCAGCGGAGACCCTGCTCAAACTTCTGCGCTTGGAGGTTATCATCACGGACCAAGTCCGGGTAAAAGTGTGCACAGTCTGCAAAACTAGCCGTGTACTCGACCACTGTCATCCCTCCCTGCTAAAACTGCAGGACCTCCCGAATCCGAACGGAGCGCAAGCAGGAGGGGAAAACTCCTCACGGAGCAACAACTGAAAGTCGTCCAACGAAAGTGACGACTCGTCAAGAAGCTGAGTCACCAGACTCCACCAACGCCAAGCCGATCCACAAAAAAAAGGTGGCTGCCAAAGCCACTCTCTGATCTATCGGCGTCTGCACAAGCCTGAAAAGGCGAACCACTGCCTTGAGCCAAACCTCTGCTGCCTGAGGGTCTGGCTCACCACTGAACCTCAGCGGTCCCTGCCACTGGAACTCATGGAGCGCGCTCAACCTGCGCTCAAGTTCAGCCTGCTCTGCTGAAACTGTCTGTTGCTCAACAGGTGGGGGTACTGCTACCAGCCCACCCGGAGAAAAGGGCTCGCATTATGGGTTTTGGACTGAGACCTCGTAGCTCACAGGGTCGTCGTCACGTACCCAAAGCTGGTATCCTGCCTGGCTGTCCTCGCGGAGACATCCTGAATATTATCAAGGACTTCCACGGTCAGATGAGCATATATGTATATACAGACAGCAACAATGGGGAGTTGACTCAAGAAGGATAGTCAAAGACTCAGTGCTATGTGATGCACAAACAAATTTCCCTGCAATAAGGGTCTCAGCATGCCGAGTCGACAAGCGGGTTATTAAGGTCCTGGTGAATGGATATGTCGGCCGCCGCACCATCACTGGACTCCCTGGCCTTAGAGCCGCTCTCGAGACACGTTAACATTGTTGCCATATATCCCAACCAATTCCTCTTTTAGGGATGTCCGCACAACGTCCCAAGGAACGAACCACCTTTGATACCACTTTGTCATGACCCGACCCTACCCGGGCTCGAGCCACAACTACCCCAAGCCCGCCTCCATAGGCCAGGGGCTGGCGACCAGCGCCGAAGGCACAACAACTCGGGGAGGCCTTTGCCTAAGTACCTGTACACACCCACGCAGAAAACTCAATGAAAAATGCAGAGTAAAAGAAAATACAAGTAAAGAAAAGGGAAACTGCTATAAATAACCACAAGAGTGCATCAACCTCTAACAGTACAAGGTACAAGCTGAAAGTAAACTGAATAGGGAAAAAGGGGCAAAACACGCGCCCAACCAGAAAAGGTGCCATAACCCGGCAACAGGTAAACAAAAAGAAACAGCTGACGGGTCTCCCACCTGGATCCCGGCCACGACAACCGCACGCGGTCCAAGCTCCCAAGCTCCTACGCTCCACTGAAGTCACGCTCCACCTGTCCGTCGTCTGCAAGGGCACACCAAGTGCGGGCAAAGCCCAAGCAAGGGTGAGTATAAAAATACTCAGTAGGATACCCCGAAGGCTCGAGGGAGCAACAAAGGAGGTACCGAAGGGTGAGCGGTAGAGCGAATAGAAAAGTAGAGGTGTACAACCGAGGGTGCAGTAGAGAGTCCAGCTCAACCCAACAAAAGAAAGGAAGTAGACTCGTCTAGGCACAAGGAGCTGGAAACGGTGAGAAGATAAACTTCCCGTCGAGTCTTCGCTGCCTATAGCAGGAGAGTAGACTCGTCCAACCACGAGAAGCTTGACACGGAAATCATGTGGCATACCCCACGCGTCTTCGCCTCACCTGGAAGGAGAGTAACCAAACCCAAGAAGTGGGTACCAGAAACAAGGTATATACATATCCTTATGCTCTGCCAAGAAGCCCGAACAAACTCGTAAGGGGATCTCTGTCCTGTAGCTCAGCCCAAGAAAGAGTCGCCAACAGTCCCAGTGTAACCCCATCATCGATGACCAGCATCCCGCACGTCTGCCCTAAACCGCAAGCCAAGGGGCTGAGTCACCGCACCTTGATACTATCCGCTTTGGGCAGCACTGACTAGCCTGCACGGTTTTAGATCGCGTCGCAAGAACGCGTCTCGGCGGGGAAAGAGCCCCTCGTACTTGAGAGTTCTAGGAAAGTCAAGCCACACCCCGTCACTGCCCTGCAGTCGAGAGGTATCCTCAAAGCCAAATCTGTTCCATCACCGACCCGTACAACCAATGGTCCCGCTCCGGTAATCACGGAGGTAAGCCACAGACTAGCCTAGTCAAGAGGACTGAGTCTGGAAAGCCAACTGGTGTCCCACTGCCCAGCCCTGCTGGAGGGTAATTCATAATATGGTATCGGGTGACCCACTGCCCAGCCCTGCTGGAGGGTAAACCATAATATGATACCGGGTGACCCACTTCCCAGCCCTGCTAGAGGGTAAGCCCTAATACGTCGTCAGGCAACCCACTGCCCAGCCCCGCTAGAGGGTAAACCATAACACATCATCTGCTGACCCACTGCCCAGCCCCGCTGGAGGGTAAACCAGGAATAAGTCAATAGGAGACCCACTGCCCAGCCTTGCTAGAGGGTAGACCTGGAGCTAGACAACGGGTGACCCACTGCCCAGCCCTGCTAGAGGGTAGACCCTAAGAGGTCATCGGGTGACCCACTGCCCAGTCTCTACTGGAGGGTAGACCCTAATAGCGTCGGGTGACCCACTGCCCAGTCTCTGCTGGAGGGTAAACCCTAGAAGTCAGTGAGCAACCCACTTCCCAACCCTACTGGAGGGTAAGCCTGAGGAAGTCGATGAGTAACCCACTGCCCAGCCCCGCTGGAGGGTAAAACTCAGAACCACTCAGCCCATCTCTATAGGAGGGTACAACACTGGCCAACCGAACACGGAGTGGGTGTCGCACAACCACCCAACTCTAGAACAACTCTCCCCAAAGGGTTTCAGCACCTGTTCCATCACTAGGTGCCACTGGCCCCGCCACCGGCCAATCCATCGAGAACAAAACCAGGGGGAGACCACTCAACCCTACTGGTCAACAAACGAGCACCGAGCCAGGGGAAAAACTCCACCCTGCTGGTCAAACAAACACACCGAGGAACCCTCTATGTCGCAAGAGGTCAAAGTACGCAAAGCAGAACCCAGAACGCACGTGGGGCCCACACAACGTGTGGCCCCATCTCAACCCCGACTGAGCGCACAACCATCCTTAGGTACAAATAACCACACATACCTCCAAGCGCTCCCGTATACTCCTGGAGTATACCTCATTCCAGCCTAAGGGCTACCATGCACACGGCACCCAACGTCAACGCGAAGGCGTGGCGTAACAACTCCACCTCAAAGGCCCAGGCACAGTCAACCACGTCACCTCAAGCATTTACATCACTCACACGGGAGTGCACGCGATCACTCGCCAAAGGTCCGCTACAAGCAAAGTAGGGTGAACCACCACTAAAGCAACTTTTATGTTTCCACATTTCTCAAGATCGCTCAAGAGGCCCCGTACAGCCAAACAGATCACACCGTAGTAATCCTTGCGGAAAAACATGCGAGTTAGACTACTCACTCGCCCGAAACGGTCAACAGGTGGAAAAGGTACTATTCACCATGACCAACCCGCATGGGGCCCACCCCAGAATCCCGAAACCGAACCAACGGATCACGCCACTGCGATCCCCTCAGAAAAAACACACGGGATTGAATACTCAATCGGCCAAAACGGACACCCGGTGAAAAGTGCACTATTCACCGTAGCGGGGTCAGGTTGGTCCCACACCATGTCTCCGAAAGAGGTCGGGCGGACTGTGCCGTCGTGATGCTCTCTGAAAAACACGTCGAAAGCACTCCTCGCTTGAGTAGAACGGGTACCCGGAGAAAAAGATGCATTCCGGCGCACCGCACATGAGCGGTGCCACGTGGTACCCGCAACTCGGTCCCTAAACTCAAAGAACGGATCACACCGTTGCGATCCTCTCGAAAAATCACACAATATGGACTACTCGCTTGTCCAAAACGGTCGCCCGGTGATAAAGATGGAAAATCACCATCGACGTACAAACGACCCTCGCGGGGCCTGCACCATCGTGCGGAATTACAGCTGGAAGACTGCGCCAACGCAACGCCCTCTGAAAAACACCCAACATCGGCTGCTCGCACGCCCCGAATGGACGTCCGATGGAAAAGGCGTAAAATGCTGCACGCGGCTCGAAAAACGGGCCGTGGGGCCCACGCCTCAACTCCGGCTTCAACACCCGGAACCACACTGGAAACCTCCGCCTCGACGCCAGGGTTCCAACGCCACTGACAGCGCTTAAATCGGACGTCGGACGCGTCTGCGCCGTCCAAAACAAGAATCCCGGAAAAACGCTCGTCCACTTAAGGACGCGTCGCGCCTCATCGGCCCCTCGTTTCGGGAATTTAAAATTCCCGAAACCATCTCAAAAGTTCGGCCTCAATGTATGCTCCGCGCTGCCGCAGACGGCGCGCAAAACTGACGCCCGTAGCCCGAAATACGGGCGTCCGAAGTCTGAGGGGCAAAGCCCCTTGGGCCGGTCCGGCCCGGACCGGCCGGCCCGCGGCTTAGCCGCGGGTCCGGTTCACCCCGCCGCGGCCAGCTTGGCCGCGGCTTGCTCCAGCCGATCGGCCGCCTTGTGGCCGGTTGACTCCCCACAGCGACCCGCAAGACGCGGGTCGCGGTCGACGCACGGGGTCGCGCGCTTCACGCCCCCCGTCTCCTCCGCCTGCCGGCGCCCACGGCCGGCGCCGCGGCCGGCTCCCGGCAGCCGCCGCCGAAGGCTGCCGCCGCCTCCCGGAAAGCGCCGCCGCCGCCGCCTTCGAAGCCCCCGGCCGACCGGCTTGCTACGCCGCGCTCCGCCCCGCGCCGCCGCCGTCTGTCGCCTTCGGCCCTCGCCGGAAACCGGCCTCACGGCCGGAAAAACTCCAAGGAACACCGGGAAAGATCCGGTGGTTGAAATTTCGATCCGGATAGCATTCCGGAAAGCTCGGGACAAGATCTACGCGATTACGGGCTTGGATCGAAGATCGGGCAGCAATTAGACACTAAAATTTGAATTCAAATAGGGGTTCGGGATTTAAAACGAAAATGAACACCGCCTACCTCGTTGGGCTTCGCCCGGCGCTTCCCGCGCGATCCGCCCCGCGTCATTGCCTCGCTGGAGTTGGCTCACCGGAATGGAGGAGGGAAGGGGAGAGGTTGTGAGGAAGAAGAAGAAGAGGAAGAAAAGGGGGGGTGCGTGTTTAAATAAAAACACTTAAACACCCCGCCCGGCACGCCCCCGACTCTACTCCCGAAGTAGAAAAAAAGGAGGGCATCCCTGGGGTAAACATGACCTCTCGATCACAACAGTGGTCTCGTAATTTTAAGCTGAGACCCCGTTCAAAAGTTATCAAACTTAGAGCCTGAGGCTGCCAAATTATGAAAACGCCCCTGGGGCCATTTTTCACAAACGGCCCGCGCCCGCAAAACTTATACCCCTCCTAGGGTAAACGGCACGCTCCGAACTCAATGGTGCCCTCGGTTTTCCAATCCGAGCCACCGTTTAAGAGATACTGGCGTTTCTCCATTAAACGAATTAATTAATTAATTAATTAATCTGTTTAACGTTCCAGAATCGGGCGAGGGGTCCAAACATCCCGCGTCGACAAGTTTTATGTCCTCCCTAGGGTAAATAGCCCATTCCGGATCCATCCGTACACTCGGATCCCTGATCCGGAACTCCGTTTAGGATTTATCCCATTTATTTAGCGTTTCCAGTGTGAACGCACTGAAAATTTAATTCCGGCCACTCCGGGGCTCGGAATCGCACGCCGTCTGAAGGCACTGCTCTAGAATATTAACAAGAATATTCCAAAGTATTTCTCAGAAAAAACCGGGTTCTTAAGCCCTGGTAAACACTTTTTCCCCTCTTGGTAGATCCTAGATCATGGTGATGCCTCTACCATGTAGGTTCATATGTCATCTGAATGAGGTGCTCAGTACTGCTAGTCGAGCAGTCTCATGCCATGTGACCTTGAACATCATCAGCATAATATCAGTCCTCCCTAGGCTTTCCCAGCACTATATTCTACCTTTCCCCTATAAGAATAAATGCTTGAGACTAATTATGAGGATTCCACCTACATAGAGATCTTGATGACTACCGTCTACTAGCTGTCAAAGATACCTCATCTCGGATATTCCCATTGACTATTCTAGAAATGTGGAGTCCCTCTGATAGAAATCTCTCTATCACCTACACCTACTCTTGCACCATGGTATGAGTGGAGAGGCAAAAGGGTATGATGGTTGCACAGATCTCTCTACGGAGTCCCTTCTCAAACATCTGTGATCAGATGTAGTCACATGGATCATGTCTAGGGAATTGCATGTAAGGTCTATGAACCTAGTCACATACTAAACCACAGTTATCCCTCCTTGCTAAAACTGCATGATCTTATGAATTCGAATGGACCCCAAGAAGTAGGGGTAGTACTCATTATGAAACAACTAATGTAAGTCATCCCATGAGAGTTCTGACTCATTAAGTATCTGAGTAAGCAATCTCCCCCATTTCCCAACTACACTATGTAAAAGGTTGATTTCCAAAGCCAACATCTAATATATCGGTGACTGTGAAATCCTAAAGAGGTGGATGACCAACTATGGCCAAACCTTTGTTTCCTTGGGGTCTGGATCACCCATAAACCTTATCAGTCTTTAGTGCTGGAACTCACAAAGTGAACTCATCCTGCACATCTTCTCAGCCTACCCTACTGGGGTTGTATATTTCTCAATGGGTAGAGGTGTTGATTCCTACCCTCCCAATGGAAGGGGATCCTATGATGGATCCTGAACTGAGGCCTCATCATTCATAGGGTCTTCATCATGATCTAGAGATGGTATCCATGCTAGCTATAATTTCAGAGGCATCCTGAATGTTAACAAGAATTATCGTGGTCAAATGAGAATATATATATATATATATATATCAACTACAACAATAGGTTGTCAACTCGATAAGGATAGTCAAAGACTCAATAATATATGATTCATGTACCATTTTTCCCTGCAATATGTGTCTTAGTGTTCCTAGTAGAAAAGAGGGTAATTAGAGTCTTAGTATATGGATACATCGGATTCACGTACCATCATTAGACTCCCTAGCCAATGATCCGCTCTTGATACACTTCAACATTGTTTCACTAAACCTACCAACAACCATTTTAGGGAAACATCTGAAAATTTTCCCAATGGTTGAACCACCTATGATACCACTTTTTCACGACCCAACCCATGTTGGGGCTCGAGCTGCAACTACCCTAATTATGCCTCCATAGGCCAATGGGTGGAGACTAGAACTGATGGCACAAAAATCTCATAGAGTCCCTTTTCTAAGATCTTGTACACAAACAAAGCCAACTCGATGGAAAATAGGTGATGATTATCCGTGACTAACGAACGAAGAATTAACAAAATGGAATTCAAAATGGGGATCAGATGATGGATATCATCATTTGGTCATCACCTTGATGCTGAAAATTTTGAATTTAATGATGAATTGAAGAATAACAAGGAATATGAATTCAGAGGTGTGAAGATCAACAAGAATCTTACCTCAATTGATCTTTTTATCGATGTTGATGCATTCATCATGATTCTCCTTCAATCATTTGAGGTTTCATCATAGATAACTTCTCTATTTGATGAAGAGCATATGAGATAGATAGCGATAGTTTGGTGAAGATAGAGAGAGAGGTTGGATTAGGTATAACCTTAATCAGGAACTCTTAAGCTTTTCATTATAGGATCCCCACCCGACAAAGAATTTGAATCTCTCATGCCGCCTCATTTTATGTCACGATTTGGTAAAAAACCCCATTAAAAACCCAACAATTGTCTTAGATTTCAAATACATGTCTCTGAGAAAATTTTATTTGATTTGGCATTCGAGATAAAATTATTATGTTTAATTATTTTATTTTAGATTTTGATTCTGGGTGACTTTTCTTAGAGAAGTCCTGAGCCTACAAAAGTTATTTCATACCTAGGGTAAACGCCACATCTCAGACTCAACCATAGGCTCAGATATCTAATCTGATTTATCATTATAGGTATATCGCATTTCCTCCACATCTATAGTATAAAAATAATTAATAATTTTATTAAATTAATTCTGGGCACCCCAGACCTCAGAATCGCATGTGGTCTCAGTTCCTAACTCTGGAAATATATATAGAAGTATTCCAAAGTCTTACTAGGAAAAAACTATTTATCTACACCTTTTCCCATGAAAACATATAAAATAATATTTAAAAAAAATTAATACCATTTACCTTGTAACATAAAAATGAATCTAGAGAATGTTTTGAAATCCATTTTCCTTGGCAACTTATAAAAATAGACTGAATGAAACAAATCAATCCATTTTCATTGAAAATAATTTGAAAAATTATAAGGATTCTCGTAAATCATTTAATTCATTTTCTTTGAAAATATCCATTATAAATCTTATAAAGGATGTTTTTAAAATAATTTGAATGCACTTTTTAATCATAAAACCTTTTTTAAAACCATTTTCACTGAAAACAACTTTATAAAATTATTTTCTATAATATTAAGAAAAATTTACTTTAAAAAAAATTAATCATGTAATAGATGCTTCATGGGAATTTTTTTCATGAAGGTGGGTTAATCTGCACATGGTGAACAATCCTTTTATATAGTAAATTTTTTAGAAAAGTGACTCTACTAGAAAACTGAAAAAAGATTCCCTTTTTAAAAATACCTTTGTTTAAAAGGAATAACATGGGTAAAAATGTCTTTTTAATATCATAGTATAATAATATAATATTTTTGTGAACTATTTAGAAAACATGGATTTCAAGGTACACGGATTTCCGACCTTAGAAAGTGGTTAAGTTAGGATTTCTCAAAAAAAACCTTCCATGGTCATATTATGTTCAAAATAGTGAAAAAATGGTTACAATACCTGAAGTTATCATGAATAAACATAGTATAAGAAAATTTAATAGACTTATTCATAGTTGTATCATTATATTTCATTAAAGGGCGGTCAATCAAAAACATTCTTGAAAAGTGATTAGATTGTTTCAATAAACTCTTACCACTTGGTAACATTGGACTATACTCCCCATGTGAGAAAATAAAATTTCAAAAATCTTTAAATAACATGAAAAGAACTAGACTAATGATATATCTTTTCAAAGGTATTATATACAACTCATGGGAAAATATAGTTTCATAACATGGCATGTGTCTCAAATAATAAAAATTGAGACAAAATTACATTACCAATTTGGTAACATTTGTAACATAAATCCCATAAAATAAGGATTATAAAATGGATAAGTAATTACCCATAAATATAATTATAATAATCATAAGATACATCCATGTTAATTATAAACACCACACCAAAGGAATGGGTTGTGAATAAATCATGTATCTAAAAAAAATAAAGAGTGAGTTGAAATTCCCTTACATTGTATGTTCATTCTCATCGTACTCTTTCAAACCTCCTGTATAATAAATATAATTTTATTATACTCCTATAAGATAATCATATTATTATATATAATAAAATATGTGGTTTTATTGTGAATTTTATGACCCACTTATTGAAAAATCTATTTTAGGTTATGCTTCTGGTAATATTCATTTTATTTTTCATATATGTATTAATTATTTATATCTTTAGTCATTGTACATATATCATGATTTATAGAATCTAAAACAAGATATAAATATAATTTATATTTTTTATCTTGTATTACAATAATCTATATAATATAGAAGTATGAATCAAAATACACTGTTCATGGAGATGGTAGGTCGTAAGTACGCATGAACGTTGTTTTTTTATTTATTTGTAATATTTAATGTAAACAAATTAAACGGAACATATGTACATATAATAAAATTAATGTTTTATTATTAGATCATAAATATCATATAATTTAATTAAAATAATATTTAATACTTTCCTTGTAGTGTGTGAATGAATCACATCACTTTCAGGGGGCGGTAATCCATAAATCCCCAAAAAAAATATCATATATACACAAAATGGAAGGTATAAAGATATGTTTTGAAGAATAATTAAACAATATTAAAGAAACAAAAAGTATCATATATATAATATATAAAAATTTTGTCCATCAAAATTTCCTAAAAAATAAATTTGGTAAAGGAAAAAGGGACAATTTTTTTAAAGGTTGGGGCCAAAGCCTCAATTTATTATTAAAGAAAAGACCTCTTAGAGGGTAGAGGGAGACCCAATACATAGCCCGAAGGCCCAAGGCCAAGTGGCCTGAATACAAGGCTTAAAAGCCTATTTTTTGTCCCAAAGGACCCTCTATGAACAGTACTGCTATAGTCCCCTGCGCAGCTATAGTCCCGGCTACAGTACCATCCGCCACTAGAGTATCCTGCAACAGTTCTTTCGCCACTACAGTGTTGCCGCTGCTACAGTTCCACCGCTTCTATAGTGCCCCTCTACAGTACCCGGAAATTCATCCCTTCCCGGATTTGAACCTGGGACTTTTGAATGCCAAGCAGGAGCATGTACCACTTGGGTATAGGCTTGTTGGCAAAAAAAGGGACAATAATTATTTTGTGAGGGGGTAGTTCATCAAACACATAAATAGAATCCTTGTTACCAATTAGATGGAAGTGTGTGTGTGTCTAAGTAGAACCCATAGAGTAACCAAATATCAGAAAATTTATGATACTATTTTTTTATGAGTACGTAATAAGGATAGTGGAGGGAAGAGAATGAAAATATGATGAAGGATCTTGAGGGAGTATGTTACCTTCTCTTTGGGTAACTCAATCTGGTTGTCACCAAAGGGATTCCTTGGATTTCTTTCTACTAAAAATAAGGATTCAAGGATGAACGGGAGTGATTTTTTTAAGTTTATTAGTAATATATTGGATGAACCTATGTTTTTTATAGAGGTGTGAGGATGCAGGAGAAGCATTGGCCTTTTATAGGGGACAAAAAAATGCTCCCTTTGTATTTTTGAAAATAAGTTAGGTGTACCCATATCTTTACATAAACAAGTCATCCAAAACCAACCCAACTTAATAATGTATGCTCAATTTACAAATCATGGTGATCCAAGTTTTTTTGGTAAGTAGTTAGGTCATTTGGCTCCTGAAATTTAAGGGTTAGTCCCTTATTAAGCTTAATTTTTCCTTAATCATTGTAATTCATTTTAATTACATTTGCTAATATTTTTTCCCAAAAAAAAATTGATTTTATTAGAAATTAAACATTATGATTATCAAGAAGATGTAATATATTTATCAAATTCTAGTAATATAAGTGGAAGAAATTAATTTAAAATTATTCCCACATATGGCACGACAATGTATGTTTTTAATGTAAAAAACAATAAAAAGTTTTGTAAGTTATTTAAATTAAATTTCAAAGTAAAATTGATTAAAATGACCTAAATTTTATTAATTCATAAAATTTTTGTATAATTAAACTTTAAAACAAGTTAAAAATACTATTCAACCATATAAATAAATTAGATGAAAAATTAGTCTTGAATTAAAACTCACTATTTTTTATAATTCATTTAAAACTAAAACTTCACTAAAAATATAAAAAACTCATATTTAGCTAAATTATATGTTTCTATTTCGAATATGGGATTTATTTATACAAATTATATTTATAAAGGTTCAAAAATTTAGATTTAAAAAGGTTATCTATTAAAATTTCGTAAATATAGTTTTATAAAAATATGGGTTTTTATGTGTAAAATTTGGTTAGTTCTTATCTTATTCTTATCAAATATATTGGATGAATATAAAAATTATTTGTCTTAATATATAACATGTAAATTTAAATAATATCATTCACTGGTGTTAAATATTTTTACTTATTAAGATAAATTTCCTTTTTCACATAAAAATAGTCTTTTATAAAATCATTCCCTTTATATTCATTTGGTTTCTATATTCATCTATAATTAACAGGTATCCAATGAGTCGAACTATATATACTCATAAGTTAGTTAATCTTATAATATTCAATTTAGTGACTATATTATATCTTATTAAATAATATATTAATAATATATTATTATTCAGTAAAACTCTGTATTTTATATTACAAAAGCCATCCAGGAAAGTCAGTCTTGTGTGTAATGTAAGCTAATATCAGTTTTCCATTTAGAGAAAGCTAAAAATTTTGTTTCGTGTAGTTCATGATCAACTAGTTGTTTCATATAATTAAATCCATACATAGTGCATCAATGTAAAATAAAAAAAATTAGTGATGCATGAAATGAAAAATATCAAGAAGATTAAATTAATTTGAAATAAAATAATTCAAAAAATATTGGTGTTTTACAAAACATCTATAAAAGTATGACCTTTGGTGAGAACCAAAATTTGTAACCTAAATAACAGGTAACATCCTTCCTCAACCTCTTTTATTTTATTTTCTTTCCCTACCCCCTTAATTATTTTAATTTTATTAACTTATAATAACCTCAGTATCCTCAATATACTAAGATTTTTTTTACTATAAGGGTTCAACATGAACTTCCACACACTTCCATTTAATGGGTAAGAAACTAACAGTTATTTAGTACGGTGAACTATCGCCTAACGAAATGATGTTTTTAGTTTTTCATTTAGGACCTCTCATGGGTGGTAATTAGGATGGATACTATATTTTTATATGTTATATATAATATTTATGATGTATTTATGATTTTTTAATTATTATATAACATATAACTTCATGTTTCTATTTTGTGTTAGTATGATAATTTCATTTAGGGAAGTGTGGACTATAGTCTCCTTTATGTTATGTGATTCATTCACTTATTATATGGAATGTATTAAGGATTATTTTAGTGTAATTATATGATATATGTGAAAACAAATTCTAATTTAATTATAATATATATATATATGTACATATATATATGTTATTTACTTTCTTGCTTCCAATACGACTATAAAACGGAAGTAATGTTCATCTATACACACGGCCTACTGTCTCCAAGAATCATGTATTCCATTTCATACTTATGAATAATATATATTAAAATAACTAAAATATACTGAATATACAAGATATTTATATAACGGTTTACATTCTATAAATCATGATATATATATAACGACAAATAAATGTAACAAATTAAGGCACTTGTGAAAACGAAAGTGGATATTACCAAAAATGTAACCTTAACATGGATGTTTCAATAAGTGGGTGATATAATTACATATGTGGAATTACATATAAGAATATATTTATATGGTAGATGTATAAAAACTTATATTTATTATACAAAATTGTTGAATGAGTACAAAGAGATTCAAGACATAAGGTCAGAGAATTTTTTCTCTTGTTTTATTTTCATGAGATACATGCCTTATTAACCACTCAGTTCATTTTTGTGGTGTTTATACTTCACTTATATTTATTAAATTATTTGCATACTTAAATTTATCATTATTTACATTTCCATTTGATGAACTTTATTTCTTGGGGATTATGATTAAAATGCTACCAAATCGGTAAAAAAATTGTCTCAATTTGCATCCTTTGAGACAGATGCCATGTTATGCACCTATATTTTTATATAGGGTGTATATAATACCTTTTACATGCTATATAATGGGTCTATTTATTTTAATTATATATGATGTTTCATTTAATTTTATTATTTCCGTTATGATTTATGGTTATCAAAGTGGTAATAGTTTATAGCATCAATCACATCATTTATCAACATTGTTTATGATTATGCATCCATTGATGATATATTACGATTCATATCTTAGTAAAATTATTAATATTACATAAAACACTATATATTCATGTTATATCCTTATAATGGTACCATATTCCACTATTGAGTATTTAAGATAATGAAGAAAATGTTTTCACAAAAATTAGACTTAATTTCTCCATTCCGTCAGAAATCTGTGTTCTTTAAAGACTTTTTTTTGTAAAAATGTTTTCAATTTTTTTTACTATTACTCTATGTAGATTAAAGTCACTTTTTACCCTTGTTTTCCCTTTTTACATAATAGTTTAAAAAATAATATTCTTCTGATTGTCCAATTATGAAATTTTTTTATACTTTTATGGTATAATATAAATGTTTGGCATGTATGGACCTACTCATCATCATGACCTTCATTTACATGAATCATACATTATAATATTAAAATTTTATTTTTAAAGAAATCGTTTTCTTAATATTATATAAATTTGTTGAATTTAAAGTGGTTTTAAAAGAAAATAGTTTTAAAAAATGATTAATGTTCAAAAAAAAGTGCTTTAATTTATTTTCAAAGATTCCATTAGATATTTTAAAACGGGGTTTTCAATGAAAAAGATTTAAATTATTTCTAGATTTGTTTATAAGTTTTAAATATATTTTCAAATAAAAATAATTTCAATATTTTTTGAATATTCATTTATAAGTTTTCAAGGAAACAATTTTATAAATATTTTTAATTTTCTTTTATGTTTTCATGATTATTTTAAAGGAAAATTTATTTTAAAAGTTTTCATGTTTTAAAAATAATATCTGAAAGAAAAATGGATATTTTTTTGTTGAATTTTTATAAATGAAATGTTAAATCATTCTTTATAAGAATGGGATTTTCGAAATGGTTTTATGAAAAGGGATTTTCAACAAAAGGATATTTTCCTTAATAAATGATCCATATGGTTTTAAAAATATTTCACCATATAATATGAAATTATTTGTGATAGTTTATTATTTAACTGGGGTATGATCCAATAATACCATTCATTATATTTCTAGAATATTTTTGGTTATGATTGAATGTTGTTTATGAAAGTCATTCCACTTCCATGAGTTAGATTCTTTGGAAATCTGTTTATTTTCATGGGTTCTAGTTTGATGAAAAAATTATAAAACATATCCTTTTTTAATAGATTATGATTTGATACAAAGTTTATGATACCCATTTTATTTAATGGGGTTTTATATGATGTTTATGAACCCCATCTCTTTTTATGGGTAGTGATATGATGAAATTTTTATTATCTTGTGGAACATGTGTAAGTAATATACTTATGTGGTGGGTGGGGTATATATCTCCCTCCAGTTCATTGGGTAATGATTTATATCAAATGCATGTAAGGGTAGTAAATCTAAAATTGATTTTTCACTTGACGAAATCATCACCTGGTGCATAATAATGAACCTTACTACACACTGGTTTGACACTAATAGGTAATATTCTTAGGATAAATCACATTTAACATATAAACTATTATGATTTATTTGAATAGATGATGTAAATTAATGACCTAGGTTAATACTAAGGTGTCTTAGATTGTAATGAAGTTGTCTCAATAGAATAGTGAAATTCATTACCTATGGAAAAGAAGGGCATAAGTAAATGAATCTTAATGGATAAATGAAGAGTATAATTCAAGGAAAAAAATTTATCCTTGAGATACATTTATAGTTTATCACCTTAAATATCGAGATCCAAAGAACTATTCAAGTCAACGTTCCGTTATAAAGGTTAACTGGTAGACCAAGGAAAGACCTATATTGAAGTAAAATGGTTGACATATTTATTGGGATTTCGAAATTATTTTTATGATTTATTTTTAACAATTTTATTTTGGTATTAGAATAAAAAAATAGTTAAGGATTGCTTAAATGTTTAGAATACTGTACGTCTCCATTAATATAAGAGTTATGTATACCATAATTTTTTTATGATTTTAAGATTGATTATATGTGTAGAATCATAAACACCCCATTTTCATTTTCATGTGATGAGATTCTATTAAGATTAATGATATTTTGGGTGAAATATATGGAAGTATAACCTAATTGATTAGTATATGTTTTTTGTTGAAATTTTATATGAGTTATAATGAATTTAAATATTTTTTAATCAATTTTAATGTTATTGATACCCTTTAGGGTTTTTATGATCATTAATTACATTATAATAATAGTAAAATATGATTATCAAACATTGTGGGAAAAAATAATCTATTTTGAAAACAATAGTAAAATTTTTATTTAATGATTAATTTAATATCAGCGATATCAATCATATTGTTTTTGGAATCTCATAGGAGTTATATATACTTTTTAAAAAGGATAGCCTATATGCTAGGAGACAATACTATGGGTCTGGTAAGGCTGCAGGACATGAACCCATTACCAAAGGATGATAAGGTTTTAATACATACCACTAGCCTATGTGAAGTCTAGGATAATATGTCATTGTTTTTATTTAAAAAAATTGGTGAATAAATATTAATTATGAACCAGGGAAATTACTTTGGTGGTTTTGATATTGATATGTTATATTATATAACATGTGTTAACAATATTGATTTTGGAAAATATTTAGAGACAAACGGAAAGACATGTCACTCTATTATGGATCTTATGATCCGTTAAAAGTGAATTTTAGTGGTTAATGTATGAAAAATTAAGTTTCAAATATTCATTTCATGGAGAATGTGTTGAATTGGAAATTCATTTAAGATCAACCAAAGGATCAAATTGTTCTTATGAAATAGAAACATATCAAGTAAGTATATTCCCTTATATTTTTAGATAGTAAAATAATTTTTTCACCATTATGAAAAGGATATAAAAATAAAAAAGTATCCTATTACATTAATATTTTATTAATCATATGGTATTTTAAATGCTTACTGATTTATGGTTTCATGTCCCTCAAATTTTAATTGAACATTCAATTTATTTTAATCAATAACCTCAATAACCCTATATAATTATTTACACTTTTATTCCAAGTCCATATCTTCACATTATATAGATGTTTTCCAATTTAAAAAAATTTATATGTTATACAATATTATTTATGTAATTCCCTTCCTCTCTTTTTAAAAGTATATTTTTTTAACCATTTTAATGATGTGGGTTTTCAATGATTATATTTCAAAATGTCAATCCTTAGATTACTAAGATCAACATTAAATTGTGTTGAAAAAAATTTATTTGAGGTGGGGAGAATGTAGAGCAAAAAAATTATAAAATAATAATATTGTGTTCAATATATTATCCAGAATGTGGAATTGACTGTAACACGATGAAATTTTTTGAAATATATTTTTTGAATTAATTAATTCCTTTTGATATTTTCCATTTCACAAAAAACTAAAAGTAGTTTTTTATATGTTCGTCTTGCATTATACGTAACCCAAAGTAAATCATTCACTACATGAAACATAAATTTTAGTTTTATCTACATGGAACATCTAGGTTATTGCACATTTCATACAAGACTAACTTTCCTCAACGGTATGTGTAACACATAAGAATGAGTTTTACCAAAAATGATATATTATTTAAAATATTAGTTTTTTTAATATAGTAACATATAAATTAGATGTTAAGTTGGTTTTTATGAATATGATTTAATATCTTATGAAAATATCTGGTACAATTAATTGGTTGCAAATTAATTACTAATTGATATATAAACCGATTGATTATTAAATAAATGTTTTTATAAAAACTACTTTAATGCTCACAAAGTATTTTCCCTAATAAATTAAATTAATTACTATTGGGAAGTGATATTAATGAAATATTTATTTTACATATTCAATAAAAAATTACATTCATAAAATTTATCTGATATGCATATGATAAGAAAAATCCCAATATTACCCATAAAGACAATTTTTTTATAAAAGTAGTTTTACAGCCTTTTAACACATAACATATTATAAATTTATATATTGTAAATTTTAAATAATTATTTGTGAAATTGAACTAAAATTTTAAAATATAAAAATAAAAATTATGTTAGGGTGTACTTTTGGTATTTTTCTATGATGTTTTATTTTTTATGAATAGTGAAGAAAACTATTTAAATTTAAATTTGGTTTTTTGGCCTAGTTTTTTTGTAAGGTCAAATTATATTTATAATTTTTTAATGTATAATTATATAAATTTTACATTAATTAATATAGTTGTTTTTCATTGGGATCAAGTTCACTTTGAAATTAGATATAAAAAATAGCAAACTTTTGATCATTTTTACTTTAAAAATCATTATACTCATCTCATCTCCAAGATTCATTTTAAATTAATTTCCACTTATTTTATGATTTGAAATTTTCATAATTGATTACCTATTTTGAATAATAATAATTTCTAATTTATAATAAGTTCAAAATTGTTTTTTATAAATAATATTAGAGAATTTAATTAAAATTAATTTGAACGAATGAAGGGAAAATCATCATAGCATGGGAATAAAACATAATATTAAAGGGAAAATGACCCAAAAAATTTTCCAAACTCTAATGGATGTCCATATATAGACCATATACTTTATTTTATCAAATTTTTTACCTTTATTGTCTCCAAGTTTCATGGAAAAAACATGGTTAGAATTTTGTCTTCCAAATTTGTCAAGAATACCACTCCACATCCTCTATAAATGGGTACTCACTCCTTTCTATTCTAAAACACAATTGAAAGTATTTCCATCAAATCTATAATTTAAATTCAATAATATAAATCAACCAATTTCTATAAACACTCTCGAATTTAATGGAATTGGGGTTTTTACCGAATTTTTGTGCCAAAACCATTCCAAATCTCCAAAACAACTAGAATTAGTTTTTATCAAATAAATATAAATGAATTGGGTGGAATTAAATTTAAATATATTATTGAAATAATTAAATCAATTTAATGTAAATAAATTTGGATAATATGTACAGAACCAACTACCTCAAGGTCGTTGATGTCAACCGCAATGATAAACCACCTTGTGTGGTTCTGGGGTTCCTAGAACCAATACGAGTCATTTTATTTCAAAAGTAAATAAAATATCATATGCGATGAAACATTCTTTCTCATATATAATTTCCAATTTATCTTTTAAAATATTAATATTTTATCTATTATGGATAATTATCTAATTACAGCTTTAAAATATTAAATGAGATAATATTTTATCTCCTCTAGATAATATATTAATTATCATTTAAAAAATACATGCGATAATCTGATAAACAACATTTGATAATTTTATTTTAAATTTTCAATTAATAATATGGTTGGATTATCATTGATAATGCTATGATATTATAATTTGATAGTTATGATCATTATCCTTTTATAAAACACATAATTATCTCATGATAATTTTTATAATCTATGTCGAATGATAATTACCTTATAATTATCCACAAATAATTTTTTTAATTATTTTAAATAAGATGTGTAATTTTCCTTTAATAATTCAAAATAATTATCATTGTAAAATTTAATAAATTATTTATCGAAAAAAATATTTGGTTATACTTTTAAAATATATTTTCTAATATCCATTTAAAATGTGAAAAATTATATCAAGGAATACCTTTATTCCTTTGAAAAAAATATTATTTTTCTTCTTCTTTTCGAGAAGAATTCAGCACTATTGATGACATGTGATTCCAATCAATAGTGAATAATTTGTATAAGTGATAAGATTAAAACAAATGATAAAATAAAAAATAAAATAAAATAAAATCACCTTCTTCATCTTGGGGTGGAAAACCAGGTAAAAGGATATTATTTCTCGATCTGAATCTAAAAAAACAAGGTTTAATGATTGTGTGCAAGGTAGATATGGGGTCACCGTAACTTAATTAAATCTTACAATCTGAAGCTGAAGTTTTTTGGGTATTTAAAAATCCCTAAAAAGTAATATTAATTGAATCCCTAATTATAAACATCAGTTTTAATCGCCATTTTACCCAATAATTGAAGATGGAGTAATTATTTTTGACTCATTAATGGTTTGATAATTTATTCAATTTAAAATACTTGAAGAAAATGGATTTGAAACCATCGTTGTGCTTTAGTGAAGGATTTGTGGTTTTTGGGAAAGGACATGTATAATACTTCATTTTATCAATTAATAATTGTTATTATTTAATATAAATAATAAATAAATTAAAATTAACTGGAGATCTGATGAAAAGTTCACTATCCAAAGAAGTTATGCCTTTTAAGAGTAACCCTCTTGTTCTGGACCCAATGGTGGTCTCAGATTTCCCATATGGCACATTGTTTGAGAGATATTAAATATTTCATATTCAAAAACAAGATCAAATAATTAATTAAAATAAAAAAGGTTATTTTTGTGGGTGGGGATTCCAAATGCCAAATGCATTCAAATTTTATACTACAACTAGGGTAAACCCCTCATTAAGGACCCAATGGTAGTCTTATATTTCTCATACGAAAAATCATTTTGGAGTTATTCACCTATTATGAATAAACATTATGTTCCTATTATATGAAATTTAATATTATTATTCAGTATTCACGGAGACTTTTTAGGTCTCAAAATCTCACACTAACTCAGTGTCGAACTCCAAAAATATTCAATTAAATATTCCAAGATGTTAACTGGAATTTAAGGCATATGAAAATTTTATAAAAACATCACTAATATATCATTTTTACCACTTAATATATTAATAATTTAACACAATAGGGTTTATCATCATTGTAAAAAATGGATATTACAATTTCCCCCCTATATCAGCTTCTCATCCTCAAGAAACATCTCTAGTGGTCTTTCTCAAACAACTTAAGCCCCTAATCTTTAACATCAGACTCACACACCCACGTATCTTGATTTTCAGAACTGTGCTACCATAGCACATGAACTAATGAGATTTTCCTCCCATGAAGTACCTTAGTCTCATAATCAACTATCCTAACTGGTCGCTCAGTCGTGGATAAAAAAAGGTCAATCTTAAGATCACTGCAACTCAAAACGTGATATTTATTAGAGATATAATTTCATATTTGTGATACATGGAGCATTTTATGTATCTATTTCAACTATAGTGGTAGTGCTAAACTGTAAGAAACATTTACCCCATGATCAAAAACCTTGAAAGGTCCCACAAAACGAGGAGAAAGATTCCCATGCCTCAAAAGTCGCTGATGACCCAAACGGGGTAAAGCCTTCCATAATACATGGTCATGAAAACAAAATTCCAAAGGCTAGAAATGAAAATTATCAAAAGACTTATATTTTCACTATGATTTCATCTTTCTATAAAAAATAAACTAAATCTTAGCTATCATCTCTTGGACCAAACTCGGTCTAACTATAGAACTTTCATGGGCCTATGACCAACACAACAGATACTTACAAGGATAACCATACAAGGCCTCAAAAGGATCCATTCTGATCACAAGTTGGTAACTACTATTATAATAAAACTCAACCACCCTTAAATGATCTTCCCAAGCCCCACCCAAGTTGATAACATAAACATGAAGCACATCTTCAAGTATCTATATAGATCTCTCTTCATGGCCATATGACTGTGGATGGTAGGTCATTCCCAAATGAACATGAGGTCCCAGTTCTTCTTAAATGCCTTTCCAAATGTGATAAGTAAATTGAGGATCTCTATCAGAGAATATAGCTTATGGAACTCCATGAAAATGAATGATCTCTTTCATATAGATACTTCCCAACTCCTCACCTTTGGTTGTATCTTGAATGGATATAAAGTAATCCAACATGGTCAGCCTATCAATCACAACCCATATTGCATTATTATTCCTCTGGGTACGAGGAAACCCAACTGTAAATTTTATAGATATTTCATCCCACTTCCAAGTAGGTGTTGAAAGTGGTGGAAGAAGACCTGATGATTTCTGGTCCTCAACATTCACCTGTTGGCATGTATAGAAATGGGAAACATACTCACAAATGCCTCGTCTCATACCTCATCACCATAACTATCGCCTCATATCAAATAAGATTTTAGTGGTTCCTAGGTTCACATCCAATTAGGAATTATTGAAAAAATCCATTTACTTCATAAAAAACTCAGAATTGTTCTCAGATGAAGCATATGATCCTCTTCAGATGTAGAGTATACAAGGATGTCATCCATAAAGACTACCACAAAGGGATTAATATACTCATGGGAAATCAAGTTAATTAATTCTTTGAAAATTGAATGGGAAATTTTTAAACCAAAGGGAATAAAAGGCACTCATAATGGTCATACGTTCTCTGGAAGGTGGTTTTTGGAATGTTGGTTTCTTTTCTTCTCATTTGATGGTAACTAGATTGAAGATTTATCTTTGAAAAAAACTTTTCACCTTTCAACTAGTAAAATAGATATTAAATCTATAGTAATGGATCCTTTTTCTTTATTTTCACTCAATTGAACATTCAGTAATCAAAATATAAGTGAAGAGATCATTTATCTTTCTTAGTTAAGAGAACGTGTTCCACCCAAGGTGACACACCTCAGCGTATAAAGCTTTCTCTAAAAGATAGTCCAATTGGGACACCATATCCTTCATTTCATCTAGTGCCCTGTAGTAATATGGAATTGAAACTGGATGAGTACCAGGAATTAATTTAATAGAAAACTCAACCCCCCTTACTATTGGAAAACCAGACAAGTCTGAAAGAAACACGTCTGGAAACAAAAGAATGACTATAGAGAGATCAACACTCATTGAATCTTTCCCCATATCAAAATCAAACATTGATACCAATTTCCCAAACTCTGGATAAGAATACCTAGCTCTTCTCAACCATGGGTCCCATTCTCCTTGACATACAAGACGTACACTACTAGGTTTAGTAAGGGATACATATCTAATATAACAATCACTCCAGGCTTTAATGGAAATAAGCCAATCCATCCCAAATATGACATCAAGATATTTGATGTCGAGTACCAGAAAACTCTAAGAAAACCCAAAATCTAATTGGGATAAGACACAAGCGGGAATACATAGGCACTTCTCACTATTTGTACCAAGGGGTGCAGTAATATCCATTACATGAGATAACATCTCTATAATAAGATTAATAATATTAATGGTACAGGTAGAAATAAATGAGTTAGATGCACTGGTATCAAATAGATAAGTCATTAATGTTCAAGATATATTAATGGTTCCTCTCACAATTGATGGACTCATATCATCTTCCTCTCGAGAATCTTCTACTATGTGAAGAAGCATTATTCCGGATGCCTGTGGCTAGAATGCTTTTGTACATGAATCATTTGTTTCCCCCTTTGTTTTTGTAGGTTTTTATGATATCGTGATAATACATGGAGTATAAAATTTATAGAAGAAATTTTTCAAGGGCCCTAAACATCCACAGGATCCACAGTTCTTTGGTGCCTTAGTGTAGACCCTATTTGAATTCCCTTACTGACCACACTAGTAGCATATCAAAGGGCATCATCTAGGCACTCCATGAGGTCAGAAAGAACCTTATTGTCGAGAACCACTATGAGAGTACTCACACTTCCTCTTTCCCTTAAACAAACTTATGATGCCACTAGCAGAAAAACTAACTCCTGACAGCCCTAACATTTTAGCAAGGCCCATCTCAACCATCATCACACTATCTAGTACATCATCATAAGCGGAAAACTTTTTCATGAAAACCTAAGAATACATATCTGATAAAATCTCTTAACATTAATTGTTGAGCCTTTATCCTCTCATTAGATACAATCTCTAGAACAAACTACACTAACTCAAAAAAGGTATTTGATTGATTATTCGCAGTTCTTTCAGCCTTCTCAAGCTTGAAAAACTCCACATCCTTGGACAACACCATTGACTCTAGATAGAACTGGTTAGTTAAAAGAACCCTAATGCCCTTCCACTCTAAGCCCTCAAGTTTCATCTCTTTAACCATCATGTCCCATTATATCCTATTTGGTATCTCTAACATGAAGGTGTAACACTTCCTCTTGATCTTGTTTGGTGTCTCTACGAACTCAAACAGATGTTATATCATGCCCAACCAATCCATATCATGTTGAGGATTATTAGAGACTTTAAAAACAACTTGTTTCTGGAAAATTAACTCTTGAGAAGGATTTCTAAGAACATCCCCCTGAGGATCCATAGTTGTAGCCTGAACAGGGTCTGGTGGTGATGCCTCCCCCAAATCATGGATAGTATACATGGTAACCTTAACTAGATTAAGATCCACAATAGGATTCATTGGATGTTTTTTACTACCATCCTTTTCCTAGATCCGATTCAAACATATTTTTAGAGGCATGATGTTACACAACATCAACATAAAAATTGAATACATTAGGTAGTTCTCAAACAGATAAATGAGATAAATTAATCCAAAAAAAAATAACATACATGATTTAGATTTCACTTTATACAAATAAAAATAGGGATAAGACTATAACTAATCCATAATATGCCTTTTTCTAACCACCCATGGAATCTTAAGGTTTATTGTGGGGACAACTGGTTGGTAACTCGATAGAAACTACCTCTTAAGTCTTGAAAAGATTTCATAAATGGATACTGACTTTAAGACAAAAGCACGACCTGCATTTGATACCACTTTATCACAAACCAACCTGGGTACCCTGGTAACCTGATAACTATGTTGGCTGTGACATAGGCTAGAGGGTATTCCTGATCTCCATGGGTTAGTGAATAGCTCCTGGAATCATACAAACTAAGAGTGGGGCCAATTTTTCCACTGATAATGTGGAAAAAATTAATTAAAATAGTATGAATAACAAAATCAAACTCCACGATGAGTGGTGTAACGTAATACAACAAGGCATAAAAAAGACCAAAGTACTACAAATCAAGCACCAAAAAAGGTGAGAAATATCAACATGTCCCTAAGGACACAAATCCTTATTCTGAGGTTCAATAGATGGATCCACCACCATGTGATCATATCCCCTTACTGAAACATCGAATAAGAATGTATACAAACACCCAAAGGAATAAAGTAGGGTGTGAGATAAAAATCTCAGTAGGTTCTGACCAAGGATTCCATAACAGATTCTAATGAAAGATTAAAAAAATAATTCAAATTTTAAATTAAATAGGTTTTTAATTTCAAATAATATTTCAAAAAAATTATATACAATTCAAATGATGGGGAAATACTTTAAGCACAGGCTTTACTTTACAAGTGATGTATTATTTCTAAAAAAATGGATAAAATAAAACATTTTATATAAAATAATTTATATAAATTAAAAAGGGTATGTAAAATAGTTTAACAATATTGACATACATTTTATATATCAAATATAAACAAAAGTGAGAAACTTGTTAATCTTCTAAATAGGTATGTATGGTTCGGGATATAGGACTCTACACTCTCTAAGAGCTCATTTGGAATAGATGATTTCAGGGAAAACCAAATGAAAACGAGAATATAAATTGATTTTCACTATTTGGTGAGCTAATGGCTTTCCAAAATAAATGATGGATGAAGGAACATAGAGAAATAGATTTCTTCCCCTATAGTTTTACAATCCCCCCAAAATCAAGGTGATCTGGAAAGAAATAGCCTAACCTGTGATATTTTTTTGAAATTTCCTACCATGCCCCTATACATATTTTTTTTATTTTATATTTTATTGAATTTGTATTTATATAAATTAGCATCTTTGTGATTATTAATAATTAAAATTATTATTTTCATGCATATATATATATATATATATATTGTTAAACATAATTTGTAAATAATTTTTTTATAATAACAACTTAATTTTTAAGTAATAAAATCAAATCATTAAAAATTATTATAATTATTTTTCATTATTTTTAATTTTTATTATATTTAATTTTTATTATCTTAAATAAATAACTTATATAAATAATTTATTAAAAAAATTGAGTTAATATTTTTGAATTAATATTTTTTTGAATTAATAATAATTTGGAATTAATAAGGTTTACCTAATTTTGGTGACATGAAAAGACAATGAATGGTTAAAATCAAAATTGTTGTTTATATAATTTTCATGATATAAAAATAAAAAAACCATTCCTAATATATTTTTCAAAATTAAATGTCTATATAATTGACAAGATATAAAAATAAAACATTCAATTTAAAATTATAATATATTTTTACTTGGAATAATTAAGTATTAACAAACTATGTTTTTTAAGAACATTACCTGAACACATCCGAATTAAAAATCATGGAATAATTTAAAATTTAATTTCATTATATATATATTTATAAATATATTTATATGAATATATTTATAAATATATATCTAATATATTAAAATATATATATTTATATTATATAGATATAAATATATTTTACAAACATATATATTTATAAATGCGTATTTATGAAATTATATATAAATAGCTATATTTATAAATATATATATAAACAAATATATAAATATATTTATAAATATATACATTTATAATAAATATATTTATTTATTTTAAAATAAAATATACAATTTAAAATCATAATTTTTTTATTTTGGAATAATGGAGTATTAGAAAACTATATTTATTTAATAAGGTTTATTTTTTTCATATTTCCAAAAAAAATCATTTCTTTTCTTTTAAAAATTTTCACCAAACAAGATGGAGAGAACATACAATAATTTATTTTTGTTTACTAAAATTAGCATCCAAAAAATGGGGAAATGAAAATTATTTCTTTTATTTTATTTTCTTCTCTTTTATTCATTAGAAATTATTTTTTTTCTTTTACTAAAACATGACCATACATAGGCTAAGTGATCATGAAAATATTTGTATAGATACATCCTCTAGACACTAGTCATAGAGGAATCATCATCATCGCCTAAGGGATGTGACATACCGCATGCATGTTTTGGAACGTTGTAGTAATTGTAGAGGGTGAACAAATAACTCACAATAAACATAAGGCTTTCATGATCTTATACACAATCAATGATGGGAAATTTATTTTAAGACTACATGAAATAAAAATAAATCCAATTCCCCCATTTCAAATGCTAATTTTCCATTTAAAACAAAAATATCTTTTAATAAAAAAGACATACCTCTTTAACAAGATAAAACCACAGGGTTTCTATCAAAACATTTTTAATACATTTTAACAATTTAACAAATTCCATCAATTCCATTTCAAAGATGAAATTCAGAAGAAAACAAATTCCACAATTAAATTCAATAATATAATTGAAATTATTTCCATCAAATATATATTGTGAATTCAACAATTTAAATGAACCATTTTTCATAAAAACACCCCACTTCGAAATAATTGGGGGGTTTCCCAATTTCTGTGAAAACCCCCACTTCAAATCTCAAAAATCCACTACAATTTGGTTTTATCAAATAAATTGAAAGAAAGTGTTAGCAATTGAATTTATATAAATAATATAAATAAATGGAAAAATTTAATGTTAATTAATTTGGCTAGTCAGGATAGAACCACCTACCTCAAGTTCGTCGATGTCAGTGGAAATGATAAACCACCCTGTGTGTTTTAATACACCTCCTCACAATCTTATTATCATACGCATTTCAATACTAATGATCAATGTTTGTCAAGGGTTCCTAGAACCAATACATATTATTTTATTTCAAAAGGAAATAAAATATCCTATGAGACGATACATTCTTTCTCCTAGATAATTTCCAATTTATCTTTTAAAATATATAATGCGATAATATTTTATCTCTTCAGGATAATTTTCAAAATATCACTTTAAAATATGACATGAGATAATATTTTATCTCTCTTAGATAAAATTTAAATTATAATTTAAAATAATTATATGTGATAATATAATACACAACA
Organism: Viscum album; assembly: GCA_963277665.1. Taxonomy (NCBI): domain Eukaryota; kingdom Viridiplantae; phylum Streptophyta; class Magnoliopsida; order Santalales; family Viscaceae; genus Viscum; species Viscum album. The sequence continues at coordinate 845,151,597 of OY728159.1, forward strand.
TTTAATAATTTTATTTAAAATTTTCATTTGATAATATGATTGGATTATCATTGATAATTTTATGATATTATCATTTGATAATTATGATAATTATCCTTTGATAAAACACATAATTATCCCATGATAATTTTGGTAATCTATTTCATGAGATAATTACCTTATAAATATCAATTAATAATTTTTTATAATTATTTTCAATAAGACGTGTAATTATCCTTTAATAATTCAAAGTAATTAGGGTATGACAATTTTATAAATTATTTCTAGATAAAACCATGTGATTATAAATTTATATTATATTTCCAAAGATCCATCCAAAATTTGAAAAATTAGAGAGTGGAACACCTTTATGCCTTCAAAAAAATTATTTTCCTTTCTTTCATCGAGACGAATTCAATGGGACCGACGACATGTAATTCCAATAAAAAATTAAATATTTATATAACAGATAAGATTGAAACAAATAATAAAATAAAATAAAATAAAAATAAAATCACTGTATTCACCTAGGGGTGTCACATCGGGTAAGGGGAGGCCACTGGTCAATCTGAATCTGATAAACCTTGGTTAATCCATCACGTGCAAGGTAGATCAGGGGTCATCGTATCTCAATTGGATCTTCCAATTCAATGCAGAAGTGTTTCGGATATTTCAAAAACTATAAAAAATCATATTAAATGAAACATTAATTTTAAAAACTATTTCACCATTTAACAACATAAATGATGACAAAATCGATAGTTTTGTCTCATTAATGGTTTGATAATTTATTCTGGTCAAAACTCTTAAAAACACATGGATTTAAAACCATCAGTGTGCTTTAATAAAGGTTATGTGGTTTTGGGGGAAGACCATGACCAATACCTGATTTTATAAATTAATAATTTTTATTATTTAATATAAATATTAAATAAATTAAAATTAACTAGAGATATGACAAAACCTCCATTGTTCAATAAGTTATTACCTTTTTAGGGTAAACCCCCTATTCCAGACCAAATGGTAGTCTTAGATTTCCCATACGACACTCCGATTGAGAGATATTGATTATTTTATCTTCAAAAAATGTATCAAATAATTAATTTAAATAAAAAGTTTTATTGTTTCAAGTGAGGCATACAAATTACCAATGTGTTCAAATTTTATTCCCATCATAGAGCAAACCCCTAATTCTAGAGATATCAGTGGTCATGAATTTCCCATACAATGTACTTTTTTTAGAGTTATTTAATTATTTAGACTAAATAGTGTAATCTTACAATATTATATTTAATATTTTTATTCAGTCTTCACTGAGACTTTCGGGCCTAAAAATCTCACACTAACTTGGTGTCTAACACAAAAAAAATATTCAATTGAATATTCTATGATGTTAACTGTCATTTAATACCTTTAACACATTTATCTTAATTTCACTGATAAATCATTTTTTCCACTTATGAAATTAATAATTTAACATAAGAAGGCTTATCATCATTATAAAAAAGGGTATTACAGTTACCAATTAGTTGGAGGTGTGTATAAGTGTAGGAAAAACCCTTATCATAAAAATATATTAATATATTTATGATAATGTTGTATTTTAAAAGCATGTAATAAAGAAATTGTTGGGGTAGAGAATGAAAAATAATATAAAGGAGCTTGAGGGAGGATGTTACCTTATCTTTGGGTAACTCCTTCTGGTTTTTAGCAAAAAGCTTCCTTGGATTTCTTTCAGCCCCAAGGGAGGATTCAAGGAGAAAGGGAGTGATTTTTGAATGTGGATTCGATAATTCTTGGCTAAAACTATGTGTTTTTAGAGTTTTGATGAAGGGATGGATGTGGTGTCCTTTTAAAGGGGATGAAACACTACTGGAAAGGGGATCTTTCCACACAAATATATCCCCACGGTTTAGAAAAACCGTGGGGATATCTCTTTTTTTATTATATTTTCCCACAGTTTTAATAAAATCGGGGGAAACCTATACCCAATTCCTGAATTCCATCAGGATCCTCCTCCCCCTTACCCTCGCTTCCATCGCCCTCTTATTTTTCCTCGCTTCCTTGATTCCCACCCCTCTCCTCACCTCCCCGACCACCGCCTTCCTTCCATTTGACCTCCGCCGCTCATCCCCCTCCTCCCCTCACCAACCTCCACCTCCCGGCCATCTGAACACCGAGTCTTGGCCATCTCCTCCCCTCCCCGGCCTCCGCCTCCACTGTCGACCTCACTCCCAGCCTTCACCTCAGCCTCAACGTCCTGGCCTCCCCCTCCCTCCCCCAACTCCAGCAATGTCCCCCCTCCCGGCTCCCCCTCCTCCCGGCCATGGCCTCCGCCTCAACTTCCCCCAGCTCCGACAACATCCTTCCCCGGCCTCTGCCTCCTTGCCCCCAGCTCCAGCATCTAGGTATGAAATTTCTTCTCCTTGTTTTTCCAGTGGTTTAGATCTCTTCCATTGAGTTGGTTTTTTGAGATATCATCTTTCAAACATATCATTCTTTCAATATAAATATTATGACAGACTTCAACATATGTGTTTGATCAACAAGTGAACCTAGAGTTAAGTTTGGAGTAAAAAGGTGATGCTATGGAGAATTAAGCCCCACTCTTTTTCTATTAGATGAGTGGATGAAGAGGAATTTTTGGTGGTTTGGTCTCATATCTTTCATGCTTTTTAGCCTCTATATTATTTTCTAATGTGTTGGAATATGGTGAATCATGCATTGAAATATATTCCTTTTGAATTTTCTTTATTTTGATCCCTAGAATTCAGCTCTATTCTAAGAATTTCAGAGTTCTTAAGCATTTGGTTAAGCATTCAAGGTATTCTTATAGGATTATTAGTTGGAAATTACTAGGAAGTAACCCATTTAGGCAAGATTATGTATTTAATCAAGACTATATCAAACTCTCCTAGATTTGATTTATTTTAGTTTTGATTATGGTACTAGTCTTATCCCTAAGATTGTTTATGAAGGTAATACTATGTATCTTCATCACTTTGACATTTTAGATAATCACATGGATTGATGTCTCAAAATTCATATAGTGGTTTGATATATACTTCCTTTCTATTTGTTGATGAATGTTGATGGTCCTGTAGAGTTTTTTACTAATTCGATGCTTGAATTCGAATTATCTATTTTGTTATGGAGATAAGGATGGAGTCTCTTCTACAACTTCACAAGCTGGGTGGTGGATTTTGAAGGAGAGAAAGGGGTAGAAAGGATCCTCCTCAAATCATTTTACTAGTGTTGTAGTGAATTCACCAACTAATTATGGTGTAGTGAGTCTAGGATTCTCATTTGGTATGGGGGCTATATTAATCCTCTTTCAGATATATTATAGGAGTTAATATAAAACAGAAATTTGATATTTTTTGTGAATCCCATGATGACATGGAGTAATGGAGGATCCTTTATGAAATCATAGGTGAAATTTTTCCTCACTCAGGGGGAAGGATCTTTTGGTAGTAGTTCTCTCTCATGGGGTGGGGTGAGGGGAGAGAGAATCTCACTAGCCTCCTTTGTAATGAGTTTTGCCTAGTATTAATGATACCACTCTTTTTAGTGGGAGGGGGTATACATGTATTTCAAAAAAAAGGGTAGGAATTTGTTCATGGGTTTCTAGAATTAATGTTACAGAGTGACCCATCTCTTTATTGGAATGCATTCTAACAGACTCTAAGATAGGGGCAGTTATGCATGTAGTGGAAACTAGTAGGCATGGATTTTGCAACATCACAATTTTTTTGAAGGTTTTTTTGGTTACATATTGTGATGTTTACCCCAAGTCTACTTTTTCATATAAAAGAGAGTGTCATGGATCTTCAAAAATAATATAAAAATATACAATATTATTTTTAGTCCATACATTGTATGTTTTTTAATGTTTATTATATATCTTAAATAGATTCTCATATTGAGAAACCAAGATATAGATTGAATCTGAAATGGAAATTTTACCATATTCATGGATTAAGATTCATTTTAATTGGTACTCTTGGGTGTTTTCAGTCATGAGATGATTAATTAAATAATTTAATTATTTAAATAATTGGTTATTATACTGAGAAACCCATGAATTTATTTATTTATTCCATATTATGAAATCTTGCTAGGGTTAGTTGTTTTATGACCACATGAACCTAAGAGGGAGAGGAAGAAGAAGATGGAGCTAGGGCTTGGTGGTGATGACAAATTAGGGAAGAATAATCAGTTTTTTAGTGATGTCGATAAAACGTACCTTGGTTGTGATGTAGAATCAAATAAACATCATTTCACTATCATGGTATGGAATTTATATATATGGATTTATCCCCATTTTTTCTTCATTTTTACATGGAATAATTTTCATTAAATTGAATCAATATTCTAGTAGCATATGGCCTTTTAACTTATGATATTTGATTGAAATTATGATATTGGGATAACTGATATTGGGACTATAAATTACTTCTTTGTTTATTTATTATATGCGAACGTAGATGATTCCTGATCATAAAGGATCATCATTTCCATTCTTGTGGTTTCTTCTATTTCTCCCACCATTATTTACATATTCATCACTAACTTTATATTTTAACCGATGATTCAAATAATATAATAGATTGATTTTATTACTCAATTAAAATAGGTTTCATATATTTACATTGTGTGTTCTCCATGTAGGATTATAACGAGAGGATGGATTAAAGTATAAGAAAAAATGGGATTGGGGAGTCTGGATTTGGGGTTTCTTCATAAATAACAATATGTACATCTACAAGATTCTGATATAAATCATCAATCTAGGTACCAAAGGATATAAACCACTTTGTATAGGTGTAATTATCTTGTTTAGCATGGTCAAAGTCAATTTAAGTGATATATGAAGAAAAATAATATGATGTAGAAATAAATTGAGGACTAGAGTAATGTTTGGATATTAGAACCCAAATACATGGCATATAGTTCAAAAGAACACACATCATGTACTTTAATAGGTACAATATCAATGGATTATAGGATATGTTAAATACCGCACATTGTGTGGTTAAATCATACAATATGTTACCCTTATCTTGATATTTTTTGTGTATAGGGAATATACACCCAGGAAGCCCGAGTAGCCTCACAAACCATGAGGTTTATTACCACATTCCATTTCTCCTTGATAGAACATAACCTGTAAAGATGGAGAACCTGCCAACTATCCCTATGGATCCTACACACCATGTTCACCTCTCCACACGTATTATAGTCATATTTTTAGTTCCCCTTTTTGGGTTTTGTACATGGGATATCAATTTTCTAAGGGATATGTGATTTTTTCCATTGAAACACATCGTATACCTACACCAAGACTATATGGTGACCTAGAATCTTCATTTAGGATTATATTTTTACACATAACCAGTACCTTAAAAGTGACCTTACACATTGGACATGATGGTGGAGCTACTTCTGAAGATAGATATGTGGCAAGTGTTGAATCTAGAATGATCGATCGTATCATAATTATAGTAAATTGGTTTATATATAAATAATTCTTAGTAAATAGAATCCCTCCTTGATGATAAATTTACACCAGGGAATAATTTCATCTCACCATTCCTAGGAAGGGTCAGAAATTTACTCCATGGGTTTGGGGATTTGGATCCTCTACCTATAGATCAGATTGGGTTGGTATTCCCGCCACCATTATGGGGTGTGGTATCCTCAATATATGTATTTTGTATTAACCTTGTCTGGATAATAAATGTAATTTGAATAACAAAACCGTCAAATGATAAGAAATGTATAAATAAGGGAAGAAGTTATGGAGGTGTAAGGATTATTATCTTTTCCAAAACCTACAGAAATAATATCAATGGGAACATTTACTAGAATTAAGGGGATAGAGAAATAATTTCTTGAGCCTAGACACCCTATTCTAAGTGACGTTCTTAAGGAAGATTCAATGGCCTTAGAATATCAAATCCAAATTGAGAATGAATGGAGAATATGTAGGTACGATAATATATAAGTTTACCTAACTCCAATTGTCAAAGATAGTAACATACAAAGAACATAAACCTTAAATTTTATCTAAGGGAAAGCATTCTACTACAGTCAACACATTTAAGGGTTTTTAGTTGGACCATAGATGAAAATATGGAACTGATCCAAAATATAATTTGGATCTTATTATATACTCTAAAGAATAGATATAGACATTGGCATTTAGAATAATGGTAGTATTATAACCCATAGCTTACGATGGAGGTATTCCATCCAAATAGATCAAGTCTAATCCAGTTAATTCATCATTCATAATTAAATGAGAGTACTCCATAAGAATCCAAAACATTAATCGAGGACATTTGATACAGAAGACATTACCTAAATCCCAAGGGATATTCCCCTGGTCTTTTCACTTCAATTTCTCTCATTTTCATTTATTATGAGAACCCTAATCACAGTGTGTGTAAAATTTAGTGTTTTATATTAATCTAATAAAGTTTAATTTATTTTTCAATTGATTTTAAATTCATTTATTTTACCAAAATGACATTTTCTTTTTAAGAGTCTTGTTGTGACTTGTTCCACTTTATATGCAGTAGGTGTTTCAAGGTAATTATTTTATTAAAAAATCCATGAAGAGATTTAGTTTATTAAATTCATCTTCTAGTATACTCATACAAATATTTGATACCCATGATTTTTTTATATAAATTATCTAAATGATTTTCATTATTCTTGGAGATGAAGTGGATTTCTTTAAATTTTTTCCCTCTTTGAATTAAAATTTTACCCCATGGTAAATATTAAATTACATGAATATGGACTTGTTTCAAATATTTTTTATAATGGATGAATGTTTTTATCTCTCCCTTTCTTTTTAAATGAAATAACCATGTTTAAGGGTGTTTTTTAATGTTAAAAGTTGGTTTTTTTATGTTACACCAAAGGGAGGACAAACTTTTTTATCTCTCCCTTAGTTCAACTATAATGACACATACCACTCTATCATAGACATGAAACCTTTCTTTGCCCATTATGGTTTACATTGTTGATCATCACTTTATAGGATAGTGGTAAGAATTTTATCCCTGATACTGAAAGGGTTGAAATTGGTTATAAAAATAAAGGCACTTGCAAAACAAATGTGAATTAACTATTAAGTTTTTATGTTCTAATAGTTTTATTTTCTATAGTACATATCAATTTTTTAATTATGGTTTACATTTTTGATTGGAAGATAACTTTTATTTTCTTTTTATATAATGGATAGAATTTGGATGTATCATACGATAATATTTCAACCACATTTCAAAATAATTTGGTGAATTTTTTAGATTTTGCATTTAACAATGCTTCAGATGGAGTTTGTATACAGTTTCCATGCTATAAATGTATTGCAAGACCATGGTTAAGATGGAAAGAAGTTATCTACCATATAAAGAAATTTTCATATCAAACAAACTATTATGTTTGGTATCACCCTAGAGAGACGAGTCAATGTTATACTAGTCACGAACAAAATCAAAGAAGTGGCATGGAAAATTTGATTTTGGATCAATTTTCTTTTCTCCATCATCCCAAGAGAGAGATACTATGCCAGTGAAAGTAGAAAAAGATATCAATACACTTGAGGAAAAATATGGAATATGATGATGAGAGAGTGAAATTTTATTGGATGATTCCAGAACATCAGTATATCAGGAATGTACTAGGTGAGGAGCACCCAGGGAGAGTACGATGTCGACCAGGGAAAAACATCGTCCCCACTAATTATTGGTCGTCATAGGGTTCCTATCAAGCCTAATAGAACTTTGAGTTGGAAATCGCTCATGCTGAAGCAGTAGAGGAAAAGAAAATAGTTTTAAAGGAGCGTGAAAGAAGTAAACTGATGACCGAACATTTCATGAAATCTATGACAGTTTTCAGTCAGTCGCTCCATCAGAGGTTGTCCGCTACTTTCAAATAATATATGGTGTCAATGCACTCTTTAAATTATGTATCAGGTGATTCGAATGAGGTAAGTAGTGGCAACGAAGGTAGTGGATATAGATTTGTTTGTGGTGAGGATGTTTCTGATGCCGTTGTTGGTGATGAGGCTGCTGACGATGTTACTGATGATGAAGATGATGTTGATGATGATTGGAATGGAACTGGGGGATGGGGATGTTGGTGATGGGGGGATATTAATCCCCTCAATTTTTTACTTAGTACGGAGACTTATTTATGTACTTTGAGAACTTGAATTGAATTTTTGTATGGATGATAATGGTTAATTTGTTTTGTTCTGAAAAGTTATGCCTAAATTTTTGCATGCATTTACATAAATATTAAATTAGAATACTTAGTCGTGCATATGGGTAAGTGATGCCCTTAGTACCATAGAATAATTATCTCTAAATGATATCCCATATAGTGACATTGGATTCTATTTATTATCTATATATTCTTCATAAAATATTTAATTGAGAAGTCTAAATTAAGGTAGGTAAAAAGGAATATATTCCTCAGTTTTTATTTCTAAAATTTTCATTTTTTAAATCTGAAGTTGTTCTATTGATTGAACTGGTTGGGTTTTTTTAGATCCCAAGTCCCTGAATGATATGGTAAATGCTAGATATTTGTGTTTATAGGTAGCTTTGTAAGAATGGTGAAGGGGGAGGGTGGGGAGGGGGGGATGGGTGTAGGGGGTGGGGATGGGTACTTGGGAGCGGGGGTGATGGATTCTAGGGGTGGGGATGGGTACAGGGGGTGGGGTTGGGTGCAGGTAGGGGGGGCTGGGTGTAGGGGGAGGGGATGGGTGCAAGGGGTGGGGTTGGGTGTAGTGGGAGGGAGCTGGGTGCTTGGGGTGGGGGTGGGTGCAGGGGGTGGGGTTGGGTGCAGGGCGGGACTGGGTGCAGTGGGAGGGGGACTGGGTGCAGGGGGTGGGGGTGGGGCTGGGTGTAGTGGGGGGGGGGGGGGTTGGGTGCTTGGGGGTGGGGCTGGGTCATGGGGGTGGGGCTGGGTGTTGGGGGGCTGGGTGATGGGGGTGTGGCTGGGTGTAGGGGGTGATTGGTGTTTTTTGGATACGCAACTCAGTGTTCTTGGAAATGTTATAATCTCATGTATGAGAGGATCTTTGAATGTGTTTGGTTTCCTAGCATTATTTGCGGTCGGGTTGCGGGTATTGGATTCCATGGATCTTATCTTGCTTGAAGGTATGTTTCACTATGGTGTTTTTTACATGTTTTTTCAAAGAATTATCATGGTTGTTTTCTGTCTATGATTGTATTTAGTAATATATGTGTGTATATTGTTTAAAATACAATGATTATTACATTCAAAATGCTCATATCCCAATAAAAGAAACACCTTTCAATTTGTATTCAAATGAATGTGTATGAATAATGAACTCTACAACCAGTTTAAACTATGGAAATTAATTATTCATACAATTTAAACACCTTTAAATTTTTATTTTAATCATATAAATTATATTTTGTAAATTTTCAGGGAAACAAGAAGACAAGGGTGTGCTAATATCAACATATATGACTATGTCTTGCATGATTTTCTTAAAAAAGGAAAACACGACCATGGATTTAATTTCAACAGAATGATGACTGAAAGTGGCTTTACCCCAGGTGGTATTACTTGTAATAATATTATAAAATGTCTCAAAAAATGAATCAAATTGTAGTGGTGTAATAGTTCCTTAACTACTTCTATCCATGGGTCCAAAAACTAAATGTTCTTTTGATTACTCCGTTGATTGAAACTTAGTAAAATGAAGGAAGGATGGATGATTCTCTCGTGTATTAATTGGGACTTGAATTCATTTCTATAGGATACTATTTCAAGACTACAATTTCAACTAAGCCATCCCACACTAGTGCTAAAAACATCACTGTTTCATCTGATAAGAAAGTGAATCCCAACAGCAGCTCTGATTTGTCAAGCTCTTTTGAAAGTGATTCTGAAGGAGTGAGAATCTATCAATTATGAGTAGGAGTGGTCTATGGTTCTCATTTCTTGGTATGATTCTAACAAACCAATAAAAATCTTCATTTTTTTTGTCTCATTCTTTTTTGATGATTATTAAACTATGTTCTATTTTAGTAGCCTCCTGATAAAGCTTCTACTACTTTGAATGGGGCAGTCTACTCTCTAAAAAAGTCATTTTTTCTTCCACCAAGGTTTCTGAGAGTGATTCCTCTGGTTCATCTAAAGTGATTATGATGAATATGTGAGGGTTTTTATTAATGATTGTGCATTATATAAATAGTGCTAGTGGTTTTTAGTTTGATATATTTTATATAATCTTTGAAATTATGGTCCCTAATTTTTCATTTGATGTTTATGTGTAGGAAAAATTACCTAAGAAATCACTTAGAACTGTGACAAAAAGTAAAACATCAAGTATTCTTGAAACAATAGTGGATACCAGTGATGAAGCATTTACAAATATATTTGATGATGATGCTTATAATCCACTGAGTACGAATGATTTTATCTTTATCTCTACTAATATTTCATTTAAATAAATCATTCTCATAATTATTGTTCTTGTATGAAATGGATGTTTAAGGTGCGTGTTTTACGAGAGCATAAACATTAGGCAATTTTTTCTCATACATTATTTAATGTATGAATTTATATAACATAAAATCATCTAATAATTTTCCCAATCCTATTATGCAGGTTCTGTTATTTTTAGTAGAAACATTAAGCGTGAGGAAATTGATTATCAATCCCAATATTCCAATATTTGACACCATCAAAAACAGGTTTGAATACATATTTACATTTTTGTCACTAGAATAATACTAGCAATGGTTATGTATCATTGCATACATTAGCACGGCTTCTAATGTAACCTTTATATTAGGATTGCTTACACTAATAGCACATACTTACAATAATTTTTACCACTATGAAAGTTTACATATTTACACATTAGGATTCATTAGTAGAAACATTACACTTGCATTTCTTACAGGAGTAGTATTCACCCTATAATAAATGTTTATACTAACATAATTACAGTAGGAGTGCTTACATTATTAGTTCATAGACTTTCAATGCTTACACTGGAACTATTCATAGAAACATTACCAGTACAAACACCTTTTCATAATGTATATGTCTGGGAAATACAAGGGTGAAAAATCTGGGGAACATGAGAAGAATATTGTTGAAGCTCTGTCTGCAATGACACGAGCATCCCACTAATTGGTGCTGGGGAAGAGGAGACAGGTATGTTGTAGTTGGGTTTTTATTTTATTTTCTTTATCGCATCAGACACATAGGCCTTTTACCGATTTCTATGGACGAAGGGTAATTATATTCTGCAAAGGAGCTAGAAGGGAACTGGAGGCAAATATGCGGTTTTCATTACAGGGGAGGGTGATCAGGGTAGTTGAGGGATTGATAGTTTGTTTCATTTTTGTCTGCTTTTACTGTGTTGCTTTTGTTTATTTTATTTTCCTTCGACATGGATGTTCGATATACTAATGCGTCATACTGAAATTTTATTTATTTTTTGTTGCTGTTTTAATTATTTTTTTGTGGGTGTGATTAATCCCTTATATGAGACACCAAACATATATCAATATCTCCAAATCATGAATGGAATTTCATTATGAAATTCTTCCATGCATACCTTCACCCTCGGCCCTCTTCGAAGACTTCTTCTTTATGTTAACGCATCGAATGCACTCTTCATATATAAATTTTCAACACATCTTCATGCAATAGATCTTCATGCCTTTATTCTTGACAAATCCCATGCTTCTTTAATCAAAAATACCTCATTCATACCTCATATATTTTCCACAAATCCAACCAATAAATCCTTGGTTGCAATAATCCCCCTTTGGATGATCCTGTTTTTGAATTAGTTTCCTCTAGTATAGAGGTTAGTGGCCCTATTCCTAAAATTCAAGAGAAGGTGAAAAATCATATCTTATGGGATGATATAGTAGATGTGTCTCATCCAGCCTATAAGGTAATTTCTTTTAAATATTCTCTATCAAGGGTCATCTCTGATTAACCTCTTGGACATGAATCCAAGCATAATAAAGATGAAATGAAATATAGTAGATGTGTCTCATCCGCTCCCTTCACTCCTGGCCAGAAGATGCTACCCCACAGATGTCACTGGACTGGGTCAACATGCTGTGGTCACGTGGCGGTCACACCGCGGTAATGCCGTGATTTAGCCATGCTCTAGGAAGACACCCCATGGTGGTTCATATTCCTATCATAATTCAATGTATGATACCTAGATTGAGTTTTAGATACATTACTTACCCATAGTTAATGGGGAGGTAGGCCCACAGGTAGCAAATCTCTGTATGGAGTCTCTCTTGAAAATATTTAGTCACCTGTAGACAACATTGTAGATGAGGGCGAAGCTTGCTACTTGTATTCTACAAGGACCATCTAAGTTCTTGAGGGACATCATAGTAAATTTTGGACAATAAGAAGACTTGAGAATACTTTTATAATGATATTTTAATCTAGAAAATTATCTTTTAGAGTTTGATATTTTTATGATCTCGATGATCCAATGAGTGTTTTGACCCTTGTAGAGAAAATGCTTCAACATTATCTTTTTGTTTCTATGTGAGAACAGTAAACAAAACACGCCTCATATTGTGTAGTTGATTCTTTCTACAACAATGAGGAATCTGAAGGATGATCTGCTCTGTGCTAGTATTCCATGAGCCTTGTGATCAATTTTGAGACTCACTAATCACAATTTCTGTCAGTGGGGCGACGGCCGGAATGTTGCCTCACCTCCTCTTGCTCCCTTTGCTCCTGGCCGAAATATGCTGCCCCACAGATGTCACTGGACTAGGCCAACACACTGCATTCATGTCGTGGTAATTCCGTAGTCACGCCGCGGTCACGCTACGGTCACTCCACAATCACGTTGTGGCCACACCGTAGTCACGCCATGATAATGTCTTGATTTGGCCCTGCTCCAGGATGACACCCTATGGCGGTTCGAAGTCTTATCTAAATTCGATGTATGATACCAAGATAGAGTTTTAGATACATTACCTACCCATAGTTAATGGGTATGGAGTCCCTCAGGTATCAAATCTTTTTATTGAGTCTCTCATGAAAATATTTAGTCACCTGTAGACAACATTGGAGATGAGGATGAAGCTTCTTACATGTATTCTAAAAGGACAATCTAAGTGCTCGAGGGACATCATAGTAAATGTTGGACAGTAAGAAGACTTGAGAATTAATTTATAATGATATTTGTATTTGTAAAAGTTTCCTTCAGAGTTTGATATTCTTATGATCCCGATGATCAGATTAGTGTTTTAACCCTTATAGAGAAAATGCTTCTACATTATCTTTTTTTCTGTGTGAGAACAAAAAAACAACACACACCTCATATGGTGTAGTTGCATCTTTCTACAATAATGGAGAATCTGATGGATGATCATCTCTGTGAGAGTATTCCATGGGTCTTTTGATCAATGTTGAGACAGACTAATCACAATTTCTACCGGCAGGGCGACGGCCGGAATGTTTCCTCACCTCCTCTTGGTCCCTTCGCTCCTCACCGGAAGATGCTACCTCGTGGATGTCTCTATACCGGGCCAACATTCCATGGTCACGCCGCAGTCATTTCGTGGTCACTCCACAGTCACGCAGCATTCACGCCGCGTTCACACTACAGTCACGCTGCGGTAATGCCGTGATTTGGCCCTGCACTAGGACGACACCCCGTGGCGGTTCTCAGTCCTATCATAATTCAATTTATGATACCTAGATAGAGTTTTAGATACATTACCTACCCATAGTTAATGGGGAGGAAGGCCCTCAGGTATAAAATCTCATGATTGAGTCTCTCATAAAAATATTTAGTCACCTGTAGACAACATTGGAGATGAGGGTGAAGCTTAATACTTGAATTCAACAAGGACCATGTAAGTGCTCGAGGGACATCATAGTAAATGTTGGATAATAAGAAGACTTGAGAATAATTTTATAATGATATTTTAATTTGGAAAAGTTCCCTTCAGAGTTTGACATTTTTATGATCTCGATGATCGAATGAGTGTTTTGGCCCTTGTAGAGAAAATTCTTCTACATTATCTTTTTTTCTGTGTGAGAACAGTAAACAACACACACCTCATATAGTGTAGTTGGAGCTTTCTATAACAATGGAAAATATGATAGATGATATTCTCTGTGATAGTATTCCATGATTCTTGTGATCAATGTTGAGACTGACTAATAACAATTTCTACCGGAGGGGCGATGGCCGGAATGTCGCCTCGCCTCCTCCTGATACCTTCACTCTTGGCCGGAAGATGCTTCCATGCGGATGTCGATGGACTAGGCCAACATGTCGCGGTCACACCGTGGTCACGCCACGGTCAGGCCGCGGTCACACAATGGTCATGCCACGGTTAGGCTACGGTCACACCACGGTCACCCCGTGGTCACGTCGCGGTCACTCCGCAGTCACGCCACGGTCACACCGTGGTCACACCACAATAATGTCGTGGTAATTCTAGGATTTCACCCAGCTCTTGGATGACACCCCATGGTAGTTCGCAATCCTATTAGAATTCAATTTATTATACCTATATAGATTTTTAGATACATTACCTACCCATAGTTAATGGGGAGGGAGTCCCTCATGTAGAAAATATCTTGATTGAGTCTCTCATGAAAATACTTAGTCACCTGTAGACAACATTGGAGATGAGGGTGAAGCTTTATACTTGTATTATATAAAGACCATCTAAGTGCTCGAGGGAAATCATAGTAAGAGTTGGACAATAAGAAGACTTGAGAATAATTTTATAATGATATTTGTATTTGGAAAAGTGTCCTTTAGAGTTTGATATTTTTATGATCTTGATGATTGGATTAGTGTTTTGACCCTTGTAGAGAAAATGCTTCTACATTATCTTTTTTTCTGTGTGAGAATAGTAAACAACACACACCTCATATAGTGTAGTTGGATATTTCTATAACAATGTGGAATCTGATGGATGATCAGCTATGTGATAGTATTCCATGATTCTTGTGATCAATGTTGAGACTGACTAATCACAATTTCTACTGGCGGGGCGACGACTGGAATATTGTCTTGCCTCCTCTGGCTCCCTTCGCTCCTGGACCGAAGATGCTGCTCTACTAATGTCACTAGACCGTGCCAACTTTCCGTGGTCGCACCACAGTCACACAGCGTTCACGTCGTGGTCACGCTGTAGTCACATCGCGGTCACGCCGCAGTCACGTCGCGGCCACCTTTACACCATCCCACACCAGCCACCACACCAGCCACCACACTAGCCACCATGCCATTACGATTCATGTGTTATCTGTCATAATGGGTCCAAAAGTGGTGTTAGGGAATATTGAAAAGAAAATTTATACTTTAATTTTTTATTGAGGGAATATTTTCCTAGGGGTATGTGGATGAGGATGGCCAGACTTGTGGTAGATGGTGGTATCAACTTATGCATTTTTGAGGGATCAATGCACATTCTCCAAGTGAAGTTTTCTTGGGAGGTTCTTGAAGTTCATTCTCTATTGGGAAAGTTCATATCTGTCAAATTGTTTATCTGGCCTTGAGGATATAGGGGGAAGTCTCATGGATGTGGAAGGAGTTGTATGGGAACATTCTGGTTCTCAAGAAATAGTCTCGAGGGATTGTGGAATAAGGAAACATAAAAATCTTGTTTGACAACTGGGCAGGTTCCCCTCTTGGATTTCTAGGTTTTCTAAATCCCAACATTTTGTTTGCCAAGGCATGTTGTTACCCATATTTTACATAGGTTGTTCTTAACCACCATCAAATTAAATGTTTTGATAACATTATTATATCTTCTTAAATGGAATGTTTATTCTTCACGAAGTCTCCAATGGGGATTTTCCTAGACAAGATTTAAAGTTCTATACATCAGATTCCAAATGGTATCACTGGTGGTGGAAATTTGTACTGGTGTAAAGAAATACCGATTAAATGTAACTTGTTGGTTTGGAGAATCAATAACCATTGTATTCCTATGAATGAAACTATCAGAAGCAGGGGGAGGGTGCAGGTGGGGTGTCTAGGAGGGGCTATCTAGGGGGTTGTCCAAGGGCTGCCTGGGGGGGTTTGGGGGGTCTTAGGGTAGGAGGCAGGGTGCAGGTGGGGTGTCTAGGGGGGCAGTCCAGGGGGTGTCCAAGGGCTGTCCAGGGGGGTCTGAAGGGTAGGGGGATGGTGTAGGTGGGGTATCTAGGAGGGGGTGTCTAGGGTCTGTCAAGGGGGCTGTCCTGGGGGTGTCTTGGGGGTGTCTAGGGGGAGGGGGTGTCCAGTGGGGGTGCAAGGGTTTGTCCAGGGGAGTGAAAGCGGGCTGTCCAGGGGGGCATGGGGGTGTTCAAGGGGTTTGTCCAGGGGCATGGGGTGCAGGGGGGTGTCCATACCTTATGAGCATTTCAAAAATAAAACTCCACTTTATTGTATCAAATTACTTTGAGATATCAAGCATTAAAGCAAATTTCCCATGTTTAGCCTTTCGTTTCATGATGTGAACACATTCAAAGGCAGTTCTTAATATTCCTACCAGGGAGAAAGACAAACACATTTGAAGAGATAAACCCACAAGAAATGGGACCTGACCTCATAGAAATAATTTTGCTAATGATTTTTGGAAAGGTATTCCCAATAGAAATAGGTCTGAAATCCTTTACATCCACAACATTTTCCTTCATCGGGATCAGGGAAATAAAATTAGAGTTGATTCCTTAGGGAATTGAGGCATGGTTAAAGAACTCCCTCATAGCGTTAAATAGCTCATCGCGAACTATGTCACAGTAGAACATAAAGAATTTATTTTTGAAACCATGAGGACCAGCCACACTCTCCGGATTTAGAGAAAAAAGGGCACTCTTAACCTTCTTCTCATCAAGGGATGCAACAAGGGAGATTTTTGGATTGGTGTAGCCTGATCTAGTTGACCACACTCCAGTGTAGGAAGGCTTTATTTTTTGCATCCTCTATCAGAATTTTTTGGATTCAATAAGAGATAAACAATTATGATTCTTTGTCAATAAAAATTTATTTAGGACTTTTTTGAAAAGAAATTTTTTCTTCTTTGAACACTTTTTCTAGCTCTGCTTATGTTTTAACTGGTGAAAACAATTCATTTTGGTTCCATTGTTTTTGCATTCTGGTTTGCATTGTTTCACAGTGGTTTCATAGGGTGGTGGGGGATTGGTGTAGGGTGGGGGGCTGGGTGCAGGGGGTGGGGGCGGGGAGGCGGGCAGTGGGGGTGCAGGTGGGGTGAGTGGATAGTGGGGGTGCAGGTGGGGGGGGGCTGGGTGCAGAGGGTAGTGGGGGGATGGGGGCGACATTCAAGGCTGGGTGAAGGTGGTAGTGGGGGTTCAGGAGGGTGTCCAGGAGGAGGGAAGTGGGGGTGTAGGTGGGGGGTGGATAGTGGGGGTGCAGGTGGGGGGGAGTGGGACCTGGGTGCATGGGGTAGTGGGGGATGGGGGGATGGGTGTAGGTGGTACTGGGGTAGCAGGGGGTGTACAGGATGGGGCAGTGGGGGTGTAGGTGGGGGGGGGTGGATAGTGGGGGTGCAGTTGGGGGGAGGGGACTAGGTGCAGGGGGTAGTGAGGAGGGCTGGGGGGCTAGGTGCAAGTGAAACTGGGGGTACAGGGGGTAGTGGGGGGGCCGGGGGCTAGGTTTATGGGGGCAGTGGGGGTGCAGGTGGGGGAGGGGTGGATAGAGGGGGTGCAGTGGGGGGGGAGGGGGACCTGGGTGCAGGGGGTAGTGAGGGGGCTGGGTGTAGGGGGGATGGGTCCAGGGATGGGTTCAGGTGGTACTGGGGGTGCAGGGAGGGTTTCTAGGAGGGGGTGGATAGTGGGAGTGCAGGTGGGGGGAGGGGGACCTGGGTATAGAGGTTAGTGGGGGGCTGGGTGTAGGGGGTGGGGGGCTAGGTGCAGGTGGTACTGGGGGTGCAGGGGGGGTGTCAAGAGGGAGGGGTTCTGGGTGAAGGTGGTACTAGGGGTGCAGGGGGCAGTGGGGGTGTAGGCTGGGGGGTCCAGGGGGTGTTAGGGGGGTGCAAGGGGGATCTGTCCAGAGGGGGTAACTGCTATTTCTGGGAAAAGAATATATACCCACAGTTTGGTAAATATGCCGCTGCAAAACACTTTATACCCATGGTTTTTAAACTGTGGGTAAATATTCTATTGAGGAACCCTATGTACCTACGATTTAGTTAATTGTGGGTATCTAATTTCATCTGTAAAAATGTATACCCACGGTTCTGGTGAACTATGGGTAAGTTGAAATTTCAATGGGATATACCCACGGTTTCAGAAAAACCTTGGGTATAGGGAAATCCTGACGCCTCAGGAGCCCACGGTTCATCAAACCATGGGTATAGCCTATACCCATGGTTTAATGGGATATACCAACGGTTTGAAACCATTGGTATAGGGAACTCTTCCAGTAGTGAAAAAGACTCACATTGTAATTTTGAAAATAAGTTAGGTGTACCCACATTTTTACCTAAAAAGTTATCCAAAACCAAAAAAAACTCAATAATTGTAGATAAATTTATGAATAATGGCCATACAATTTTTTTGGGAAAGTTTATAGGTTATTTATTACCTTAATTTTAAGGTTTACTTCCCTATTAAGCTTAATTTTACCTTAATCATTTTAATTAATTTTAATTTATTTCGCTAGTACTTTTGGTAAAAAAACTAAATTGAGATTTTTATACATTATAAATTATGTTGATTCTGAATATGGTATCCTTTTTCCCAAATTCTAAACACATAAGTTATAGAAATTAATTTAAAATTAAACCTACAGACGGGATGACAGTGATGGTTTTAAAGTAAAAATGATTAAAAGTTCTCTAAGTTTATATATTTAATTTCAATGTGAAGTTGATTAAAATGACAGAAATTGTATTAATTGAGGAAAATTTAGTATAATTATACTTTCAAACTGATTAAAAATACAATATTTCTATATAAATAAATTATATGGAAAATATTTATTGAATTAAAATTTACTATTTTCACTATTCATTTAAAAAAATGAAAATCCATAGAAAAATACTTGAATTTCACTGTTAACTAATTTATATTTTTCTATATCAAAGATAAAGTTTATTTTTACGTATTAAATTTATAAATGTTCGTAAATATAGATTTAAAATATTTTCTCCATTAAAATGTTGTAAAACTAATTTTATAAAAATATGGGGTTTTATGTGTAATATTGTGTTTCCCCTTATCTTATGCTTATCAAATCTATTAGATGAACATAAAAAAATATTTGTCTGAATATATAACATCTAAATTGGACTAATACCATTCATTAGTATTAAATAATTTAACTTACTAAGAGAAATCTTCTTTTTCATATAAGAATATTCTTTTATCAAAAATTTCCCTTTATATTAATTGGGTTTCTATATTAATCTATAATTAGTAGGTAACCAATGAGTTCAACTATATATATTCAGAAGATAATTAATCCCATATTATTCAATTTAAGGGATATGTTTTATCTTATTAAATTATAATATTAAAATAATATATTATTATTCGATAACACTCGGTCTTGCATGTTCTGCAATCCATCTAGGGAAGCCAAACATGGGTGTAATGTAATCTAATATCAATTTTACATGTAGAGAATGTTAAAATTTATGTTGTTTGTAATGCATGATTAACTTATTGTTGCGTATAAAGAAAGACATATATAGTTCTTCAATATACAATAAACTATTTTTTGTGTTTTTTGAAATGAAAAATATCTAAAAGATTAAATTAATTTGAAAAAATTAAATCAAAAAATCTTTGGGTGTTACAAAAAATTCATCCAAGGAATCCATTTAGTGAAACCAAAAGGATTAACCCAAATAAGAGGTAACATCCTTCCTCAATCTCCTTTATTTTATTTTATTTTATTTCTCCACTACCTTAATTATTCTTATTCTGTTATCATATAATAACCTCATTATCCTCAATATACAGAGATTTTGTTACTCTAAGGGTTCAATAGGTAATTACACACACTTCCATTTAATGGGTAATGAACTTACGGTTCTTTGGTACAGTGAACTACCGCTTCATGAAATGATTTTTTTTTATTTACCAACTCTCATGGGTGGTACTTATGATGGAAAGTCTATTTTTATATGTTATATATGATATTTATGATGTATTTATGATTCTAGAATTATTATATAACACATACCTATATACTTCTTATCATGAACTTCCTTCTTCAACATGAGGGAAGTGAGAGAAAAGTGCAACGTCCTTCTTTATTCAATATGAAGAAGAGATAATGACCCCTGAGTCCTGACTTCAGTAGGACCTGGAGTGGTGACTAGCACCAAGGGTATAGAATATCACCCAAAATGGGAAGAATTACCCTTTTTAGAAAAAATAGGATCAAGTGATAACATGGTAAAAATTACAAACAACACCAAACATTTATATAAAGGAAAACAAAACCCAACCCATGCATGATTTAAATGTAAACTATGAAAAAAGTACAATGAAAGCACCGAATACAGTACCAAAAGAAAGGGACTAAGAAGCAGAACAACAACTTTCCCAACTCCTGAGGTAGTAAAGTCCAGCATGGTCCTCAAAGTCCTCATGGAAACCTGAAAAAAGTTTTATAACATAGGGTGAGAATAAGAGTATACCCTAAAGGGGGACCAAAGTCACTCTTGCACAATTGGTAAAAGAATATTAATGACCCTATTGAAAAAAAATAGAAACCAACCGCACCTACCAAGGAAAAATACTAACTAGACAATTTCACCAAGGCACACTCACCAAATAACGCATGTCAAGTAAGGTAATAATATAAGAACATCGGTGATTTGGGTACCCCACACCAATTTTCCCAATTTTTAACTTGTCATTACTAATGGATAACATCTTGATGCTACCATCCTTCCCCAAATGCAGTCCCACTACACATCTTCCCACACACACATGGGCCCCAAACCACACAAACCCTACCCACAGTCACCTGGGTTACAACAACCACACCTCTCACCCGAAAACAAATAGGCCTCATCCCGAAGACACCTAGGAAACTAACCTGGCCAGCAGATAGATTTTCCCCTCATCTATAACACATCCTACTCATAGGATCTTGGGCTAATAGTATACCTCAAGCGGTAAGAACCCTAAAGGTGATGTGAAGAATAAATTCTATAATTAGACATCTATCCTCCAACCGGGATGTTGGGAAAGACACCCTCCCCTAAAAAATGTAGTTGTTTGGAATATAGCGATCAACAATGGTGGGGTGCATATTAAAAATAAAAAGGAACTAGAATTTATATATATAGTTAAACAAGAACTCCTCCTAACCTATGAGTTTCAAACAAACAACCAGGCCACACAGAACCACCTTTCTAGATACCAATATATAAGTAACCACACAATATCCACAACCAAAGAATTAACCCAACCCCTTTTCATTTAATCACCAGTCATTCTTTATTAAGGAGTTCACTGTAATTTATTCCAGAACTACCTAGGAAACCACTATCTACAACCATTCACGACACAACAATCAAGTCAATTTTTAGTCCCACTACACAAACAACACATAAACACATTCCAGCCCCACTGCACAACATCACTCAACAACCACAACACAAAAAAAATTCCCACTACCTAGAATTTCATCCATTATAAAATAAATCAATTTCTCAACCTGAAATTCAATCACACCTCTTGTAACACCCCATACACAAATCCCACAGAAAAACACCACCAAACAGCATCCCCACAGCACAAACAGGCCATACCCCAAACAAAAAGTCATTCCCTTTGTCCTCCCCCATACTTGTAACAAGGATACAAAAAAAGTAACTTCACACAACTCCCATCAATTAAAAAATCTAACAAAACAAATCACACAGCCACACCATAAAGACAAGAATATTTAGATTTAGCAATATGGATTCATTAATTCAACATTATGTAATAAGGGTGATCACAGAATAGGTTTGATCCTAGGGTATCAGTTTATTTAACCAATTGTGCATTATTAAATGGATTGATATTTTAAATTATTCACAGAGTATCAATAGCAAGAACAAGAACATCACTAGTGCACACGAAAAGGCCACCAACAGCCATGATTTTTAAAAGTCCTTACAGCCACAAAAATTTATAATATGAAAACATGGATAAAAAAATAAAATAGTGCTCAACAATCATTCATCTTCAATCCCCTGCATGTTATCATAACAGGTCCTATTATCTTTTTATCATTAAATCCCCCCTTATTTACTACTCTTTATAAAGAAATATTTGATCCATTATATCCCAAGAATAATTACTACACCCACCCCACAAGATACATTATTAAAGAGAGATGAAGAAAAATCCATACTTGGAAAAACAGAAGATCAAAGTTCAACCTTGCGCAAAGAATAGGGGATCGCGCAAGTAGTAGGAAACTCCAAGGAAAACTGAACAGGATGGGGCTCTAACACTGGAGCTCGACTTTTTTGGGAAGAAATATTCTTTGTGAACCAAGAGAAAAGAAAAGAGAGGACCTCTACTTTTAGAAAAATATAGATTATGTATCAATAGAAAGAAATACTTCCAAATTCCATTAAAGTCGTATTGTGGCCAAGATCACGTAGTTTTACTATTTAAATGTCCCCTAAGAATTAAGATATTAATTATTTAATTAATATCATTTGAAACGCCCTTAGAAAACCCCAAAAAAGGATTCAAACTCGATTTACGTCAAATAAAATGTAAGAGGGTTCAAAATGGAAAAACTACAAAAAACTAGAAATGACACTAACATTAACATTGATGCTGATGCTAACACTGATTCTAACCCTGATGCTGACACTGACACTAACGCCAACACCGAAGTTGATGCTGATTCAGATGTCGATGTCGACACTGAAATTGATGATTATGCTGACGTCGATAGTACAAAAATGACTCACCGACAAATACAGTACCAAAGGACTCACCGACACCAGCATTAAAAAATGAAACACTAACACTAACTGTTCAAAATGACAAGCTGACACCGACATTTCAAAATGAAATGCAGACAACAACAGTTCAAACTGATATACCGAAACTGACAGATCAAAATGAAATGGTTCACCGACAGTTTAAAAGTACACACTAACACGAACAGTTCAAAATGACACACCAACAGTTCCAA
This sequence comes from Viscum album, assembly GCA_963277665.1. Classification (NCBI taxonomy): domain Eukaryota; kingdom Viridiplantae; phylum Streptophyta; class Magnoliopsida; order Santalales; family Viscaceae; genus Viscum; species Viscum album. Next base: position 845,174,758 of record OY728159.1, read on the forward strand.
ATGACACGTCGACACCAAGAGTTCAAAATGACATGTTGATAGAAAAAACTAGACTTTTTGGGTAAACATCTCAGAATGAGTCACTGATATCCAGAAAAACACCCCAAACACTATATTTTCACAAAGGAATGTTCGGTATAGTTTTGGGTCATTAAATGAGATACCCCTCAAACTATTCTCACCCTCGAGAATTCAAAACCAAATCAGAGGAAAGAGGGTTCCGAAGAACCACCCTGTAAGACACCTCTCAAGGACAAACGACCCCGGGTTGTTTCAAAACTAGAGTGAAAATCTCAACATCTAGGAATACCTCCCTGATAGCTACCGCCCAAACAACCTTGAAAACCTCAAATATCACACTATCCTGAAACATATATTAGAGAGATCCTTCATCAATGTCAAGATATTATACGCTTTGGATGGAACTGACTCTTCTGCATGGGTTTAATCGCATCAAGATTAATGTTTCTTTCTTAAGAATTAGGTCCTCCCATCCCTGTATGTTAGGACTTTTCACACATCAGAGAAAATTACACAACTCATTTCATAGTAACAAGGTAAAGAATTAAAACAAAATCAAATCATAAGAAGAAACACAAGGTAGAAACTTAGAACATCATTGGGTAATGGGCATGAAAATGTGCATCCCACTCCCTAGTACTCTCCTCAAGGTCACCATGCATCCACAACTCACAGACCAAAGGAATGTTCTATCCATGAAGCACCTTCTCCCAATGGTCCTGGATCTCCACCATCCACTCCATGAATGTTGCATTGTCCTTGGTACCCAACTATCCCTAGTCAATCACATGGGATTCATCACATAGATATCGAAGAAGTTGAGAGACATGAAAGAAGATGTAGACCCTCTCCAACTGAAGTGGAAACAGTAGCTAACATTCCACCTCACCAAATCATCCAAACACTTCGAAGGGCCTGATGAACTAGGGAGAAATCTTTCTTCCCTTATCTAACCTATGATGCCCACATCTAGGGGAAAATTTCAAGAACACATAGTCCCCATCCTCGAATTCCAAGGGCCTCCTCCTATGATTGGAAGATGACATATGTGGGTCCTGATACGCCTTCATCTTTTCACACATAATCTTAACCTTCTCTGTCGTACTCTACACTACCTATGATCCTAGAAGGGCTACTTCCCCAAACATGGTCCAACACAAGGGAGAATGCCACGATCTTCCATAAAATTCTTTAAATGGGGCCATGCCAATGGTAGAGTGATAACTATTATTGTAAGAAAACTCTAAAAGAGTCAAATGTGGTACCCATAGTCCTGTGAAGTCTATAACACTCACCCACAACATATCCTCAAAACTCTTAATGGTTTGCTCTATCTGCCCATCCGTATGAGGGTGGAAAGCAGTGTTAAGGAATAACTAGGTGCCAAAATCATTTTTTTAGTCCCCACCAGACTCATGAGGGAAACTGTACTTCTCGATATGAGATTATAGATATTGAATCCCATGTAGCCACACCACCTCATCCACATACCTCCTTTCCATGGCATCCACTATGCTTTACACCTTGATCACCAAGAAGTTCCTATTTCATCTGCCGATACAACACTACCTATATAGAATCAGAACCTATCTGATCCCTAGGTATTCCCAGAAATAAATCCATTGATATGTCATCCAATTTCCACTTGGGGTCATCTAAAGGCTATAACAGACCTTCAGGAATATGATGCACAACCTTCACTTGCTGACACACTAGGCACTTTTCTACAAACTCTACCACTGCCCACTTCACCCCAAACAACGAAAACTATTCTCCTGGGGCTTAGTATATCTTAGAAACACCTAGGTGTATTGCTAGGGGCGAACTATGGAACTCATAGAGAACTCCCTCATGCATTTCCACTATGAAAAATAGCTTCCCACATAAGAAAATCCAATTCTAACCATCCTATGACCATAATTCCAGAGTATCACTCTAGTCAACGCGATCACACAACACTTAAGTCTCTAAGTCTACTCACGGATACTCCTCCACCTGTTGAATCAAGGAAGACTATACTATCATCTGAAATAGACACCCTCAACCACTGTACACCCCAGCATCCAGGCACAAAGGTTCATTCTCCTCCATTTCCTTCCAAGCATCTGTGGGTTCCCGAACTACCTCCTTATGCGACTTCCTACTCAAGGAATCTTCCACCACAATCTCCTTTCTGAGTTTTAAAGGATATCAAAGTCATATTCTTGGAGAAAATCCATCCACCTACACTACTGAAAGTTATGTTCTTGCTAGGAGATGATATACCTCAAGCTCTTGTGATTCATGAAGACCACAAAGCACTCCCCAATGAGGTAATTCTTCCACAACATCAATGAAAACATAATCTATATAAGATACAGATCATGGGTATAATAGTTATGTTTGTGGGGACATAAATTCTTATAACCATAATATATCACTCCTCACTAATGCATTAACACACACCCCAAACCAAATTCATAGGCATCACATAACACCTCAAACATCACCCCTTCCTCCGGTAACCTAAGCACCTGAGCACTGACCAACCTCCCCTTCAAATAGATTAAATCTTCATAAAACTTCTCAATCCACATAAAGGCCTGGTCTTTCCTCTTTAAGGCTGTTAATAGAGCTGCAACTCATGAGAAGTTGAGTATGAACCTCTGGTAATAGCCCACCAGACCCAAGAAGCTACAAAACTATGCCAAATTCTTAGGTTCTCTCCCAGAAAAAACCACTTCATCCTTCGATGGGTCCTATACTATCACCTACTAAGACACCACATGTCCAAGGAAGTGCACCACTCGCTTCTAGAACATTCATGTGGACAAATTCTTATAGAGATGGTAGTGTTAGTGGACCGCCAAGACAATCCTCAGATTCTTAGAATTCTCCTCATATGAAAATTATTAGATCAGGATTTCGTCGATGAACACGATGAAAACCATGTCTAGGAGTTCATGGAAAATAGTGTTCATGAGCCCAGTGAACACGGTCGGTGCATTTGTAACACCCAATGGAATAACCACAAACTCGAAGTGCCCATACCTGCACCTAAAACTAGTATTCGAGATATCACCATCATTCACCCTCAACTGGTGATTTATAGAACACATATCGATCTTCAAGAACTAGCCTAATCCCTTTACCTGGTTGAAAATATCATTGATCCTTAGGAGGGTGAAACAGTTCTTAATTTTCTCGTGATTTAGTCTCTAGTAGTCTATGAACAGGTTTAGAACACCATATGCCTTCTTTACAAACAAGACTAGAGCACCCCATGGTGGCACACTCATCTAGATATGGCCCTTATCTATTAGGTCATCAATATGAATCTTCAACTGTCATAACTCAGAATGCTTCATCCAGTAAGGAGCTATCAAAATCGGGAAGGCACTTGGTTACAAGACTATTATGAACTCAATATCACGTTGATGGGGTAGAGCCACAACCTCTTCCGAGAAGACATCCAGGAACTCTATGACAACCCTCAAAACCCCCACCATTTTTGTATCTATAGATTCTACCAACATCTTATCCATAACAGAGATAAGATGCCCCACATGTAGGATTCCCACCTAACAGCTTCGGTCACCAATTAAAGCTACGCACTGGCCATCCATGTCTGAGAACACGACTCTTCTCCAGAAGCAATAGATAACTGCATGGATTGAGAACATCCATTTGATTCCTAAGATGACATCTTAAATATTCATCTATAATGGAATAATATCCCCCACTAGAATTATGTGGCCCCAACATCAGTCTACATCCCTATAAAATATCAATCAAACGGGTCTGACTTCAAACTAGAGTGCTCAACACCTGGGGTATGGAAATTATCTCTATGTCTAGTCTCAAATCATGGGACATAATCAGTGCAATAAAGGAGTGTGAAGATTTTGAATCAAACAAAGAACACAAAATAGTGCTAAATAGAATGATCGTACCTCGAACAACCTCCAGCTTCACTAGAACTGCTTCCTCGGTGGCGTGAAATTTCCCACACCCAACTCTTCTGCCCCTTAAATATTGGCCACCTCCCCAATCATGTCCTAGTCAAGGTCTCTGAGGACTACCCTATGGTCAGCCTCCTCCTGCACCATCTGCCTTCGGTGGAGCGGTAAACTATTGTCCCTACTACTAAAAATGTCTAGCTAGAAACTATTTATGAGGTGGGTTCTGAACCTTACCACCTCCACCATACATAGCTCGAACTAGGAACTGGCCCCGAAGATGTCCATGTCCTCCACAGACAAATCACCTCGTGTAACGACCCAAAGTTTCATTAATGGAAAATCCCTCTTGATCCAGTTAAATGTTTCTTTATGAAAAATGTTTTTATAAGATGTCAACTTCTTTAGTTTTACATTAAGATTTGTGACCGTTACTTTTATAGCCGTTGAACAGTGATCACATGAGTAGTATAAATATATGGCTTTAACGAACCCAATTTTACTCAGACAAAGGAAGCGATGGCCTCATCCAGTAGAATTGCCCCATACAAATCCCATTTGTCAGAGCTCGGAAAAGAGGTGGCGTCTTTGGGCTTCTCCATTGACCAAGCCCAATCTAAGCTTCATTATGTCAAGCTCGAACGGGACTATCTACGGGAAAGGTGGAAATTGATAGAGATTACCACTCGAGCGATGTTATCCGAGCTGCCCCAAGAGTCAGTCATCATCGCACACCTTACCCTTAGGTCTTATGCGGCTATTTTAAGGGGTTATGTAACAAATAAGTAGCACCATGTTCATGTACATTATTTTTGTATATAATAATGAATATAATTTCTGCTCATTTTTGATACATTGTAAATAGTTTTTAAAGTATAAATGGTGTTTTTAGTTATTATTTAATTAAGAATTATATTTTATTAAATTAAAGGATTTTTGAATTAAATAATATTTTAATAAAATATTATTATTAATATTAAATTAATTTTTATTAAATATAAATTATCTTATAATTTTATGAATTCAATTAAAATTTTTATTAAGGTTTGAAAGCCATTTCTGTCAAAACCCGTGAATTTTTTATAAATGTCGGTTTTTGTTTTAAAAGTTAAAATTCACATATTTAGAAAATTATTTAGATAAAATAAATATTATTTTTGGAATCAGGACGTTGAATTTATCCAACGGTGAATTTTTTCATAATTTTCTGAGACAGTCAAATTTTTGGGTAAAAATTAAATACCATTTAAATATATAATGTGTTTTATGACATCATAATGACCCAATGGTGATGTAATAAAATGCCATAATCCTTATGTTCGGACAATATGTGTTTTATCATTAAAATATCGTGGTTTTGGGTTTGTTTGACTTACTTTTCAAAGCATTAATGGAGCCCTCAAGACTTATTCAACACTTTGCCTTTTTAAATTAATTTTCCATGGGAGTGTGACTCACCTCCACATAAGCAACCCTAATTTTTTAATAAGTTAGGACCTTGACCATGTAAAATATTGTTTTCCTCTTTCCTTTTCCAGAAACCATGGGCAAATACCATGGGATGGTTTGTGGTTTGGATTATTTTAATATAAGGGGTTCCAAACCTAAATAATAAAGAATTCCCTCACCTTTCCTATATAAACCGACCCAAGCTCCCACTTACTCCTCACTCAAAGACCTTGGAGTTCGTCCAACCTCTGCCCTACTCTCTCTAGAATCCTCTCAAGGTGCCCCAAGCTCCCAAGAATCCTCTCACAAACCTCTCTCTATCCTTTGAAAGCACACTTCCAAGTAAGGCTTTTTTCTTCCTTTCTCATTTTTGTCAATTTTCTTTAAGTTGTATTGCCCTTTTAATTTCCATTATGAATGTTGGGTTATGGTTTCTCACCTCCCCCATACTGCCCTCTTATTTTTTGAATGATGGGATACCCCTTTCTCTCTCATTAAATGCCTCCCATGTACACCCGTTACTATGCCGAAATTCCGAAAGGATCTTTTTTCTACTCTTTTATATTCAAGCAATACTTTTATATCATAAATCTAAATTCCTTTTCAATTTTTGGGACATGTATCTATATGACCTCCTTACTGTCCATTACATTTAAATATGATGAGGAACCCCTTTCTCTCTCATCAACCATTTTTATGAATTCTTATGTCACGCCGTTACGCTGCTGAAATCACACCGATTTTCTAAGCCAATATCATTGTGTAGTGAATACCATGCCCATTTCTCCATCAAGGTTATTCACCTTTATGCACATTTACTTATTGATTATGAAGTTTCATGTATGAATTCCACATTCCTTTATCATGGAATAAATGATTATGTTTTATGAATCTATGTTTTATGATCCATGTGGCACACTTATGCATGAAATGAAATGTTTAAGAAGGGTGCGACCTTATAGCGCTCCAATGCATTGGGTAAAGTATAGTATCATGATACGTCATGTGCAATGAGTGTTGACTCATGATAATTCAAGTGAAACGAAGGTTTACTCGTGCTTCAAGTACAATGAGGGTTTACTCATGCTCCATGTGCAATGAGCCTTGGCTCATGCTAATTCAATGTTAAGTGTTGTTGCCACATTTCCATGTTATGATTACCATGATTTATCATGCCTTTATGTTCATGTTTCTTTTATGCTCTATTGATATGCCTATTTCCTAACATGTATTGTACTTCTCATGTTATTCCATGTGTACTCCCTTACTGGGCTTTACAGCTCACCCTTTTCTTATGCATGTCCTCAGGTTATCCCATGCAATGCTAAGTACGAAGGAATGTAGTGGTCATGTAAAGGAAGTTTTCAATAAAGATGTTGTATTTCAAGTTTAATGTTTTTATGTAATGATCCTAAGCCCCAAAGACACTAAACCTCTCAATATTCTTTTTTGTATCAAGTGAAGTTTTATGTAATAAAGCATGTTTAAGTTGTAATAAAAAGCAGGGTTGTCATAGTTGGTATCAGAGGATAGGTTTAGTTATTTTTGGGATTAGGAAACCCTAGTAAAGCCTTAGATACAAGACTAAGTATAATAAAAACATCCCTAAGTTTTGGTAAATACTAAGTAAGTGGTTTATCAAACAAATAAATCCCTGTCTGGATACGAGCAGGTAGAGGCGGCTCTGGCACAGAAGTATCCTAGGGGTAAAACCCAAAAACACCGCTTTGAGCTAGACTCTAATAAGAACTGGTGCACGACAACGGGCCTTGCTGCACTCTTGGTTACGACACTCCTGGGGGATATGTTTTGATAAATTCACAATCTTAGTATGAACCCTTATTAAGGGAAAAATGCCCCTAAGAATATATGTTAGAAGGAAGATCATGAAAAGCCTGGATTGAATCCTATAGACTCATGAGTTAAAGAGATTAAAGTTTATTTATAAGTCATAAACTTTTGTCTTTGGATTACCCTTTATGTTTTACCCCTAACTTTCCTTTTATTCCAGCCAATAACCGGTAATAGGAGAACTCGGGATAACAACCGTTGTGAAGATCAGTGTGATGATTGTACTAATGAGATGCCCAATCCAATGGGAGCGGGAATCGCGAACTTTGTCATGATTCTCTCTCAGCTAACTCAAGTTTTGAATAGAAACACAGGTCAAGAGGAACGTTCAACCCCCCCTAAGAAAGAACAAGTCGCTATCGAGAGCTTCATGAGACAAAGGCCTCCTACTTTTAGTGGATCATCTGATCCCACGATCGCTAATCAATGGATCAACTCCATTGAAAAGATCTTCTCTATCCTTAAATGTTCTGAACAAGAGAAGGTTCTCCTGGCAGCTTATCGTATGGAGGGTGAAGCTGATCAATGGTGGACGTTGATCAAAAATATGAAGCCTGAGGAGGAGATCGAGGCTTTGGAATGGAAGGAATTTCGGAAGATGTTTTTCGATAAATATTTTCCTCGCACCCTCCGTCTTAAGATGGAAAGGGACTTCCTTTCCCTCAAGTAGAAAGATGAAGAATCCGTGGGAGCGTATGAAGAAAACTTCACAAGGCTTGCACGATACGCTCCCGGCTTTGTCGTTACCCCCGAATGCAAGGTTGACCGCTTCTTTGGTGGGCTGAAGCCTAGCTTGCAGAAAGCATTAGCGATCCGTGACTTCGACAGCTATGAGGAAATTGTCTGATGTGCCCTCAAGGTTGAAATAGAGATCGGAGAATCACATGCGTATCATGGGGACAAGAAGCGTAAGGTAGACTTCAATGCTGGTGGTCCGATGGATAAATCCAACGGCGCTAAGAAGTTCCAGCACCCCACTTGCCAAAAGTGTGGAAAGAAGCACCCTGGAAATTGCCTTAGGGGGACAAGAAAATGCTTCAGGTGTGGAAGAGAAGGGAACCTAGCTATTAACTGTCAGCAAGAAGGACCTGCGGCTGTGACAAAGGAGAGGAACACTCCTTTCGAACCTCAACGCGTTGTTCAATTCTACAAATGCAAAGAACCGGGTCATTTTGCAAATCAGTGCCCTAATCCAAGGGTTATCAGAGGCAACCAGCAACCTCCAAGACAGCAAGGAAGAGCTTTTTCCATCACTTCTGCCGAAGTGAACCCTGACAACGAAGTGGTGATAGGTACGCTAGTTATTCATTCAAGAATAGAGAACGTACTTTTTGATTCAGATTATACGCATTCTTTTATATCTCAAAAGTTTAGTAGAACAATCCCTGCACCACCACAAATCCTAGAAGTAAAGATATCGGTGAGTACGGAAAATGGGGAAATCATTGCATCCCATGAGTATAAGTCCTCCCCTGTTATAATCTATGGATTGAATTTCCCGGCGAACCTCATCATACTCCCTTTGGTGGAATTTGATGCAATTCTTGGCATGTATTGGCTTTCCTTATATAGAGCCAACATAAATTGTTGGGAGAGGGAAATCACACTCCATATGTAGAATCGAACCCCTATTCTTTACAAGTGTCAGGAGGAAGATGAATCTCCTTTAGCTCCATCATCTCAAGCATGGATATTTCTGCCTTATGAGCACGCATATCTGGCTCAGATGATTGAGTCCAAGGAAGAAACCACCCTTGAAGAAATGCCTATTGTGAGGGAATTCGCTGAAGTATTTCCCGAGGAACTTCCTGGTCTTCCTCCAAGAAGAGATGTTGAGTTCTCAATTGAACTTATACCTGGGGCGCTACCAATATCCAAGACTCCATATAGAATGGCTGTTTTTGAGCTTGAAGATCTGAATAAAAAACTATAGGAGAATCTGGATAAAGGGTTTATACGCCCAAGTGCATCACCATGGGGTGCACCAGTCCTCTTCGTCAAGAAGAAGGATGGGTCAATGCGGCTTTGCATCGATTATCGTGAACTTAACTAAATCACGATAAAGAACAAGTATCCTCTCCCACGAATCGATGACTTGTTTGATCAGCTGTGTGGAGCACAATACTTCTCCAAGGTGGACTTGTGGTCGGTATATTATCAAGTAAGGGTGAAGAAGGAAGATATCCACAAGACTGCTTTTCGTACAAGGTACGGGCACTATGAATTCATAGTAATGCCTTTCAGACTCCCCAATGCTTCAGAAATATTCATGGACTTGATGAATAGAGTCTTTAGAGATTACCTAGACAAATTTTTGGTAGTCTTTATAGATGATATTCTAATATACTTCAAAACCAAGGAGGACCATGAGGACCATTTAAGAACTGTACTGGAGACTTTGCGCAAGGAGAAGCTCTATGCCAAGTACAGAAAGTGTGAGTTATGGTTGAAGGAGGTCTCATACTTGGGCCATATCATCACAAGCAATGGGATATCTGTGGACCCCTCCAAAACAGATGCAATTGAGGGATGGCCGAGGCCAACATCGGTAACTGATATCCGTAGCTTCTTGGGGTTAGCTGGATATTATCGACGATTTGTGAGAAATTTCTCACGATTGTCCAACCCTCTTACCAAGATAACTCGAAAGGGAGTAAAGTTTTCTTGGAGTGATGAATGCGAATAAAGCTTCAAGGATTTGAAAAGGAGGCTTATCAGTGCACCCGTGCTCACTTTACCCACAAGTGGGGAGCATTTGTGGTATTCAGTGATGCTTCGAAGAAGGGCTTAGAATGTGTGCTGATGTAGAATGATAAAGTGATATCCTATGCCTCAAGGCAGTTGAAAATCCATGAGAAAAACTATCCAACGCATGATCTGGAGTTGGCGGCAGTGATCTTTGCCTTGAAAATCTGGCGGCATTATCTCTATGGAGAGAAATGTGAGATATATACTGACCACAAGAGTCTTAAATATATATTCACACAGAAAGAGCTTAATATGCACTAGAGAAGATGGATAGAGCTTATCAAGGATTATGACTGTTCAATACATTACCACCCTGGGAAAGCAAACAAGGTGGCAGATGCCCTAAGTAGAAAGGATCCAGTGATTCTGTCAATGATGAGAATTGAGAAGGATCCAATCTTATTAGACTTAATGAAGATGGATGTGGGAATCATAAAGAAGGGAAAATCATCAATCCTTTCACAAATTATTTCTCAACCATCTCTTTTGGAAAGGTTAAAGGATTCTCAAAAGGATGATACGAAAATCCAAGAAAAAGTGGAAGCTATCAAAAAGGGAAAATCCTCAGAGTTTAATGTTAATGAAGAAGGAATTGTGCGGTTTGGGAAAAGACTATGTGTTCCATCAAGTTTGGAGCTGAAGAAGGAACTTTTGGATGATGCAAATAGTTCAAATTTCTCTATTCACCCAGGGAGCACAAAGATGTATCGAGATCTCCGAGAAAACTTTTGGTGGGATAATATGAAGAAGGATATCGCTGAATATACATCAAAGTGCCTGGTGTGTCAGAAAGTGAAGGCAGAGAGGCAGGAGTCTAAGGGGATGATGCAACCATTGCCCATACCAGAATGGAAATGGGAGAACATCACCATGGACTTTGTCACTGGAATTCCAAGGACATCCAAAGGCAATAATGCAATCTGGGTTGTTGTGGATCGTCTTACAAATACTGCACACTTCATTGCTATTCGAGAGGATTTCTCTTTGGATCAACTGGAACAGATATATATCAGGGATGTGGTACGGTTGCATGGAGTACCACTATCTATTGTGTCTGACTAAGATCAAAGATTCACCTCTAATTTTTGGAAGAGTCTACAACATGCTCTGAATACTGAACTGAACTTCAGTATGGCCTATCATCCTCAAACTGATGGCCAATCCGAGCAGACTATCCAAACACTTGAGGACATGTTGAAAGCATGCTCAATGGACTTTAAAGGAGGATGGGATCAACATCTTTCTCTGGTTGAGTTGTCTTATAATAATAGTTTCCACTCGAGCATCCAAATGGCACCATATGAAGCCCTGTATGGGAAAAGGTGTAGAACACCGGCATGTTGGGATGAGGTCGGTGAACGTAAGCTGCTTGGACCAGAAATGGTCGAAGAAACGGTGGAGAAGGTGAAAACCATTCAGCAAGATATCAAGGAAGCCCAAAGTCGACAGAAGAGTTATGCAGATAATCATCGACGAGACCTTGAGTTTAAAGTCGGAGACATGGTGTTTTTACGCATATCTCCGTGGAAGAAGGTCATGAGGTTTGGAAATAAAGGGAAGTTAAGTCCAAGGTACATCGGCCCCTTCGAGATTTTTGATCATGTTGGGGTTTTGGCCTATCGACTAGCACTTCCACCTACTATGGCCAAGGTGCATGATTTCTTTCATGTATCCCTCTTAAGGAAGTACATACCGGACCCTTCACATGTACTCTCTTCCGAGGTGGTACAATTGGAAGATGATCTTTCTTATGAGGAGCAACCAGTGAAGATCTTAGATCGTAGAGAAAAATTTCTATGAAATAAGACAATGCCCCTCATCAAGGTGTTGTGGAGAAACCACAAGTTTGAAGAAGCAACTTGGGAGTCGGAGGATATGACGAAGCTGAGATACCCACATTTGTTTTAGTGTGGGAAAAGGAAAATTTCGAGGGCTAAATTTCTTAAGGTGGGAATATTGTAACGACCCAAAGTTTCATTAATGGAAAATCCCTCTTGATCCAGTTAAATGTTTCTTTATAAAAAAAAATTTTATAAGATGTCAACTTCTTTAGTTTTACGTTAACATTTGTGACCGTTACTTTTATAGCTGTTGAACAGTGATCACATGAGTAGTATAAATATATGGCTTTAACGAACCCAATTTTTCTCAGACAAAGGAAGCGATGGCCTCATCCAGTAGAATTGCCCCATACGAATCCCATTTGTCGGAGCTCGGAAAAGAGGTGGCATCTTTGGGCTTCGCCCTTGACCAAGACCAAGCTGAGCTTCATTATGTCAAGCTCGAACGAGACCGTCTATGGGAAAAGTGGAAGCTGATAGAGATTACCACTCGAGCGATGTTATCCGAGCCGCCCCAAGAGTCTGTCACCATCGCACACCTTACCCTTAGGTCTTATGCGGCTATTTTAAGGGGTTATGTAACAAATAAGTAGCACCATGTTCATGTACATTATTTTTGTATATAATAATGAATATAATTTCTAGTCATTTTTGATACATTGTAAATAGTTTTTAAAGTACAAATGGTGTTTTTAGTTATTATTTAATTAAGAATTATATTTTATTAAATTAAAGGATTTCTGAATTAAATAATATTTTAATAAAATATTATTATTAATATTAAATTAATTTTTATTAAATATAAATGATCTTATAATTTTATGAATGCAATTAAAATTTTTATTAAGGTTTGAAAGCCATTTCTGTCAAAACCCGTGAATTTTTTATAAATGTCGGTTTTAATTTTAAAAGTGAAAATTCGCATATTTAGAAAATTATTTAGATAAAATAAATATTATTTTTGGAATCAGGACGTTGAATTTATCCAACGGTGAATTTTTCATAATTTTCTGAGACAGTCAAATTTTTGGGTAAAAATTAAATACCATTTAAATATATAATGTGTTTTATGACATCATAATGACCCAATGGTGATGTAATAAAATACCATAATCCTTATGTTCGGCCAATATGTGTTTTATCATTAAAATAATGAGGTTTTGGGTTTTTTTGACTTACTTTTCAAAGCATTAATCGAGCCCTCAAGACTTATTCAACACTTTGCCTTTTTAAATTAATTTCCATGGAAGTGTGACTCACCTCCACATAAGAAACCCTAATTTTTTAATACGTTCGGACCTTGGCCTTGTAAAATATTGTTTTCCTCTTTCCTTTTCCAGAAACCATGGGCAAATACCATGGGATGGTTTGTGGTTTGGATTATTTTAATATAAGGGGTCCCAAACCTAAATAATAAAGAATTCCCTCACTTTTCCTATATAAACCCACCCAAGATCCCACTTCCTCCTCACTCAAAGACCATGGATTTCATCCAAACTCTGACCTACTCTCTCTATAATCCTCTCAAGGTGCCCCAATCTCCCAAGAAGCCTCTCACAAGCCTCTCTCTAGCCTTTGGAAGCACACTTCCAAGTAAGGGTTTTTTCTTCCTTTCTCATTTTTGTCAATTTTCTTTAAGTTGTATTGCCCTTTTAATTTCAATTATGAATGTTGGGGTATGGTTTCACACCTCTCCCATACTGACCTCTTATTGTTTGAATGATGGGATACTCCTTTCTCTCTCATTAAATGCCTCCCATTACACCCGTTACTATGTCGAAATTCCGAAAGGAACTTTTTTCTCCTCTTTTATATTCAAGCAATACTTTTGTATCATGAATATAAATTCCTTTTCAATTGTTGGGACATGTATCTATATGACCTCCTTACTGTCCATTACATGTAAATATAATTAGGAACCCCTTTCTCTCTCATCAACCATTTTTATGAATTCTTATGTCATGCCGTTACGCTGCCGAAATCACACCGATTTTCTAAGCCAATATCATTGTGTAGTGAATACCATGCCCATTTCTCCATCAAGGGTGTTCACCTTTATGAACATTTACTTATTGATTATAAAGTTTCAAGTATTAATTCCACATTCCTTTATCGTGGAATAAATGATTATGTTTTATGAATCCATGTTTTATGATCCATGTGGCACACTTATGCATGAAATGAAATGTTTAAGAAGGGTGTGCCCTTATAGCGCTCCAATGCATTGGGTAAAGTATAGTATCATGATACGTCATGTGAAATGAGTGTTGACTCATGCTAATTCAAGTGAAACAAGGGTTTACTCGTACTTCAAGTGCAATGAGGGTTTACTCATGCTCCATGTGCAATGAGCCTTGGCTCATTCTAATTCAATGTTAAGTGTTGTTGCCACATTTCCATGTTATGATTACCATGATTTATCATGACTTTATGTTCATGTTTCTTTTATGCTCTATTGATATGCCTATTTCCTAACATGTATTGTACTCCTCATGTTATTCCATGTGTACTCCCTTACTGTGCTTTACAGCTCACCCTTTTCTTATGCATGTCCTCAGGTTATCCCATGCAATGCTAAGTACGAAGGAATGTAGTGGTAATGTAAAGGAAGTTTTCAATAAAGATGTTGTTTTTCAAGTTTAAATATTTTATGTAATGATCCTAAGACCCAAAGACACTAAACCTCTCGATATTATTTGTTGTATCAAGTGAATTTTTATGTAATAAATCATGTTTAAGTTGTAATAAAAAGCAGGGTTGTCATACCTCGTTCCTAGGCTCATGGGGAAAGGGAAAGGACTAGGAGACTAGAACTAGAACTATTGAGGCATACTCCCCACTGGTGGAAACCAATATGTCCCTAACGATAGAGACTTGTTGAAGACTACCTTACCATTTTATAAACTCAGTTGGCTCACCTCTCATGGCACACCTCCTCTTGAGTGCATCCTTTACACTACCTTAGCCTTCTTCTGAACTTATAAGTATATCGGTAGGGTGAATGTAGTAACTACATACTGAAGAGAAGGTCAGATTGCCTCCTCCAAGAGCCTTTCCCAAGACTCCTCATCTGGAAAGAGGTCCATAGAAAAGTGCAGGAGATCCTGGAACTTGATCCAGAGTTCCCTCACTAACATACTTCCCTACTGGAGGGAGAGAAGATATGATATCATCTCATAATTCGTCGTTGAGGAAATAAACCCCTCCCGAAACTCATTCTCAATGTCATCCCATAAAATATCGGTCTCCTTCCTCTCATTGAGGTAGAGTATCCACCACTAACACACCGTTCCCCTTATCTGGCACACCACGAGAGGAACCCAGTACTCCCTCGAAAATTAATCAAGGTAAAGGTGTTTTCCATCTCCTCAATCCAACCATTTATCTCTATGTTTGAAATGATGGCTTCATACTTCCCCAGGGTCTGCCACTGGAAAGCATGAAGGGTCCTCTGCAACAGGTCATCTTCCTCCTCTCAACCAACCCTCTGCTGATCAACCTGGTCAGCCTGCTGGGCCCTAAATTCTCATACCACATGTGGGTGATGTCTGGGTGCTATAGCTAAAAAGGGTACACAATGAACTCCTAAGCCTGTGTAGTATGGAAATTTTCTTTTAAATTCTTTTTAACACTTAATTTATTTTAAATTCCTAAAACACCCATGAAACAAATGGACAAAAATCATAATGATGCATATACCTTCCTTAGGGTATCTAACCTACAATCATTGTAGCCTCATTTGGTTGTTTGGTAGGCTTGGAGTCCTTTAATTGAATCATTGGGGGCCCTAAAATCTCATGTCGTAGCTGGTCATCCCTAGCCAATTTCACGCTTCAAGATTTCCTAACACCATTTCCCTACCATCCCATGCAATCCTCATTGTTCATAACTATTAAATCCATCATATATGTCATCCATTCCCTTTGATATCATTCTATTATGACTCGCCTTCTTCAAGATGAGGGAAGGGATAAAAAGTGTTACACCCTTCCTTCTTCAAGATAAAGAAGATATAATGACCCCCAAGTCCCGCCTTCAATAGGCCCTATAGTGGCGACTAGCACCAAGGGTATAGAATCTCACAAAAAATGGAAATAATTGCACTTTTTAATGAAAACATGATCGGGAGATAGGATGGTAAAAATTCCAAAACAACACCAAAAAATTATATAAAGGAAACAAAAATCCAACCCATGCCTGATTTAAACATAAACTGCAACAAATGTTCAAGCAAAGAACCAAAGCAAGTACCAATAGAAAGAGACTAAGTAGAAGAAAAACAACTATATCGATGACCGAGTTAGTAAAGTCCACCATGGTCCTCAATGTCCTCCTATAAAGCTAAAAATAGTTCTACAATGTAGGGTGAGCATATAACTATACTCAGTAGGGGGACCAAAGCCACTCATCCACAAGTGGGAGAAGCATACTATTGTCCCTGTGAAAACAATAGAAACCAACCACACCTACCAAGGAAAAATAATAACCATCCCAATCTCTCCAAGGTATTTTCACCAACTATCACAAGCCCATTAAGGTGATAATATAAGCACATCAATGATTTGGGTACCCTACACCACTTTTCCCACTAGTTAACAACTCATTCCTACTAGATAAAGTCTTGATGTAATTTCCCTTCCCAAAATGTTGTCACACTGCACATATGCCCACACACACTTGGGCCAAAAACCATACATACCCCATCTGTATACACCTAGGTTAAAAAAACTACACCTCTCACTAGAAAACTCCTGGGCCTCATTCCGAAGACACTTGGGATACAAACCTAGCTCACAGACACCTGAGCCCCTCATACACAACACAACCTACCCGAAGGATCTTTGGATAATAGTAAACATAGAGCCATTAAATCCTTACCAGTTATTCTTGAGTGATAAGAACCTAGAAGGGTGTGATATGAAAAAATTTAGTAACCATCCATCCATCATCCCACCAGGATGTTGGTAAAGACACCCTCCCCCATGAAATGTTGGTTTTCGGCATGTAGTTCTAAACAAAGGGGGGTGTGTATTGAAAATAAAAAGGAACTAAAATTTATACATATTGGTAAATAAGAACTCAGCCCAACCTATGGGTTTCAAAGAAATAAACCACCAACATAGAACCACTTTTGTTGTTACCCCTATATGCACAACCACACAAACAACCACAGAAAAAGAATAAACCCAACCCCTTTTCCATTTAATCACTAGTCATTAGTTATTTAGTAGTTAAATATAATTAATTCTTACTATACTCAACAAACTACTATATATAACCATTATTAACACAAAAACCAAGTCAAGCTATAGTCCCACTACAAAAAATCACATAAACACATTGCATTCCCACAGCCCAATGTCGCTTGACATCCATAACATAGAAAAGGGTATTCCCACTGCCTACAAGATCATATAATCCAAAATCAATCAATACCTCAACCTTATATTGCATCACAGCACCTATAACACCCCATACTCAAATCCCACAAAACCCCACCACCAAACAGCAGCATCACTGCACAAACAATCCATACCCCAAACACAAAGTCATTCCCTATGTCCACCCCCATACGCATAACAAGGCTACCAATAGCAACTTCACACAACCAACATGATTTTAAAAACCTAACCAAACACACCACAAATCAACACCATTAAGCCTAGAATATTTATATTTATCAAGAGGGGTTCTTTAATTCAACTTTAAATAACATGGGTGATCACAGAATAGGTTTGATCCTAAGGAATCCATTTATTTTACAAAGTGTACATGATTAAATGGATTGATATTTGTGATTATTCATAGAGTATTAGTAGAAAGAATAAGAACATCACCAATCTGAATGAAAATGACACAATTATCCACGATTTTTATAAGTCCTTACATCCACATCGATTTATAATAGGAAAATGAGGATAATAAAATAAACAGCAATCAACATTCATTCATATTCAATCCCCTTCCCATTATCATAATAGGTCCTATTATCTTTTTATCATCAAATCCCCCACACACATTTATAAATCTTGTTATAGAAATAATCCACTCATTCTCTCCTAATAATAATTACTACACCCACCCCACATGATACACAATTAAAGAGAGGCGAAGGAAAATCCCTACTTGGAACAACAGACGATCAAAGTTCCTCATTATGCTAAGAACAAGGGGTCGTGTGAGATGTAGGAAACTAAAAGGAAAACTGAATAGCAGAGGGATGTAGCCTAGTTTCATGACTCATTTGGGAATAAAAAATTTTCGTTCACCAAGAGAAAACAGAATAGAGGACAAAAGATTTTAGAAAAATTGAAACCCTATATCAACGAAAGGAAATAGTTCCAAAGGCCATTAAATTCAGTTCGTGACCAAGATCATGATTTTTTTTATTTTTAGAAGTTCCCCAAGAATTATAATATTAAATATATAATTATTATATTTTGAAAAGCCCTTAAAAATTCCCAAACAAGGCTTTAAACTCAATTTACATCAAATAAAAAGTTAGAGAGGCCAAACTGAAAAAACTAGGAAAAATTTGAAATGGTACTGATGATGATGTTGATGCCATTTCCAACACTGATTCTAATGCTAATTCCAATGTTGACACTAACGTTGACACTAATTCCGATGCGGACATAGACATTGATGCTGACACTGACAACAATAGTACAACAATGAAATGCCAACACCAACAGTACAAAATGACATGCCAACACCGATAGTTTAAAATCAAGTGCTAATACCAACAGTTCAAAATGAAATGGCAACACAAATAGTCCAAAATGACACGCCGACCCCAAAATTTCAAAAGGAAATTCTATTACTGATAGTTCAAATGACATGTCGACACTGATAGTTCAAAACGACACGCCGATAGAAAAAACAGAAATGTTTTGGTAAACTTCTCCGAATGAGGCACTGATAGCCCATAGAACACCCCAGAAACTATATTTTCACAATAGGATGGCCTATATAGTTCTTTCTATTTAAAATTCTGTTTTGATTAATTATTATAATTTTGTTTAGGGATGTGTGGACTACAACATCCTCAAAGTGATGTGATTCAATCACACATTACAAGGACTGTATTAAGTATGTGTTTATTAAAATTATATGATATATATGAAATAATAATTCTATAATTATTATATTATATATATATATACATGAAAATATGTCTTATACATTCTTACATTCAATATGATAATAAAACAAAATCAACGTTCATACGTATACGCGACCTACCATCTCCAAGAGCAGTGTATTCTATTTCATACTTATATATTATTTACATTTCTATAATAAAAATATACTACATATACATGATATTTATGTAATTTTTGACATTATAGAAATTATGATATGAGTTTAAAGACTAAAAAATGTTGCAAATTAAGGCATATGTGAAAAATAAAGCGGATATTACCCAAAATATAACCTTAACATGGAGGTGGTAATATGCTGGTGATATAAATCCATATATGGTATTAGATATAAGAATATGGTTCTATGGTATATGTATAAAAATATATACTTATTATACAGGAGGCTTGGATGAGTACAACAAGAGTCAAGACATAAGGTAATGGAATTTCATCTCCCGGTTTATTTTTGTGAGACACATGACTTATTCACCACTCATTTCATTTATGGGGTATGAATATTAAACATGGATGTATTCAATTATTCTTATACATAAATTTATGGGTATTTACATATCCATTTTATAATATTTATTTCATGGGTATTATGATTTAAATGATATCAAATTAGTAATGGAATTTGGTATCAATTTTCCTTCATTGAGATACATTCCATGTAATGCGCCTATATTTTTCTATGGGGTGTATATAATACCTTTGACATGTTATATAATAGATGTATTTATTTCCATGATATATAAAACTTCATTTAATGTTATTATTTATATTATGATTTAATTTTATCATAGTGGAAACAGTTTACACCCTCAATCACATCATTTATCAATATTGTTTATGATTATGATTCCATTGACGAAGTATTATGATCCATATATTAAGAACACTCATGAGTATTCATAAAACATTCTATAATCATGTTATATCCAAGTAATGGTACCATTTTCTACTCTTTGGTACTTAATATAATTAGGAAAACGTTTTCATGAAAATATGACTTCATTTCTACGTTCAGTCAGAAATTTGTGTTATTGAAAAATAATCATTTATAAAAATGATTTCTGAAATATTTTACTATTGTGATATAAGTATTAAAAGACATTTTTACCAAAGTTTTTCCTTTTAAAAAATATTTGAAAAAAATAATCTTCTTTTTTTATCTACTCAATCCACTTTTCTAATATTTTACAGTAAAAAATAAATGTTTTTCATGTACGGACCTACAAACCATCCTCACTGTCATTTCCTTGAAGCTTACATTATAGTATTATAATGTTATTTTTAATGAAATTTTTTCGAAACATTCTATAAATGTTTTTAATTTAAAGTGGTTTTCAAAGAAAATTGTTTTCAAAAATTCTATATGTTTAAAGAAGTGATTTAATTTATTTTAAATGATTCCTTTATAAGATTTAAAAAAAATCAATGAAAATGATTAAAATTATTTTGAGAATTTTTCTATGTTTTCAATTCATTTTCATAGAAAAATTATTTTCATAATCTTTATGCTTTTTTTAAGTTTTCAAAGAAAGGTTTTCAAAATACATTTAAGATTTATTTAAGTTTTCATGATTATTCTCATAGAAAAATGGTTTTCAATAGTTTTTATGTTTTAAAAATAATATCTAAAATAATAAAGGATATTTTAATCATGAAATATTTTAAATTAATTTTTAACTATTTGTTTATAATAAAACTATTTTTGAAATGATTTTATGAAAAATGATTTTCAATTAAATAATATTTTCCTTAATCAATGTTTGATGTGATCTTTAAAAAATCTTCTCCATCTATGATGACATTATTTATGATAATTTATGATTCACTAGGATATGATCCAATTA
Organism: Viscum album; assembly: GCA_963277665.1. NCBI lineage: Eukaryota > Viridiplantae > Streptophyta > Magnoliopsida > Santalales > Viscaceae > Viscum > Viscum album. The sequence continues at coordinate 845,195,610 of OY728159.1, forward strand.
TATCAATCGTATTATTTCTTGAATATTTTATGTTTTAATGGAATGATGTTTAGGAAACTCATTATTCTTCTTTGAGTTAGATGATTTGGAAACCTGTTTATTTCTAAGGGTTCTTCTTTGACAAAATGATTATGAAACCTATATGTTTTTGATAGGTTATGATGTGATAAAAAATTTATGACACGCATTTAATTTCATGGGTTATTATATTATTTTTATGAAACCCATATATTTTTATGGGTCATGATATGATGAATGTTTTATTTTCTTTTGGAATATGTATAAAAATATTAATTATGTGATTGGTGGGATCTATATCTCCCTCCAATGAATTGGATAGTGATTTATTTCACATGAACTAATTATGGTAATCAAGACAATGGGATTGATACACTATGGGGTGATGGGGAAACCTGATCCCATTCATGTAAAGGGTTGTGACTGGGGATGGTGGTGTGTCCCACCCAGTAGGTGTAGTCACCATGAAGTTGGAAGATGGGGAAACATGATCCACTATTTGAATATGGGGAAACCTGGACACTTATAATGAAATGACTATGAATGGGGATGATAGTATGTCCCTCCTAGTTGTTTTTTCCCCATGAATTTCCTAAATAAGTTCTAGCAATGCACCTTTACTTATAGGGAATGTCATTACATGATTATGTATATTCCAAAATTCCATGTCTTACTCCTATATTTTGAATTAATGGATTATGATATTTAATTTCTTTTGATTAATTCTGTATGAAATGCTAACCATTATTCTATGATTCATGTTTATAATATGAAGGGTATGATCTTCTACTATTACCTTAACATTCTCATACCATTATACTCGTGTTTATACTTACATATCTCTCTTCTTTACCCTTACTGAGCATCTAATCTCACCACATTATATTTTTCCTTCCCCATTATATTATATGTATGATATTCATAAGAGGGGTGGTGGTCTTGGAGAACCTAGTGGGAGATAATATAGCTCACTCATATACCAGTGTTTACATTTCCTTATTTCCAAAGAAACTAAGATGATATAGTATATAGGAATCTATTTATGTAGTGTATTAATTATGAAAAAATTGATCTAATGTACATTTACATTAATACAGGGTTTTTATATTGAGTTTAGATTGCGTTACATGCAATATCGTGGTTAAAAAATGAGAAATTTTGTGAAAATATTATTATTTAATATAATGGTTATCAACTAGCAGATAATTTGGTGGGTATAAAATATTAATAAATAAATAATTAAAATATAAAGTTTTTTAATATTTAATAGTTATATATTGATTATAAATTAAATAAGTATAATTTTAAAAAATAATAAATAATTTATGAAAATGTATTTTTTTCAAAGATGGATTAATCACGCATTACACGCATAATTTAAAACTATTATTTATCACATTTAGAAAAATCATAGAAAAAATAAATTAATTTTTGAAATTATGATACAAAATTTAACTTAGTTTTAATATTTTTCATTTTTCTAAAAACATTCATTTTTTTATGAATAGTGAAAATTAATATATTTTAGATAAAAACTAATTGTTTGTTTAAATAATTTATAATGTTAAATTTTATTTTTAGTTTTATTAAAGTAAAATTATTTAAATTAAATATCAATCAATCTAATTTAGTTCATTTTAATCATTTTCATATTGATTTTTTATATAAAAACATTGTAAACTTTTGAATGTTTTCTCATCCAAAACCAACCTTGTTGTCACATCAACAGGATTCATTTTTAATTAAATTTATATACTATTTTGAATTTAAATTATAAAAATGGATTATATATTTTGAATAAGGATAATTTATAATGTCTAATAATTTCAACATAATTTTTAACCAAATGAATAGTGAATGTAATAAAAATTAATTATCCAGGTTAAGGTACAAATGGTTTTATCGAGTGTTTAAACTAAAAAAATAAGGGTATAAATGTCTTATAAACATATCTAATAAAACTTTTATGGAAATTTATAGACCATTTAACCTCTAATTAAAGATAATTTCCCATTTTTATCCCTTGGGAAATATGAAAAAATGCGGGATAACTCAATTATATTAAAAAAATAAAATGTGTGTCCTCACTCCAACATATAAATGGCCACACCATCTGCTCTCATCTTCATACCGTCACAACTCTTTAATTCATAAAATAAATAACAAAATAACTTCTAAAATTTTATATTATCATACTATAAGCCTTTTTTTGGGACTAAATCCAACCGAGGAAGGATTTAGTAAAGACCTAAGGAGGATACTTAAAGAACAGGTAATGTTCCTCAACATGAATATTTATTTTACTTATTTCTCTAGATCCATAAAAGTTTATTAAACTATAATGATATAATAAAATCCATATATTAAATATATTGGTATTTTTTTATAAGAAGGTAACAACCTAAAAAAAATTAGTTCCATGAAATGGGTTTTGAAATCACCATTCGTGTGTACGACAGACTACCAACTCACGAAATGATTTCGTCTATTTTTCCATTTCATATCTCATGTTTGGGTATGATGATGGATATAAAGTATATATATTCTATTGATATAATATATATACCTATTGAGTCACTATATCATATATATATATATATATATCTTTTAACCTTCAATTAAATTGGAGATAATATAATGTTTCCCATGTGTATGGTGGACTACTACCTCACGAAGCGATGTTATTCGTCTTCCACTAAAGCCTAAAATCGAAGGTGATAAATATAATATTAATTATTATATGAGATATATATGAAATAAATATGACATTAATGAAATATCTATCAATTTTTAATGATAATATATAATTTTATTTCTTTCCTTTTCAATCACATAATGATGATAATATTGTTCGTGTATGTGTGGATTACCACCTTTACGAAGTGATGTCACTATATTTTCATCCTCACACAACATGAATGATATATATGAGTATATGAAATGTTATTAATTATATTATTATCAATAATGATAGGTAAAATATTACTTTTATCTTTTTCAAAATGATCATTGAATAATAAAAACATTACTCATGAGTGTGTATGCCCTACAGTCTCTATGATCGTAACATACTTCATTTACATTACCATAATTCATGATTTGTTTTAAATGTTTAATATATTTATAAATATTATAATTATTTCATTATTATTTTTCTAGAGATGATAAAACTACATAATATGTGCAATAAATGGGTCCTTCATGACAAAAAAGGTAATTAACACCCAAAATAATTAAAATAATAAAAGATTATTAATGATTGGGTGATCAGATTTCATAAAAGGACCATATATGATATTATAAATTTTAATTTTTTTTGTTTTTTAATATAATAAACTTTTTAAAAACCACTATACAACAGGTTATCACATGTTCAACAAAAATAAATCTTAAGGTATTGGACTTCATCTCAATTTTTCTTCATGGAGGCATATTTTAATGTTATACACCTAATTAATTATATATGGTGTATATAAATCATCTTTGGAAAGAAATATAATTATTTATTAATTATTCATGGTATTTTAATTTTCAATTTTAATTATTACATCTAAGGTGATTTTAATTAAGAGGTACCAAGTGGTAAAGAATTTTATAATTCAAATTATTTTCATTAGGTTATATTACTTCCTCATTAACATTAAAACTCTTTGTTTATGTGTATCATTAAATTTCATTATATTATTTGGTATTTAAAAAAAATATTTGGATTTACAATTGATATAAATAATTTATTAATTGGTTGATTCTCACTTCAATATTATAATCTTTTCAAGGATTTAATACAAAATCATATTTTAATCAAACTTGTTTACCTGAGAATTTCAGCTGAATGAAATTACTTTACCCTAGTTTAATAAAAAAATTAATTTTATTCTCCTCTATTTATTCAGTATATTTTAAATTAATATTACTAATATTTACTCTATTTTATAATTAAATTAATTTAAAATTTTATTTATGAAAATTTGACTTCATTTTACATTTCATTCATAAATCTGTTTTCATCCAAAACCTAGTTTTAAAAATATACTTTCTAAAATTTTTAACCTTTTAAAAATTATTTATCAATGTAATTTTCTCCCATTTTAAAACATTGAAAAAAAATTTATCTTACGTGGTTTTTAAAAGAATTTATATTTGATTTTTACTGAAAATATGAAGACAATATTCTTGTTGTATTATAAATAAGAAACTTTCCTAACCTTTTTATAGTGAAAACATAATGCACTTAATTCACTTTTATGGCTTGTAAAGAATTACACATAGTAATGAGAATCATTTATTTGAAAATTCTTTTTCATGTTTATGATAATAAATTTAAATAAATTGTTTTTAAAAGTGATTTTAAAATAAAATGACTTTCGAAATGTTTTTAAAATGAAAAGTATATTTTCCTAAATAATTTTTGTGAGAAGATTTTTATGGTATTTATATTTATCAATGACCATAAAATAATATTATTAATCCAATGGGTATATGTTGATACCATCCTTATACTTCCTATGGATGGTAAATGATTATGTTTACCCTTGATTGTACTAATATTGACATTGTTTTATTAGTTACAAGTTATTAACATCCCCATAAAATAATTACTTTCTTGTGATTAGTAGACATTAAATTTCCCATAAATATACACATTATTTTTATTGTATATTATTATTAATTAAATTGTTTCCCACTTTAAAATATGTTGATTACATATAAATTTACTTGTTTATCTTGGGAAATGTTGATAAATTCATATTATTTACTCAATTTGGATATTTTATGATAAGGTACTTTGTTTATGAAATAAATTTATTAGTTAATATATAATGAATTATTTTGAGCTTAAATACATGGTTAGTCCCTAATTAATGATATCCCCTCAATTAATCGATAGACCCATAGGACAAATCAAATGGATAGACTTTGTTAAATGGATTTAAACTCTTAATTTTAAAAGTTCTTTGAGAATAGATATTGATAGTAAAGGTATTTTGTGCCTAAGAAACATGAAGTCAAATATTTAAAAATTTCCTTCATTATGATTTTTTTTATTATTATCCGTATAACTTTCACTATGACTTTATATCTAGATGTATTTCAATTTCAGTTTATTCATTAAAAGGAATGTGTTTTCAGTTATTTACTTTGGCATATTTATTATGCCTTATCCTATAATTTAACTAAAATGTGTGCTCTATTATTTGCCCTTTAATACTTGTTATTACTTATCTAGTTATTTAAATTTAATTTTTACATAGTTATTTACCATTCCTTTTTTATTAATCTTCTTTATTTATGATAGCTTCTATCATATTTAACCCTTACTAAGAATATGAGCTAACCATTATTGTGTTTCCCTTCTTAAGAATCCATGACATGTACTATTTAAAAGTATATTCTATATTGAATAAATATATACTTGAAAAAATAATTATTTTATCATTTTTTGTATTCATATTTAATTTTAGACTCAAGTATATATCTAGTTAACCATGGATGTCAAACTACTCGGTCCTTTAGGATGGAATTCCTTGTATCTTATACCAATGTAATAAAGTAGTAATCCGCTTTGGGCTACAAGGTTCAGAGTCACTATAGTTAATAAACATTCTCCAAATTATTCCAGTATAATTTTTTATTTATTTTATTATCAAATTTCATTAATTTACTAAAAAACATAAGTTCTAGTTGGATGTTTAGAGGACATTCAGTTTATAATCAAAAAATAACATCAATGTGTAGTCCATATTCAAAGGGGTTACTATTAAATTAAATCAAAAATAATAAAAATTATATAATTATTTTATTTATATACTAGATACACTTTTAAGGATAACCATTCGAGGAGGTTATTAAAAATAAATCACATCATTTCATTGAGGTAGTAATCCATATGTATGCTTAAATTACAATTCCAATATTCTATTAGGAATAAATTAAATAACATAAATTATTTTCTAGCTTTATTGAATTTTTATACAGTTATAAATGTAATATATTTCATTTTGTTCAATATTTATTTCCATTCGAGTATGGTTTAAATGAAAAACAGAATTATCGCATCATAGAGATTTCATTCCACACAGTCTAGAGATAGTTGTAATCTCTTTCCAATGGATGGAAAGGTAAAAATGTAAGTAATATATTATCATTAAAAAAATAATTATTATGTAATAAATATCACATGTAATCATTTTATCTGAAATTTTAATTATATGTGGAATTTGATGGAGAAAACTAAGAAAAATACCTTCATAGAGGTGATAGTCCACACGTACACACGTGTGATGTTTTCATTTTCCATATGATTGAAAAGTAAATGAAAATGTTTTTACCACAAAAATAATAAATTTCTAGTATATGGTAGATGAGTATGTTTTTATTTCATCATGGTTGAGGAATATTTCATGGATGAAAAAAAAGAAATAATATAATTCTCAGTTAATAATTATACTTCTTCATTAGAAAACCTTTATAGGTATGTACTTTAATCCCCCTTAGGATTTTTGGATCGAATAAGTAGATGTATATGTATATTAGATGGAACAATACAAGAGGGGGTGAATTTTAGGTTTAAAATCGTTGGGTTTAAACACAAGAAATTCGTTTAAATGATCTTAAACTAATACAATTCACAAAAAATACTAACAACCACAATTTTATTGAATATAAAGGTATGATATGATGTAATACTATAAGAAAAGTAAAGAAATTTCATTCAAGATGAATACAATAATCAGAGTAATACAATAGAGAAGGATTCTACCATAAAGCGTATAGAATCAATCGATACAATATGTAACCGTATGAATGTAATTGAAACAATTACAAATGAATATAGAATGATGAAAGGAAAACAATAAAATTCCCTTTCTTAAAACAAACAGTAGCATAAATGTAAAATTATTACAATTATTTTGACCCAAAGAGAAGGATTATCCTTTCACTTAGGATAAGAGGTCTACCTTACCACCACCTTGGTAAGCCCTTGATACGATGATCAGTACGTCTGTCTTGTTATCCCCACAAGCCCTCGATTTTTTAGGTAATCAGCAACTCTGTCTTTAAATCACTTGAAATCCCTCGATACAATGATCAGTAGCACGTCTGCCTATCCCCGGCAGCCCTCGATCGTTATCACCTAATCGGACGCACAAAATAAAACAAAGGACTTATAGAAATACAAAAACTAAGAACGATCCATTCATGTTTTGTAATCTCAAGGATTTCTCATGAAGCAAGAGAGAAGTCACAGTATCTCTCTCTAGAACTTGATATAAGCAGAGTCTCATAGTTATCTTTCTCAGCTTCAAATGACCTCCTATTTATAGGCCTCAGGTTCCAACGGTCATATTTCCTCCAACGGTCATATTTCTCCGGAAAACTCGGAGGGACATGGACACATGGAATTATAACGGTCATATTGAAACAGAAAACATGACATCGTTTTGATTAGTTTATAACTAACTCCATGACATCATTTTGGTTAAAACAAAAGATATTTGAAGATGATAATCATGAGTACGATTAATATGAAACATGTTTTTTTGATAAAGGACCAAAACAAGCATATAATGAAAGTAAAGTATGAGTACCATAAGTATTAATTAATGTAATGTATTGGTATGATACAAAGTGAGTATGATTCATAAAGATCATTACGATTAATAGAGTCAATAAGATCAAAAGAGTCAATATGATAATTATAGTCAGTACCATAATCATATTTGGTACGATAAGCATGGTAAGTATGATTAGCATGGTCAGTACGATCAGTATGGTCAGTACGATAAGCATTGTCAGTACGATTAGCATGGTCAGTACGATCAGCATGGTTAGTATGATCAGTATGGTCAGTACGATTAGCATGTTCAGTACGATTAGCATGGTCAATACGATCATCATGGTAAAAGACCTTTTTTATTTCCAAAACAATATATAAAATTCAAAAGAGAATTTTTGACTCAATAATCTCCCCCTTTTTGGAAAGCACAAAACACAAAGTAAAAACAAAAAGAAAAACTTATCTCCCCCTAAGTTATTGTAAACTATTATGAATATGAAATTGAATACAACTAACTCCCCCTTAGGTATGTACTTTATTAAGGATTTTATTCGTAGATTTTCCTTGATTTAGAATTATTTTATTAAAACATTCTCCCTTTGTAAAACATTCTCTCCCTTTATAAAACATTCTCCCCCTTTGTGATTTACAAAAAGAATGGGGTAATCTTGAGTTGCCTGATAGAGTTAGAGAAAAGAAATGCAAGACAAATGGAAAGGGTAACATAAATGTCATTACAATAATAAAGGGTTATAGAGTTCATTAAAGGAAAACAAATAAAACAATAGTAATTTGTTTTCTCTTTCCTTTTCCTTCTTTATCAACTCATGAAGAACGGATTTCATCTTTTTGATTTCCTTCCTGTCTTCAGATATAGAATCACCCTGAGATCTGAGAAGCTCTTGTTGGTCAGCAAAGAGATGATCTTGATTCTTGATGGTCTCATCCTGGACTCTGATTACTTCTTCAAGAGTATCAAATTTGTCTGGTAAATTCTTGTTGTATTTGGATGACATAGAATTTTCTTTCTTCAACAAGACTAATTAATCTTTGAAAGATGAAACCTTCGAAAACTTAGACTAAAAAGAATTCATTCTCTCTTGCAACTCTTTTACTAAAGGAATATCGGATCTATGGGTATTTGAAAATAGATTAAACCTTTCCACAGTTTCTTTGTCAAGATTATTGAAAGCAATTTCAAGATCATTTGAAATTCTCCTTAAGTCTTCAATTGAAACTTCATGATCATTCACTAAGCTCTTCATTTTTTATTACCACTTAGTCATTCTTTTTCAAGCCTTATTATGAGCAACCGAAGTTTCAGATAGAACTTTCAAATCAGCTTCAACTGACAAAACTCTCTTTCTTAATTCTCTTACAGAGCCAAACTTCTTTCTCTGATTTTCAGTAATGAAATCAATTTTTCCTTCAAGTCTGGGAAAATAAGGAATAGTCTTATTAATTATCCTTAAAACATGAACAATGTAGTCACTCCACTTGAGAGAGATTTTTTGTTCTAAATCGGTATCCTAATCATACGAATCCAGTTCATTTGATCAGCTTGAGTCTACAACTGGATGTTTTCCTTTTTATTTTTCAATCCCCTTTCTTTCTTCTTCCACTCTGTCACTGATAACGATTGTTTTTTCCATATCAGAAGATTGAGGACGTTGATTCTCTTTAGAAATAATTCTTCTTGGAGTTTCAAAAGATTCAGCCAGTTCTTGGTTGGCATGAGGAGCTTGTTGAATACCTTCACTTTGTTTTTGAAAATATTCCTCTCTACTTTTCTTTGAGCTCTGAAGGAACTCCAAAAGGAAATCTCCCTCCTCTTCTTCAACTTCCTAGATTTCTTCTAAAATTTGTTTCCCTTTCTCTTTATGTGGGAGACTTTTTACGATAGGCTCTTGATATAATTCCTCTGTTATTTGAGCACTAGAATCCTCAACCATTTTCATGACTTTTGAAACATCAAATTCCTGGGCTTTTCTTTTCAAAAGAGTCTTTTTTTTCTTTTCATCCTGAAGGGTATCCTCAACCCTTAACCTCTCAGCAAAAGATTCAGGTGGGTCAAGACCAAACATCGGATCACCTTTCTTTATTTGTTCTCTTTCATCTCTCCACCTAGCCACAACGTTCTTACTATACATAGGTTTCTTCTTTGGCTTTGAACTGGTTTGCGGATCTGACTTTTTAGGAGCACCAACAGATGGATTGTCTTTGAATGGCACAGGTACTGATTGATTCTGTGCTGATTCGGATTCTAAATCCTTTACAAAAAGATTTGAATTCTGGTCAAAACATACATTCAACTTCTTCAACGTACTCTTACTTATCCACGAAGGCTTCAGCTCTTTCAATTGACCTTTCAAAGGAATATTACAAAACTTCATGCTCTCATGAATAAACTTTGTAAGAATAGACAGATACATGATAAAATGGGACTTAATCACTCCTGACTTAACATTATTGATTGTTTCAAAAATGTATCCCATGAGATATAATTTTATCATGTTGACAAGATAGTCAAGAATGAAGATATCAGAAACTTTTAGAGTTTCTTTATCCCTTTTTCTTGGGATAAGAAAACCTTGCATCCAAAGTGCCACAAATATATTATCTGGAGAAAAATGAGCCACTTTCCTCATCTTTTGATTTATCAGAAAAAAATGACTTTTCAGCACTTTCTTTATTAAACGTACCAACATCTTCTGGTAGTTTATGAGATGGAAAAAAAGAATCACCTTCTGTTGGAACATTCAGAAAGTGGACTGCTTGTTTTACAGACATTGATATCTTTCTATCGTACATAGCAAAGTTGATAGTCATGTTTTTGTCAAAATACACAGTTGTTTAGAACTGACTGACTTCATCAATAAGAACTGGATCCTGAGACACTGGTTTTTCCACACACAAATTCTCCCAGCCTTGAGAAAAAATAATTCTTCTGATTGTAGAATCGTACGAATCAAAGAAGTCCCGAGAAACTAACCTTTCTCTGAAAAAGTCTTTCTCTAAAAAAGTCTTTGAATACATTTCGGCAGGAGTGTTGGTAGAAGACTGAGACATAAAGGTGAAGTCGATTGAAGATTTTACGGAGTCTTTAAACAAAGGAAGATCTTTGTCAACAATTGGGAAAAACCGCTGTGGTTTTGTGGAGGGGAGGGGTCTATTTATAGGTGAATAATGGGTGACGGTTGATCTTCTACGGTTGATATTAGAAGAAAAAGAAACTGACAGATGGGATTAAAATATTTTTTTATTTTTTTATTTTTTTAAAAAAACAAAACAAAGTAAGGAAAGTATGTACCTTCCAGAGATCGTAAGGTAATTTTTGATTTAAATAGTATTAACATAGTGGAATAAAACACAAGCATATGGGGAGAAAGAATACGATCGATTGTCATGCCAATGGAAAACAAAGTCGTTACCATAGACTGACGTGCCGATGGAAAACAAAGTCATTACCATAGGTTGACGTGCTGATGGAAAACAAAGTTATTACCATAGGTTGACATGCCGATGTAAAACAATGTTATTACCATAGTTTGATGTGCTGATGGAAAACAAAGTCATTACCATAGACTGACTTGCCGATGGAAAACAAAGTCATTACCATATACTGACGTATCGATGGAAAACAAAGTCATTACCATAGACTGACATGCCGATGTAAACAAAGTCGTTACCATGGACTGACGTGCCGATGGAAAACAAAGTCATTACCATAGGTTGACGTGTCGAGGGAAAACAAAGTTATTACCATAGGTTGATGTGCCGATGGAAAATAAATTCATTACCAAAGACTGATGTGCCGATGGAAAACAAACTTGTTACCATATGTTGACGTGCCGATGGAAAAAAATTAGTACATTATCTAGGTATTCAAGACGATAAACAAAAGGTAAATACAATAACTAAATAGTCAATACGATAAATAGAAAGACAAAAACACAAACCAGGAGAATAAACAGAAAAAAATATTAATTAAAATGTTCTCCTTTTTAAGAGGAGTTTTTTAATGTAAGGATAATTATAAAACATGAAGTAGACATGAATGATTACTTTAATTTAATCATTCCTAGCTTCTGTTTTATAAACTCAAATCTATCGGAAGGTAATGGTTTTGTGAAAATGTTAGCAAGTTGTTCTTGGGTTCTGATGAATTGTAAAATAATATCTCCTTTTTTTTGTGATCCCTAAGAAATTGATGCCTAACATCTATCTTTTTTGCATGAGAGTGATGTGCTGGGTTCTTACTAAGAGCTATAGCACTAGTATTATCACAAAGAATTTGAGTTTTGGAAAAATTAAATCCATAGTCAGTGAGTGTGTGTTGCATCCACAACACTTGAGTAAAACAACTTCCAGGTGCTACATATTCAGCTTCAGCAGTGGAAAGTGCTATTGAGTGTTGTTTCTTGGAAGACCAGGAAACCTAAGAATCTCCTAAGAAATGACAGTGTCACGACCCCCTCCCACCAAAGATGCCCCTCCTGAGCTGGAAATGGTGAAAGGGAGATAATGACCCCCGAGTACCGCCTCCAGTAGGCCCGGGAGTGGCAAATAGCACCAAGGGTATGAGTTTTCACAAATATGGGAGGCATTACCCTTTTATTATTTTAAGATATGGAAATAGGACGAGTCAACTACCAAAAAGGAAAAGAACAAGTGTATAGAAATAAACCCAAACCAATCCCATATGCATGTTTAAATAGTTCTGAAACAAGGTACAAGTAAAAGAAAGCTCAAAAGTATAATACCAAAAGAAAACAAGAGTACAACAACTGCAACAACTCCAACTGTCCTACTAGTAGGGTCCCGCACGGCCCTAGTAGTTCTATTGGAAACCTGAAAGTAAACGTAGGGTGATAATTCAAGTATACTCAGTAGGGAAACCTAAAGCTCTCGTGCACAAGTGGGGAGACATCTTAATGTCCCGTGAGAACAACATAAGAAACCTAGTAGGGAAATCTATCCACCCAACCTCACCAGCCACACTCACCAAAAACACAATCACAATAGGTAGTAGTAGTATAAGAACAAGAGTATTGGGTACCTCGCACCATTCCCCATTAGTTAGCTTCTCTTCCTAACGGCGAACGTCCTGACGCTGTCATAGTCTCCCCGCCCGCACACACCTAGGCCTCACAAACCACACATCCCGTCCGCCCACACCTGGGCCTCACAACCACTTATCTTGCCCACAGACACCTGGGCCTCACAACCACGTATCCCGCCCGCACACACCTGGGCCTCACAACCACGTACCCCGCCTGCACACACCTGGGCCTCATTCCGAAGATTCTTGGGAAACAGTAAAACCTGCCCGAAGAGTCTTGGGATAAAACCACCCAAATCGAAACCTACCTGAAGGGTCTTAGGTGTAATGTCACCTCAAGTAATCACAACCTAGGGAAGAAGGAGGAGAATGGAGCTAGAAACTAAGGGGAAAACACCCTCTCCCATGAAATGGGAGTGTTCGGCACTAAGTGCTCAACATGGTTGGGGTGCGTCAAAACACAAAGATACAGATAAATATATATATACCAAACACTCAGCCCAACCTATGGATTCTAAATAGGGAAACTGATCACATGCCTCGACACTTCTACTATGAAGCATGCATACAATAAATAACCCCAACCCCATTTAGGTTTCCACGTTTCAGCTGAATTAGTTTATTAGTTCCTTAACTACTGGGAAACTATCCACAACCAACCACATCAATCGTTCGTAAAACATATCCCTGCCATCCACAAATCAAGTTAGGAAAACACAAGTAGCACAACAAATACCTTCTTATTAACCAACCAACCCATTGATTTTTAATCCCGTTCCATTACCATGACCCACCATTCATTAACTCTTCAACTTTTTATTTATTATTCAAAACCCATAGTTCATTCACATTCAAGACCATCCCTGAAGCCCCGCTGCCAACCACCATAACCACAATCACACTGAAACTCACACATCATTATCCCTTTAATGCCATTTATCGCAGACCCACTTCCCATCACCATCATAACATTCACACCAACCCACAACCAAGTCAACCGCAGCCCCACTGCTCACCCGATCCACAACAACCCACAAAACACCCCCATCACATGCCATGTATCCAAGCCAACACCCACATGTTTATTATTCCATTTTGTTCAACCAGGGTGATCACACAAGGGTTCCAGATTTTAAATCATCTAACATTACGTGATTAACCAAATTCCACATTCAATGAAGATTCCATCCACAAAACGGTCTAAAAAGATAGAGAAACATTTAATTGCGCAAGCAAAGACCCCCAACGACCGTGATTTTCAGTAGGCAGAATCTGATTCAATTCACAAAATAATATCACAGGATATAAAGATAAACAAAACAACTTCCCCATCCCCATTATTTAACCAGTTATTATCTTCATTTATTGGTTCAACCATTTCTCATGAAAACAAGAGGATACCCACACCGCATGATGCACAATTTAGAGAGACGAAGGTAAGATCCCTACCTCAACAGGTTCTGATCACAATGCTCCCCCAGATCAACTTTAGAAGACGTCTATTGGCATCCTTCACTTCTGTCGAGTCCCGGAAAAACCTCATCGGGTGGAATTTGTAAAGTAAAGGCCAAAGGAATGTCAATGGATCCAAGCTTAGAAGTTCTGCCTCATCATTACAATCCCGTGGCCACTGACAGATCGTAAATCGGAGCTCGGACGAAGAAGTTATGGAAGAAAAAGAGCCTTTGAGTCTCCTGGGAGAGCTCTGCTCAGAGGAATGGGGAAGAGAGGGGTGAGTTGAAAAGGCGGAGGGGTTCACTCCTTTTATAGGTGAGAAAAAAAAAGTACACGGTGTGTACTTTATGGTACACGGCGTGTACTCTGCCATTTCACACGGTCTCCACGCGGCTTTCAACACGGCCTTTAACGCGGCACGTGGCCGTTGACTGGTCAACACATGGCTTGAGGGTAATGCATACGTGAGGAGGGACTACATAGCATGTAGTATTGGACACATGGCGTGTACCCATTTATTTCACATGGCAAGGAAACAGCCCCAACACGGCACACGGCCGTTGACTGGTCATCACACGGCTTGAGGGTAACGCATACGCGGGGAGGGACTATAGGGCATGTAGTATTGGACACATGGTGTGTACCCATTTATTTCACATAGCAAGGACATGGCCTTCAACACAGTGTATACCCGGCGAGGGGGTACACGGCGTGTACTCACACTACACGGCGTGTAGTTTTAGAATTCTGAAAAGTGTGGGAAAAGTCCATTTTACCCTCTAGAACACTTCATGACCTTCTTTTGACAAAGGAATGGGATGGAGAGGTCTGGTCCATTACATCAGATACCTCTTAAAACATTCTCATCCCCGAGAATTCAAAACCCAGCCCAGAGGAACCCAACAAGATACCTCTTAGGGTTCTCGTTATAACAGGAACCCGACCAACAATCCTAATCATAGGTGTTAGGAATTCCTTCTCCTATGTTGAGATATTATCCGCTTTAGGTGGCACTGACTCACCTACACGGGTTTACTCGCATCCTCATTAATGTGTCTCAATTAAGAATTGGGTCTTCCCACTTTCATACATTAGGATTTTCAATGTGCACTACCCCCAACACCACACAACCAACACACTGCCCGAACATGTGGTTTGGGGAAATTCCTTCTCCTATGCCGAGATATTATCCACTTTAGGCGGAACTGACTCGCCCGCACGGGTTCAATCGCATCCTCATTAATGCGTCTCAACTAAGAGTCTAGTTTTTTCCTTTCCCCACACATCCAGACATGCTACACACTTCTAGAGAACAAAGAAACAAAACGTCTCATAACCGACAAGCCATGCATTCCATATATCAAAGGTACAGAGTATAACATCAAAAAAAAGCTCAAAAGAACAAGGGAAAACACAAGTCAAAACAACTCCGGGTACTGAGCATGCATCTGGGCCTCCCGCTCCCAAGTTCTCTCCACAAGGCCGCCATGCCTCCACAATACACGAACCAAGGAAATGGTTCGTCCACGGAGCACCTTCTCCTTACGATCCTCGATTCTGACCGGTCGTTCCTCGAAGGTCGCATCGTCTCCCATATCTAAATCTCCCCAGTCGATAACGTGAGAGTCATCGTGTAAGTACCAACGAAGCTGGGAGACGTGGAAGACGTCATGAACCTTCTCCAACTGAGGTGGCAGGGCCAGCTGATATGCTACCTTGCCGACTCGCCTCAGCACCTCAAAAGGTCTGATGAACCTAGGTGAGAGCTTTCTCCCTTTCCCAAACCTCTACTGCCCCCGTCAAGGAGAAACCTTCAAGAACACATGATCTCCCACCTCAAACTCAAAGGGCCTCCTCCGAAGATCAGCATAAGACTTCTATCGGTCTTGAGCCGCTTTCATCCTCTCACGTACAAGCTGGACTTTCTCTGTGCTGCTCTGCACTACCTATGGCCCAAGAGCACCTGTCTCACCAACCTCTGCACAGAAAATGGGTGAACGACATGGTCTTCCATACAAAGCCTCAAACAGTGCCATGCCAATAGTAGAGTGTAATTTTTTGTTGTAGGAAAACTCTACTAAAGGCAAGTTTCGTACCCATGATCCTTCGAAATCTAGAATGCATGCTCGCAGCATGTCCTCCAACGTCTGGATAGTCCACCTTGTCTACCCATCGGTCTGGGGGTGGAAAGCAGTTCTAAGGTGTAGCTGGGTGCCAAAATCATGTTGTAACCCCCTCCAGACTCGTGAGGTAAACCGAGTATCCTGATCTGAGATGATATTCTTTGGGACTCCATGCAACCGCAAAACCTCGTCTACGTACCTCTGTGCTAAGGTACTCACCGGGCCTGACTCCTTAATTTCTAAGAAGTGAGCTGATTTCGTCAGCCGGTCCACCACTACCCAGATAGCATCATAACCACCCTGAGCTCTGGGTAAACCCGTGATGAAGTCCATTGATATGTCATCCCACTTCCACTCGGGGACATCTAAAGGATGCAACAAACCACTGGAAACACGTTGTTTAGCCTTCACTTGCTAACACACTAGGCATTTAGCCACAAACTCCGCCACTGCCCATTTCACCCCAGGCCACCAAAACTGTTCCCTCAGGCCTCGGTACATTTTTTAAACACCTGGATGTACCACCAAGGATGTGCTATGGAACTCACGGAGAACTCCCTCACGCATCGCCTCTGGAACAAACAACCTTCCATAGAAAAGCATCTGATGTCGGCTGTCCTCTGACAATCCTTCCGGAGGGTTTCCCTGATCGACATGATCCCGCATTACTTCCGCCTCGGAGTCCCCCCACTAATACTCTTCCACCTACTGTAACAAGGAGGACTGCACCATCATTTGAAACAAATATCCTCTAACACCTTCTACCCTAGAATCCAAGTTCAAGGTAGCCAACTCTCCCATCACTTTCCAAACATCAGTGGATTCCTAAACCACTTCCTTGTGTGACTTCCTTCTCAGGGCATCAGCCATAATGTTTCCCTTACCTTCAGTGTAAGAGATCTCGAAGTCATAGTCTTGGAGAAACTCAACCCATCTCCGCTGCCTTAAGTTCAGGTCACGCTGGGAGAAGATATAACGCAGGCTCTTGTGATCCCAGAAGACCACAAAGCGCTCCCCAAAGAGGTAATGTCGCCACAACTTCAATGCGAACACTACTGCTGCAAGCTCTAGGTCATGGGTGGCATAGTTACGCTCGTGAGGGCGTAACTGCCTAGACCCATAACAAATCACTCCCTTCTTCTACATCAACATGCACCCTAGAACAAGGCCAGAATCATCACAAAAAACCTCATACAACAACCCTTCCTCTGGAAACCTGAGTATGGGAGCACTGACCAACTTCTCTTTCAGGTAGTCGAAAGATTTCTGGCACTGATCGCTCCATAGAAAGGCCTGGTTCTTCCTAGTCAAAGCTGTCAATGGAGAAGCAACTCAAGAGAAGTCTGAAATGAACCTATGATAGTAACCTGCTAACCCCAGGAAACTATGAACTTCTGCCACGCTCTTGGGTGCTGCCTAATAACAACTGCCACCACCTTCGACGGGTCCATTGTCACTCCATTCTGAGACACTTTGTGCCCAAGGAAGTGTACTTCGTGTGTAAAGAATTTACACTTCGACAATTTCCCATAAAGTTGGTGGTGTCGAAGGACTTCTAAGACTGCCATGAGATGCTCAACATGATCCTTCTATGATATTGAGTGGATCAGGATGTCATCGATAAACACAACGACGAACCGGTCTAGAAACTCTCAGAAGAAAAAGTTCATAAGTCCCATGAACACAGCCCGTGCATTCATAACTCCAAACGGCATCACTACAAACTTGAAGT
The DNA here is from genome assembly GCA_963277665.1 of Viscum album. NCBI lineage: Eukaryota > Viridiplantae > Streptophyta > Magnoliopsida > Santalales > Viscaceae > Viscum > Viscum album. Next base: position 845,213,558 of record OY728159.1, read on the forward strand.
GCCCATACCTTCACCTGAAAGCTGTCTTCGAGATGTCATTTTACTTTACCCTCAGTTGATGATATCCAGATCATAGATCAATCATAAAAAAATAACCTACTCCCCTCAGTTGGTCGAAGAGATCATCTATCCTTAGAAGGGGGTAACGGTTCTTGACCGTTACCTGGTTCAACCTTTGGTAGTCTATGCATAGCCTGAGACCACCATCTTCCTTCTTCACAAACAAAACTGGAGCACCCCATAGCGATATGTTGGTTCGAACAAAACCCTTCTCTATCAGATCATAAATCTGAATCCGCAACTCTCGCAACTCCGAAGGTGGCATCCGATAAGGTGTCGTTGAAATCGGACGGGCACCAGGATATAATTATATCCTGAACTCAACGTCACATCGAAGGGGGGGGGGTAGAGTCACAACCTCCTCGAGAAAAAAATCGAGGAATTACACAACAACTTCCGGGACATCCGTCATCTTTGTATCAGTTGGAACCACTGATAACCCACCTAACAAGGAAAGGAGAGGCTCCACACGCCAGTTTCCCGCCTGATAGATCCTCTCACCAACAAAAGCTACACATTGCCCATCCACGTCAGATAACATGACCCTTCTTCAAAAGCAGTCGATAACGGAACTAATGGAAAACAACCAATCGATGCCTAGGATGACATCGTATGGCTGCATCTATAACAGAATAAGGTCCCCACTAGATCGATGTGGTCCCAACGTCAGCCCACATCCCCAGAAAACTCAAGATACGCTGGTCTGGCCTCCAACTGGTGCACTCAGCACCAGTGGTATGGAAATTCTCTCTATGTCTACTCCCAAAGCATGGGCTAGACCAGGTGAAACAAAGGAGTGCGAAGCTCCCGAATCGAACAAAGAAGAAACGAGAGTGCTGAACAAACAAATCGTACCTCGCACCACCTCTGGTCCTGTCGGAGCTGTCAACTCTGCTGCGTGCAACTTTCCACGCCCAGCTCCTCTACCTCTCTGATGTCATCCACCTCCCCGACCACACCCTGGTCGAGGTCCCTGAGAATCACCCTGAGGTCGGCCTCCCCCCGCAAAGTATTCCCTCGGAAGAGCATGATCCTCCTGCTGCTGAAAGGGCCTCGCCGGCAACTGGTTCTGCTGAGGAGGGTGCTGAACCTGCCCACCTCCACCGTACTAAGCTCGGGTCGGGCACCAACTCTTAATGTTCCCGAAACCTCCACAAGAAAAACACTTTGGTACTCAGCTCGTAAAAAAGGGACGAGGTCCTGAAGATCTGAACTGGAACTGCTGGGGCATGCTCCCCACTGGCCTAAACCTGGAAGGTCCCATCGCAGGAGACCTACTACTGACTGCCTTCCCCTTCGACGAACCTGGATGGATCACCTCACGTGGTGCACCTCCCTTTGAGTGCATCCTCTCTACAACCTCTGCCTTCTTTTGTACTGCCAAGTACGTTGGAAGGGTGAAGGGGGTGACAACATACTAGAGCGAAGGATGAAGCACCTCCTCCAAACATCTCGCCCGAGACTCCTCATCCGGAAAGATATCCGGAGCAAAGCACAGGAGATCCTTGAACTTGATCCCCAACTCTCGTACTGACATACTCCCCTGCTGAAGGGAGAGTAACTCATGCCGCTTCTTCGCCTTGATCATGGAAGAAAGGAATTCCTCTCAGAATTCCTTCTCCAAGTCAGCCCACGAAACCTCTGCCTCTATCCTCTCTCTGAGGTAGAGCGTCCACCACTGTCGTGTCGCACCTCTCAACAAACTGACTACTAGGGGAACCCATTACTCCCTTAGAGCATGAATCAAGGTAAAAGTGATCCGTATCTCCTCAATCCACCCCTCTGCCTTCGTATCCGAAGTACTACCCTTGTACTTCTTGAGGGTTTGCCACTGGAAGGAACAGAGAGTCTTCTGCCACTAGCTATCTTCCTCCTCTCGGTCAATCCTCAACTGATCAACCGCTTGAATCTGCTGGGCCTCGGCCGTCTGAGCCACCCGGGGACAACGTCCAGGTGCCATAGCTATACGGTAAACAAGGATCACCTAATCCCAAGTAGTAAGGAAATTTCTCAAGGTTTTATTTTATCATTTTTATTTCAATTTCTTTCCCATAACACCCAAATCATGTAAAACACAATCATGATGATTCATGTACCTTCCCTAGGGTCTCTACCATGAAATCAATGTAGTCTCACTTGGTCGTTCGGTAGTCTCAGAGTCCTTGCATCAGATCATGGGGCGCCCTAAAATCTCGTGTCCTAGCTGGTCTTCTCGAGCCTATGTCACGTACCAAGATTAACCAACACTATTTCCCTACCATCCCATGCAATCCTCACTGTGCCTAACTCCAGACTCCATCCTATCTCTCAACCATCACCTCTGATACCATTCTATCACGACCCCCTCCCACCAAAGATGCCCCTCCTGAGCTGGCAATGGTGAAAGGGATATAATGACCCCCAAGTCCCACCTCCAGTAGGCCCTGGAGTAGTGACTAGAACCAAGGGTATGATTTTTCACAAATATGGGAGGCATTACCCTTTTATTATTTTAAGATCGGGAAATAGGACAAGTCAACCACCAAAAAGGAAAAGAACAAGTGTATAGAAATAAACCCAAACCAATCCCACATGCATGTTAAAATAGTTCTGAAACAAGGTACAAGTAAAAGAAAGATCAAAAGTACAATACCAAAAGAAAACAAGTGTACAACAACTGCAACAACTCCAACTGTCCGACTAGTAGGGTCCCGCACAGCCCTGGTAGTCCTCCTTGAAACCTGAAAGTAAACATAGGGTGAGCAAACAAGTATACTCAGTAGGGAAACCTAAAGCACTCGTACACAAGTGGGGAGACATCCTAATGTCCCGTGAGAACAACAGAAGAATCCTAGTAGGGAAATCTATCCACCCAACCTCTCCAGCCACACTCACCAAAAACACAATCACAACAGGTAGTAGTAGTATAAGAACAAGAGTATTGGGTACCCCACACCATTCCCCATTAGTTAGCTGCTCTTCCTAACGGTGAACGTCCTGATGCTGTCACACTCTCCCCGCCCGCACACACCTGGGCCTCACAAACCACACATCCCTCTCGCACACACCTGGGCCTCACAACCACGTATCATGCCCGCACACACCTGGGTCTCAAAACCACGTATCCCGCCCGCAAACACCTGGTCCTCACAACCATGTATCCCACCTGCACACACCTGAGCCTCATCCCGAATATTCTTCGGAAATAGTAAAACCTTCCCGAAGAGTCTTGGGCTAAAACCACCCCAATCGAAACCTGGATAAAGGGTCTTAGGTGCAGGGTCACCTCAATCCATCACATCTTAGGGAAGAAGAAGCAGGAAGGATCTATCAACTAAGGGGGAAAACACCCTCTCCCATGAAATGGGAGTTTTTGGCACTAAGTGCTCAACATGGGTGGGGTGCGCCAAGAAAATGATACAGATATATATATATACCAAACACTCACCCCAACCTATGGCTTCTAAACATAGAAACTGAGCACGTGCCTTGGCACTGCTACTATGAAGCATGAATACAATAAACAACCCCAACCCCATTTAGGTTTTCACGTTTCAGTAGAATTAGTTTATTAGTTCCTTAACTACTGGGAAACTATCCACAACCAACCACATTGATCGTTCGTAAAACATATCCCTTCCATCCACAAATCAAGTTAGGAAAACACAAGAAGCACAATAAATCCCTTCTTATTAACCAACCAACCCATTGATTATTAATCCCGTTCCATTACCATGACCCACCATTCATTAACTCTTCCACTTTTTATTTATTATTCACAACCCATAGTTCATTCACATTCAATCCCATCCCTGCAGCCCCGCTTCCAACCACCATAACCAAAATCACACTGAAACCCACACATCATTATCCCTTTAATTTCATTTATCGCAGCCCTGCTGCCCGTCACCAACATAACATTCACACCAACGCACAACCAAGTCAACCGCAGCCCCGTTGCTCACCTGATCCACAACAACCCACAAAACACTCCCATCACATGCCACATATCTAAGCCAACACCCACATGTTCATTGTTCCATTTTGTTCAACCGAGGTGATCACACAAGGGTTCCAGATTTTAAATCAGCCAACTTTACGTGATTAACCAAATTCCACATTTAATGAAGTTTCCATCCACAAAACGGTCTATAAAGATAGAGAAACATTTAATTGTGCAAGAAAAGGCCCCCAACGACCGTGATTTTCAGTAGGCCAAATATGATTCAATTCACAACATAATATCACAGGATATAAAGATAAACATAAAAACTTTCTCATCCCCGTTCTTTAACCAGTTATTATCTTCATTTATTGGTTCAACCGTTTCTCATGAAAACAAGAAGATACCCACCCTGCATGATGAACAATTTAGAGAGATTAAGGTAAGATCCCTACCTCAAAAGGTTCTGATCACAACGCTCCCCCAGATCAACTTTAGAAGATGTCTGTTGGAATCATTCACTTATTTAGAGTCCTGTAAAAAAATCCTCGGGTGGAATTTGGAAAGTAAAGTCCAAAGGAAAGTCAACGGATCCAAGCTTAGAAGTTCCGCCTCATCGTTACGATCTCGTGGCCGCTGACGGATCATAAATCGGAGCTCGGACGAAGAAGTTATGGAAGAAAAGGAGGCTTCATGTCTCTTGGGAGAGCTCTGCTCAGAGGAATGGGGAGGATAGGGGTGAGTTGAAAAGGAGGAGGGGACCCCTCCTTTTATAGGCGAGAAAACCAAAAGTACACGGTGTGTACTTTATGGTACATGGCGTGTACTCGGCCATTTCACACGGTCTCCACGCGGCTTTCAACATGGCCTTTAACGCGGCACGCAGCCATTGACTGGTCAACACATGGCTTGAGGGTAATGCATATGTGGGGAGGGACTACACAGCGTGTAGTATTGGATACATAGCGTGTACCCATTTATTTCACATGGAAAGGACACGGCCCTAACACGGCACACGGCCGTTGACTGGTCAACGCACGGCTTGAGGGTAACGCATACGCGGGGAGGGACTACACGGCGTGTAGTATTAGACACACGGTGTGTACCCATTTATTTCACATGGCAAGGACCCGGCCTTCAACACGGGGTATACCTGGCAAGGGGTTAAACAGCGTGTACTCACACTACACGGCGTGTAGTTTCAAAATTCTGAAAAGTGTGGGAAAATTCCATTTTACCCTCCAGAACACTTTGTGACCTTCTTTTGACAAAGGAATGGGCCGGAGAGGTTTGGGCCATTACAGAAATGTTCAATATGTACTCTTTCTATCCATTTTACAGCCACCAAAGTCAGCATCTGAAAAACTTTTTAAAACAAAATCATTTCCCGAAGAATAAAAAAGACCTAAATCCAGAGTTCCTTTTAAATACCGAAAAATTATTTTCACGGATTTTAAATGAGACTCTTTTGGATTAGATTGGTATCTTACACATAAGCGTACGGAAAACATTATGTCTGGACGACTGGCTATCATGTATAACAAACTTCCTATCACACCTCTAATTTTTTTTTGATCTACTGGTTTCCCAGTTTCATCAAGATCAAGTGTATTTTAGGTAACAATTGCAGTGCTAATACTTTTAGCCTTGTTGTAACCATACTTTTTGAGTAAATATTTTATATACTTTTGTTGAGAAATATATGTTCCTTCTAGTTTTTATGAAATTTGAAATCCTAAAAATAATATTAACTCACCCATCATACTCATTTCAAACTCAGATTTCATTAATTTCACAAAAGAATCGTTTAAAGATTGATGAGTTAATCCAAATATGATGTCATCAATATAAATTTGAACAATCAAACATTTTTATTTTCCATTTTTATAAAAAGGGTTGGATCTGCTGTACCTTTTGCATAATTGTTTTGTAAAAGATATCTTGTAATTCTATCATACCATGCTCTAGGGGCTTGTTTAAGGCCATATAAATATTTGGTAAGTTTAAATACATTATTAGGATGTTTTGAGTCAAGAAACCCATGGGGTTTTTCGACAAATACTTCTTCTTGAACAAATACATTTAGAAAATCACATTTAACATCCATTTGAAATTGTTTGAAATTAAAGTATGATACAAAGGCTAATAGAATACGAATAGATTCAAGTCTAGCTACCGGAGCATCAATTTCTTCATAGTCTATTCCCTCTTGTTGATTATAGACCTTAGCAACAAGTCTTGGTTTATTTCTTACAATGATTCCCTTTTCATCACATTTGTTTCTGAAAACCCATTTTAATCCAATTATAGTTTTTTCTTTAGGTCTTTCAACTAAATTCCAGACTTGATTCCTTTCAAATTCATTTAGTTCATCTTTCATTTCTTTAATCCAATCTTAATTACCTAAGGCCTCACATGGTCTTTTAGGTTTGAATTGGGAAAGAAATACAAGATTTTATATTTCATTTCTTAAGGAATTTCTGGTCCTTACAGGTTGATTTACATCACCAATGATATTATCACTGGGATGATTCCTATAAAACTATTGATTTCGGTTTTGTAAAACATGTCCATAAACATATGGTAGAAAATATTCTGGGGTAAAAGTTTTAGGAACACTTTCTTGAACATTTTCCTTATCAAAAGAATATTCTAATAGAGGTTGATAAACATTGTTAGAAAACACATCTGAATATGTAGGTTGGGTTTGGTTGAAAGAAAAATGATTGGTTTCATCAAATTTAACATGTACTGTTTCATCAATAGTACAGTAGTTTTTATTGAAAACTCTATATGCCTTAGAAGTTATATAATATCCTATAAAGATTCCTTCATCATATTTTGGTGCGAATTTGTGTAGATTATCTTTAGTATTCCGAATGAATACTTTGCACCAAAAAACTTTGAAGTATGAAACTTTAGGTTTTCGTCCAGTCCATAATTCATAAGGTGTTTTATTAAGAAAAGGTCTAGTTAAAACATGATTTATAGTATAACAAGTAGTACTTACAGCTTCATCCCAAAAGTGCTTAGAAATTGAATATTCACTCAACATGGTTCTTGTCATTTCTTGAAGAATATGATTTCTTCTCTCAATAACACCATTTTGCTGAGGAGTTCTTTGAGCTGAGAAATTGTGAGCAATACCTTTCTTACTACAAAAAGTTTCAAAATCTGAATTTTGAAATTCACCACCATGATCACTAGGAATAGTTATCAATGGTCAGTTTTTCTCATTTTTATCTTGGGCTCTAAAAGTTTTGAAATAGGAAAAAGATTCAGATTTCTTTGTTAGAAAATAAACCAATGGTAATCTAGTAAATTAATCAACTAAAACAAATACATATTATTTTCCTCCAATGATTCCAGTTTGTGAAGGACCGAAAAGATCCATATGCACTAGATGTAATGCATTTGAAGTTGAAACTTCATTAATTGATTTAAAGCTATTTTTATGTTTCTTTCCAAATTGACAAGGATCACAGACTTTTGAAGAATCATATCTATGATCCGGTAGTCCCTTTACAAGTCTTTTCTTTGAAAGTTTACAAAGGCTTCTTAGGTTTTAGTGTCCTAGTCTTCTATTCCATAACCCTGATTGGTCTTCTATTGCACTTAATCAAGGTAAATTTTGGATCCTAAGGTCTTCTAAGTTAATAGTGTATACATTCTCTTGCCTATGGGCAGATAGAATGAACTCATCCTTGGAATTGTGAACTAGACATTTATCATTCCTAAAATTCACAAGGTAACCTTCTTCACATAATTGAATTATGATAATGAGATTGTGCTTAAGACCTTTAACAAATAAAACATTTGAAATAAAAAATTTTCCAAGAAAAAAATATTACCTATTCCAACAATTTTTCCTTGAGCATTATCTATGAAGGTAGCCTTTCCACCTTCTTTTCGATGATCTTTTCAAAGAAAACTTTGTTTCCTGTCATGTGTCGAGAACAACCATTATCCACGTACCAAATGCTCTTGTTGGTACACTTATTATTTTCTTGAAAAAGAAACAATTAGTTTTTCGGAATCCAAACTTGTTTGGATCCAGAAAGGTTAGATAAAAGAATTTTAGGAATCCACATTTTTTTGCAAAATGATCTTTCTAAAATCCAAAATACTGAGTTCTATTAAGAGAGAATTCTCTTTTCTAATGCCCACCACATTGACACTTCTTAAAAAAAGGGGTACTTTGAGGAACAAAATAGTTATTACTAAAATTGATTTTAGAATGAGTATAACCAATACCAGAATGATTTCTCAAAGGTCGAATTTGATAATACATTTTGTCAAAGTTTTTCTTTCCATGAGTAAAGTTTAACAAACATTTTTTCAAGGAAAATTTTTCAAAATTTAGTTTTAAAACTAAGTTCTTATCCTCCAAATAATTTGATTTTGAACTAGAGTTAGGCTCGAAAACATTTTTCTTAAAAATTACATTTTCTAGATCCTTAGAAAGTTTATCCATTTCAGAATTGACTTTCTCAAGGGTTTTTAAAATACATTAAAAATTAGAAGTTTTCATATCAAAATCATTAGAAATATCTGATACATCTTTATTTGAAATTGAAATTCTAGAATTTTCTTTATCAATATTTTTCTTGAGTTTAGAATTTTCATTCTCAAGTAATTTAGAAAACCTAGATGCTTCTTTAAAATAAGGTAAAGTATTATCTTCTGATGAAGAATCGTCATCTGAAGATCCATAATATTTATTATCATTACAATTCTCATTCAAAGAAACATTTTTAATAGCTTCATCATTGTGTACCTTAGCCATGAGACAATGATCTTCAATTGGTAATCTAGCTATAAGTCTAATATTCCTTTGTTCTGAGGATTCACATTCTGAAAAATTATCTGATGAATCGGTACCACTTTCACTCCCAGTATCATTTTCCTTAAAGACTTTATTCGTCTTTATCTTGTAATAATTTTTCTTATTTCTTTCAAAATGTTTCTCCTTTCTGTATTTTCTCTTCAGTAAAGGACAATCAGGTCTTATATGACCTAATTTCTTGCATTCATAACAAGTTACCTCTGAATATTTCTTATCCTTCCTATCTTTATTTTTGAATCCATATTGGAAGTCTTTCTTTCCCAAAATATTGTTCATCCTTCGAGAAAGATTTTCTAACTCACTATCTGAGTAATCACTATCACTTGAATCAGGCATAACAACATTCTTAGCTTTGGATCTTGTTATCCTTTCAGGTGTTTTGGCTTTAGATGTAGTGGTAAAAGCTACACCTCCATTTCCATTTTTCTTCTTGTTGAAATCAGCATCTCTCTTCATTCTTGTCTCGTTCTGTAGAAGAGTTCCAAATATTTCATCAAGAGTAATCTAGGAAACTTTTCTATTTTCATCAATAGCGGTCCTTTTTGACTCCCATTCATTCAGCATTATATCAATAATTTTGTCAACAAGAGATTCATCATCAAGACCTTTTTCTCCCATAGATTGTAAGTTGTTCAAAATTGTCCTAAATCTTTGTTGAACTTTACATACCGGCTCTCCATAAGGAAAACTAAATCCATGACACTCTTTTCGAAGCATTTCTCTTCTTGTTTCTATAACCTTGGATGTAGAAAAATGTGTGACTTCCAATTTCTTCCAAATACAGTTGGATGCTTCACAAGATTATATCTGGGTGTATATATTTCTGGCCATAGAACATAATAAATTATTGCGTACCTTATAATTCAATTGATATTCTTGCTTCTCTTGATTAGTGAAAGAACTGAATTCTTTTTCAAGAATTCTGTAACCTCCACTAAGCATAATAAAATTGTCTACACCAGTATTGATAACGAATGTCTTCACCCGATCTCTCTAGTACTCATAATCATTCCAATCAAAGATAGGTGGTCTTGAAGGGTTTATATTGTCAATTGACCCAATATTCATTCCTATCATCTAATAAAACAAAATCTTTTCCACTACACACGTTAGTGTAGTAAATGGTAGAAACAGAAATTTGAAAGAAATAGAGCTAGTAATACAAATCAGTGAAAACCTCCTCTGACACCAATTGTTGGATTAAATAAGTAGATGTATATGTATATTAGATGGAACAATTCAAGAGGGGGGTGAATTTTATGTTTAAAATCATTATGTTTAAACACAAGAAATTAGTTTAAATGACCTTAAACTAATAAAATTCACAACAAAGACTAACAACCACAATTGTATTGAATATAAAGGTATGATATGATGTAATACTATAAGAAAAGTAAAGAAATTGTATTCAAGATGAATACAATAATCAGAGTAATATAATAGTAAAGGATTCTACCATAAAGCCTATAGAATAAATCGATACAATATGTAACAGTATGAATGCAATTGAAACAATTACAAATGAATATGGAATGAAGAAAGGAAAACAATAAACTTACCTTTCTTAAAACAAATAGCAGCAGAAATGTAAAAGTATTAAAATTCTTTAGACCCAAAGAAAAAGGTTATCCTTTCACCTAGGATAAGAGGTATGTCTTACCACCACCTTGGTAATCCCTCGATACGATGATCAATACATCTGTCTTTCTATCCCTGAAATCCCTCGATTTTGTAGGTAATTGGCACCTCTGTCTTTCAATCACTTGAAAGCCCTCGATACGATGATCGGTAGCACGTCTGTCTATCCCCGGCAGCCCTCGATCGTTATCACCTGATATGACGCACAAAGAAAAACAAAGCACTTATAGAAATACAAAAACTAAGAATGAGCCGTTCACATTTTGTAATCTCAAGGCCTTCACACGAAGCAAGTGAGAAGTCACATTATATCTCTCTAGAACTTGATATAATTAGAGTCTCACAGTTATCTTTCTCAGCTTCAAATGACCTCCTATTTATAGGCCTCAACTTCCAACCATCATATTTCTTCCAACGGTCATATTTCTCCGGAAAACTCAGAGGGACTTCGATAGCTGGCATTATAACGGTCATATTGAAACAGAAAACACGACATCGTTTTTATTAGGTTATAACTAACTCCACAACATCATTTTGGTTAAAACAAAAGATATATGAAGATGATAATCATGAGTATGATTAATATAAAACATGTGTTTTTGATAAAGGACCAAAACAAGCATGTAATGGAAGTAAAGTATGAGTACCATAAGTATTACTTAATGTAATGTATTTATATGATACAAAGTGAGTATGATTCATAAAGCTCGGTATGATTAATAGAGTCAATACGATTGCCAGAGTCAGTACGATAATTATAGTCAGTACGATAAACATAGTTGGTACGATAAGCATGGTCAGTACGATCAGCATGGTCAGTACGATCATCATGGTCAGTACGATAATCATGGTCAGTAAAATTAGCATGGTTAGTACGATCGGCATGGTCAGTACGATCAGCATGGTCATTATGATCAACATGGTCAGTACGATTAGCGTGGTCAATACGATCAGTATGGTCAGTACGATAAGCATGGTAAAATACATTTGTGATTTCCAAAACAAGATATAAAAGTCCAAAGAGAACTTTTGACTCATCAAGGTTGGTATTATTATCTAAATGTGGTCACTGGGAAGTGTTTAGAGACATTATTAAGCAATTTTAGTATTTATTTTTTTAGTTATTGGGTTCTTAATGTGTGGATATAACAAAATAGGGCGTGTTCAGTAAAAATTGGGGGAGAGAACACAATAGGAGTTTTATAAATGTTTAAAATAAATAAATTTATAACTCAATTAAAACAGTTATAAAATGGATCATATTTAAATATGAGAAACTATGGGGTTGATATGTGACCATATAATTGGATTTTAAAAATAATTTATCTTATTCCAACCCTTATCATTTTAAATTTAACCCTTTAATCTATTTTAGCTATTACAATGATACGTAGATTTTTTCTATAGTTTCAATTCATAATAACCAAAACATAAATTGGAATATTTAAAAAATTTAGACATGAAAATTATATGAATATGGCGTCCAATTTACCACATGATTTTTCTTTAATTGGAATAAATTAGGTTTAATACAAACCCATAAAACAATACCAAAAATAGGTTTCCAACAAATTCAATTTCATATATAAAATTGATTTTATACCAAATTAAAGTATAATTATGATTAAAATGAAATTAATTGGATTATTTTAATAAAAAGTCACTACTTTAATTTTAAAAAGAATCCAAAACAAAATAAGTCTATCCAAATACTTCAAAAGAAAATACAGTTTCTTAAAAAATCTTTTTTTCCCACTATTCACCCTAAAATAATTTTTTTTTGAAAATTACCAAAAATTCAAATGAAGATAATTTAATTTTGATGATATAAATAAAAATTTTCTTTTAAAAAAAATATATTCTAAAATTTATAATTCTGGATTATAAATAAAACTATGTATGACATGTAAAAGAATTTAACATGAATAAAATTATTTCTTTTTTGATTAAAAATTTACATAATATTGTTATACTGAATAAAAACATATAAATTCTAAATCATTAGTGTTAATAAGAAATAAAATAAATTTAATATTAACATTTAATGGGTTTTTATATCAGTTTTTCAAAATTTTATCTTCCTTAAAATCTATTGCCACTTACTTTATTATGGATAACGTGATCGAGTTAAAATGAATCATCACCATTAGTGAATTCATTAAAAACATAAATAAAATTAATAGAAAAATATTTTAACTCATTATTATATTAAGGTTCTAATTTATGGTGAGTTGCATGTCCTCTCAGGGATGGGAGTAAGAAATACAATAGAGTGTGGACCGACATGGGCACTAAAAAGGGCTCTTCATCTAGGCATTGTTTTATAAAATATGTTTATATTTTATCTTTAATTGATATAATGATTAAGAGGTCTTTAATGGCATCACAGATATAATTTGGGCCATCATTGGATGAATCATTCCTTCCCTAAGTATTTCATGTTCCCAATATTTTGTTATCCTATCTTCAAAATGCTTAATATTCTTGTTCAAAACATCATTTGAGTATACCACTTCTAAAAGGGTAGAAGATACATAAGTCAATTACACTAGGGTGTTTACCCAATATTACATAATAAGAGTCAATTTTGTTATGAAATATAAAAACACATACTCCATAATCCACAATCCTATAGTAGTTTTTCATTTTAGGTATCCTATACAAGATTTCATATAAGTCATAAAATCTTAGTAGTCATGGAAGAATAGATACAATAATATTTTTCACATTACAAATGAAAACATAAAATAATGAATACAAATTCCCAAGTAAACTATTATTACTTCAATTATATCCTTAAAAATTACACATATTAATCGTATATGTTTCATTAAGAATATAAAAAATTTAAAGGTAAGTTGTGGTTCTTGGTTAGGATAATCTTACAAATGAACCTATTATAAAATAACCAAGAAATAAATTTAATGGAATAAATAAATGATAAAAATAATTCAATATTCAATAAAACTATGGGAATACTATACACATGATTACATAAAAAACCTGGATAATAATTAAAAATATCATAATGATGTAATGCATGTTTTTTAACATCATAAACACATCACCATGTCCCTATTATAAGACATTATATGAAAAAATTTAACACATATATGACCTCCCTCACTAGATTATCTCATGAACCCCAAAAATTCATCGATGGATATCTATACCAAGATCCACTAATTACTAACTATGTGAAATTCATTAGTGAAATTATTTAATAAAATATTTCATAATATTCCAAAAGTAATTTATTACATATGAATGACTAAATAAAAAAGTGGTTATCCATAAAATATAAATAGAAAAAAATATTAATTATTGGGAATATTGTGTCCTTCTAGTAGAATATCCTAATGATAACCTTGAAACTATGACGTATTATCATGTTAAAGGGAAGTACCCATATTATTCAAATAAAGGTGAAGTTGTGGAGATGGTAAAATGAAAGTGATTGGTTGTCAATGAAATATAGTCACTGAGTTTAGTAGACTCCAATGGTTGGTTTCCATTGATATGTTAAGAAAATATATCATTAATTTCTTATAAAGAGTGTCATAATTTTCTAGAGCATATCCCTAAAGAGAACCTAGTAATATGTGTAGTTTTAAACCAAGTCATCATATATATAGTGAATATTGAGATGAATATTAATTTGCATTTTTAAGTGTGATTACCCACTTGGTAATCCATTCTATTTTCACTTCCACATTCTATTATCTACATAGGAGTGTAATTTATATGAAAATGATATGAACATTATACGTTTCAAAATCTAGGATTTGATGGTTTTATGACTACATAGGTATATTTTTAATTAAAATCCTATTGAAATATTGTTATTTTAATTGAACATAAAATATCATCTAAAAAATATAATTCATGATATAATAAATCAAATATGAAATATATTCCCAATGTAATTGAAATTATGTTCTTGATGAAAAAAATTTCACAGGGAAAAATAATTTTACTTCAAAATTCCTATTACATTTATCCCACTTAAACAATTGTGTATAAACTCATAAAAAATTATATCTTAATAAAATATTTTAGGAATTTATTCATACCTATATCATTTTACCAAATTAATTTATAACAATTTATTACAAATAAATATGTTTATTGTATTTATTTTCATATATATATGTTATTATCTTCTATGGATTATTTAGTATATGTTTCATAATAAGGTTGTTGACACATGTTTATAAATACAATGTTCATCTTTCAAAAATCATTATAGGTAATTTGATTTATTTTTCATGATAATATATAACATTCCTTGATAAACTGATAATTTTTGTAGTTATGATATATAAATTTGATATTAATAATAATCATATTTCTGTAGTTTTGATGAAAAAGGTGTTTTATATTAGTAAAAATTTATTTATTAATATAAAATTTCTAGAAAAAAATCCAAAAATTTATTACTCATTGATTTTAAAAAACAATAGTTATTATTTTTCCCTTTAAATCTTGGATTCAAATTTATATCATTATTCTTATACAAGGTTTAACCAACCTAAATAAGAATATGTTATAATATATGGGTGAGTATTGATAAGAAATGGATTATTTATTCATAATATAATTATTAAATAATAATAATGATATTTTTTAGATATTATTATTTTTTTAAATTAAGGGATAATAATTAATATCAAGAGATTATAATTACATATTCCTTATAAAACTACTATGTGTGATAGTGTGTGACACATGCATCACTTGACCACAACTAATCACATTAAATAATATAACATATAAAATGAAGTTATCGAATTGGAAGGTAATAATAGACATGAATAAATAATGTAATATATGTATAAATAAAAAATAATTTCAATATTTATGGCTTGGTATTGATAAATTAAATTATTGTTGTTAAATGAATAATAAGAAAGATTTTTCCATAATGTGTAACAATTATAAAAATTTACTTGTTATATAAAAGTACATTTATTAATGATAAAATATATTTTTAATATAAATAATATATTGGAACAAAATTAATTAATAATTCATAAGAAATAATAATAATAATTGTTAATATATTTTATAATGTTTTTTTATATGAAATATTTTTCATTAAATTATTATTTTTTTTCATTTTATTGTCAAAATTTGAATTATTAGAATACAAAATTATTAAAAAAATAATTTATAGATTATCTATTTAATTATTATCATAAGAAAAAAATGGATTTTTCTAAAATAGTATATTTTTAGATAAATAGTGATACATATAGTTTTTACCAAAACTCTAAATTAGAAGACATTATCATTATATAATCAAGACCTATAATTTTATAGAAGTTTTTAATTAATTCAATTTTTTTCAAGGAATAATATAAAAAAAATTAAATACCATTATAAATTTTTAAAACTTATGTTGGACATTTTATGAACATAATTAATATTTTCCAATTAAAGAAACTATATTTGGCTTTTTTTATTTAAATATTTTTTGCAAAAAAGATAGTTTTGGATATATATAAAATAAAAATAATTGTATCCCATAATAATATAATTTTTAGTATGAAACAAGTGAAATATTCCCCTAATTAATTATTTATATCAATTGGAGACACTTTTTATGTGAGACATGTTCTCTCTTTATATTAATTTGATATATTTACAAAGATTCCATTATCATCACTTATAAAAGTGCGCTATGAAACCATCTTTAATACAGATAAAAAATTCATATTCCCTTTGAAAATATTTCATTGTCACTTCCAATTGAATTATATTTTACTCTATTAATATTTTGGTCAAAAAATATTATCATAATACCTCCCTTTACAAGGAGTCATCCAAGGGATCCCTAGGTCCTCTATGTGAGTACTAATTTCCCCTAACATATTTTCTATTGTTAATTTCTTATCAAAATATATTTTTATCATTCAATTATAATGAAGTATTTTTTTATTTTTTTACATAACATTTTTTTTCATGGATAATAATTATTAACCACCTTTCCCCATTTCCCTTGAGAAAATAAAACAACATTTCTACCTGTGTGCGGACTATCGCCTCCACGGAGCGCCATGTTTTGCACTAATTGACCACCTTACAAGGATAATCATATTGATTAATATGATAAATAAATTTTATTTTTATAAAATATAATATATTATTAATTGTTAAAACTTATTGAACATTTATCCTTAATCTATATAACAAGAAATCATCATCTATAAAAACATGTGGATTATCACACCCATAAAATAATTGATTTTTAGTTTTTTATTTTCATAACCACTTTCCATGGATGGTAATGAAAATTGTTTTAATGAATAAATAATATTTTAATGAAATTTATAATGTTCTTGTATGTAAAATTGGACAAACTATTAAAAATATGATCAATTAACAATCAGCATAAATTCAACAATCTAAAAGTGTGTTATAAGGGATAAATATATTTTCATTTTAATTAGTAAAAAGGTTTTATAAGATGTATTCTTATTCAAATTATTTTCAATTATGATATGTCATAATAGTAAAAAAAATTAAATAATTTCAATATTCTTCTGTTATAATGATATTTCAAGTAAATTAATTTAAAATCATTGAATAATTATTGTATGTTCTGCTTTGGTTCGGTTTAACCACCTTCATGAAAAATGATATAAATTTATATCATAGATTACTATAATAATTTAATTTATCAAAATACATGATTTAAATATGTAAATTATTATTTTATTTTAGATCATTAATTTTAATGTAAATATCTAACTCGTTATTTAATATACAATCATCCATTTTTGTAAAATCACTGAAACATTCTCGTCATTATTTTCAAATTTAATGATCATAACCAAAACACCAATAAAATGGAATTATAAAATTATAAATAATTATAAGACCTCAATTATTGAACCTAGGATCTTGTAATAATGGTTTTTAGTAGAATAATGAATAAATAAACCACTATTATGGTACTTGTTCAAAAATGATGAGGATAACTCACACCCAATACCAAAAATAGATAACATCTAACTAATATTGATATAAATAATAATTATAAATTAATATTATTAATAGTTATTCAATTTAAACTAGTTATAAAATAGGTTGTTAAGATATTTTTTATTGGAAGGTATATCATATTTTGAAAATACAGAAATTAAGGTAAGGGTTTGAGGTAACTAAATTTTTACTGATTGGGTTATAGTATTTCTTATTGAGAAACATTTATTCCAAGCCAGATTTATTCATCCTAATGATTACTTTTTATTTTTTCCCTTATAATTTTATATAGTTTTATATTTCTCACTTATGACAACATTATCAAATGATTCTTACCATAATGATTATATTTTTAGTAAGGATTGTTTTTCTCAAATTTAAATTCCTTAAGACATGATGATATTATAAACCATGTTTTAAATTATATGGTATAATTACTAATTCTGTGATATTTTATATCATAATTATCTCTTTTTATTGAATTTTTTTCCCATATGACTAATATTTCACAGCATATATTATTTCATATGGTGTATCCAATACCCTATCAGAATAATTTATAATGAATTTATATCTTTTTATTGTATATATATATATATATATTTATAATGGTATCCCTCTCACGTTGTTTTGATTCTTACATTATCATTATATTAATGGTGTTTGTAACTAAATATTATTTCATTGAGATATGATTCATATTCACCAAATTTTCCCTCTATATAGTGTATATGTTGGACATGAATTGCATTCTCAATAATCTCAAAATATTTTCCTCTAGGGTAATAAAATTGTGGAAATCCATCACCCCTTATTCCCTTCCAAATCATCCTCGGTTATAGGAATTTTTTTATTCTAATGCATTTACACTACAAATAACCTATTTTTCATTAGATTGTTTGAAATTAATTTATGTAGATAGAAATAAATTGATTGATTGGGTAAATTATTTACATAACTATATGTAATTACTCTACATTTTATTTTGAGAGAAGCTTACACAGAATTTTGTTCCGTTAATTAATTTGGGAAATATTAACAATCTCTATACCTATTATTTCAAAATGGATATTTTTTAATTAAGAGGAAATGTTGGATATATATTTTATATTTTATTCATTCATTCTTAAAATTATTGAAATAGACATAGTAGATATGGGTTGGACCTAGTATTGATATCCCCTTGATGCATCGATAGAAATCATTAGAAAAACTATCTTTGGTATTTTATTGAATAACTTCCTAGAATAAAATATTTCCTAGACATGCTTCCAAGATGGTTAGATCATGAAGTTTATGAACCTGATTCCTTTGCATAGGGCATGGAATTTTCTTCATAAATTTGTGAGTTTAAACTATAAAGAAATAATTATTATCCATTTTAAATTTTCATTTAAATTTTTTCCATGCATATATTATGTTTTTAGATTCATTATATTAAGGTATTTTTTTGGTTATGTTTTCTTATAATATTATTTATCTTCATATTATTATTAGTTATGATAATTGATTTTTATTTCTTTTTTATACCCATATTAATAAATTGAGCTCACCCTCTTAATGTTTCTATTTACCTATATTATTTAGAAAAGTATTACATATGATATTTCTAGGAAAGTTACCTGTTTTATGAATATTTATGTAGATGTTGAAGACTTATTATTGATTGGGTAGTTTTTATATAGTGGTAAATATCTCTATTTGTTGAGAAATACATGAGAATTTTTAGTTAAAAGTTTTTTCTTAACTCTCTAAAACTCTAAACAAAAAAGTAAATTTGAATGTATGTGACTCAATATTTATTCGTTAAATAGTAATTATTGATGCTTAATTTTGTTTCTTCATTAATTTAGAAGATAATATATAAATAAGGTTCTTATTCCCATGTAATTTTGGGATCACAGGTCTAGGGAATCCTATAGTTACTATCAAATGAGGGTTTAGAAAACATTAGAGTATATTATGTCATCAGTGGAGGTTAATTTAAGAGTTATGAATCCCATAATGGGATGATTATTAAAATGTTATAATTATTTGAAAATTATAGGTATCCTTTCTGTTAAATGAGGTAATACTGATTATTTTTTGGATTAATATAAGATAAATTTAGTGAAAACCTAAGGATAAGGATAATTGATTAGACTATTTCCCAAATAACATCCCAAAATTTTAGTAATGTAGATATTATGTTGTTTTTCAAGAAATTAAATCCCTATATGTATAATATAAGTTCATATAGGTTCTAGAATAGATGTAAATAGGGGTAATAACTGTGAAAAGGGTAGATTATATATTAAATTGATCTCCACCCAGTTCATGAAAATGAGGCCAAACCACTAAAAATGTTTCGAACTCCCATAGAATGTGATTTTTTTTTAAAAACATAATCATTAATAACCATTATAAAATATTTATATATGATATTAACAAACAAAATTTTTAAACCTAAAAAATATGTACATGGGTAAAAAATTATTGAATAGAGAGAGATTTTGGTTGATCTGAATGTATCATATCTGAAAATGAAGGTTACATAGTGGAATCCATATTAATATTGAAATTTTCATAATTATATTTTAGATATGATCATAATTTTTTTTGTGTTTTGCTGAAATAGTTAACTGACGATTAAGTAGGAAGGCATAGATCTATCAACAAAAAAAATTATAACAGAATAATCGATAATAATTTATTAGTTTTAGATATTAGTATATTCTTATTATGATGGAAAAAATGTGTTTTTTAGTCTTGAATATGGTAGTGATCCTGATATCTTAAAAAATATAAATCACAATACTGTTAGCTATTTTTATCAGTGATTGATATTTATCAATGTTTTTATCTTAAATTTTTAATGTTTTTATGATTATCTAAAACTTGTATGGATTGTTATTAATAAGATTTGATTTAATGGTGTTGAAATATATATTAATTGTAACTAATAACCATAAAATTAAATGTTATGGAAAATTTATATTTAGGGGAAAACTATTGAATAACACATGATTGATAGATGAAAATCCCATATCTTTAACATGTGTTAGATGTTAAGATTATAAAGGGTTCATTGAATTTTGAGAAGTTAAGTTTGATTGTTCTGGTAACTATAGGATTGATAATTCATTAATGATTACTTTGGTATTTTTTTAAGTTTTCTAGTGTGTGATCTTATGACCAAAAGATAAATACCTTTTATTATTAAATATAGTGTTAATTTATATAATAATATATGTAAGAATTATGTTATGATTCCATATATAATCATATAGTTTTAGGAATGGTATAATTTTGAGAATATGTGATTAGGGAATATACATATGTTCATATATGATTGAATGAAATATTAATGTTTTTTCTTAAAAACATAATAAAAATAATGTGACCTAAGAGAGTAATGTATAGGTATTATTAGAAGTTATATCTTAAATTATATATGTGTTAAAAATACTATCACAAAATTTAATTAGTAAGTTATAATTAATGTTTAGTGGATGAAATTTTTTAAAGGGGTAGAATGTAACACCCATAAATGTTAAATTAAATATTCCTTTAAGGTTTAATATGTTCAATAGTGTGTTATTAAAGAAACACCAAAAAAATAGAGGAACAATATATAACCATTAAAATGCTTCAATAGAATTATAGGGAAAAATATAAATAAGTATTTTATGAAATATATGTTTAAATAAAAAATAAATCTCACTATCAATTATAAGGAATTGAAATATTATTTTATTTTATTTAAATAACTAACAAAACTAATTTATACTTTGTAGTGTAAAATTTCTTAAAGTTGATTTTTTATTTTAAAATAAATATATTATAGATAATATATATTAATGATATGAATAATATATTATCACAAATTTGATTAATAATTGATAGAATATAATTATTTTCTAAATAATATTTCAAAATATATTTTTATCATTCTATTCTAATGACATAATTATTATTTTTATACTAAATTATATTATTTATAGTGAATAACTACTGATAACCATGTTTTATTAATCACAATGGAAAAATGAAATTTGATTATGTGATTGGACTACCTCCTTAGTGAAGTTTCATATTTTGTTTTCCTTAACAATTATACATTACTGAACCAAATATTGAATTTAATAAATTTGTGTGATATTTTTAAGATATTTTCTATTCTAAAATGGAAAAACATATTACACAACTCTATCATTATTTGGAAAATAAAATATTCCAGATATGCACATGTGTGTACTACCACCTCCCTTAAATAATTGGTTCTTATTTTTTTCATTTCATAACTTCATTTCACATATAGTTATGATAATTTATTTAAGGGATATATATGTTTTTTATGAAAATTTTATTTTTCTACAAATATTAATTCGATAAAAATTTTAGAATATTATTAATAAACAACTATGGTAAATTAAACTTTACAAAATATTTTTCTAATTTAAATGAAAACCAATCAGAGACCTCCGTTCAGTTCAAAATGGGGTGTTCTTCCTTGGCATGACTTAAAATGAGGAGGTGCTAGAATCTCTGACTGCCACACTGAGCGGGGCTTCTATAAATAAGAGTTTAATAAATAAAATTAGGTTTATCCCCTAATTATCTCTCTTTATCTCTCAACAAGGCCTATCTACCCTCTTTGTATCATCCTTCTATTGATGATTCCAGAACAGATCATCGGCGGATCGAAGAAAAAATGAGGTGAACGTGTTGGAAACATTGATCAGATCATTTTGAGGTAGGATTTCATCTACTTTTGAGTTCTAATTAAATTTTTAATTTTAAAATTAGTTTGTTATTAAATTGTTTCATCATTTTTATTATCTTCATAAATGGACACACTAACACGATCATCGATACATGCTCTAATATTGTTTATTTTTTGTTTTCTTCTTCATTTTTCATGGATTTCATCATAAATGTTATTCGACACATCAAAATATCAACATATCACTATGCAGAAGATGGAATTGTGAAGATCCTCTCTCGGGGATTCCAAAACTGGTCGCGTAATAATTTTCAAGTGATTAGTGTTTCTACGGTGGTCTGTGGAAGAGATCACTGGAACAAGGACATATAGTAGAGGTGGCATGCGGCGACCTCAAAGGGAAGCACGGTGGAGTTGCCATATAGGCGAGGCCGTAGTGGGGTCTGGCACTGGTGCAACTGGCCATGAGGTGATGTCCAGGATGGTATCAAGGTGGTGATCTGGGGTTCTGAGGCAAGACGATGGGCTGATGTTGGAGGGCTCTAGTGGAGTGAGGTCCTGGTGGGTTTCTGAGGTGACTGGTGCAAGGGAGGATGGGAGAGGGCTGGTGTTGTGGCACGGCTAGAGGCCAACGAACCAATTACTGGAGGCACTGTCGCGGTCATGCCTGGAAGAGCACAGGGTCATGGAATGTGGTTGGAGACTAGGTGGTAGTGACCTGCGTGGTGCGGGTCACGTGTTGACGAAGGGGGCATGTGGGGTCCCAAGGTGGACCGCTGGTCCAGCTGGCCAGTGGGGATACAGTGCATCGGGTCGGGTCAGCGATTGTCAGGCTGAACCAGAAGAAGGTGGTTCGTGCCATGGTAGGATGGGCCATGGGCTGGTGATGTGAACCAATCCAGCTTGGGGGGGATAGCCCAGGTGGATGAGTCCAACCTGTTTGGGCCAGACCGACCCAAATTGGTATAAAATACCTTCAAATGCCCTTGTCTCCTAAACGGTGTATCTGATTAACCTGTTTTCTATGCCCACACATCCCTCTCAACGAGACAGTCCCTTTTAGAATAGTTCAGGAATTTTTTTGTTTTGGTCTTGAGACTTAGTTAAATGTAATTCTTCAGTTTAAATAATAGTAATAAAATTATTATTATTATGAAATCTTGTAACAGACATATCTTTTTAACTGAATGTTTGTTTGACACATCGTCAATGGTGGAACGACCCTAGTGTTTGTGTGGAATTATCAATACTATCCTAAGGAACTTAAACTAAAGATGATGTGTGGGGCCCATGAGGCCTGTTTTGCAAATTTTGTAGTGAAATACATCATTTTCACTAATTATCTATTTTGGATGAACGATTATTCCATCTCGTAGGGATCGCAATTACATGATCCGTGTAATTTGTTTCTGGGCCGAGGCATACACCCCATGTGATGTTTCTCAAGATAAATATAGTGACCTATTACTTTTCCATCGAATATCCATTTGTGTCCATTAAATAGTTGATCTTACATGTTTTTTCGCAAGGATCACTATGGTGAAATCTTTTCAGACGTGTGGAGCCTTATTCGCAGTCTCATTAGATGTGGAAAAATAAAAGGAATAATGGTGGAATATCCATCTATTGTGATTGAAGAGAACCCACAACTTGGGTCATCTTCCACTGTTATGATATTAGAGAATATTTATGAAGATATGTAGTCAAATATTATGGTCCATTGAGGAGGTCTGTCACCAAAGTTACATTTTCGACCCTCTAGACTAATGATGAGCATTGTGTGCTCGTCGACCTTTTGACTAGACATGTCATGTACTCTGGGATTACACTGGCATTTATAGGGGTAATTTTTCCCAATTTATTGCCCAAGAATGGATAGGTACATGGAAAAACAATGAGGCGGGGCCATATGATGTGTGGGCCCCACAAACATCGCATACTACTTTACAAATATTATCTCTCATATATCTTTCTTTTGGACTCAAATTTTGGACTGTGTGTACCCTATCCTTAGTGTTTTTTCACAAAGAACCTGATGATTCCATCTATAGTGGCTTCTGAGATGCATTGCGAGATGTTCCGGGAGTGAAGCTTATATGGGGTGGCACCAGATATATGTGGTGGTGTTCTTCCCAATATACACCATCCAGTGGGGAAGGCTCGTGTACCTAAATTCTTTTTTGAGATGTACCATCTAACAGGGGTGACAAGTGTTTCTATGTGAATTTGGGAGAGGTACCATCTAGTAGGGATTTCTAGTGTTCCTTAGTGATTTTCTAAGAGGTTCCATCCAGTTGGAATATCCAAACTTCCTCAGTGATTTTCTGAGAGGTACCATCCAGCAGAGATGGCCATAGTTCCTCAATGTTTTTTTGAGAGGTATTATTCAGCAGGGATGGCCATAGTAGTTCTAGGTTAACCTTCATCTTGATGGGAAGTGGTCCCTAATGGAAGTTCCATGTTTACCTCAATATATGCAGGGAAGTGGTCCCCATTGGCATTTTTGGGTTTACCTACCATTGGGTTGGGATGTGGTCCCCAATGTTAGTTCTGGAATTACATATAGTTAGGCGAGGAAGTGGTACCAAATGGTAGTTTTGGGCTTCTCCCCAGCCCGGATGGGATGTGGGTCCCCGTCGATAATCAGAGTGGAATCCCCCTGACACACTATGGTGTGGGTCCTCTATAATGAATATCATAGTGGAATCCCCCTGGAACACTAGGTAGTGGGTCCTATACTATAAGTTTTTGGTCCCTCAACTATGCAGAATAGTGACGATATGTGGCTAACATACCTTTGGATGCACCAGAAAGAGGGATTATTTCCCCAACGAGATGCATCCTTATGACGCAACCCTAAAAAATCCTGACCACGAGACTGTGTCACCCAAAGCATATAGTATTGAGGTGTGGTGATTGATTCCCTTTTAATTTCAGTTCCAAGATAATTCAGGGGATATTAAGAATTATTGGTGGTTGCATCTAGAACTGTTGGCTACTCTCTTTTCCAAGGCTAAGATATGAGTTGTAGATCCCCTTACTCTTTCTTATGGGTTTCTTTGACTGAGCATATATATATATATATATATATATATATATATATATATATATATATTCTATTTTTGGTACCCACTACTTGGGTTTTTGGATAATCTCTTTACAGGAGAGAGGAATATTTTTTGGGTATGCCACATGATTTCCATGTCTAGCTTCTCCTGGTTGGACGAGTCTACTCTCCTCCTATAGGTAGTGAATACTCAATGGAAAGCTTATCTTATCACTGTTTCTAGATCATTGTTCTTGTATGATATTACTTCAATATCTCATTGGGTTGAGATATGATATTTTTACAATACCATATTCTATATGTTTTTTCCCTCTTCAATGCGTATATTGATGCTCCCTTGAGGCATCAGTGCATCCTACTGAGTAGTTTCATACTCACCCATACTTGGGCTTTTCCTGCACTTTTTTGAACCTTGTAGATGAAAGAAACGTTGAACATGGCTTTATAGGAGGTATGGATATATTTTTATTGGACCACATGCGGTGTTCGTGACTTGGGTTTCTGGAGTAGGGCTCTCCCAACTATTTTACTTTTCCACCTGTTGTTGGGTTGTGGCACTTTTCGAGTTGGTCATATATATTTCCCCTTTACTTTTTACTTTACTTATTTGCACATGTACTATTTAGAGGTTGATATATGTTTTTGGTTTGTATATTTATAGCAGGGATGTATCTTTTGTTCCTTTCCCTCTACACTTTTCATTGGGTTGGTTGTATGTGTGTGTACAAGTTCTTAGGCAAAGTCCTCCCTGATTTTTTTGTACCTTTGGCGCTAGTTTCCATCCCCTGGATTATGGAGGCAGTCTTGGGTTAGTTACGGTTTGAGCCCTGACATGGGTCGGGTCATGGAAAAGTGGTATCAGATGTGGTTCGACCCTTGGGACGTGGTTCAAGCGTTTCCCTAAAAATGTCTTGTTTAGGTTTAAGTAAACAGTTACAAAGAGTCTTGAGAGAGGCTCTCAGACTTGGGAGTCTAGTGATGGTATGGGCAGCAGATGTATCCATTCACGATGACCTGGATTACCCACTTGTAGACTCAGAACCTTGAGACACTTATTGTAGGGAAAATGGTACATGCATCATATAGGATCCATTCATTTTCTGTCCTTCTTGAGTCAGCTCCCCCATTGTTTTTTTTTGTTTTATATATGTGCTCATCTGACCGTAGTACTTCTTGATAACATTCATGACATTTCCATGACATCATATATCCAGAATATTAGTTCTGGTTCATGATGAAGATCCTGCGAATAATGAGGCCTCAATTTAGGACCCATCGGGTGATCTTATTCCTCTTTGTGGGTAGGTAGAAGCACCTCCACCTATTGAGCAGTATACAGCCTCGGTATAGTATGCTGGGGAAGTACACATGGTGAACACACTTCATGAGTTCCAATGATAGAGATTGCTGAGGTTCTATAGTGAGACAGACCCTCAGGCAGTAGTGGCTTGTTTAGAGTCGGTGGTCTGCCACTTCAATATTGCACGAACACCGACATATTAGATGATGGATTTAGTAGTTATCCTTTTCCATGGAGCATCTGGTCATTAGTGAAGCTTTGTTACCCATGTAAATGATGAGTCAGTAGTCTTGTTGTATGAATTCTAATATTTGTTCTGTGAGGAGTACTACCCCTCATGCTTTCAAATGGTTCAACTTTAAGATCTCCTTCAATTTTAGCCAGGAGGGATGATTGTGACTGAGTGTGCGACTAGGTTTATAGACCTTTCACACTACTCTCTAGACATGACCCATAATGGCTACTTCTGGGCAAAGATTTTTGCAAGGGGAATCTACATATATATCTTTTATATCATTGTACCATTGTGAATCCCCACCTATGTCAGGGTTCTGGAGTAGGTGTTGGTGATCGAGATCTTCCTGTAAGAGGGATTCCATACAGTAGGTTGAGGTAGTGGGCGCAATAGAGATGAGACATCTTCAGTATCTACTAGACATCGATCAACAAGATCTCAATGTAGGAGGCCTCCAAATAATTGGTCTTAGGTATATATTCGTATGAGGCTAAGATAGCACAGAACTCAAGGATAGACTGGGGACAATTGGTGTTATGCTTAAGAAAGGTGAGGTCACATGGAACAAGACTGGCTGACTAGCTGTGCAAAGAATACTAGGTAAGAAGCTAGTGGACCACCACAATATAAACAACATCGTGATCAGGGTGGTCCCCAAAGAGGTGGTGCTGGAATAGGAGCAGGAGAAGCTGGAAGTGGGGGATGAAATTATGAGGTCTTTCCACCACCACCAGGTTTCCCTTGTTAGGATTAGGAAGCTGACAGCTGGTACCATGGATAGCTGTAAACTTTGAATTCGTAAGATCCTATAGAGGACAAAATTATAAGAGGTACACTGTTTTTATTTTCTATGTTTTGTAGTATAACTTGTTAGGAACTGTGTGAAGTACTCTTTTCTCACTTCCACTTGCTTGAGGTTTTACCAGGGTGATGTGGGGCGTTAGTCTGGCCCTGGGTCGGTGTTTTTCATCATATCTTCGATTGCATGAGGAAGAAGGGCCCTTCCCCCTCCAAGATGCATTTTTGTGATGTGAGTAAAATCATGGAGGGGAGTTAGTGCCACCCAATGAGTATTGTATCAAGGTGGGATGGATGATTCCTTCATACTTGTGAATTCGTTATGGGGTTGTGTAGAGGAGTTTTGGAGTAGGTCCTGGCATTACCAGTGGGATTTTTATTCTTGACCTATTTTTTCTTGAGATTCCACTAGTGGGATCGATATAGTTCCTATTTTTGGGATTACTCTCCTCCCAATAGGGTAAAATAATCCTAGGGTTTGTCATGTTCTTTCTGGTTCTAGCCTCTTGTAGTTAGATGAGATTATATACCTTCCCTACTTGTTTCTACCTTGTGTTCTCAATGTTCATTCTTTATACTACAGTTATCAAGTATAGGTTGAGGTGATAGAGACCCCATGAATAGAACAACATGACTCGCTATCTGGCCATTTAATTGGTAGTATTTTCCCTAATAATGTGGTGATGCTACCTTTTGGGAGAGTGCTTCATAGTTACAGCAGACCACCAAAGTCTCTAGTATGTCTTCACCCCGAGAGACTTGAAGCTGAGTTGGCGATGCTAGTTTAACATCCAATAGGACTACAAATTCGAGATAGTCTATATGTTGGGATTGGGAAATGTCGTAGTATATTCCTTTAGTAAGAAGTATTAGGGCCACCTGGTATGGAATTTTTCATAGTAGTTATCCTCCCTAGAGCTGACCCTAGTAGAGTAGGAGGGTACAAGATTTCTTTAGTCTATGGTGTAGACTCATTCGCTTCCCAAGCATGTAAGAGAGTCTTGGTTATGAGAGATTAACTATGAAATATTATGTGACTAGATATCCTTGGTTGTTTCACCATATCACAATTCTAAAAGGGGGAATCAAAAGACCTTTTTGTAGGGAAAAACGGTGATTCCAGTCGTGAGGAGGTATTCAGCCGGGGAGGCAAACTTTTCCCTAAGTTTCTTTGAGCCTTTTGGGACTATGAAAAGAGATGATGAGTTTTCATACTACCATTCCCAACCCCCAATAGATGGAGTGGGTGAACGACGTGTCCCATGTGTATAATATGAGAAGATATGTGCATGTATATAGGTACACCATGGATAGAGGTGGACCTTATGAGGATGATTCATCCCTTCGGTTTGTGTTCTGTTCCAGCATGGAAACATGTAGGTTTTCCTGGGAATGGGAGATCCAGTTGTGATATTTTATCCTCGTTTTTTCACTAGTTTTTCTTTTTGGGGATGAAAATCATGAAATATAGAATCATGTATAGACTCATTTCTCTTCTTGTAAAACATTGAAACTTTTCTTGGAATATTTCCAATTTTAGGTGCTGACACGGACTGAAATTCCAAGGTCCGATGTGCCCAAAATAAATTATAAAAAAATGGTATGTATATTTTATACTATGCACACAATGGAAATAGGATATCTAATAAATAATATATTGTATCCGAAATTTGAGTCCACAATTGAGTCTGGAATGTGGCATTTACCCAAAGAGGGGTATAACTTTTTTCAATGTGGGACTTCTGTGAGAAAAGTAATCCAGGGAAAATCATAAATAAAATAAATAAATATAATTACTTTACCCCTAACGTGGAGTCAAATAAATTTCTAATGGAGACTCAGATTGGAAATATGAGAAATTTGTTGACTTCAGAATGGGGTGTTTTTCCTAAGCATGACATAAAATGAGGAGGTGTGGGAATTTTGGACTACCGTGCCGAGCGAGGCTTCTATAAATAGGAGTTTAATAATTAGAATTAGGTTTAGAACCAAATTGTCTCTCTATATCTACAAATAACCTCTCCCACTCTCTATCATACATTCTTTGATGAATAAATAATGGATCAATGGTAGATCGAAGCAGAAGAAAGGTGAACGCATTGGCGATGACGATCAGATTGTTTCAAGATGGGATTTATTCTACTTTTGAGTTCCGATTCAAGTTTTAATTTGAAAATTGGTTCATTGTTAAATAGTTTCATCGTTTTGATTATCATTGTTGATGGTCTCACTAACATATCCATCGATCCATGCTCAGATCCTATCTATTTTGGTTGTTCTTCGTCGTTCTCTATGGTATTCATCATAAATTGTATTTGATTCATCAAAACATCACCAGATCATTGTGTGGAAGCTGGCATTATGAATATCCCATACCAATGATTCCAAAACTAGTCTTGGAATAATTTTGAGTGATCAGTGTGGTTGCAGTGGTCTGTGGAAGGGACCACCATAGCAACGCCGGGCGACGGCAGCGCGCGATGGCTGTGGAGGTCGGCACGGCGGAGCGGCCCCGAAGGTGAGGTCGGAGTGGGGTCTGATACTGGTGTGGCTGGACGTGCGGCAGCATATGATATTGTGTTGAGGTGGTGAGTTTGGATGTTGAGGAAAGATAGTGGGATGACGTTAGAGGGTGCCGACGGAGTGGGGTTTAGGATGGTGTCCATGGGGGTTGGTGCAAGGGAGGTTGGGAGTGGGCTGGCCCTGTGGCACAACTGGAGGCCAACAGACTAGCTGCTGGAGGAACCATTTCGATCAAGCTGGGTAGAGCACGGGGTTGTGGCTGATGACTGATGACCATGAGACAATGATCTAAGCGGCATTGGTCGTGTGTGGACGAAGGGGGCATGTGGGGTCCCGTGGTGGACCGTCGGGTCAGCAGGCCAGTGGGGTTTCAGTGCATTAGGTTGGGCTGGTGACAGTCGGCTCGAACTGGAAATGGGTTGGCTAGGCCATGAACTGACGATGTGGATCGGGCCAGTTGGGGTGGGTTGGCCCAAGTGGACCGGTCCAGCTAGTTTGGGTCGGACTGGCCCAGATTGGTCTAAAATGCTTTCAGACGCCCTTATCTCCTAAATGGCGCATCTGATTGACACACTGTCTATGGCCACACATCCCTCTCAATGAAGTGGAAATTTTCATACCATTTCAGGACTTTTAAGTTTGATATCGAGACTTTTATAAATGTAATTCCTAGGTTTAAATAATAATAATAATAATATAATTATTAATAAATCTTGTAATGGACCTATCTTCTAAACGGAACATCTATTTGACACGCCATCAGTAGTAGCACGACCTTGGTCTTTGTGCGGAATTTTCAAGACTTATCTTGGGTTCTTAAAATAAAGATGAGGATCAGGCATCATGAGGTTTGGTTTTCACATGTTGATGTGAAATGAAACTTTTTCAATGGTCATCCATTTTGGATGAATGAGTAGTCCATCTCGTGAGTTTTTCCATGGGGATCACAATGGAACAATCCGTATAATTTGATTCAAGACTAAGGTGTGGGCACCACGTGACACTTATCCAGATAAATGCTACAACATGTTACTTTTCCTTTAAATATCCTTTTAGGGGAATTAAATAGTTGATCGTGCATGTTTTTCTGCAAGGATCTCCATGGTGCAATCTATTGGGACATGTAGAGCCTTATTCGCGGTCTCCTTAAATATGGAAACATGAAAGGAATAATGGGGTAAGATCCATCTACTATGTTTGAAGAGAACCCATGACTTGGGTTAGCTTCCACTGTTGTGAGAGTTAATAAGGTGTATAAAGAGATGTGATTAAATTTCTTAGGCCTTTGAGGAGGTGTGTTAGCAAAGTTATGTTTTTTACCCTCCGGACTAAAGATGAGAGTTGTGAGTTCGTCTGACTTTTGAATAGACATGACATGTACTTTAGGAGTTAACTAGAATGTCTAAGAGTACTTGTTCATAATTTAGTACCTGAGAATGGATAGGTACATGACCAGATGAAAAGGAGGGTCCACAAGACGTGTGGGCCTCACATGCACCGTGTACTACTTTAAAAATCTTATATCTCTCGTATCTCCTTATTTTGGACTCGGATTTTGGCATACATGTAGCCTATCCTTAGTTTTTTTTCATGTAGAATGCGACAATGCCTTCTATAGTGGCTTTTGAGATGTGATGTGATATGTCCTGGGAGTGACATCTCTCTGAGGCAGCATCAGATGACTACAATGTCATTCATCCTAATAAGTACCATCTAATAGGGGTAGCCAATGTTCCTCGATGCTTTTCTGAGAGGTACCATCTAGAAAGGATGTCCAGTGTTCCTTAGTTCTTTTCTAAGAGGGACCATCCATTAGGGATGTCCAATGTTCCTCAATGCCTTTCCCAGAGGTACTATCTGGAGGGGATAGCCAGTCCTCCTCAGTGGTTTTCTGAGAGGTACATCCAGAAGGGATGGTCAATGCTCCTCAGTGCTTTTCCGAGAGTTACAATCCATCAAGGATGGATAGAGTAGTTTTCTTTTTACCTCTAACATGGCTGGGAAGTGGTCCCCGGTTGATGTTTTGTGTTTACCTCTAGATGTTAAGTAATGTTTTCCTTGATGTATGTTTTGGGATTACCTAAAGTTGGGATAGAAAGGGGTTGCGGATGGTAGTTCTGAGGTTACTTCTAGTTGGGGTGAGATGTATTCCTCGATGGATGTTTTTGGCTTCCCTCCAGAAGGGTTGGGAAATGGGTCCCATAAACAACTCTTGTTGGGAAGTACCCTCAAGATGGACTATCAATAGGTCCTTGTCGACTATCAGAGTGGAATCCACCTAACACACTAGGGTGTGGGTACTCGAAAGTGACTATCAGAGTGGAATCCCCCTGACACACATGGGTGTGGGTCCTCAACTATGATTTTGTGGTCCCTCGGATTTGCGGAATAGTGATTATATGTGGTTGGAATACCTTTAGACTCATGAGATAGAGGGATTCTTTCCCCACTAAGACGCATCCTTGAGGCATGACATAAAAAACCATGAGGGTGAGACAATTCCACCCATAGTGGATAGTATCAAGGTGCGGTGATTGAGTCCCTTTGACTTGTAGTTCAGAGAAAACATGTGGGATGCTAGGCATCGATGGTGATTACTTGTGGAATGGTTGGGTACTCTATTTTCCTTGGTTAATCAATGAGATGGGCATCTACATAGTCTCTCATTTGGGTTTCTTTGATTTAGTATATATATATATATATATATATATATATATATATTCTATTTCCAGTACCTACTCCTTCATTTTTTGTATTCTACCCTTCCAGGAGAGGTGAAGACGCGTAGGGTATACCATGTGCTTTCACTGTCTATTTTATCATGGTTGGACGAGTTTACTCTCTAGATATATATAGACAATACTCAATGAGAAGTTCATCTTCTCACTGTTTCTAGATCCTTGTGCATGGATGATATTACATCATTATATTTTTGGGTTGAGCTGTGATATTTTACTTTAAATTAGTATTTATACTTCTCCCCTATTCAGTAAATCTATTAATTCTAACTTGAGTATTTAGGGAATCCTACTAAGTTTTTTTTATATTCAGCCCTTCTTGGGCTTTTCTTGCACTTGGTGTGCCCTTGCATACGATGGAAAAGTTGATCGTGACTTCAGAGGAGATAGGGATACAGAGTTCATGGACTTCATGTGGTGGTTGTGACTTGGGATTCAAGATATGGGATCTCCTAGTTGTTTTATATTTCCACATGTTTCCAGGTTTTTGCACTTTTCTGGTTGGGCATGTATTTTTTTCGTTTACCATTCATCTTACTTCTCTGTACTTGTACTGTTTAGTGGTCAATGCATGTCTGTGGTTTATATATTTATAGAAGTGATAACTATTTTTTTCCTTTCCCTATGAACATTACAATGAGTTGGTTGCGTGTGTGTACAGGTTCTTAGGAAAATTCCTTCATGAGTTTTTTGTTCCTTTGGCACTAGTCTCTAGCCCCTGTCCTATGGAGGTAGGATTGGGGTAGTTGTGGCTCGAGCCCTAGAATTTGTAGTGTCATGACACACAAAATGTTTATAACACTTTATTCCCTCATATGTAATTCATAAACATACTTTTCTCCATCTAATGGTTTTACTGTATCAAGAAATATTATTCTTTGTGTTATTCTAACCAATTTTCAGGGCTCATGTTTGTCTCTTTCTAAGATAATATATACTTCACACATTAGTTTTTGATGTATATGTTTCATCCTACACCTTATGGATAGTGTTCCCATATCATTTAGGAATATATTACTATTTCAAACCCTACTTGATATGTAAGATATTTTTTCCATGGATATTGATTTTTCTTGATTCATAAACAAATACTCCATCTTTTTTTATAAGGACACAACCCATTCATGACATTAATGTGTCACTACATATTTAAAACAATTTCTTTAATGAAACTAACTCCAATGTTGGTTCATAAAAAAATTATCCTCTATATCACCTAAAATAATTATTTACAGACCCTTGACCATGTGAATGTATCTACCTTACTAGTCAACTTGGTTAATGGGATGGCCATATAGGAAATTTTTTAAACCAACCACTATTAATAACATGTTTGACGAAGGAAACTATGTATCTCAATTATATCTTCTGTTGTAGGTCCTTCTTTGAAATAACTTATCACAAAAAGGATCAATATATATTCTATATATGGATAAAATATGTATATGAAAAGAAAATTCATGGATCCAGAAACTCACGTGTAATGAATATCCCATATATTAATTTTCATTGAGGGTCTTTAGAATTATTTTTCAGTAATTCTAATTATCAACATTGATTTTATAATATATCATGATATCATAAATAAATACCACTAAGAAGTTGTCATGATCATCATTTAATTCTCTATTACTATAGTCCTCACAAATAGAAGGTGAATTTTTTCAATCTGAAGTTCATTACAAGATACTCATAATTTCCATACCATGTATGAAATTCTATCATGGGAATATTATCCTACTTACAGCATAATTGATAACAATCAAAGTGAATATCTATCATTGATAAATATTATTATCTTCGAATTTGATTAAATTAGTCATTAATGTGTGGTAATGGATAATTTTTCATCATTGTCATGGTATTTATATCCTTGTAATCAATGCACAATATCATAGACTGATATCTCTTTACCAAAAGTAAAAATATGTTTCCCCATTGTTAAAAACTAGGTTGTATAAATCTATTATCAGAGAACTCATATACTTGATTAATCAACTGTATCAACCCCATGAATTCTTAGATTTAGGTTTTTCATTAGGGATGAGTTTAATGGAAAACTCTACTTTATACTTAGGTGGATGACCAGGTAATTAATTTGAAAATACATTATTGTATTTTTCTGTAATGGTTAAATAACCAATTATTATTACATCCTTCCCATATTTATATAATGTTTTATCCTTATCTTCTCTAATAATTTAATTAAACTGGTCTATTAAAGGTGGGTATAGAAAATACACAGTATATGAAGGCTCTACATTGAAAATAAGTTTTTTCATTCTCGTTTATAAAAATTAATTTTGTTAACATAGAAATAAATTTATGAATTGTACATTGAGTGATAATCCACTCCAATGATTATAAAAAAGAACCCATTTTTAAACTAATAAGGCTACCAAAAAGTTATATCTATTAATCTTAATATATTTTGATCAGTAAATCATCATTATAATATGATTCACATGATGTGTATTTATTGAAAAATCCATTTTTGTAGTGTTATAGGATGATTCAATGATATAAAAAAATATGAATTACATAGAGGAATGTGTATATATGAATTCAAATGACGAATCAACTATAATTGATATTAGGATAAATGTACCAGTGATCATGTAATTCTATACAACAACCATAAATACAATTATCAGATAATCTCGACTATACTCCCTTAGTATTTCTAATTTAAATTCCCATAAGGATTGATGAAATTGTTTTATTACTACCCCACTCTTTTAGGTTTAATCATTAAACTTGAAAAAAAATTATTTCCATTACATTCATGATATTTATCGGATTTTTATTTTCAAATAAAATAGAATCATATTCCCTTAAAAAATTTCCATATGTATTTCTTTACACACTTATTACTTATGGGGAATTTCACCCCTTGGTTTCTCCCTTTTCCAGGTCATTTATTTATGTGGTTCTCATCCAAACTCTTTTCCCTTAATATCGTTTGAAGACATAAGTCTTAGAGAACACATTTTCTATCATAATTTTACATGATTTTATGTCCTTGTATGCTAAAAATTTATGAGAGACTAACTCCATTTCAAGGATTGATATTATCCCATCTAAGAAATGGTCAATCCTACTTTATAGTCAATTTATATATTCAAAAACATTTTAATATAACATTAAATTTTTATCCTCGTACTCAGTAATATATTCCTCCACTATCTATTTGATATTGAAGAATTACCTTCCTATATCAGCTCCTTTCTCACAAGGAGTTCCTTTTTCATACAATATCACCTTAAATAAACCACATTCTTTATAATATATCCCTAATTCCCCTTTTTTCCAAATTAGTGACAACCATTGATCTATATATCCCTTCAATGGATAAACAAACATGATGGATATTTACATTTCATAACATCAAAAAAAGTGAAATATCATTTCTACAATCATGGTCTAAGTCATAACCCATCCTAGAGGGGCCTATGCATTGACTACCCCAAGCCCACCTCCAATAGGCTAGGGGTTGGTGACTAGCACCAAATTGGAATATCCCAAAAATGGGTATAATATTCTTATGTACTTATACACATGCACACATCTCCAAGACACAAATGTCGAGAAAGAAAAAACACTATGTAAAGAATGCATGCAAGACACTAAATCCAAACCAGAGTATAATAATTAAAGTATTGAAAAGTAAATAAGGCCGGAATAAAAGACCACCAAATGAAAAGAGACTATAGCCACAGGTTCATAATACTCATCCACATTAAAGCCTACCTGAACCAACCTAGAGACAATGGTGCTAGGACTGTCATCGGAAATGCTCTCAAAACAGACCTGAGCTTGTCTGGTCTTACAAGGAACTTCCTTATCCAAGTTATCCTAGAACTACATCAAAATTCATCTTGTCTACACAAGACATGACATGTGTGAGAAAAAACTCATGAAGGGGTGATTAAAACAATACTCAGTAAGATACCGTGAAACCATAAAAAAGTATCACAAAGAAGATGCCACAGAGAATACCACAAAGGAAATATACAATGAAGAAGATACCATACAATATACCAAAAAAGGGAATATAACATGAATAAGATACCACACATTATACCACAAAGGAATGTATAGTCAGTTCCTTAAATATTTACACCCGTAAACTATATATCAATAATATCCATATATAATTTCTCCAGTAAGACACATAGTCTCTATAAGGCACACATCCTCCATGAGACACACAGTCATGATAAGACACACAATCATTAGGAGTCACATAGTATTCATGAGACACATAGTATATGCGAGACACATAGTCTCCATGAGACACACGCACCCTCTATAAGACACACATTCTTTGGGAGTCACACAGCCTCCATGAGACACCCAGTCTCTATGTCACAACCATCCACAAGATTCCACTCAATGTATTCTCATTCAAGGAGAACCAACTCCTCAATCCATTATGTAATATGAAAACTTCAACAAAAACCCACATACGGTGTCTTAAAAGGACCCCCTTGTCCCATGTGTCTCAATGCGGTAGATGGTTCATCAAACTAACACACTGTTTTAAAGTTATGACCATTTGAATAAAATGGTCTGCAGACCCGGTCTGGTCGACCTGACTCGGACCGGGCCGATTCAGCCTGGCCCTGCCTCACCTAGTTTGATGGTCCTCCTAGGATGTGGCATGCTGGGCCATCTATCCCAGCCATCTTAGACCACCTATACTAGCACACTAGAGTGCGGCCCAATCCAATCCACTCGACTCACGTGGCATGTGTGTCCAGCACCATACATCTACATCCCACAATTGTGCTCCCCTCCTCAGTGGCCATTGTGTCATGTAGCTTCCACGTCCCACGGTTGGCTTCCACGGGTTCCCACACGGTCAGGCTACCATGTTCATCTAGTTCTATTGTAGTACACACAGCCAGTGTGCACTGCCTCCCCCACATGGCTATCGCCATGTGCCACTACTGGTACTGGCGTGCTAGTGGCCCCTTTTGCGGGTCAGCGCTCCCCTTTTAGTTCTTGGAAATTTGTAACAAAACCATTTATATAATCCTCATTTTTTAAGCTACACCGATCTTATCTATGTTTTATCTTTCCACCAGTCATGACCAAGAGGTTCCAATATCAAATAACTCTAAAAATGGGGGAAGGGAAAATTACCAAGAACACTAGAGGAAATAACCTTTTTCTTTGATCATATCAGCCTCAATTAATTCTCATTATATGGATAAAATAAGATCCATAATTAAAACAAAGATCTATCTCCTGTTAGAACCCCACAACAAATATCCATCTCGCAAATGATCAAACCACTGATCAACCTATTCATGGGTTGGTACATGTTTATCATAGAATTTAAGAATGGGGAAACCAAGAAGGAAAATAAATTCTATACATGGAATTTTGATAGTTAATTGATGAAAAGTGTTTTTGTTTCCATTGTTTATGTCATCCTCCAAATCTGTTGGTGCTATTATCTATGATCCTATATCTGAACCTTCGTCTTTTGTTCTATAGGATTATTTCTCCATGATTCAGAAGAAATCCAAGGTTATGGTGATAACCCTGAATTCTTGGAAAATGATTAATTAAAATAAAATGTGTTAAATCATCACTAAATAAAGTTAAATAAAATAAATCTAAGTTTATTTTATTCATAAAAATGTCCAAAAATTAATTTCCACAGTCGGACCTCACTGATCGATGTTAGGCCTCATTTAAAGAAAGCACCACATTAAAAAATCAATGGTTGTCTCATATTTCTAATCTGAGCCACTGTTTATGATTTATTATTATTTTAAAATAAAATAATTTTATTTAATTATTTTATTTATGGTTATGTCCTTAGTT
This sequence comes from Viscum album, assembly GCA_963277665.1. Classification (NCBI taxonomy): domain Eukaryota; kingdom Viridiplantae; phylum Streptophyta; class Magnoliopsida; order Santalales; family Viscaceae; genus Viscum; species Viscum album. Next base: position 845,252,215 of record OY728159.1, read on the forward strand.
ATTTTTTCTTTAGATGACCCACACCAATCAATGTTAGGTTGCACCTATAGTACAACTGCCATTCTGAGCTAAAATATTCCATCAAATTTCTGATCTGGGAACCCATTTAAAAGATATTACACTTTTAAAGTAAATTCATGTGCACGTGCTATTAAAAAGATAACATTTTTTAATGAATTTTTTTGGGCGCACCAGACCTCTAAATCGCACGTCGTCTCAGTTTCTGGTTTTATAATTTTCCTAAATAATTTTTAAAAATAAAATTGGGAAAATCTGTGTCTTTTCAGTCTCCCCACTATAGGAAATTACAGCCCCAAAATCCAAACCAAATGGATACTCAAACAAATGAGGGTATTGAGAAAGACTCTGAGCCTAATGCTCTCATTTTCTATCCTAGATATTCTCAGGAAACCATAAAACATGAACAAGAGAAATTGACAACCCATGAAGGACTGTCTCCAGTCAATCCTCAGTATCCACTAGGTACTCAGAAAAATTCACCCCATCATTGATTTCTAGATCGCCCCAATCAATGACATGAAATGGTAAATGCATGTACCTCTTCATATGTGGAATGTGGAAGACTTCGTTCAACTAATCTAACTATGTAGGTAAATCCAAGAAGTACACCGCCTCTCCAACTCAAAAAGAATCTGGAAAGGGTCGATAAAACTCAAGGACATCTTGCCACCCTCGCCCAATCTATGTAATCATCATTAAGGTGATACCTGAAGGAACATGTGTTCTCTTTAATCAAACTCCAAGGGCCTCCATCCTCTTTCATTATAAGACTTCTAATGGCTCTGTGTAGTACTCATCCACTCCTAGATGATCTGCACATTCTCTATAGTCACCTGCAATAACTCTGGTCTCATGAGTGTTGAATATCCTTGGTCCTTCCAAAAACGTTTTGACCTAAAAGGTTACTCATAAAAGGCCTTTAATAGTTTCATACCAATGGTGGAATGGTAGCTGTTGTTGTACTCAAACTCTTCCATAGGTGGGTGATCCTCCCAACTGTGGACAAAATCTAGTATGCAAGCATGCAACATGTCCTCCAAAACTTGAATGGTCCACTTTGTCTGAATATCCTTTTATGTGTTAAATGTTGTTCTCAACCATAACTAAGTCCCTAACTCCACTTAAAATCCCTTCCACAATCGGGATGTAATGAAAGCACCACTATCTAAGACTATCATTGATGGAACTCCATGGAGTCAAACTATCTTCTTCATGTAGAGGAGTCCTAAGATATCTACTAAACTCTTCCCCTAGATAGCCATGAAGTTGGATGACATGGTGATCTAGTTAATGATCACCTAGATGGTATAATGTAATATGGATGTACATGGTAAACCCATCACTAATTCCATTGATATCCCATACCACTTCTATTCTAGAACCTCAAGGTGTTAAGTCAAACCCACTGGAACCCAGTGCTCAGCCGTCACCTGCTAATAAGTGAGGCATTTTGAAATAAAATTTGAAACTCTGTTCTTCATACCTGTCCACCAAAACGAACATAGGAGGTCTGGTTACATCTTCTCTATATCTGGATCAACCACCAAAAGGTATGTATGGAACTCCATTAAAACCTCATCTCGCAATTCCACTGGTACTACTGCGTACCCGTATAAAAGAACGAAGTGCTCCTCACCTTTGAAATATCCATCAAGGGCATGCCCTGTGGACATATCGGCTCATATATTCTAACATTTCTATCCCCAATTTGTTCATCCATATGTATCTATAAGAGTGGAGGTTTGACAACCATCGACTTGAGGTAAGCTGCTCCATCTCTATCTAGAATGGATATCAGTAATAAGGATAACTACTTCGATGCCTCATTCAACAACTATGAACTGGATCTCTAATGGAGGATATCTTCTACCACATTCCCCTTATCATGTGTATAGATAATCTCAATTCCATAGTCCTATAGGAAATATAGCCATCGCTTCTATAACATGTTCATATCATTCTGAGAGAATATATACTTGAGACTCTTGTGGTCAGAGTAGACAATAAATTGATCTCTATTAGGAAGGTTCACCACATATTTAATGTGTGAACCATAGGCAAACACCACTTTCCCCTACATTAAGACACATTAAATCCCAGTTCCTGATGCATCGCAAAACACTACATACTGGGAACCCTCCTCTAGAAATCTCAAGATAAAAGAACTCATCTATCTTTATCCCAACAATAGAAATATCTCTTGAAACCTCTCTATCCACATGGAAGTTTTTCCCTTTTCTATCAAAGATTTTAGGGATTCTACTACTCTAGAAAATTTTCATACAAATCTTTGATAGTACATTTCCAAACCAAGGAAACTCTATACCCTGATAATACTCTTCGGTGGCTCCCAAGCAAGCACCGCCAAAATATTTTCTAGATCCACTACAACTCAAGCCTCTTAAATGACATGTCCCAAAAAATGGACCACTCGAATACAAAATTAAATCTTCAAGAGCTTCCCATAAATATGGTTCACTAAAAGTGTGTCTAGGACCATCCTCAAGTGTCTCATATTCTCCTCCTCAAATGCCGAGTAAACAAGGATTTCATCAATGAAGAACACCATGAACTATTCTAGGTAAGTCTGGAAGATCATGTTCATGAGTCCCATGAAGATTTCTAGGGAATTCGTCTTGACAAATGGAGTCACCAAGTACCCATTGTGGTCATATCCACATATGAAATCCATATTTGGAATAGGCTCATCTAGTACTCGCAACTGGTGATAGCCACATCAGAATATAATCTTTAAGAATCATCACGCCTCTTTCAACTGATTGAATATGTCATCAATCCACGGTAGTGGAAACTTTTTATTGACGGTCACCTAGTTCAAGTGATAAATTTCCACACATAGCCTCAAGCTTTTGTCTACCTTCTTGGAAAAAAAATATTAGGCTGCCTAGGGTGAAACACTGGGTCTCATGAAGACCTTCCTCTACAAATCCTCCAACTACACACTTGGATCAAGAAGCTCTGTGGGATTTAATTGATATATAGGTGTAGATAATGGTGACATCCCAGGGTATAGATAAATTTCTAATTCTACATCCCTATAGGGATGTAATCCTCAAACATCCTCAGTAAATATTTCCTCGTACTCATCCACCACTGTAGGAATGTGATGACTCATTTCATTCACTACATCAAGGATCATGATAGCCACCTTGTGAGTGATCAACTGCACCCACCTATGTGTGATTCCATAATGCACTACATGGGATTCCATTCACCAGAAAATGAAAACCTGGTCCCATCACTGTAGACACATCGTACTCTGTTCCTAAAACAGTTAATATGAGAATGAATTATAGATAAAAAATCCATACCATGAATGATGTTGTAATTCTTCAATGGAACTACCAAGAGATCCAAACTGATACTATCTCCTCCAAGAGTAAGGTCACACTCTAATCACAAGTGCGTGATCACCTAATATTCTCCCATTGGAGTCTCTAAGAATAAGGGTTGAGTCAATAGTTCAACCAGAATCTCTCAGTCTCGAACAAGGTTCATGGAAAGAAAAGAATATCTAGAACCAGTGTCTATCAAAACTACAGATAAGTTGGGAAAGACATAGATCATACTTATAATAATCCTTGGATCCCTGAGGTCATAATCCTCCATCATCTAAAGTTGGCCTCATCCCTATCCACCAGCTCTCTGAGCCTGTCATGGACCACCTGGGGGTGGAGGTGGTAGTACATAGAACCTCTGCTGACCTCCTACTGGTATTCCTTCTCTTCTTCCAAGTCTTCCACTTTGTAGACCCCCCTTCTCTAGTCTCTAGCTCTACCTCTATAGTCCCTCGACCATATTTTGATAGGTTGTATGACAAGTCAGTAAATATTTTTCCAGATGTCCCTGACTAATGCATGTGTAACAAAGCATGTTCCTCTGTTTATTTGAACCACCCTGAGAGCCCTACACTGCTGATCACATGCCCCGGTATCATCCCTCAAAGTTCCTGACCTACTTGGGTCCCTATGATTGTCGTCAGCTACGATCTACTGAGGTCTTAGCTACCTTGTGTCTACTGGTAGCTCCCACTACTAGTGTTTTATATTTTAGAATACTCTCTACCTGCAGATCTCTATCGGGTACCCTATAATAAGTAGGAATTCTAAGGGATGTGATGGATTCTTTGATCTCCTGGTGTAAGACCTTCTCAAAGGTTTGAGCCCTAACGAATTGTTCTCATACCATATCCCTATAGTAACGAGAAAGATCGGTAAAACTTGTCAAGTACTCCACCATAGTTAGAATTCTATACTGAAAATTTAGAAGATCATGTATGTGTAATGATCATAATGTATTCTAAAAAACTCATCTCTAAAGGGACACTCAGAGTATTCCCAACTAAGAGTCATCTTGTCGAGTGTTTGGTCTCTAAGCACCATGATCGCCCTGCTGAAACCTGGAAAAGACTCGCAGTAAGGACTTTCATCTAGTTAGAAGGTTTCATCACAAGGTTAAAGACATGTGTAAATACCTCCAGCTAATCCTCAGCTTCTTGGGGGTATGACACACCCTGAAACCTAGGAGTTGTCTACCTATAAAACTTTTTTCAATGCACTCAGTCTGCATGCATCCTCATCTGGTAAAAAAGGTAGTAACTCCTACTCAACGGGTAGTGGTAATGCTGGAAAACCACCCAGATGTGCTATCTCTGGTACATGTACTTGTACTAATGCCATGTCACAAGGTGGATCATCTTCATGAACATGCAATGGAATCTTTATAGGAAATCTTTGTAGAGGAATCCTATAATAAAATAAGATATACAATGGTCAATAGATATATTTGGAGATTTGACTTAATAAGGATTTGGAAAACACAAATCATGCATATATGATGAATGTACCATTATTTTTCCCTATAACCGTTGTTTTCATGTACCGAGTCGAAAAGTAGAAAATAGATTCTTTGTGTATGTATACGTCTACTGCTACACTAAAAATGGATTCCATAGCCTAAAACCGAAACTCAAAACACTTAACACTATTTCCCCAAACCGAAAACAAATAATCTTGATCCTATGGTAGAACTTACTATTGGGCGGAGAGAAGGGAAGTGATGGCAAGAGGGGGGTGAATTGCCTTTTAAAAATAAATTAACAATTTAAAATCAAAGTACAACGGAAATAAAAGAGGCAAGACACGAAACTTGATAACAGAGTTCGGCTTAAACCCAAGCCTACGTCTCCGCTCCCAACTCAACTGTTGAGAGATTTACTACCGCTTGCTTTTTAATGGTTTTAGCAAGAAACCCACTAGACTTTAAGGTTAGTCTAGAACCTATTACAGCTTGCTTTTAATGGTTATGCAAGAACCCACTTGCTTTCAATGGTTGAGCAAGAACCCACTAGCCTTCTTACAGGTGAAGGCTAGCTCACCTTTGATTCAAGCCTTTTAAAAGGGAAGGCTTGACTAACCTCTTCACACCTTGAAGGTGGTGTGAGAACCCAAATGAAAGGGAGATGAGAGAAAGAGGGGTTTGTAGGCACAAACCCAAATTAAAGCTCAAAATGAATAAAACAATGAAAAACTGTAATGGGAGAAGCCTTGGGCGCCAAAGGATTGATGGAGTTGATGAAGGGCACTCCCAAGATTCTATGGTGGTGCTCCTTGGATGTGGAAGAAGGTTGGAGCAAGTGAGGGTTCCTTGAGGGAATGCACCGGAGGTTCGCCAAATGATCAAAAATGTTTTTGTGGGCTTTCGTATGTTTCGCTAGTGTTCCGGGGCTTCCTAGTCCTTTATTTATAGAGGGGGGACCCTCAAATGGCCTTTGGGAGGCTTCGGAGCCGTTGGAGAGGCCTTCGGAGCCGTTGGGATTCAAGTGGACAAGCCTGGTCAAAGCCCAACGGCTAGTTTGACTGGCTCCACCGGCTGACCGGTGCTTGGCCACCGGCTGGCCGGTGCTTTGAAAAAGGGAGAGGGCTCGGGCTCAGGCACCACCGGCTGGCCGGTGAGGAGGCCACCGGTTGGCCGGTGCTGATGCAGTAGCTGACCCATTCTGTCTGGGTTCCACCGGCTGGCCGGTGGTGGGACACCGGTTGGCCGGTCGTCTGGACAGAGGGATGCCTTCTGTTCAGGCCTCCATCGGCTGGCCGGTGGTCATCCACCGGTTGGCCGGTGGACTGAAATTCAGTCCACTTTTGCTTCTTGCTTTCTTGGCCCAATTCCTCGGCCACCTGAAATCATGCCTATAATCCAAAAACACTTAAAACAATATTAGATAAATAAGAGAGTGATTGTGATCATGAAAATTAAACCATGAGGGGTACGAGAGGTACAACAATCTCCCCCTATTTTGATGATCACAATCACCAAAACAAACAATGTAAAAATGAAATGAAAGACATGCTTTAAAGGATAAATGGGAAAGTAAAGCAAAGAATGAGAGAAAGATTTCTCCCCCAATCAACCAAGAATTTCTCCCCCTTTGTGATTATCAAAATAGCACGGGGCATAAAACTTGATTGAGGGAAAAGTTTGAAAAACAAGATAGAGATTTTAAACCAATTGAAATTTTTGAACTTTGAATTGAAAGTTTTGAATTGAAAATTTTGAAATGAAAGTTTTGAATTGAAAGTTTTGAATTGAAAATTTTGAAATGAAAGTTTTGAATTGAAATCAAAAAGGCGTAAACGATCCTAACTCCCCCTAAATAAAAACAACAAATCACCGGGGAGTGGATTTTAAAACCGAGACAAATTTTGGTCCGGTGAGACTCGCTAAAAGGGATTTTTCAATCCATACTTGTCTAGTGGCGGGTCTTCTCCTATAAAATTCATCATTAAAAGAAATGGTTTTAGGCCTTCCATACTGGGCATTTTTGCAATTGCACTCATAAATTAAGTGCCCGGGTTTTTTGCAATAATTACAAAATTTAAATTGGGATCTCCCCCTTACAAAAATAGTTGGAGCATGGGAAGAGGAAGCTTTCTTGGAATAGCCAAGCCCTTCGGTGGTTCTAGATATGCATTGGGAACCAAGCAATTTGGTCAAATTTTGTTCACCTTGGGTGAACTTGGCAAGAGATTCCCTTAAATCTTTGATTGTTAATTCCATAGAATCAACATCGGGAAGGTTTTGGACTTTGAGGGACAACTCCTCCTTTTCTTTGAGAAGTTGTTCCTTTTCGGAAGAAAGTTTTTTGAAATTCTTTTTTAAAGCAACAAATTTGGAAGAAAGTTCATGAAAACATTCCTCCAATTGATCTCTAGCATGTTGGAGATCCTCGTAGGATAAATGATTGAAAGAATTTGTAGAACAAGAGGAAGAGGAGTCGGAAGAGGTTACCTCATGAAATGCCATTAGGCATTTTTTACCGTTGTCGTTTGAGGAGGAGGAGGAGGAGGATGTGGAGCTATCACTCCATGTAGCCTTGAAAGCCTTCTTCTTTTCCTTTTGCTTGGCCTTTTTCTTGTAGAGTGGGCAATCGGGCTTGTAATGGCCTTTTTTGCCACACCCGTAACATGTTACCTCGGGCTCGGATTTTTCGTCGTGTTTTTCCTTTCGAGCCTTGCAGGATTTCTTCTTTTTGTGCTTCTTCATGAATTTGTGCATCTTGCGGGCAAGGTTCTCCATTTCGGAATCGCCGCTTGAAGAGGAAGACGATGAGGAGGAGGAGCTTTCTTCTTGTTGAACTTTGAAGGCGATGTTCTTTGGAACTTTGATCGGTTTGCCTTCCTTTTCAGCTTGCCTCCTCATGGTAATCTCGTAGGTCATGAGGGATCCGATGAGCTCTTCGACCGGCATGTTCTTGATGTCTTTTGCTTCTTGGATTGCCGTGACTTTTGGTGCCCATGAGCTTGGTAGTATCCAAAGGATCTTCTTGACCATCGTTTCTACAGACACATCATCACCAAGGGACTTTCTCCCATTGCAAACATCAGTAAAACGTGTAAACATTTCAGAAATAGATTCATGTGGGTGCATGGTGAAAGACTCAAAATCTTGACGGTACATGTCCAATCGAGTATCCTTGACTTTGTTGGTCCCCTCATGGGTAACCTCCAAAAGTTTCCAGATTTCATGTGATGAGGTACATGTGGAAACTCGATTGAATTCATTACGATCAAGGCCGCAATGTAGAGCATTCATGGCTTTGCCATCAAGCTCGAAATTTTTAATATCGGCTTGAGTCCATTTGGATTCATCGGGAGAGGAGAGAGAATAACCATGCATGACAATTTTATAAATAGGATAACTTATACTTCTAAGAAAAGTGGTCATGCGGGTTTTCCAATAAGTATAGTCGGTTCCATCAAAAAATGGAGCACGACCCAAAGAATAGCCTTCAGGGGCGAAAGAGGTTGAAGCCATCAAAAAAGATCTTGAATTTGAAACCGGTTAGGGTATTACTCAAATTTTCCCTTTGATACCAATTTTTGGGCGGAGAGAAGGGAAGTGATGGCAAGAGGGGGGTGAATTTCCTTTTAAAAATAAATTAACAATTTAAAATCAAAGTACAGTGGAAATAAAAGAGGCAAGACACGCAACTTGATAACGGAGTTCGGCTTAAACCCAAGCCTACGTCTCTGCTCCCAACTCAACCATTGAGATATTTACTACCGCTTGCTTTTTAATGGTTTTAGCAAGAAACCCACTAGACTTTAAGGTTAGTCTAGAACCTATTACATCTTGCTTTTAATGGTTATGCAAGAACCCACTTGCTTTCAATGGTTGAGCAAGAACCCACTAGCCTTCTTACAGGTGAAGGCTAGCTCACCTTTGATTCAAGCCTTTTAAAAGGGAAGGCTTGACTAACCTCTTCACACCTTGAAGGTGGTGTGAGAACCCAAATGAAAGGGAGATGAGAGAAAGAGGGGTTTGTAGGCACAAACCCAAATTAAAGCTCAAAATGAATAAAACAATGAAAAACTGTAATGGGAGAAGCCTTGGGCGCCAAAGGATTGATGGAGTTGATGAAGGGCACTCCCAAGCTTCTATGGTGGTGCTCCTTGGATGTGGAAGAAGGTTGGAGCAAGTGAGGGTTCCTTGAGGGAATGCACCGGAGGTTCGCCAAATGATCAAAAATGTGTCTGTGGGCTTTCGTATGTTTCGCTAGTGTTCCGGGGCTTCCTAGTCCTTTATTTATAGAGGGGGAACCCTCAAATGGCCTTTGGGAGGGTTCGGAGCCATTGGAGAGGCCTTCGGAGCCGTTGGGAGTCAAGTGGACAAGCCTGGTCAAAGCCCAACGGCTAGTTTGACTGGTTCCACCGGCTAACTGGTGCTTGGCCACTGGCTGGCCGGTGCTTTGAAAAAGGGAGAGGGCTCGGGCTCAGGCACCACCGGCTGGCCGGTGAGGAGGCCACCGGTTGGCCGGTGCTGAGGCAGTAGCTGACCCATTCTGTCTGGGTTCCACCGGCTGTCCGGTGGTGGGACACCGGTTGGCCGGTGGTCTGGACAGAGGGATTACTTCTGTCCAGGCCTCCATCGGCTGGCCGGTGGTCATCCACCGGTTGGCCGGTGGACTGAAATTCAGTCCACTTTTGCTTCTTGCTTTCTTGGCCCAATTCCTTGGCCACCTGAAATCATGTCTATCATCCAAAAACACTTAAAACAATATTAGATAAATAAGAGAGTGATTTTGATCATGAAAATTAAACCATGAGGGGTACGAGAGGTACAACACTTACCACCTCTAATACCACTTTGTCACAACCCATCCAAGAGGGGCCCATGTCGTGGATACCCCACTCCCACCTCCAATAGACTAAGGGCAGGTGACTATCACAAAGTAGGATTATCCCCTAATTGGGAGGAATTTTTATATGTACCTATATTCATGCACACATCTCTAATCCACAAATTTTGAAATGTAAAAACACTAAGTAAAAAATGTATTCAAGCCACTAAATCCCAATGAGAGTATAATAGTTAATGTACTGAAAGGTAAACAGGTCCAAAATAAAAGCCCACAAAAATAAAAGATTATGTAGCCACATGTTCCTAAAACACGTCCACAAAAAAACCCTACCTGATCCAAACTGAAGGTAACAGTGCTGGGACTGTCCTCTAAAAATCTACCGGAACACACCTCGGCCTGTCCGGTCTAACAAGGCACTGATGGATCATGTTCCTCCTGTAACTGCGTCAAATGGTCTCTCATTAACACAAGACATGAAATGTGTGGGAAAATCCTATTTAGGGGTGAGTAAAACAATACTTAGTAGGACACCTCGAAACTGCAAAGGAATTTCACAAAGAAGATACCACACAATACACAACAAAGGAAACATACCACGAAGAATATACCACAAAGTATACCAGAATAGAAATATACGATGAAGAAGGTACCACACAATATACCAAAAAGGAAAGTATACTCGCATCCTTAAATATATAATCCCATGGACCATATATCAAGAATATTGAGATATACTTTCTCCAATGAGACACATAGTCTCTATGAGACACACAGTTTCGATAAGACACACAATTTTTGGGAGTCACACAATCTTCATGAGACAATAAGTCTCTATAAGACACACAGTCATTGGGAGTCACATAGTATCTATGGGACACATAGTTTCTATAAGACACACAGTCTTTGGGTGTCACAGAGTCACCATGAGAAACCTAGTCTCTTTTTCACATCCATCAACAAGATTCCACTCAAAGTAAGCCTGCTCTGGGAGAACCTAGTCTCCAATCCATAAGATTATATTCATATATCCACAAAACCCCACTTATGATATATCAAAAGGACCTTATAGTATTAAGGGTCCCAACTCCACAAATTTTTTGTCAAATGGAAACATAGTTTGAAAGTTACGACCATTTGAATAAAATGATCTGTGAACCCGAGTCAGACCCAGCACGCCGACATGCTAGATTAGGTCCAGCCGACCCTACTCAGAACGGTTCATGGGGATTACCGGTTTGAGGCCCACTATGATATATGGCCCAACATACATGGACCTATACTAGCCCGTTTGAGCGAGGCTCGATCAGGTCCACTCGGCAGACGTGGCCCACATGGCCAGCGCCTCATGACCCCATCCAGTGGTCACGCATCACTCCGTAGGGACCACCGCATCCAATATCCATTGCAAACGGATTCCTTCCATGTCCAACAACTAGTTTTAGTGTATTCCCATATGTTTTGACCATCATGATCATGTGGCTCCACCACAACAAGAATCACCGGCATGCGCGCCGCCTCCGGCACATCATTGCCACGGTGTGCCTCTGTCAGCACTGGTGACCCAGTGGCCCCTTTCATGGGCCACCACTACCGTTATATTGCTTTTAAATCTATAAAAAACCATATCCTTGACCCTTAATTTCTTAGATACATCAATCTAGCCTCCGTTTTTTCTTACCACCCACTCGGTGGTCCGGTTACGTTTGGAGCTTCTTGGTAATTCAAGCCATGGAAAATAGGGTCCAACGGTAAAGAACATCAATTATAGGGGAAGAGAAAACGCCAAGAACACCTGAGAAATGATCCTCAGACATTTTTTGTATCTACATCTTTTCATTATCATTATAAAGAAAGAAAAATATCCTTACTTATCAGAAATATCTATCTCCCATTAAAACCCTACAACAAATATCCATCACATAAATGATCGAACCATGGATCAACCTATTCATGGGATGGTCTGTGTTCATCATTGAATTTAATAATGGGTACACCATAAAGGAAAATAAATTCCCTACTTTGAGTTTGTATTGGTCATTTATGATAATCGGTTTCATTTCTATCATAGATGTGACCGTCCGACTCTTTTGGCGTGACGATCCACGATCTGATCTCCGATCCATTGTTGTTATTTTGAGAGGATTCTTTCTCCCTGATTAATAGGAATTATAGGGTGATGGTGATAAACATGAATTCAATATAAAGGTTTAATAAAAATAAAACAAATTTCTATGTCGCTTCATAACATTAAATAAAATAAATCTTAATTTATTTTATTCATTAAAACGTCCAAATATTACTTTTCACAGTCGACCCGCACCGGTCGATATTAGGAATCACCTAAGGAAAAAACCACATTACGGACTCAATGGTGGTCTTATATTTAAAATATGAGTCACAATTCTTGAGTTATTAGTATTTTAAAATAAAATAATCTTATTTAATTATTTTATTTATAGTTACATCCTTGGTGAGTTTTTTTTTTCAAATGACCCACGCCAATCAATGTTATGTCCCGCCTACGGTAAATCTGTCATTTAGATCTCAATGATGCCCTCGTATTTCTAATATAGGAACCCATTTAAAATATATTCCATTTTTTAAGGAATGGTACACATATGTGCTATTAAAAACTTTACAGTTGTCGGAGAATTTTTTTGGGCACACCGGGCCTCAAAATCACACGTCGTCTTAGTGTCTGGTCTTAGAATTTTTTCAAATAATTTATAAAAATAAAATTGTGAAAATCCAATTCATTAAAGTCTATTTCATAAGTACCTAAAAATTATTAGTTCCACAAATTGATGGAATTTTTTATATAATAAATAATTAAATCATAGTTATGATTTGTTGTAAATTAGTAAGTTCTCAATATATTAGTGAGCTTTTTTTTAATATCCTTGTCCATATAAGATAATGTAATTATGTTAATATAATCTATGATTCCAGTGACATTTAAATACTTAAGAAGAACATCCATACATTAACTATGATTGTTGAAACAATTTATATTCCTTCTAATAACAACCATATAATAAAAATGGATAAAACGTAATTATAACATAATATTGGATTGAAAATTATAATTCCTATTATTTCATTCCATAAAATCTTATTAAAATATTATGTTTTTGAAATAATATTTTCCCTATCTAACTAGGTTCCTCTAAATCTATTCTCTAATGTTTCTAATGACATTATGAAATATCAATTGTAACAACCCAAAATCTATAAACTCAAATCTAGTAATAAAACCACATTATTTGTACATAAAAAAACAAATCACATAGAGTCAAGTATCTTAGTATTCTTATAATACTATATAAGTATAAATTATTTCAAAATAAACTCATAAAAATAATATTCTATGATAAAAAGTCCATGATAACATTATTATCCATTCTATCATATCGTTTAAAATTACACATATTTATCTTCTAGGATTCCTGAGGAAAGGAAAATAAAATGAGGGAGAGCTAATGAGGCCAATAAATAGTTTCATACATGAGAAGTTTTCATAGAAGAGGTATGGAATCAATAGTATGGAGAAAATAAATGATAAAATAATTAAATAATAAAACTAATATTTAATAATACTATATCCATGAAAAAATATAAAAATGGTTAATAATTTCTAATCCTACAGTGAACTAATGACTAATTCCAAACATCAAAACTTGTATTTCAGGATTTATTCAAAGTTATTATACATAATATAGTATGGAATATTGACACACCCATTATAGTTTAGTCAAGAGACCAATTAATGAATCATGGAAATATATACACATTGCCCCACCCATCACTAATTATGCCTAATGAAATAATCATATTATTTAGAAAACATTTCATAACAATACATAATAAACCTATAACATAATTATAATGAAATAAAATTATGTATATTAATATAATGGATATATGTAAAAAAAATATTTCTCAATTTGGATTAATGTGGAAAAATAAGAGAATATGTCAATATCAACTCAGAAACAATGAGGTATTCTATAGGTTATAAGAATCACCGTAATCAATAAAATATAAATAAGGTGGTGGAGAGGGTATATTAAAAGTTAAAGGATATAATAAATATATTAATTGACTTCATCATTCCCCACTGGAAAGAGACTAAATAATTTTTCAGAAAAATCATTATTAATGTTCATAAAGAGAATATTAATTATCCAAAGAATATTCCACATGAATTCCTTGCCTACTGTACATTTGCTGGACAATTCATCAAGATGCACATAAAGATTGAGTTGTTACTCAACAAGGATTTTCCAATATAATATATGATAGTTGAATATGTCACATAGATTTATCAACATTATAGTATCTTGGAATATATTTCATTACTATAAAGACCATATACAGAATTTACTTAAAAAAATTATGCTTTTTAGACAATATTATGGATTAGGTAAAATTATAATAAAGACACCATTGAAATTAAGAGGTTGTAATTGAACATAAAATACATTGAAAAAATATTTTTCATTATATGATAAATAAATAATGATTTTTATATATCATATAACTAAAACAAGGTTCGTTATATAAAACACATCTCAATAAAAAGGAATTTCAAGTAAAAATACCCTAAAATTAATATCGCTTATTTGAATGTGGTATAAAATATTGTTTAATAAGAATAACTATATTAAACACCTATTTCAGAACATAATTCATAAATATAACCCTTTATAAACATAATTTATGATCACCTATTAAAATATATTAATTGTTAGGTACCGTGATGGGAAGTAGAAGATGGTGGTCTGGGAATTTAAAATTTATCGCATCACTAGAGCAACGTTACAATGTCAGCTTCGATGAACTATCCCGATACAGTCTCAAGAACATGCATGGATTTAACAGAGCACAAAACTAAAATCGAATAAGTACCTAGTTCGGATCTGATGTGTGCAAGTCTGCCATAGGATGTCGGTGATCGTTTCTCGAAGACTCCGATGTCGAATCCCTCTAGATCATCCACACATGCCTCTTGAATCTATTCACCCATCGTTCTTTGGAATCTGGGTGCTAGCGTGGTACACCAATGAGCTCTTAGACACATCAATGATCACCAAAAGGCAAGAGAATTCAATCCAAGAAGCATAATTTGGAAGTTCTTCCTTGATTGAGAGAATATCTCTATAGAATCTAGGAGCAGAGAGAGGCTCTCAAGTTTGACACATGAATATTTTTTGGGGAGAGTTTCTCTCTTACTTGTATAGGGGATATCTAAAATACCCAGTATGGGTTCCCAGCCCTTGTGTAATAGATATTCTCTATATAAGTATTATAAATATTTATTTGTGTAAAATTAAATTATGACATAAATAATATTTATTATTTTATCACTAACTACAATATATATTAAATATATATTGCATTATAAACTTGAGTCTATAACTCGACTCACTTATCCTAAAAATATAAAATGAATCATGGATATTTAAATCCATGTGAATAATATTTTACCTTTATATTGACTTAATAACTTGTAAATACATGTTATAAATTCAACATATTATCCCAAGCTTGAATAATTAAAGAATTTATTTATTACTTGGTGATCCATAGAACTTGGATAATACTCAGATGCATTGGTAGGGCCCACAATGTTCTATATTCCTATTCCCAGAGTAAGGAAGATTCTCAAAGCGCTCTAGTGTGTGACCCTCTAGGACCTTATCTCAATAGAAGTGAATAATATCCACTGACCAAGAGTGGGTTCTAACAACCCATCAAGTCCCCTATAGACATATGGTAAAGTCTAAGCAATGACTACCTTACTACAAACATTGTTTTTGCAATATAATCTCTTCATCATCAATATCTCAATAAAGAAGAATGAACACTAGTGTCATCATCCTTAATCATGCATTATTTTATTTGTTCATATGTTTGTATGGTCTTACCATCCACTACCATGGCCTTGTGTTTAATTAAGTTACAACCATCCTAATCAACCAGACCTGAGATATCTCTTCCTTAACTCATAAGTGACAAATCATATCTTGATCATTAAATCAATGTCATGTCATCAATGACGTACCCAACACAAAATACCTCACCACAACTTTATCGCTATGGTTTTCTCCTTGCATAAAAGTATACAATAAAATGAAATACATTGATAATGATTTCAATTATAGAGACCATTACACTTGTCTATAGATAGGAACAACCAATGACACCTGAAACATGTGGTTTTCCTATTATGTGGCTATGTCCTCATGATGTCAACTACTAGAGATCATCAAGTGCAAACTTCATGAGAAGAAGTCTCAATGCTTATGATCACCCATCACCTGATTATCACACATCATTTGTGTCCTTTTAGAATGATGTATTAGGACCATAGGACATTATTTTATGATTACTATCATGGTATCTTAGGGTTTTCATTATAGTGTGGGATCTATTATAACCCTTTGATACGACATGTAATACAAGGAAATTTCCATAAACAAAGGGGATGCAGAAGTATCTAACCTATTATGGAAAGATAAACACATGTATATAAAAAAACTATATACATGTAGTGGTAATAAATGTACAATACAAGTTGGGTCTAGGGTACTAACTTTAAACACTCCCACTTTCACTAGAGCAAACTGCTAATAGGTTTCAATCCACTTTCTCTCACATGAGAATCGTGCTTCTTCTGAGAAATGGATTTAGTCAGGGGGTCTTACACATTGTCCTTTGTGGCTACTCTACAATTTGTGACTCCACCTCTTTGAGAAAAATCCCTCAATAGATGCAAATTCTGAAGAATATTCTTTGTCCTCTGGTGAGACCTGGGCTCCTTGGAAACCACCACTGTAGCAGTATTATCACAATATACTGGAATAGGGTCTGCACTGTTAGGAACAACATCAATTACTGAGATAAATCTGTGTATCCAGACTCTTTCCTTTGCTGCATCGAAAGCTAAAATATATTCAGACTCTGCTATAGAATCAGCAACCACAGCTTTCTTCGAGCTTCTCCAACTCACTACACCACTATTCAAGCAAAAGATGTAGCTTGATTGCGATTTCATACCATCATGATCTATCTGGAAACTAGAATCAATGTATCCTTTCACTACTAGTTCCTCATCACCTCCATACACAAGGAACATGTCCTTTCTATGCCTCAAGTATTATAGGATAGTTTTTACAGCCGCCCAATGCAGCTCTCTTGGATTGGATTGATATCTACCCACAATTCATAAACAAAAGGTGACATAAAACCTAGTATATAGAATGGAATACAAGAAATAATCCACTTCCGAGGCATAAGGTATTATACTCATTCTATAAATCCCCACCTGATTTTGTGGATAAATTTTCTTGGAGATATTTATACCATGTGACATAGGCAACAATCCCCTCTTGGATTTTTCAATATTGTACCTCTTGAGTACCTTGTCAATATATGTACTTTGAATTAGCCTAATAATTCTTTGAGATCTATCTCGATAGATCTTGATCCCTAGAATTTAGGCTGCTTTACCTAAGTATTTCATGGAGAAGCATTTATTTAACCATGTCTTAACTAACTGTAAGACTTGCACCTTGTTTCCCATAATTAATATGTCATCAACATATAACAATTGTAAAATTATGGAATTCCCCTCAATATTTTTATAGACACAAGGCTTGATTTCATTTTTGAAAAAACAAAATTCTCTTATGGCCTCATCAAAACAAACATTCCATGAATGTAATGCCTAATTCAACCCATAAATGGATCTTTATAGATTGCATACTTTATTGTCATTCTTTGACTTGACAAACCCTTTGGGTTGAGTCATATATATGTGTCCAGCCAAATTCCCATTCAGAAAATTAGTTTTGAAATCCATTAGCCAAATTTCATAATCAAGAAATGATTCTATTGTAAGAAATATTCTGATGGATTCAGGAATTTCTACTAGTGAGAAGGTTTCATCATAGTCAATTCCTTGATGTTTCCTGAAACCATTTGAAACTAGTCTTGATTTAGAGGTATTGACCTCACCATCCATGTCCATCTTCTTCTTGAATACTCATTTGTATCCAATGGGATTTACATCAGTTGGAGGGTCAACCAAAATCCATACCTGATTTTGGTACATGGAATCCATCTCAAAATTCATAGCTTCTTTCCATTTGGTAGCTTCTTTGACCACTAGTTCTTCCTTGTAGTTTAAAGGTTCATCATCCTCAAGGACTAATGTGTCACCTGACTCAGTGACAAGAAAACCATAACGCTCTGGTTCTCTAACCTTTCGCATAGACATACGTTGTATTTGTGTCTTAGGAACAACTTATTTTTCATCTTTCTCTTGTGGAGATTATTCCTCTACCAACTCTTGTGCATCTAGAGCATTAACTTCATTGATGTCAATCTTTCTCCCACTATTTCAAATATTAATGTGTTCCATTTCTAGAAATATGGCATATCTTTCCACAATAACTTTTCTATCTAAAGGGTTATATAGGTAATATCCTTTGGTTTCCTTGGGATAACCTATAATAATGCACTTGGTTCTTTTTTATTCTAATTTGTCACTTCATAAAGTATTGAAAAATACCTCTCTCCTCCATACACGTATGTGTGTCAGACAAGGTTTCTTTCTATACCATAACTCATATAGAATCCCACGTGCATTTTTATTTGGTAATCGGTTAAGGGTATATGCTTCTGTCGGCAAAGTGTATCCCTAAAAGGATAAGGGAAGACTTTCATGACTCATCATTGATCTAACCATATCAAGCATGGTCATATTCCTCCTTTCACTAAAACCATTCCATTATGGTGTATAAGGAGGAGTGAGTTCAGATACTATTCCACACTCCATAAACTGACCAATAAAATCATGGTTATGATATTCTTCGCCTTGGTCTGAGCAGAGTGATTTTATCTTTTTTCCAAGTTTTTTTTCTACTTCATTTTGGTATTCCTTAAAATTCTGAAAGGAATCAAACTTATACTGCATTAAGTAGATATAGCCTTACCTACTATAGTCATCAGTAAAAGTAATGAAGTTTGAAAAACCACTCCTTACCTCTATTGTAAATGGACCACATACATGAGTATGTATTTATTCAAGTATTTCATTGGATCTTTATCCCTTTCCTGAGAAGGGTTATTTGGTCATTTTTCCTTGAAAACAAGATTGACATACATCCGAGGGTCCTAACTGTACCGAGTCTAAATACCCTTCTTGATGTAATCTTTGTAATCACTTCTATTTTACATGACCAATCTCGAATGCCATAGGTGGGTGATATATGAGTCTTGTTGGCTGTTTTTGTCATAGATTTCCATTACAGGGTTCTCTAGTTCCTATATGTGTAATCCATTATTAAGATGTGTCATACCATAACATACGTTATCCCTATAAAAGAGACAACATTTATTTACAAACATGAAATAATAACCCATAGTATCTAAACTCAACACAAAGATAATGTTACTGGTAATAAAAGGTACATAATATAAAATGTTCAAAATTAGAACCAAACCACTTGTCAAGGTTAAGTGATAGTCTCCCGCTTCCAAGGCTGCCAAACTTGCACCATTTTTAGCTCGAATATCCACTTCACCTTTTGAATCTTATTTAACCTACTTGGTTTCTATATATGAATACAAATTTTTGAGACACATTCCATATCCAATACCCAAATTTTAGATAAAGATATATTTAATTCAATGAAAAAAATACCTAAAGTAGAAGCATCGGTTTTCTTCTTCTTCATAGCTTTACAATTTTTCTTCTAGTAGACTTTCTTTCCACATCCAAAGTAGACACCTTCCTGCTCATTACTCTACCTCTTAATCTTTGTCTTCTTTGAATAATGATATATTGGTGTCTTTGGCCTTTTCTTGGCCTTAAACCCCTTTGTATTTCACTTGTTTTTCTTGTTCACCGTAAGGATAAATGAATTTTTATTTTGTATATCCTTGTCCACTTGGAGAACTAAATCCAAAAGGACTGGGAGTGACTTTTTCATATCATTCAGGATATAATTGACAATTAAAGTCAAGAAGATTATAGGTAAAGAGGTGATAATGAGATCTGTTGCTAGTTCTTGGTTCAATTTGAACCCAAGGGCTTCAAGCCTCTCAATGTACCCAATAATCTTGAGTATGCAAGGACTATCTTGGTGCCCTTATACTAACCTATACTTATAAAGGTCGTTTGATATCACATACCTTTCCTATCTGGACCTCTCCGGATATAATTATTGGGGATGTGAAATCATCTTGTAGGCATTCTCATCCTCATGCATTCTTTGCAATTGGATGGACATGGATGACAACATGATGCATTGAACATAACATGAATCGTCTACATGCTTTTCAATTTATCTTTTTCCGCCTTACTTGCTCCATGAGGAAGCTCAGCAGGAACTTGGGATTTTGGCACATATAACTTCCTTTCTTGGCATAGTACTATGTTCAAGCACCTTTTCCACTCCTGGAAGTTATTGCTGGTTAGGATATTTTCATTATTCAAAATTGATCATAGTGATAAAGTACTTGGGTTGTTAGTGATTTCCATTTTAAATCTACATCAGATAAACATTTTTCCATTATTACTTTGTCTTGATTACCATTTTCCATTTATGATTAATAAATTATTATATCATTTTAATGTCTCCCACTTTTTTTACAAACCTTAATAACCCTCACTATTAGATTCAGAATACTCTGTCTGTTGAGTATTCTAGTGGAAATGATCCTCAAAACCTCCCTCATAGTCTACAAGCTATGGCAACACCACTACTCTAAGGGTTTCATGGTAGGCACTAGGCTGGCCAACCACTTGACTCGTGGTTCCTTGATTTGTTGAGTAAAGGCCCAACTTTTTGTAATCTGAACCTGATTCCCTCAACATCTTACCGCTAAATTTATAGCAAGTTAGCTATGGCTAATCCAAGACTACTAACTTTAGTTAAGTCAGCCTAGTTCTATCATTAAAATGCCTAGGTAGTAATAGGCACTCTCAACTATGGATGACGGGCACCCCAAACACCTAGTTTTGTTTAGATGTGATAAATGGATGGCATTTGGACTTAATATATCTTTGAGGGATTTTTATATTTATTGAATAATATAATCCTTTTCTATTTATTTATTCAAACTAAATTGTTTCACTCGCAACTGAACATGCAACATAAATATATTCATTACTTCTTTATGTATTTTTTATCTTTTTTACTATTCTATGTGAACAAGTAATAATCATGAACTCACATAAAATAATAAACAATGAATAAAGTTAAATCATACAATCTGAATAGTCTTGAGCATTCTATTATGATCGATCCATAAATGGATAAATCTTGACATAGGGGAATTCATACCTGAGTCGACACTTGACTCACATCACAGCTAGCTCTAGTGCAATGCGCTCGACTCCCATCTAGATTACTACATCGACTTGGCAGGGTCTGCATCTCGAATCATCAATGTTTAATTACAATTATACTCGCATGCAGGCGAGGGGTTCTAGGGGTACAAAATATAAATTGTGCATTGGAAATGCATTACCTTATACATATTTGAATTAAAAGACGATTCACAGATCAAAATTTATCTAATTAATTATAACAATCATCGTACGCATTGAATAAATAATTAAATAAAAAAATAAATCAGACATGCACAGTTCAGTCACTTTTTCATGACCAGTCAGTATAAATAAAGTTCAATTATAAATTAAACTATAATAAAATCTAAATAGTACGAGGGATATCTAATAAATTATATGAATTTAAATAAATTCAATTAATTTATTTTTATCAGTTCAAACTATTTAATTTAATTTTAACTCCAAAAATTAAATTAAACCATTAATTTAATTTTAATTTCTAAAATTAAATTAAACCATTAATTTAATTTTAATTCTAAAATTAAATTAAACCATTAATTTAATTTTAAATATAAAAAATTAATTAAACTATTAATTTAATTTTAAACTTAATTAAATTAATGTTTTTCAGATTGAATTAAACAAACTCCCAATATATTTCTAATTAATTTAATTTAAATAACTAAATTAATTAAAACTAAATAATGGTGTTACCTCTAGCTGAGGAAGGTCTCCAGATTGACCGTGAACTGCTGCGAGGGTGTGTTACTGGAGCAGATATGAATAGTGGTGTGACCGTGGTGCGACCATGGCACGACCACGACAGGACAGCGGCGCGACCGCGCCGTGACTGCAGTGTAACCATAACGTCATCGCAGCTTGACTGTGGTGTATATGCTAGGTCCAGCAACACCCTGCGGCGGTGGAAACTTCTGGCGATGTATGCAGGCGGCGGGGAACCGCTCCATCCAGCCGTGAGGGAAACAGCCTGTTACTCTGGAAAGCCACAAGGGCAGTGGCCTGGTCAGGCAGTGGAAACCCAGAGGTAGTCCGGGGCGGGGCAAGAGCGGTGACTAGGGGGGACCTCCAGGAAGACGTGAGGAAGATGTGAGACCACACGGCACGGCCTTCTCCCAGTGGCACAAGCTGGCTGCGCGAAGGGGTCTGGGTAGCTCGGTCCGGCTGTGGCGAGGCGAGGGATTCCAGGTGTAGAACTCTGGTGAGGCGTGAAGGCAGAGAGGAGGTTGATCTTGGCGAGGTGCATGGTCGATCTGGGGTGGCACAACCAAGCAGAGGATGGGGGGTCCAGGTGCGGCACTCCGGTGAGATAGGAAGGGTGGCGGCCAGGGGTATGATGGTACGACCTGCTAGGGTTTCAAGGGGAGGGGGTTGGTTCCCCTCTTGTGCGTGGAATAAGACATGTGGGTCTTCTTCTCCCCTTCCTTTTTTTAATTTTATCTTTAGACAAAATCAAACCTTTCGCCTTTTTTAATTTTAAATAAAGAAGACCCAAAATGGGGTCTTGGTCTATATTGTTTTTATTTTAACATTAATGTCTAAAGACTTCAAATAAGTAAAAAACAAGACTTGACCCCAAGTCTTCATTTACCCCATTTTAATAATATTTTTTTAATTGAGTAAAATAAAATAATATTATCTCATAATATATTTTATTTAACTCTTAAAATAAAAACCCACCAGAAATATTCTGGTGACCGGATTCCGGCCAAAGCATGGCCATATTTCTGTATTTTGAAAAATACATTAAAACGAGGTCTTCATAAAATTATAATCAGAAAATTTAAAAAACAAAAGCATCGATCCAATTAAAATTTTCAAATGGTAGTAACTTTTCCATTCGAAAATGGATGGACGTGCGGTCAGATCCATTTAAACCAATTTAATGCCCCATACTTTAATTTAATGAAATTTATTTTTTATTTTGACTTTGAGAAACCATACGTCCCTCTGATACCACTGTTAGGTATCAAGACGGGCAGAAGAAGATGATGGTCTAGGAATTTAAAATTTTTCACATCACTAGAGCAACATTACAACATAAACTCTGGTGAACTATCCCAGTATGGTTCGAGGACCACGCCTGGATTTAATAGAGCACAAAAATAAAATCGAACAAGTACCTTGTTCGGATCTGACATGTACAAGTCCTTCACTGGATGTCAATTATTGTTTCTTGAAGACTCTAATGTCGAAGCCCTCTAGATCATCCACACATGCCTCTCGAATCTGTTCATGTGTCGTTCGTCAAAATCTGGGTGCTAGCGTTGTACACCAATGAGCTCTTAGATGCAATAGTGATCACCGTAAGGCAAGATACTTCGATCCAAAAAGGATAATCTTGAATTTCTTCCTTGCTTGGGAGAATATCTCTCTAGAATCTAGGAGTAGATAGTGGCTCTCAAGTTTGAAACATTAATATTTTTGGGGAGTTCCTCTCTCTTACTTATATATGGGATATCTAAAATACCTGGTATGGGTTCATGAACCCTGTGTAATAGATATTCTCTATATAAGTATTATAAATATTTCTTTTTGTTAAATTAAATTCTTCCATATATAATATTTATAGTTTTATCACTAACTGCAATATATATTAAATATATATTGCATGATAAACTTGAGTCTATAACTCGACTCACTTCTCTTGAAAATATTAAACGAACCCTAGATATGTAAATTCGTTCAAATAATATTTTATATTTGTATTTACTTAATAACTTGGAAATACATGTTATAAATTAAACATATTATTACAATATTGAATAATTAAAGAATTTATTTGTTACATGGTGGTCCAAATAACTTGGATAATACTTGGACCCATTGGTGGGACCCACCATGTTATGAATTCCTATTCCCAAAATAGGGAAGATTCTCAAAGTGCTATAGTGTGTGACCCTCAAGGCCCTTATCTCAATAAGAGTGAATAATATCCACCCACCAAGAGCGGGGTCTAGCAACCCATCAAGGCTCTTATCGAGATAAGGTAAAGTCTAAGGAATGGCTACCTTCCAAAGAACATTGTCTGTATAATATAATCTCTTCATCATCGATATATCAATAAAGCAGAATGCACACTAGTGTCATCATCCTTAATATTACTTTATTTTATTTGTTGATATGGTGGGATGGTCTTACCTTCCACTAACATGTCCATGGATTTAATGAAGATGAAACCATTCTAATCAACCAGTACCAAGATATCTCTTCCTCAACTCGAAAGCGAAAAATCATATCTTGATCATTCAATCAATGTCAAGTCATCAATGATGTACCCAACAGAAAATACCTCGCCATGAATTTATCGCCATGGTTTTCTCCATGCATCAAAGTATGCAATTAAATGACATACATTGATAATGATCTCAAGTATAGAGACCATTACACATGTCTAAAGATAGTAATAACCAATGACACCTGAAACATGTGGTTTTCCTATTATGCGGGTCTTCTCTCACGATCTCAACTACTATAAATCATCAAGTGTGAACTTCATGAGAAGAAGTATCAATGATTATGATCCCCCAGCACCTAATGGTCACACACCATATGCTTCCTTTCATAATGATGTAACTAGACCATAGGACATTAGTTTAAGATTACTGTAATGGAATCTCATGGTTCTTATTATAGCCTGGGATCTTCTATAACCCTTTGATATGACATGTAATCCAAGGACATTTCCATTAGAAAAGTAGGTGCAGAAGTATCTACACTATTATGGAAAGATAAACACATGTATATATAACAAACTGAATACATGTAGATGTAATCAAAGTACAATACAAGTTGGGTCTAGGGAACCCACTTTCAACATTAATTAGTTTTATTTTAATTTCATCATTAGATGTTATTATCTTCGATTGTTTTTTTAGTACTAGTTTCCTTCTGGAGGTGTTTAATTGTGTTTATAGATTAAAATTTTATCATTATGAGAAAAGTGTAGGTATTTTAAATGATATTATATTTTAATATTTTAATATTTTTGTATACCATGAATATTTTTTGTCATGATGTGTAATGATGATATTTATAAAGTTGTTATTTTTATAGTTATGAAAAATAAAGGATTGTATATTAACAATACGTTGTATATTAATATATACATTAAAAATAATAATAGAACATTAATTTATCATTAATGTATTTTAACACAAATATTTATAGCTTCATATTCATCCATGATATCAATTCATAGCATTATTCATGTATGTGGTTAAACCAACCAATACAATAATACACTATAAATTATGGACGAGTATGTTTAATAAAGTTTTTCTTTTGGAATGACATATTTATTATTGATGAATAATGAAATTATATATATATATATATATCTTTTTTTAAGATATTAATGGGTATAAAATATATTTTAATAAATAAAAAAATAGATGAAAAGTAAGATATGTTTCTTTGTATATTAAGAAGTCCACACAAAATCCTGAATGAACTTTTCTTTTATCATAATTGAACAAAGGAAATGTACTTAATGGTTGTTTATTTAAATAATATATAAAATTAAGTATACCATACAAAAATAATACATCCTTTATTAATTTTAGTGTTTTATTTTGGTAGTAAATATTGAAAACAAATGTTAGGGAAAATTTAGTACTTCTTTTGAGAACTATGAGATTCCATTAAGGGATTGAATATAAATTGAGGGATAATAAAAAAAATATAATAAGAAGAAACATTATTTCTAAAAGAATTATATGTGATGAAACTTTTGAATTTTTTCATGGTGAAATGAAAATGTGGAGTGTTCTTGAAGGATTGGTGAGAGGCCCCTCTTATTTGTGTTGAGAATGATATTCTTATTTATTTCATCTTCATGTACTGAGAGAAAATTTTTCACATTTTATGTAAAATATGTAATAGAAAATAATATATTGAAGATATTTTTTTGTCTATCCATATCTCTCCCACTCAATTTTTAATATATTTTTATTTTTTTAGGCCTTTATCCCTTAGAAACCCATTTTCTTCCATTTTTTCTTTTACCGTGTTAAATAATTTGTACCTATAAAATTTAATTTTTATTTAAAAAAATGGTAAAAATTATTAACAATTTTTTATATTCAAAAAAAAAAATTAATTTCATTTTAATGAAAAAAAAGTTTTTATTAAGTGAATATTTAATTTTAATTTAATACATTTAAAATATAGAGAAATATTTATGTAAAAAAGTATTATTTTAACCATTAAGAGTTCTTAATTTAATACGAAATTAATTACTAATAAATTTATTGATAATATTTTTATATATATAATAAAAAATAATATCAAAATAATTATATAAAATATATATTTTAATTTTGTTAGATAAAAATTTCCCAACATTAATAAATATATTTTTTAAATAACCCTTCACCATTATTGTGGCCATTAACATTAATATTAGTAGTCATATTTTCTCCTTAAAAATGAATTAATCTTATTACATAATATGATCATTCTAATATAATATTTGAAATCCATTTTTTGGATTTAATTTCTACAATTTATGGGGAAAAAATTCTAATATCATTTATTAAATTTAGTTTTAGAGTAAAATAATTAGTATATTTCCAAAACATTAATCTTAGGTTATATAATTTCAACATTGTATTTATAAATGAGTATTTTTACTACATTGATATTTTTTGAGCATGATAATTAATATGTTTTTCAAGTTATACTTACATCTTGATATAATCATAATGCTATGAATCCACTAAAAACTATATTTTTCTCTTTTCGGCTAAGAATTATTTATTTTATAAAAATCCTAACAAATCACTGTAAGATATTTTGAAATGATTAATACCAAAAGAATCTATTTATCAAATATAAACCCAATATTTTTGTAACTCTAAATTTTATGTATAATAATTAATAAATAATCTTTATTGGTAAAATTTTTTAATATTTTTTGGGTTTAATCCTCCCCAACTATAGTAGTGTAATGAGTATTAAATGGTGTATGAACAAGATGATGAAAAATTATAGCGTATTATTCCCCAATATAATTTTGAAGTAATAAAAATTGGGGAAATATTTTATATAGAATTCATTGGTATTTCAAATATATGATCATTAGGATACTTTCTTTTCAATGGAATTGATGAAAAACATAAGACTAATTGTTTTTAATGGAATCATATTTATTCTTCAAACATTTGAATTTTGGGAGGAATTAATTCTTTCCCACTCAATGATGATTTTTTCCTCCTAAAGTTGTTCAGGAGGATACGATGTAAGTTATTGAGCATGTATATAGTTTGGAGGTTTCATTAGCACTGGTTTCAGTATGACAGTCACAATATCCACTATAAACAATTTACCAATTTATGTGAAAAACAAAATCTAAGATATAACAACCAAGTAAAAAGGTACACATATTTTAATGATTAATATTTTTTCTATGATTTATGAAGGAGTTGGATTTGGTTTGGTGATTTTCTAAAGAACCTATAATATGGATTTCTATCTATTGAGATTCACATCGTGAAATGGTTTAATGAAGTAGATCTTTTTTCAGAAAGTTCCCATGTGTATGGATTAGAGTGTGAAATGTTTAGAGACCATTAATAATGTACACATCATAAAAGTATCTATCATGTTTATTTACATCAATCTGATTCCATTTCAATAAATATGTAACTTGAAGGATTCATGATTTATTTCTTCTTTTTATTTCATGAATTTTCCATAACTTATTGGTTTTATTCACTTATTTTGTAAACTCTTATTATAATTTATATGTTCATACCTCATCTTCAAAGCATGGGGATATTCCAAGAGATTTAGAGTATCTATACCTCATAGATATCATCGTTAAATGCTTGACCCCATGAGTGGTTTCACTATATCTTTCGAGTTAGTAACCTTTCATATTTTTCATTTCCATTAGTCGTGGTACTACCACTGATATTTTTTTATGGAACAGTTTATCTTTTGGTGATGTTATTTTTTATCCTTTACAGATCTGTGGTAAGATTGTTTTTCAATGGAAAAATCCATTATTTGATACATTTTAACATATGGGGGCCCATTGACGTTTATTTTAACTTATCCCCTCCATAATCAGTTTCATTTTAGGAGTATGATTCTATAATGTGGGAACAAATTCAAGGGACTCCTTTTTTGACTCTATATTTATCTTGTGTCTTTCAATCCCATTTTATAATTTTATGACAAGAGTTTAAGGTTTATATTTCCATATCTATCCTAAAATTTATGAACCATGAATGATATAGTTTTATATGTTTTTAAGAAATAAATTTTCCTTATATATTTATTTCTATAAGTGTGAATGGGTTTTTTGATAAACTGTTATTTTTTATATTTTTTCAAAAGTAAAATTAATTTTCAACAAGTTCTAAATTTTTTTGTGAAATTTTTTCAAATCATGATTTTGATTAAATTATTTGGAAAATAAAACACATGGGAAGCCTTGGGTGCTTAGGTGGAAGGTATAGTAATAGAAATCATCTGCTATTAGTGTTAGGGGCAGGGTCACTCATGGGGTGTTCCTCTACTCCCTGAGTCATGTGACTTAGGGACATAGTAGACCTATTGGGGGGGTTCATTTCTTTGGTGTTCTTATGCTCCATATATTTCATACATATGTCTAGTGTCTCGATGTTCGTGTTTACCTATATTTCAGTATGAGTTTTCTAGTTATCCTAACTTGTATAAATATTTGGTTTGATTTTACTTGTTCATTATTTTACACTATTTTGATTTTATTACTAGCTTGATATATGTGCCATTCTTTTAAAAATTACCTTTATTATTTTTTATCTATAAAAAAGGGTAATATTTTCCCATTATTTTAAAATAAAATGTTAATTAACTAATTTTAATGCGTTTATTTCTTTAAATTTGAGAGTTTTCATATTTTTATACAAATACATGTTTTATAAAATTTAGGTGGGATCTTAATGATCTTATTTATCTCACACCCAACACACCCCTTCAGTGGTGTGTGGACTTGGTTAGGAATTTTTATGCAGAGAAAGAAAAGTCCCCATAATGAGGAGGTGAGATTCTAGTCGACTAGGCTTTGGTAGTTGGTCGTGAGATAGTGGGATGTCTTCCATCTATCACATGGGGTAGCTACTTATTTTTCTAGGTTATGTTCTTTGCCAATGGAATCATGACATGGAATTTGTTTAACTTCTTCTGAGTTTTTTTTTATTTTACTATTTACCTTTAGTTATGGAATATATATTTATTCTCATATCTTTCAAATATTTCATACTGTTATATGTGTATATATATTTTTCATGTCATCTTTTTAGATTGGGTGAATATATTCCCAATTGTTTTTTTTTTTTGATTTCCTTATGCTATCCACTAACTCATGGGGATTTGGAACACCCTAGAATTATGTTGTATATCAGTTCAGGTTCCATTTTATAAGGGTCTCCCAGGACGCATCATGAAAAATATATGTCATTCAATGATTATTCTCAGTCTTGTGATTCAATTAGACATGAGGTAGGATTGTTAGTACTTGATAGTTAGGTCTTAGTGAGTGCCTAAACACCTCTTTCCATTATGAGACTCATGTTTCCATGGAATATTGGGATATGTTTCTCATGTGTTAAGTTGTTGAACATAATCTCAATTTTTTTTATGTTTTTCTAGTTTGAATAGAAATTTTCATGTCATCTAATCATTTCTTCTATTTTAAATGTGCACCCATATGCATTTGATATGTATTCCATGGGTTCCACAAGAGGGTGAAGTGGATGCTCCTCAAGGGAAACTACCTTTTTATTAGAGTCTTATAGAGGATACCATGCAAGTAGTTCGTGCTATGGACCAGCATGTACCTTAACATATAAAAGAAGTTGTTGAGGTATATCTAGAAACTAGAGAAGAAATGGATACATCTTGAGAGTTCTTATTTGATAACCACTGCTTCTTTAAGGGTAATAATGAGACTCAATAGGTCGAGTAAAAGTTAAAAAATAATTATTAGTTCATTTAGTTTCTGGATAAACTTTATAATATTAGGGTGACGTGAACAACATTCATACTCAAAGTCTCATAAAGAGATGGTAGGATTTCATGGTTTAGGTATATATGCACGTGGGCTTGGACTGGAAGGGTTTTTAGACCCTCATCTTCCAAAAGTATTGTCTAGATTTTCTGATGATGGAAATGTATCTACTTTTCCTTTATTTTTAATAGGGAGATAATTAGGTGGTGGCATACAATAATTGATCCATTAAGCTTGTCCATTTTTATCTCGAGGTCGGAAAGAAATATTAGCTAAAATCTCTGATGTACATATAGGGTTTTGAAATAGATATCATATCAAAACTATTTATACTAAACCATTCCTCATATTTGTAGATTATAGAGAGGGTTTTGATGGTAGAAATGGACATGATATTAAATATTGGCCATTTCCCCCCTCTCCTCCACTCAGTGGAATCTTTAGTGGCATGAATGGAATGAAGTGAAAGTTCCATGAGTATCACAGGTGTGTTTGAGGTGGTTCTTTTTAGTGGACCTCCACTTCACAATCCTTTTTTGTGAGTAGTGTTCCCTTAACTTTAAAATAGTGTGGAAAGGTCACGCACACCCAAACTTTTTGATATTCACATGTGAATATGTTCAATGTGTGTGGCCTCTACAGTTTTTTATAGAATTTTTTTAAGGATATTTCTATTCATTTCTAGGGTTAGGGATACTATTATACAAAGGAAACTGTGGTAAAATAATATACTTCTGGTTATTTAAGTTTCCATCATCTTGCCTAATGATTGAATCACATTCAAATAGTGGATGAGTTTCCATTGAAGGTTAACACGGGTCTAATGATAGTGATAAATACTATCATTATTGAATCATCTGTTGTGACTAATTTATTTCGTTATGGTTCCTACCACTCTATTATAATTTCTAGTTTTTATAAATTGATAAAACATCCTATATAACTCTTTTACTTTATTATGGTGTTGGTGAAAACCCTTGGGAAGAGGAAATAGATAGGGTTTCTGTGTCCTTTTTTTCTATTGATAGTTGAAAATGAGGTAGTATATAATTTCATGATTATTGATATGGATATTTTTAATGTCATCATTGGTGTGGATTAGTTGGTCACTCAATATATTGATCATGCTTTTTATCATTAACATTTCCCATTCATTACAATTTATGGGATCTTTCAGGTGTTTCATGGAGAGTGGTATCTAAGGTCCGATCATGCCAGACAATTCCACTTAGAGTGGAAGAGATTTGTGTCTTCAATTGAAGTAGAAAATGATGTAATTTATTTTGTTGGTTATCTTCCCTTAGTAAATTGTGTATTTCATAATCCATTCCTACATGACTTCGATGTTCTCCCACTAGAGATGGAGGTGGATTTCCCAATTTATTTTCCTCAGTGTAGACATCTGATCTCAATACTAACTTATCATATGGATCTAGAAGATTTGAATGATATAAATATTTAGTTGGATGATCTAATGAACAATTTTTTTGTTCTCCCTATCTCTTCTCTAGGAGAAACCCTGCTACTATTTTCCAAAAAATACCAACGAATCACTTCAATTTCTCATGAACTATCAGAACCTGAACTGACTAAAAATTAAGAATATATATCCTATACCACATTTGTATTATTTTTATGATTAGTTAAAGGGGGGAAGTTATTTTCAAATATTGATCTTTGGATAGGTTATCATCATCTTTTTGTTTGGTAGTTTGATATACTAATGGTGTATTTTTGGTGCAGGCACATCTATTTCAATATCTTGTGTTGTAGTTTGGTATGAATAATGCTACTATAGTTTTTATTTCCTTGGGGAACCATATACGCAATTAGTATGTCAATATTTTTTAGTTCTGTAAGTGGATGAAACTTTTTTTATTAGAGGTTTGGGAATGAACAGGATAACCCTATGCGTTTGATTTTTGTAATCATAAAGAATCATCATCTTTATGAAAATCATTGAAAATGAAATTTTTTATCATAGAAGAGGAAAATTATTGGTGCACGTGAATTCAAAATATGAATTATATATGAATCCTAAAAAGGTGAATGTTTTCTTGTCATGGTAGGGGACCCAATACACATTCTATATTTAGATATTAATTTTCATTTTGGGTTATATCAGTTGTTCCTCATGGATTTATGAAGTTGGAGTTGATGTTGACTTCTCTTACTAGGAAGGGAGTTTGTTTTACATGGGATGTGAAATGCCACTCTTCATTCAATTTACTAAAATTTATTGTGATATTTTCTTGTATTCTAATCCTATCTAATCCTGATAAGTGGTATATAGTATACTATGAGGCTTCTAGTTTTGTTCTATGTTGTGTTTCTTATGAATGATGATCATGTTGTATCTTATGTATCTAATCACATTCGACCACATTAGAATAATTACCTAATAATGTTTTGGAACTTTAAAAAACTATTAATTCCCTTAAATTTTAGTGAAACAATATATTTAGGTAGAAATTCATAGTTATTTATAATAATAAGAGTCTAGACTATATGTATTCATTGAAAGGGAAGAATTTAAAATAGAGGTTGTTTGTAGAATATATTTAGATGTTTGATTTTGAAAAAAACTACACATTTTGGTAGGGTATTTTAATGATAGATGATATTAGTATAAAAGTACCATCATGAGCTACTTTTGAATCAAACATAAAGTGTTACCTAATTAGGATCTGCACTCAGTTGTATATGGATTTGGAAGATAATAATTGAGTTGGGTTTTTTTACCAATGTTTAGTCTTCATTATATCTCTATAAATATATTCTATATGTCTGTAAGAGGGTTATGAATTCAATAAAATATGAGAAACCCTGGTTGGTTGGGAAACTATTTATTTTTTTCACTCCCTTCATATAGTATTCTTTGTTTTGGGGATCAGTTTTTCATGCCATCATCGGTGAGGATTTCAATTCTATTTGACTGGCATAGTTCATCATGGGCCCTTCATCTCGGAAGTATGAAAATGTATTATAACATGAGATGGTGATTCTGGTGGTTGGGTATAATGTATGACATTGCATATTATGTGTCCCTTTATTACTCCTTCCAACAAATAAAGGTATATAATCTAAAAAAAATTGTTTTCTATGTCCCCTTTTGTTACTAGTTCGGAAATGATATGAGGTTTCTATATATATTGTTAATGGACTTTCATAGACTCCCTAATAGAATAATTATATCTAGGTACTTATTGAATTACTAATGAACACATCCCATTTTATTTTTATTAGATACACCACTAAAGTCAAAGACCAGAGTAAGATACATGTGAAGGTGATTGTGAGTTTGTATAGGGTTACCTCTATTATTTTATTAGAATGATATCCTAGGTTTAATTCCATATTCTAGAAGAGTATATGGGGGAAATCCCAAGTCAATTGAGTTTGGGAACTTACTATCCACATACAGAATATCTGACATAACATTCCATTCTATATGGGATGAAATTCAATGCACTTGCATCTTGTATTTTTATGGATAACTAGAAATCCATTTGGTATTGGTTGAGTTATCATATAAATACATTTACCAGTCATCGATCATAATGTATCCTTTCAAAGTTTTATATGGTATCCCATGCATATCACCTATTTATTATAAAGAGGTAGTGAGGCCACTCTTATGGGATAGATTCTCATTCAAGAGACACCTATGTGGATTCATGATATACATGTTCATCTGTTTAGAGCTCAAAGTCAATAGAAATCAATTTTGGATCGTGGACGTCACTCTTTGGAGTACTTAATTTGTGACCAGATTTTCAAAAAAAAATCTCCTTTATTTGGTCACTATCACATTGGATGATATATATATTTGGTTTCCACATTATGTTGTAAAATTTTAGGCTAGTAAGCTGGATGGAAAAGTTTCATATCGAATAGAATTACTGGGATAGTTGATAGGAATGCATGAATTTTTCCATATATCTCTTGTCAGGAGATACCATCATGATCCATCTCATGTTTTGATTTTGGAATGGATTTATTTGGAGCTATAAATTTTAGTTTGTGATAATCAATTAGATATAATTGATTCTCATGTAAAATTATTGTGTGAAAATTATATTGTGTTGGTCATAGTGTTATGAATACACATATCAAATTCACAGTAGACATGGGAGTTTGAATCATCGATGAGGGAGTAGTGGACCCACCTCTTTATATAGAATCCTTATTTGAAATGAAATCCTTGGGATAAAAATTCATAGTGTGGGAGATTGTAACACCTCTGTAAAAATTATTATAATTCTAATGATTAAGAGTGTTTTTTATGTTCCAGAAGTGATGGATTTGGTTTGGTGATTCTCTTTAGAACATGAATTGTGAACTATCTATTTTACAATATCAAGTTGTTAAAAAGTTAAACTAAATCAACCTGTTTTCAGGATGATTCAGTTAGTCTGTTTTGGAGTACAAAAATTTTACAAGACTTGAAATTTGTTAACTTTTGGAAAAGGTTAATTTATTTTTCTATGTTGAGGTGACACCTTTTTGGAGTATATGGAACTTAAATGATATATAATGTGATTTTTTATTTCAAATCATGAATTATTAGGAACCCATATGTTTAATTCAACTCACATGTAACCTCTTATCATAATTTTGACATGATGGACTCCTCCTTGAACCATAGGCCCAAGATAGATGATATTTTTTTCTCTGTTTCTCTCATATCAAATCATTTGGTTCTTGATATCCAAGGTTGTTATGTTGAATCTCTCAAGGTAAGTGACCTTTCGGATTGTTCATTTTTATTGGATATGGTAGCACCATTATTCTATGTTTCTTGATTTTTTGATTATGTCCTTATGTTTCTCATGATCCTTTCTAGATATATGGTGTGATCTTCTTCTGGGGTCCAATACATTATTGGTTTTGGTTTAGTGGGTGTATGTCCTTTGAGGTATTATTTGACATATACCTGTCATCATCAATTTCATTTATTGGATATGATTTTATGATTTTCTCATCAATCATAAGACCAATATTGTTTTCTTTACTTTCATTATAAATTTAGTGGATCTCATTGTAGGTGTGTGCAATCCGATTTTGAGGTATTTAGTTCTGTATCTAGCCAATATTGGATGAACATCAAATTATCTAGTTTTAAAAATTAATTTATAAATTAATTGGCATGATTTATTGATATTTGAATGTGTTAATGGGTTTTAAAAAAAGGTTATTTTCACCTATTTTATTAAAAGAACTCGGTACTTTATTTGAATTGAAAAATGTATTTATGAAATGTTTATCAAAGGATTATTTTGATTACATGATATGAAAAATGTTGCACATTAGTATCCTTGGGTAATTGGTTAGAAGGTATTGTAGTATGCCTTATCTGTTGTTAATATTTGGGGGTTCACTCGTGGGGTGTTCCTCTACTCCCTAGGCCCATCCTCTTATGTACTTTTCAGACCCAATGGGGGTTCACTTATTTGGGTGTTACTCTACTCCCAAGATTTTATGCATATGCCTACTATCTTGAAGTATGTGATTTTCTATGTTTGGGTATGAGTTCTCTAGGTATCATATCTTGTATTGGCCCCAGGAATTATTTTACAAAGATGTTGATTTATACTCTTTGGATTTGATTTCCTTCATGAGATATGTGATATAATTTGATACTTTTTTACCTATATTATTTTTGAACTTTCAAAAAATGGAAATATTTTACCATGATTTGATATAAAAAAATTTATCTGATTATCATGAATTTTGTTATTTAAAGTTGATAATGTTAGGATTTTTTTACAGATAACTGGTATGGATCACCTTGTTCAAATCCTATTGGGCCTATTTAGCTCACACTATAAAGACCCCTTAGAAAGTGTGTATACATGGTTCTGTATTTTGGTGTTGGGAAAGAAAAGACATTGTAGTGAGGTGGAGAGAATCTAGTTAGTAGGTATTGGGTAACTGGGGGTGATATAGTTGGACAAAATCTACTTATCACATGGAATATATGTTTCTTAATTTGGGGTTTTAATTTGTTTTCAGACCCATACAATGATCTTTTTTTCTTTTTTTAAGTTGTTTCACCTATAGTACTTTTAATTTGTTATGTAATATATATTTCTTGTAGTATATTTAATCTCTTTATTTATGTTATGTATATATATATATTCTAGGTCTCTGGTTCAGTTTGGGAGAAATCATTCCCGCTGGTAATTATTTATGCTCAAGTTTCAATCTCTAGACAATGGGGATTGGTAATTCATTTCAGGTATGTGGATGATCATATCAGGTGAAAACTTGTGAGGGTATCCAGGTTTTTTTTACATGAGACATATATTTTGAATTTTTAATGGAGTATTAAATAATCAATTTTGCTTCTAAAATTTTTTAGAAACCCCACCTTTCACAATATCTTTATCAAATTTTCACTTTATAAAATATATATGGATTCTAAAACGACTTAAAGGATTGTGAGACATTATCTAATGTAAGATATGAAATCCTTTTTAAAACATTACCATATGAAACACATTTCTAATAAATTCTTTCTCAGTATGTTCTATTGAGTTGGTGTCATGTTATGCATTCTCTGTAGAGATGACATGTACCATGTTCAAAAATATGGGAAATGTAGTGGGAATCATCCTCATCTATGTATAGTTGTTACAAGGGATCATTATCCTATGTATATACATAGAGGGGAAGATTTTATTACTTATGGTTATCAAATTTCTTTCTGGAATATTTTTAGTTTAGATCCCTATTAGGTTTCATTCTCTATCATCTACGACCCCCCATATGTGCACTCGAGAAGGTAATCTTGAGGGATTCTACAAAAGATTTCACTAATTTTCTCTTGGTGAGTGGCTTAAATAAAAAATAGTTAGGAGATATGGTGGTTCTTACCATCAATATAATCGTAATCTAAAAAATAATAACTTCCTTATAGGAGGGGGATATAATAATACCCTCAAACCTAAATGATGTGGTGGATACTTCCCTACCCTATGATGGACTTGAACCATTCAATATTTTATGATTTATGTGGTGGAGATTGTAGTGAAAATCCCCCCATCCCTTTATACATGGATTTCACATTTATTTCCTTCAATATTTCTATCACAACCTTCATGACCATTTTGTGATTTTTCTTATCATAATATGGATATTGTGTCTTTTTAGAGTGAGTTTTGATCACCATAATGGATTGTTCTATGATTTTAGGTTTCATTTTCTTGAAACATAATGCAAACATGACCTTATTATATCTAGATATACAATCATATTAACGTAATGATTTAGATAACTATGATGTTTATAGGATTAATGAATAGGGATATTATCTTGGATAGAACAATAAGAATATATGGACATTTTTATAGAGATTTTACTTCTAGTAATGAATTTTCATACAAAATTACCTGAAAAAAACTTTTTTGTACGGGAATATATTAAACTTCAGAGATCCATTTTAATCATATATTCATATATGAACATTTGGTGGGGTATCATCTAATATTTTATGGATTACATTTCTAAAATCAATGTGGGGATGTGGAAAAATATTGTACTAGTTTCCTAAATTATGGTTTCAATCAAACTGAAATGGAAGCAATGTTAATATGGCTGTAATTATTCTTTATAGTCTTGAGAATCTTAACATACTCCCTGTATGATAGGTATCTAGTTTTAAAATGATGACCAATCACTAAAAAGTAGTTAAACATCATGATATTTTTTTAAACCACTCGACCCCAGTTGCACGGATTTGGTGCCTTACTTTATTACATTGGTATAAAAACAAGGAAGTCACATATTGAAGGATCGAATAGTTTAGAATTTTTTGAAATCCATATAAAAACATATTTTTTACAATAAAAATTGAAATGAGAAAACAAAATAACAGATCCATTGAAAACACACATAAACTCCTAGGTTATCCCTATAAGTCATCCCTAATATACATCTTCGCATCTTGGTGAAAAATAAAACGTAATAAAGGTATGATCTTAGAATCTCAATAAGCCTATATAATAAAAATAATTCTAATATAAACAATATGGAATGGTTAATGACTAATAAAATATTCCATTATAACATAAACATGAACATAATATGGAAAGAATACAAGAAAAAAATAATTCCCTAAAAATAATCACATGATAATAAAGATTATCCATGGATATTATACTATTCAAATATTCACATGGATAATAAAATACTAATAATAATGAGGTAATTGATATTACAAATAAAATAATCATGTCATTAAGGCCCCAATAAGACACCTGAAGATAAATGGTTAAGGCTTCGGCCATAATCCATTCCTATTTTGTCTCATGAGACCTAAAAATTCATTCAAGGGCTATAGTGGGACCGACCCATCACATACTAAGTCTAATTCATTCCTTATATGAATAGGGTTAAACATAAACAAAATATATATATATATATATTTGAAATTTTAATAACCTTCCCCAATCTGTAATCATAATCATTAACCATTCTGAGTTGTATGGTGAGTGGAATAAAGATAATACATCCAAAGTCAAAGTGATCATAAACCATTTAACAAAATATTTTAGATTATAATAAAAATATATCAACCGCAATAAATCAAAATATTCAAAATATTTTTTGAAATATATGAAAATACTCTAATAAAATAACCAAGGGATTTTTGAGGGAAATACCCCTTTTACTTTGCAAAGAAAATATATTTTAGAAAAATCATTTTTATTTTTCATAATTGTTTATATAAAACAATTAATGAAAAAATATAGTTTTTTATGAAACAATTAGCAACTTTATAAAAAAAAATCTTAAAATAGATTATGTACGGTACGTGAAAATGGGTAATAATTCAAGAAGTTCCCTTTAATCGGGTTTTTGTAACATGAATAATTGATAAGGGGGCCTTTTAAAACATATGTTTCCCCTTAAAATAAAGATTAAATGATATTGATATATGATTTTGAGACATATAAATATAATTTATAAGAATTATATAACAATAATTAATTTTTAAATTTGGGTAAAGAGAGATAAATCATAACCCGAATGGAAAATAGAGGTTAGGGTAGAAACCCTTAACTTATGTTTGAATGTGTTTTTCACGTGACTATAAAATCTGAGATAATGAAATTTTATTCATTTTTAATTTACATCAAACACATTTATATAATTATTTGATTTATTATAATTTTACTAATTTTATTTATGTCCTTTTTGATGAGTTGTAGGATACCATTTTATCATTTTGGAGTGTTCATTTCTTTGGTTTTCATGATCAGTTTACTTGTATATGAGTATGGAAGTTAATGTAAAATGGGAATACATATCTAGAATTTATGTTAAATGTTATTAGTGAACATAAATAATATTACATGTTTATATAAGTCATTTGTTTATTTTTTTTCAAGGATATATTATTAGATAAGACGTTAGTGATAATCGTTTAGATTATTTTGGTGGTTTTCCGATCATCAAAAAATAGTTTTATTTTATTAATTAAAATCATGTATATATAATTGTACCAAAAAATTAAATATTATTTAATACATATATTATAATTTGGATTAACCATAAAAAATTTATTACTATCCTTGAAGGTGTTAATGGAAAATAAAAATGCATCATCCATGATGTCAATAAACTAATAAATCATGGGTGAGGTTTTCATTTATAGAATAAAATAGGGAGAGTGAGAGAGAGAGAGAGAAAGGAGTTTAATGATGTATATTACATTAACATGATATCATTACAATATATAAATGATACTAGAGTTATCAGGTCTCTTTGGAGAAGGGAGGTGAGGAAAGGATAAGAAAATAAAAAAAAATTGAAAAGAAAAATAAAATAAAGGAAAGAGGATATTCACCTCTTGAATTAACCTCCTTGAGAACCTCCTTAAAGGGATTCGATTTGTTATTTTGTTGAGACCAAATAATATTGTACAAGGGGGGCCTTAGAAATAGTATTGGGTAAAAATTTGAGAAGGCTCAATTCTTGGAATGTGTGAGGAGAAGGGGTGGTATTTATAGTAGAGGAGAGGGGTGTTTTCACATTATTTTATTCATTAGTTTATTATTTTTCCCAAAGATATATATATATAGTTTGAATGTTTTCAAAAAATATATTAAAAAATATGGTAAGTTTGATATTATGGTGTTTACATCATCGATGACTCAAGGAATATTGTATTTAACTTATAATTTATTTATATAGTAAATTACCATATTTTACTATTCATAAATAATTCAAGTATTTTAGATAAATCCAAAAAATTAAACCAACCAATTTTTTAAATATTAGAATAAAACATAGTCTTTTATGAAAGTAATTTTCTAAACATGTGCACTTTAATTTTTAATTAAAATCATCATTTATTTCAAAAGTAAATTTTTTAATATTTTAACCAATCTTATGAAACTTTAAAAAATTAACTAACATCTTGTGAAGTTATACTATAATCATAAGACAACAAAATATTAATATATGATTCAATTTTATAGAAATAAATTTTATTTCAAGTAATTACATTAATTATAAAATTAAAATTAAAATTAAATATCTATTACTTACAAAAATACAAAGAATTAATTTATCATTTTTAGTATATTTATTTATGTATTCCAAGATAAATATATATCATATTTTTATTTATAAGATAAACCAACTTTTTCTATACATTCATTGGTGAGGTCACTATTCATTTTTCTAGCTTACAATTCCTAAGGCTCGTATTACTATTCATAAGGTCAGGTTACTATTTATTTTGTATAGTTTCCCTAACTTATAAAAATAACTCTAATTTCATTCATTATTCATTTATAAAGTTTTTTTTAATCTAAGTTATTTTATGTTATTTGTTGAATATGAATAAATTATAAGAATGGAATTTTCATTCGTAGTAATCTAGGTCATTACATTCTCCCCTCCAAAAAAAAGTTAAAAATTTAAATTTATAGAATGTTACCTCATGAAAAGATTTGGGTAGTTATTCATCATAACTTTATCTATTTCCCATGTTGTATCCTCAATTTTTAAAATTTTCTAAATTACCTTTACTAACCATGTCTTGTGATTCCTTAACTGTCACACCCGTTTTTTCATGTCTTTGTTTTGATCTAGTTCATCGGAAATCCTAATCCTTTTTATTGGGTCTTGGGTGAGATTAATGTTGAGTTTTTAAGTTTCATCTATGTAAAATCACCCTAATTTGGGTTCCCCATTTCTTTTTTATGAGTTTCTGGAGAAAGGGTGGTAATTTCATGATTTGGGCCAACCCCAAGCCCATTTCCAGATTTAAAAACATAACTTGTTTCTTTTATAACTCCTTCATTTTTCAACATTTTTCATTCATTCCACTTCCTACATGTCCTCCACTAACATATTAAAACTATCATATCCTTTTTAACCCCTTATTAATTCATAATCATGGTGAATTTGGGTTACTTATTTAGGTAATGGTCCAGACCATGGGCTCATTTC
The DNA here is from genome assembly GCA_963277665.1 of Viscum album. Classification (NCBI taxonomy): domain Eukaryota; kingdom Viridiplantae; phylum Streptophyta; class Magnoliopsida; order Santalales; family Viscaceae; genus Viscum; species Viscum album. The sequence goes on from OY728159.1 coordinate 845,293,741, forward strand.
CAATTTTTAAAAACTAGTTTCATTTTGAAGGTGCACCTCTTGGAAAATTATAACTAGAATTCTTGTTTATAAAACATGAAAGTTTTGGTCTGGTAATTTTTTTATATCATGGTACCTCATTTAGAAAACATACCTTTATATTTTTATTTAAAACTTGAAATTGATGTTTCTTTTAATTTAAAGGATGTGCATTGGGAATAGAATATTGGGATAACCTACTAAGTTTTAATACTAATGCCTATAGTCTTCTTCTATTTTTAGCCCTTGTATAGGTTTTAGCTTGAGTTCAATCACCTTGGGTGATGTGTGATCATTATGTTGGATAGTGACCATCAGGTCACATGGAGTTAGTTGGTTATCGGGTTTGGTCAGTTGTGTTGTTGGTTTAGTTGTACTTTCAGTTTCTGGTAAAAAAAAATCAGTAAAGTTTTTATATAAATGTATTTTGGGATGTCCATTTCTTTCTGATATTTTTTTTTTGATTGTTTATATATAGTAGAAATTGTTACCTTGTATACTCTATTGATTCCATTGGTGCTTGTCACCGTTCTGGGAGGATCGGGAATGCCTCTCGGGACTTGTCACGGGCTAGCCATTATGACCGGTTCAGGGTCGACTCAGGCGGGTTCATGACAAAATGGTATCAGAGGAGGCCGACTCTTAGCAAAACTTTTTTAAATAATTCCCTTGTTATTTGGGGGATTTAAAAGTAGATGGAGTAGGATTGTTGGTACTTGGGGGTAAGTGTAGGAAGAGCGTCACAAACTCTTTCTCGTCCTGATCCTCATGTTTCCATGGGAAGTCTTGTTTTATTAGAGTCTTTTATTCTTGTTGATTTTTTGGTGTTGGGATATGACAAGGGGAGTCTGACTAATGGCCTATGTGAACTTGCAGGGGCTAGAAATCCATGTGGAGCCGGGGAATGATTCTAATAAGTCTCTCCATGTTGTTGTTGTGTTTGACATATGGCCGCCAACCATATGGTCAAGTCACCCACTGACACTGGTTCCTTTTTTTTGGGTCTCATGGACCATTCTTGAATTCTGAATTTTTGTTTTGAAAATCCATGTGTGAGAATTGTAAAAATTAGTTTTAAATGAGTGGTTGGATTTTTAAAAGTTTAAAATGGGTTTTCAAAAAATTAAATATAAGAATGGTTTTGGAAGGTTGTGCTTTTTGTGAAACAATGTTTTGGGAGGAAGTGGAAATGATTTAATGAGATTGGATTTTCCCTAATCTAAGCTTTTGGTTTGTTGAAATAAAATGCTTTGAATGTGTGAATCATTTTAAGGTGATTCTGAATATTTTTTTTTTAATGGGGTGTTTTAGGATGTTGAAAAGTGTTTGAATCTGATAAATTAGTTTTGGAAATTGGTTTTGAGAAGTTGGTGTTTTCCTAGAAAGGGTATTGGTCTCAATAGCCATCGGATTATGAAAAGATACCTTGCTGAATTTCAGAAAATGGGAAGCGGTTGTTTGGTGTATCATGGTTTTTTTAAAAGTTTTTAAAAATTAATAGAGGTACATTATTTTATAAAATTTTTCTTGATGAAGTTTGGTTTGTTTTGTGAAATCTGAACAGGGTTTTCAACTTGGTGGTTAGTGTTCCTTTGTAAGGTATAAGATTTTTTTGGAATGATGTTGTTTTGTTTTGGCCTTTGGTGTTTTCATGGGTGCTCACATGCATGGTTTTACTAATATCTGGAAGGATGGACTATATGGCATTGTGGTTGGGTTCCTGGGTGGCATAGAAATGTGCATGTGGGTGAGACTTGATGAAACACCATTGGTGAATGTGGAAACCCAAAAAATTAGTTTTTTTTTCAAAAGTGTTTTGAGATGAAAAATCATGGCCTTTGTTTATAAATCAATGGTTATGTGGATAGTTTGTTCTATGTCATAGAAGAGTTTTTTATTAAGTAATCTTCCTTGTGATCTAGAATCCATACTCTTGTTGTATCATGAGATGAGATATTGTTGGTGGATCAGTTTTGGATTAATGTTCATTGTGTTTCTAAAGATGTGTTGGATGTTGTGATGTGGCCACAGATAGTTCTCCATTGGAAATCTTTCATGTTGATCAACCTAAGGATTCATTTAAAATGTTAAATCCACCGCTTAGGATGAAGCCTCAACCCATTTTTCTGAATAGAAAGCTATTTTGGATCTATTTAAAGTGCTTCTAGGTCAAGATAATTTTTTTGGACACAGCAGTTGTGTTCGGTGATGTTGATGTGTTTCACCGTATTCTTTTTCCATTCTGCTCCTCATTCAGAGTGAGACAGAATTTTGATATGTATCTATGAGTTCCTATTTATATTAAGGTGTTTTTTTTAGAAAGTGATTTTTTTAGTGATATGTTCCTCATCACCTGATTGTGGTGCAGCAGATGCTTCAAAAATCAGGGCTCCAGCCACAGGCCTCAGAGTGAATCTTTCCACGCAGTCAAGAAATCGCTAGAGGTGTAGAGTGATGGACAAGGTTCCAACCTCCACCATTTTGGTATGTTATTTTCAACTCTATTATGGTTCCTCATCACTATGAATTTCCTCATGTAACAATGAGCATGGTGGACTTACCCCTCACACAGTGTCAATGGTTATGCCTTCATGGATGTGGGATTCTGATCAATGTCCCTGTGTGGACCGCCTATGTAAATCGAGTGCAGTCTTGGTATTACATGTTCATAGATGGGGGTGTTTGGTGGTTCCTCAATTTATTTTGTGGTTTTAGTGTCCTAATGATTGGGTCCCCTTCCCCCTACCCTAAGTGGTGGGGGTTTTGATCCATACCAAAAGTGTTAGCCCAGTTCTTGTACCCTCTGTTCGGAAGTGGGTGGTGTAAATGTTCATATTATAACACTAATAACTAGGGATGGTAGGTTGTTATGTGATATTTTTTATGGACTTGCATAAGTGATTCCCAATTCTAGTTAATGTTTAATTCTTTTTTTTTTCATTTCAAGTTGGGTTTTAATGGTGGGGAGACCAACCACGGGTCTCGTTGATTTTTCCTCCTATGAACTTATCTAGTGCTAGTTGTTTCATAATGGTGGGTATTACATCCTGTAATCTACTAAAATATTTGGTTTTCATGGGTTCTCTTTGGTTTGGGTGATTTTTGGGTTCATTGGTAGATGTCCCAACAACCAGGTTCTTGGTTGGGTTGTGGAGGTAATGGCTTGATCATTCCATTGATTCTCTGGAAGTGGTTGTGAGTTGGTGTTTTTTGGGGAAATTGTGTTAAGTTAAATTGTTGGTGAATGATATTTACTTATATTTAGAGGATGGATTATGTTGATAAGTAATCCTTAGGTGTTTTTCTGTCAGTTGAAAAATGTTATGGCTTTCTGGGGGTGGAAAGCTTTAATGGTGGGGAGAATTGTCACACCCAGTTTTTCATGTCTTTGTTTTGATCTGGTTCATTGGAAATACCGATCCTTTTTATTGGGTCTTGGGTGATATTAATTTTGAGTTTTTAAGTTTCATATATTTCCAATCACCCTAATTTGGGTTCCCCATTTTTGTAGGAGTTTTTGGAGAAAGGGTGGTTATTTCATGATTTTGGCCAACTGTGAGCCCATTTCCATATTTAAAAAACAAAGTTTGTTCTTTTATAACGCATCTATTTTTCAACATTTTTAATTAATTCCACTTACTAATAATCCTAAACTGACATATTAGAACTAAAATATCATTTTTGACCCTTTAATAATTCATATTCATGGTGAATTCGGGTTACTTATTTAGGTAAGGGGCCAGCGCATGGGCCCATTTCCAGTTTTTTAAAAAATAAATTGTTTATTTTATATCATTGTCATTTTTTAATATTTTTTTGTGATTACACCTACAACCTAAATAAAAAATACCTATACTCACCCCAATTATTTATTTCACATATTTGGATCTCATTTTAATCACTTATTAGGGAAAAAGTTCTTTGGTTTCCTCAAAACGTCTAGAATTGAGAAGGTTAATCATTTCATCCATAAGTCATTCAATTCATACTCTTTTCCCACAAATAATTTTTCCATGGTTCATCCATATCATAGGATACTCTCAAATAAGTTCCATACTATTACCTTCTCTATAAGGGTGCATATATAATGGAAGACGAAGAGTTTTCTAGGTGTAAATGTAAGATCCCTTCTCCTTTCTCCTTTCTCTTCCTCCTAATTCATTATTTCTTAGTTTTCTATTCTCCCCTAGTCATGTTAGACCTAGGGTTCTGTTATCACATTATTTTTTAGGGGTTTTATGTTCATTTTGTTCTGGTCATCATAGGTTTAGGGTTTGTAAACCCTCGGATGGTGATATTGGGTGTGTGTTTCCATTACGCCAAGGATTTGAGGTAGGATATCCCTTGAACATGAATTTATCATTTATGTTTCATCATTTTATTATTTTTCATATCTGATAAATATTTTTATTATTGTTTTTCATCCTTTTGATAATTTTATTGGTGTGAAAATTGGTTTTTAAGCTTTTTTTTGTGAAATCTAGAGTAGTTTTGTCATAAAAGTACACACCCAGTATTTGTTTAAATGTTACGCTATCGTTTACAACTATTTAGTTAGTTTTAAAACCTCGTTTATGGTATTTTGAACTTTTAAAAGTATCTCTAATAAAATATGGAATGAAATTGGTGTTTTATTCCTTGTAAATTTCTTAAAATAAATTGTTTTGTTTAAAAAGGGTATGCCAGGTGTTCAGTAAATTGCCCGGTTGTCTTTTATGTGTGATGTGTGATTTAAAAATTATTTTTTGGGATTTATAAATGAATTTGAAAAATTATAAATGGTATTTTTGGGTCTTTATATGGCTTTCCAATTTGTATTTGGTTTTACAAACAAATGGGTATTGGTTTACAACTTGTTTTGGCTCAAGTGGTTGGAAAATGGCCCTTTTCACATCCTTATGAAAATGGTTGTGTTTTGAATATGTAACCTGAGTGTTTTAAGGGATTTATGAAAGTGTTTTTATGATTTAAATGGAGTGTATACACCTACTTAATAAAAGTAAAATTAATACCTTTGTCAAATGTTAGTTTTGAGAAAGGATTAAAGGCATGTTTGGCATTTTTTTTCTTATAAAATTGATTTCCATGTATATTTCATGTTCTATCTTTTGGGGAAATTTTATAGTTCTTGAAAATGAATTATTAATTGGTTTGCGGGCTGGAAATCGGTTTTGTTATGTTATTTATGGGTTTGTGGCCTTACAGGGCGATTTTTTAATGGAATTTATGTGTAAGGCCTCGTTATACTCTTTGAAACTGTTTTACGAAACTTTTTAGTGGTTTATTGATTCATGAAATAAATGTGAAGCATGTTTGTGGGATGTTTTTGTTTTTATGGTTGGGTAATTGAATTTTGATATGAAAAGTGTATTTGATAATATGTGTAAATTGATTGAGCACTAAAGGGAATCCCGAGTATCTAGGTGGGCGGACATGTACTAGTACGCTAGTGATCCGGTGGGGTTTGGCCCCTATTTCACGTAGCAAGTTAGACGATGAAAATGCTAACTAAACTATAATGACAATGATGTTGGGTGACCACTAGGTTATGGGTATGATTCCTAATACTGTCTCGTGTGCATGAGAACAGATATTTATTATGGTTACTTTCACCGAGATACGTGGTACCTGGGGAACACAAATAACTAGTGCCTAGGGGTGTTCCCGTGACTTGTGCTCATTGGATATTTTGTACTCATCATCGGCATATAGTATGTTTGGTTGGTAAATTCAGAAGTTTGGGTGATTTATTTAAAATTTTACATTCTTTAAATAATCCCTCTTGAAAACTAGTTTAATTTTGAAGTTGCTCCACTTTGAAAATTGTTAATAGCATTCTTGTTTATAAAACATGCAAGTTTTTTTCTGGTAATTTTATTTATAGCATGGGACCTAAATTAGAAAACATAACTTTATATTCCTATTTAAAACATGAAATTGATTTTTCTTTTATTTTAAAGTATGTGCATTGGGAATAGAATATCGGGCTAACCTACTGAGTTTTAATACTTACACCTATAGTCTTCTTATATTTTTATCCCTTGTACAGTTTTTAGATTGAATTCGATTGCCTTGGGAGACTTGTGATCATTATATTGGATAGTGACCAGCAGGTCACATGGATCTAGTTGGTTATCAAGTTTTTTCAGTTGTGTTGTTGGTTTAGTTGTACTTTCAATTTCTTGTAAAAATAATTTTGAGTTCAGTTTTTTTAAAAATGTATTTTGGGTTGTCCATTTCATTTCATTGTTTGTTTGATTTTTAATATATGGTCGAAATCATTTTTTTGTGTACTCTATTGATAACCTTGGTTCTTGTCGCCGTCCTAGGAGGATCGGAAATGCATCTCGGGACTTGTCATGGGTTAGCCCTTGTGACCGGTTCAGGGTCGACTCAGGCTAGTTCGTGACATTAACACCTACTCACTAGTGTCCAGAATCCATATAGGCTCTTCATAGTAAGATAAACCAAGTTCCAATTCAATTTCATCAGAAGTGAGCACATGCATTGGGTCCAGAATTTACTTTCATAACAAATAGATGTGGAACACATCATAAAATTTTGAAAGTCTATGAGGCATTACCAAATGATAAGCCACAACTCTAGTTCCCTCCAGGATTTCTGAAGGACTTATCTACCTGGGTCTTTGTTTTCCTTTAATTAAAAATATTATAACACCATTTCATGGATATACTTTCATGAAAACATGATCCCCACTTGAAATTCCAAATCCTTCTTTTGGTTCTCGGCATATCTCTTTTGCCAACATTGAGATGCTTTGATATGGGTTTGAACAGTCTTTATCGGTTTTATTATTTCCACCACAAGATTTGGTATTACTAACTTTCTTTCAAAAATGGCATCCCAGCAAGTTATTGTACACAATATCTTTTCATATAGTGCATCATATGGTTCCATTTGAATAATTGAATCGAAACTATTGTTGTATGAAAACTCAAAAAAAAAAGTAAATACTGATCTCACATACCTTGAAAGTCTTGTGAGCATGATATCAACATGTCTTATAGTGTTTGAATGGTCATTTCAAACTTCCCTTCAGTTTGAGGGTGAAAACCAGTTCTCAAATGAATCTTAGTATCCAAATATTTCTAATGAATTTTCTAGAATTTCGATATAAATCATGGGCCAGGATCAGACACAATTGAAAGATGTTCTCCATGATGTTTTATAACTTCATTAATATAGATTAAGGAAAGTAACTCTAGTGGAAATCCTCTATTATAGGGAGGAATATGCATATTTCATAAGTCGATATATAGTTACCCATATTGCGTCATTATTTTTTGGATTTTTTTGGTAATTCATTGAAGAAATACATGGTGTTATCATCTGATTTCTATATAGGAATAGGAAGAGGTTTCATGAATCTTCTAGGATGTGTTGTTTCATCCTTAACCTATTGACTTACTAAATATCTTGATACATAGTTATCAATCTGTCTTTTCATATTAACCCACTATAAATGTTCCTTAAAATCTATATATATCTTAGTGCTACCATAGTTTATAGGTAAATTCAAGCTATGATCATCATCTAAAAACTCCCTTTTTAGCTCAGGTATATAGGTAACACACAGCCTCCTCCAAAATTTTAGAATTCCATATTCATACATGAAGTCTGCCAACATCCAACCTTCCACAACTTCAATATTCTTTTGATGATTCTCATCATCAGAATGAGAACTTTTAATTATTTCTAACAAATATGGTTAGGAAACCAAATGAAAAAGTAATGATGTTTTATCATATTTGATAATTCCCATATCCATATTTACTTGATCCATGTACACATGATCCATGTAAATCACCATTTTTTCAAAACTCTGTGTTCCTTCCCGACCATTTCATATGTTACCTTATTCTTCTTCCCTGGAAGGTAATGAATTGAAAAATCATAATACTTAAGTAGCTTGAGTCATCGCCTTTACCTCATGTTGAATTATTTCTATGGGAATATATATTCCAAACTCTTGTGATCTGTATATTCCTCATATATTTCAACATAGAGATAGTTTCTCCATATTTTTAGAGAAAATATTACATTTACTAACACAAGATCATGATTTGGATAGTGATGTTCATAGATTTTTTACTACCATGATGCATAGAAAATACCACTATCATTCGACATAAGGACACAACCAAGTCATTCATTTTATGTTTCCCTATAAATCACAAATTCCCCATTTGTTGATGGTAGAGTCAAGATCATAGCACCTACTAATCTCCTCTTCAATTCATCAAGATATTATTCACATTCTTTTGTCCATGGAAACTTATACCCTTTATGAGTAAGCTTGGTTAACGGGCTAGCTAATCGAGAAAGTTTCTGATTGGAATGACTATAGTAACCTGATAAACCAATAAAACTACATACCTCTATTATGTTCATTGGTCTAGGTCATTCCTGGAATGCTTTTCCCTTTGCAGGATCAACTGAGGTTCCATCCTTATAGAAAATATGGCCAAGAAAATAAACTATTTGAAGATATAATGTACATATTCTAAACATCCTATATAACTCTTTTCTCCATTGAGTCTCTAGAATAACCCGCAATAGGTTCTCATGGTCCTCATAGATTTTAAAATATATCAAGATATCATCAATAAATACCACAAAAAATAGAAAAGATATTTCCTAAACACTCTGTTAATTAGAACCATAAAATAGGGTTTATTAGTCAGTCCAAATGGCATTACTGTAAACTCATAATGTCTATACCTGGTTTGAAATAATGTTTTTGGAATATCATCTTTCCTGACATGTAATTTATCATATCTAGATCGAAGTTCAATCTACAAAAAATATTGATCTATGTGAATTTTATCAAATAAATCATCAATGCTAGGTATATGATACTTGTTCTTTATTTTAATAGCATTGATTACTCTATAGTCAACACACAACCCCAAGGATCTATATTTCTTTTTGAAAAAGAGAATATGGTACCCCCATGGAGAAATTCTTGGGAAAATAAACCCCATATCACTCAATTCCTCTAGTTGTTTCTTCATCTTTACTAATTTCATAGTGTACATTCTGTAAGGATTATTTTATATAGGTCTTGCACCAAGAATTAAATCAATAGAGAACTCAACTTCCCACTATAGTGGATGTCTAGGTAAATCCTCTATAAATACAAAAATGTATTCTTGCACAATAGGCACATCATCAATTTGAAGATCCATTGATGTTTTTTCTCTTCCTCCCCAACAATTTCATTTAGAATATCTATTGGAGGTGGATTTACATGAGAACTAGATAATTATGTATTTTCCTAAAGATAAGGGACTCTACGTCTTCCTCCCAATTTTTTACTTCCTTCTTCTTTCAGTAGATTGTCACATCATATATTGAAATCAAATATATACCAATAATTATATCAAAATCATCCATAGTTATGATGATAAGGTTTGTAACTAAAGCACTTTTATGTGTCATAAATGGGACTGACTAACACAAATTTGTTGCAATGATAATTCCATTTGGATTTTTGACTGATAAATCATTTATTAAATCAAAAGATAAATGTCTAATTTTCATGGAAAAATAGGAAGATATAAAATAATGATATGATATATAATAAAATAAATAATTGGCTGTGTTTGGGGAAATTATTAAAGTACCTTGCACAACATCATTAGGAACTTCAACCTCTGTAGTTTTGATTACATAAGCTTGGCCTTGCTCCCTTGACCTTTTCTGGGGTAAGTTTCCTTGACACCTAGGATAATAATTTTCATAGTTTCTCATATCCCTACAATTGTATCATTGAAAATTGGAATCTTCTTTCCTTCCTGTAAAATCACGGGCTTGGTGGTATTTTTTCCACACGTGTAACATACTCTTTTTCCGTTTAAGAAAGCACCATGTTGTTTCTTTCCACTAGTTTCACATGTTGGATAACTACCTTTTTAATTCTTACCTTTATCCATTATTTTATCTTTCACCCACTTCTTATCTTTTTTTACATTATATTTATAGGACTTATAGAATTTTTTCTCTATCTCGATAGCACAAGACATTATATCTTCTGAAGAAGAGAAATTTTGAAAGACTAGTTACCTTTGGAGGAATGGTTTTAAACCATTAAAGTATCAATCAGTCTTTCTCTTTAGATTACATATATAGTCCATTAAATTCCTTGATAACATTGTAAAATTGGATTCATACTTCCCAATGTTTTCATCCTCCTTCTATTTCATAATCAATAATTTCATCTCCAAGTCCACTCACTGTTTGTGAGGAAAATATTTTTTTAGGAAAATTTAATTAAAATATTTCTATTACATACATGAAATTTCTTCCTCCTCATTTTTGTTTTGAATCAACACCCACCATTGACCTACATTTCTTGAGAGAAGATATACTACCATGATAAACGTATCCCTTTTATTACTTTCAAAAGAGAGAAAAATATTCTATAAGGAACATATCCATTGCTCTGCTACAAATTGGTTTTTAATACCATTGAATGATGAAGTATTTTGATACATAAAGTGGAATAAAATTTCTCCACATCATTTTGGATTAGGAGTCTCCATATGGGTAAGTTTATTGCTTATAACCTGAGTCATATTTCCCAATATATTTATCATTTTTTGAGTACCAGTCGGAGCTCCAGTAACAACATCATTATCTTGCATAGGAGAGAAATCCTAAAATGGGATACGTGTTTTGATATAGTTTCCATTCCTTCCACTAGGTTCCGTTTATAAATAATGGCTTACACTAAATAGGTTATGAATTATAATGCATAATATTGAACTAGAAAAAAAACATAACATAAATTTAAATCTTATTCATATCTAATATCATAATAACATCGTTTTTTTAGGGACATATGAACTTTTAAATCATCTGTAATGGTTTGTAAAGAAAATTTCAATTATCCTAAGAATATCCCCTAGGACTATCAAACCAGGTGCACAGTAAGGCTCGTTTTTGTGTACCAGGTTACCCTGAGTTGGGCCTAGGACACCCTGTTAGAGTTGTTAACCCAAGGTGCATCTTTTCTAGAACCATGTCCACATGTAATATATAGAATTATGTGTATTTCTAATAATACCAACATAATATATACCTTATAAAAAATTATAGGATGTTATTATATTCTTATCCTCAATATATATCTTAGGGTAAGGTTCCATATTCTATTTGGGTGGTCTGTTTAATTTTCTTTTGAAGCTTCTCATTATAAAAATGAGAATGTTTAATTATTTCCAAGAAAGATAGTTGGGTAAACAATTGAAATAGTAATGATTTTTTCAATCTTTTATAATTCCCATATCTACTTACACACGATCCTTTTCAATCATAATTTTTTTCAGAATTCCATGATCATTCCTACTCAATGAATATTATACCTTATTCTCCTTCCCTGGGTGGTAGTTCATTGAAAAATCATAATCCCTGATAAGCTCGATCCATCACCTTTTCCTCATGTTCAGTTCTTTCAATGAGAAGATATAATTCAAACTCTTTTGATATATATATGTATCAATTATTTCACCATTGAGATAGTGTCCCTATATTTTTAGAGAACATATTACAGCTTCTAAATCAATTTCATGAGATATATTGTTTTTGTTCATAGATATTTAACTATGTTGATGCATAGGCAATAACTCTATCATTCTGCATAAGGACAAAACCAATTCCTTTATTTAATGCATCACTATAAATAAAAAATCCACCAATTCAAAATGGTAGTTTCAAGATCTAATCATTTACTAATCTCTTATTTAATTAATCAAAACATTCTTAATGTTAATTTTTTCATACAAACATAACAAAATTATGAGTAATCTTGTCTAATGGGTTAAATAATCAAGAAAAATTCTTAGTGAAGTGATGATAGTAACCTGCCAATCCAATGAAACTGCATACCTCAGTTATTTTTATTGGTGTAGTCCATTCCTGGAATTCCTATGTATTTGTAGGATCTATTGAGATTCCATCCTTAGAGACAATATGGCCAAGAAAAGAAACTATTTGATGCCTGAATTCACACTTTCTAAACTTCTCATATGATTGTTTTCTTATAAGAGTCTCCAAAACAACCTTTAATTGGTTATCATAGTCCTCATAGCTTTTATAATATATCAAGATATCATCAATAAATACCAAAATTATATTTTCAATATATTCCTTAAACAATCTATTTATTAGATCCATAAAAACATAGGGTTCAATAGACATCCCAAATGGAATTACTGTAAACTCATAATGTCTATATCTAGCTTGAAATGTTGTATTTTGAATATAGTCTATCCTCACATGAAATTGATACTATCCAAATCGAAGATCAATATTCAAAAAATATTGAGCTCTTTGAAATTGATCAAATAAATTTTCTATTAAAGGGAGACAATACTTGTTATTTATTTTAATTGCATTGATTTTTCTATAGTCATTGCATAGCCTCATGGATCCATATTTTTTCTCGACAAAGAGAACATGGGCTCCTGATAGACAAACACTAAGGTGAATAAATTTATTATCACTTGATTCCTCTAGTTCTTTCTTCATCTATGCTAATTCCTTTGTGTCCATTCTATAAATAGTATTTGATATAGGTCTTTCAATAAGAATTAAATCAATAGAGAACTCAATTTATCACTCTAGCATATGTCCACGTAAATCCTATAGAAATACATAAATTTATTATTCCAAAATTTTTAAATCTCCAATTTAAATATTTATAGATGATGTTTTTTCTTCATCCTGAAGAATTTCATTTAAAAGAGCTACTAGAGGTGAATCTAGATGAGAGAAATATGATGAAGTTTCTACTCTAAAGATAATTGAATCTATATCTGCCTTATAACATCCTTCTTCTTACAATAGATTTTTAAATCATATTTTGAAAGCCAGACCATACCAAGGATTATATAAAAATCAACCATAGGTATGAAGGTAAGGTTTTATTCTAATGCATGTTTATGTTTCATAAATGGGACTTACCAACACATCTTTGTTACAATGATACCTTCCTTATGATTTTTGACTGAAAAATATGTTATTAAATCAAAATAGAAATGTATAATTTTCTTAGAAAATTGGGAAGATATGAATGAATATGATGATCCAGATCCAAATAAAACATTGGATAAGTTTGAGGAAATGATTATAGTACCCACAACCACATCATTAGGAACTTCAACTTCCACAGTTGTGATTTCATAATATTTGCCTTTCCCCCATGGCATTTTCTTCAAAAAAAATTATTGATGCTTAATACCATCATTTTCATAGTGTCTCATATCCATACAATTCTATCATTGAACATTTGTAGCTTTTCCCCTTGAAATAATGGCCTTGGTGGCCTTTTTCTCCACACTTGTAATAGACTCTTTTTCCTTTAAAGGAGACACTAGTATATTTCTTACGACAAGTATTTAACCTTGGAAAACATTATTTTTTATTCATAACATTATCCATTATTTTCTATACCACCATCTTCTTCTATTTTTTCATTTATATTCATAGTACACAGTATATTATTTCTCTATCATTATAGCACATGATATTATATCTTAGTATGATGAGATATTTTTGGATACCAGTTCCCTTTAGGTGAATGGTTTTAAACCACAAAAGAATTGATAAAACTTTCTCCTTGGATTATGTATATAGTCTATGGAATACCTTTATAACCTAGTAAAATTGCCATCATACATTGCAACATTTTTATCCTCTTTATGTTTCAGACTCAGGAATTTCCTCTCCATACTTTCTTATTGTTTGTGAACAGAATATTTTTCTTGGAAAATTTTCATATAATATTCTCATTACATATTTTCAATATATTCTTCCTCCTTTGTGTTTTTAATAAAAAAACCATTTATCATAATCTCCTAAGAGATGATAAAATGTCCGGATAACCTTCTCCCTTCCAGTACTTCCTAAAGCAAGAAATATATTCTTAAGGGATCTTATTCATTGTTCCACTACAAATGGGTTTGTAATACCATTTAATGATGAATTCCATTGTTTAATAAAGTGTTATAACATTTATCTTCCACGTTATTGATCAAGATGCTTCATATGAATATGGTAATTGTTTAAATCCTGAGTTAGTTGTCCCAGTATAGTTATAAGTTTCTTAGTACCAGTCGTAGCTCCAGCACTGAAATCATTATCTTGCATAGTAGGGAAATCCATACATGATAAACATGTATTGATATAGTTTCCATTCCTTACAATATGATCCATTTCTAAATAATGGATTGTAATAAATTAGGTTATGAATCTTAATGCATAATCACGAACTAGAAAAGCACTTATCATAAATTGAAATCTTAGGCATAGCTGAGATCATATTCATAAACATGGTATCATTGGGGATTTATTTACTTTTAACTCCTTCATAATGGTTTGTAAATAAAATGTGAATTATCTTAATAATTTCTCCTGGGAGTGTAAAAAAAGGTGTCCAGTAAGGCATGTTTTTAAGTACTAGGTTACCCCGAGTTAAGCCCAAGACACCTTCTCAGAGTTGTTACCCCTACGTACATATGTACCAGAACCACATCCACTTGTAGTGTCCAGATTGGTATGTATTTCTATGATGAACAACATAATATCTACCTTAACAAAATTATAGGTTGTCATTCTATGATTATCCTCAAAGTCTCTCTTAGGGTTATCTTCCCAAATTAATGTTTCCTAAAACTAGTTTCCGAGGTTTTTACTTAACTTTCTCTAATATAAACTGTAAAGACCCTAACCCCGTTTTTCCAAATCCATTTACTTACTTTATTACATTATTATAATAAATAAGGAATTCACATCCCAAATGACTAAATAGTTTATTAGTTTTAGAAAACCAGATACAAAAATAAGTCTTAAAATATAACTTGAAAGTAAAAACAATATATCAACTCCATTTGAAACACCTATAAACTCCTAGAATATCCATGAATGTCATTCATAACAAACATCTTTACAACCTAGGTAAATAAGAAAAAATAATAAAGGGGTGAGATCAGATTCTCAGTAAGGTTATGTTATAAAACACAAGATAATAAAAAAGGAATTCATGGTGAATGATTAACAACATATTCCATTAAAACATAAACTTCAGCATAATATGGAATGAAATAATTTACAAAATAATGCAATAAAAATAATTACATGACAATACTAATTAACCATGGATATTATAATAGTATAATATTTACAAGGATAATAAAATAATAATCATAATGAGGGAATTTGTATATTGGACATCATTAACATACCATCGAGTCCTCGGTTAAGAGACCAGAAAATAAATGGTTAAGGCCTCATCCAAAATCCATTTCTATTTTGGTCTAATGAGAACTTCCAATGCATCAAGTGGCTATAGAGGGCCCCACACATCACTTAATAAGTACAATTCATTTCTCATATGAATTTTTTTAAAAAAACAAAATATACATATAAAATTTAAATAACATTCCCCAATCTGTAAACATAATCACTAATCATTCTGAGTAGTATGGTGAATGGTATCATTATAGTACATCCACAGTCAAAATAATCATAAAAAATATAAAAAATATGGTAGATTATAATAATAAGATATCAACCTCAATAAAACATAATATTCAAAATAGGTGATGAACTAGATGAAAATACACTAATAAAATCAATAAGGAATTTTTTAGAGAAATATTGCTTTTAATTTGAAAATAACAGTTCTTTTGAAGAAATAATTTTTATTTTTCAAAATAGTATGTATAAAACAAGTAATGAAAAAATATATTTTTTCAGGAAAAAGTTGTTTATTTAGAAAAATAATGGTACCTTAAAACATATTATGGATGGTACTTGAAAATGGGTAAGAAATTGGTAAGTTTCCTTTAATCGAGTTTTCTTATCAGGAAGAATTGAGAAGGGATCCTTGTAAAACATGTATTTTCAATTAAAATAAAGATGAAATGGTCTGGATATATGATTTGGGGAAATATAAAAAAAAATGGAAGAAATTTTTAAAAATAATTAAGAAATAAATAGTGTTAAAGAGAGAGAACCCGTAACCTGAATGGAAAATAGAGGTTCAGGAAGACACCCTTACCTTTTGTCCAAAAGTTTTCAACACTTGACATTAGTGTCCTGAATAATGAAATTAGAATCATTAATAATTTAATTAATAACATTTTATAATTTTATTTGATTTATTTAAATTTTATTATGTTCATATATAGTCTTTTTGATGAGTTGTAATATATAAATTTATCATTCAGGAAAGTTCGTTTCCTTGGTTTTAATGATTTGTGTACTTGTATATGAGTATATAAGTTCATGTAAAATGTTAATAGGTATCTAGAATTGAAGTTATTGTTATTAATGAACATATAGAAGATTAAATTTTTATATAATTCATTTGTTTATTTGTTATGAGGATGAATCATTAAATAAGATGTTAGGGACAATCATTTAGATTATTTTGGTAGATTTTCGAACATCACAAACTAGTTTTGTTTTATTAATTAACATCATATATTTATTCTGGTTATAAAAAATTATATTGGATATAATTCATATATTATAATTTTTATTTACCCTAAAAATGGTTTGGTTACCAGAATTGAAGGTGTTAATGTAAAATGAAAATGCATACCCCATGATGTTGGTCAATTGACACATCAAAAGTGATGTTTTCATTTAAAGAATAAAAGAGAGAGAGAAAATATTTTGATGATGGATCTTACATTAAAAAGATATAATTCTAGTAAATAAATAATACTGGAGTTATCATTCCTATTTGGACATGGTATTTTTGGGAAGGATAAGAAAATACAAAAAATTGAAAATAAAAGAAAGAGGAATTTTACCTATTGAATTCTCTTCCTTGGGAACCTCCTTAAGGCGATTAGATTTGGTATTTTGTTGATACCAAAGGCTCATCTACATAGTAGAGGTTATTGGGAAGAGTATTAGGTAAAAACTTTACTGGTCTCAAAGCTTAGAATGTGTGAGGATAAGGGGTGGCATTTATTGTTGAGGAGGGGGTGTTTTCTCATTATTTTATTCATTAGTTTATAAATTTTCCACAAGACAATGAATAATTTGAGAATTATCACAAAATATATTAAAATAATGAAGTTATGTTCGACATTATTGTGATTCCACCATCTATGAATCATGTAATATTGTATTTAACTTAAATTTTGTTTATACCGTAAATTATAGTATTTTACTATTCACCAAATATTCTAGCATTTCAGAAAAATCCCAAAAATTCCCCCTAACCATTTTTCAATGTGTATAATTCAAAAATGGAATTCATTTTATAAAAATAATTTTATGAAAATGAGAAATATAATTTTTTATAAAATAGTCATTTATTTTCAAAATACCAATTTTAATCTTACAACTATTTTTTGACACTTAAAAATAATCTAAGGTATCATAAAAGTATCCTATAATTTTAAGGAAATAAAATATTAATATATGAATCTATTTTATGAAAATAAATTTTATTTTAAATAATTATATTAATTATTAAATTGTAATTAAAAATTTATTACTTCGAAAAATATGAGTACTTAATTTATCATTTTTAAAATAATGTTTACTCATTACAAGATATATATATATATCATTTTTTTATTTATAAAACCCAAAATTTTATTTATAATTTCATAGATGAGTCTAAAATTCAATTGGTTGGTTTAATATTAATAATGTTAATATTAATATTCATAATTTTATGTTAATATTTCATTGGTATAGGTTCAATAACTTCTAGAAATACCTCTTATTTCACTCATTCATACCTTATAATGTTCATGATTTTTATCTATGTGATTTTATTTTATTTTTACTATATAAAATAATTATAGGAAGGTAAATTTCCTTGATATAAATCTGTTCCATTATAATTATTTCCTCTATAATACAATTTGGAAAATCATATTATTCTTTTTCTATGGTCCTGAACAAGAATGGTATTATTTCATCATTCAATTCATTCCATTTGGACATGGAGATCCCTTCACCCTTACTAAGGGATTTTTAAAACCTATATGATCTTAAATGATTCTTCTTATGTACTTTATTAGGGTTTATATTGATTAAATCATTATTTATTTCATTAATGGGTTAATGGTTTGGGGGAGGCACAAATGATTCTCATTGTCATGTATTTCCTATTGACTAGGATGAGGCTTATCTAACTGATGAAAATTAACTTGAAATAGTTATCCATATTTTGTAGAGTTCTTATATAAATTAGGGAAACATTATATTATCTTTGGCATTTGGGGTACCTTCATGCTAGGATGATATGTCATTAGAGGTGGGGCTATGAAAATTTTCACAGTGGGAAGTAACTCTTGTTGGGTTTATGATTCCATATCATGGAGAGGACCCCTTTTTGGATCATTACACTATCATATGTAGGACCTATAAATAATACACCATGGTTGGTCTCTAAGATTTTATTATTAGATTCTATTTATAGGACCTCCATGGTAACTATTTTGTTGGTTTTTTTAGGGGAACAAAATTTATCTCGACTATTTTCATTATCATAAAGAGGATGTCTACAATGTATAAACTAGAAATTATCTCTAGAGTTATAATATAGATTCTATGGTGATGTAATTTGGGGTTAAAAATTGTTGATGGGATGGTAAGAGGAGTATCTCATTTCCTATCATTATAATTATTGCGGGGAGGACCACCACAACTAGTATTATGATGTTTGAACTTCTCGGATGATCATTATATTTCTGTTGGGATGACTTTCATAATGGGTTCTTTGGTTGGACCTACTGATATATATAATTTCATTTGACTATGGGTGGACCTCCAAGGACATTGATCTTCTGTTTGTGGCCATCATGAGGAGGAATTTCAATGTAGATATATTTAGTATCTCCTAAATGATCTCCATGATGGGTATTCTACAGATGGCCTCTAAAGATATTTGATATTTCACTATGGGGAGGAAATTTATAGGGAATTATCTAGGAAGGCTCTCTATAGTTTTGGATAAATTTTTATAGTGAGGATCATATCAAGAGATTATATAGCGATATAGTATCTATGTTTCATATTTAGTGCTGAAGAGAGAACATTTAGTGTTATAGTTACTATTTATTATTGTTAGAGAGATGTAAAATTATTAGGCCACTCTCAGATTATGTATAAGGGACTCCATGATATTTGATTCCATGGTTATAAGGACATACTCCAAGATTATATATTCCCTTTATAGATCCCTCATTATGGATTTTCTCAGATAAGATATCAAGGCTAAATCATTGATCATAATTTGGGTCACATGGTGTGGGTGATGACTAGGATGTGTATGAATATAACTAGGTGGTTTATTGGTTATAATTGGGAAATTATGATTGTTTAATGGAAAATAATGTGAATGATGATATTCAAGTACTTATAAGAATTATTAGGCATTTTCCTAGAAGGTACCTCCTATAATCTTTCGCAGTTTAGATAATCAGGTCCAACATATTTGGGGTAACCTGATGAACACATTCCCAAGGGGAGGGGGTCATGTAAATTTATAGTTGATAATGAATTTTGGGATACCTCTTATTTATCTTTAGAATAATAGTTGAGATATAGTTTATGTCCTCCTCCTAATCTATATAATAATAGATGTAACTTTTTCTAAACATTGTGGATACGTTTCTTATAGTGGCCCATACTTTTTATGTGTAAATATTAAATCTTATAAGATGAATATTAAATAAATAATAATATGATCCATTACAACCTCATAAATGATTATTAACTTTGGAAACCATGATACATAAATAATGGGTACAAAAAATCATTTCATTATCTCCCATAATGATATTCTAACTTTATAGTCTTCTTTGGCATACCCTACATAAAACCCTTCTTAAAAACTCAAGGAAATGAAAAATAAGAAAGGGTGAGGATAACTTTGGTAAACATAGTATATATCAATAGATGATCATGTGAAATTAGAAGATAAAAATAAAGGTATTAGATAACAATAATAACATACTAACTTCATACCTAATATTTCATATATCAAAAACATGATCCATGGATTAAAAAATTATCATATCAAAACAAATGAATCAATTGAGTGAGTAATATTTATAAATAAATCATGAATCACAAGTTCAAATCATAATCATAAAAACTATTTCATAATAGTGTGCTACCCTTATAGGCATAGAAACCATGTCAATTTTCAAGGTTAAATGCCAAGACCGTCATATTATAGTGTATCTGGCATCAGCGCGTGTTTTTCAAATCATAATAAATAAGGAATCCCCACATGTTTCCCATGTCATAGTGGATCTGGCCTTAACACATGTTTATTATATCATAAAATATCATGAATCACTAATTGTTTCCAATTTCAAACTTGATTTGGCATCTGTACCTATTTCCCATAGTGTATCAATCATATCAACTCATTTTACATAATTATCTAATGAGATATTTGGCATTACCCAATATATTAGATGGCTATAATGGACCCAATAATCACATAATTAAAACCATATATATTTTTTCCACAATATCATAACCCATTTACCCTTTCAATTTACAAAAACCAAGGGAAACAAATGGGTTTCATAAATATATCATTATACATTAATTAACTAGTTGAATGAAATGGGACTCAAATAATCATCACCATCTTAAAAATCCTAAAAATTGAATGGAATCATATGATTTTTTCCCCAATGAAATATACCATTACATAAAGGATTTTGGAATAGTTGAAAAGTACCTTTAAAATAATTTTTAAACCATTCACTGAAAAAACAAATTCCAATAATATCCTTTAATTTTTCTCAAATTTCGTATAAAAATTCCTATAATATTTATGAAATTATTTTCTTTAAAAATAACCAGGAATAAATATATTTTGAGATAAAAATAAATTAATGGTAATTATATTGGGAATATCCAATCATACCATATAAGTTAAAATAAAACATTCATTCCACACATTAGTAAAAAGTCAAAAGCGACCTCTTTGAAAAAGATTATTTAAAAAAAATCATTTTTAATCCATTTTTAAAAATATATCAAATAGATAAGAATGAAATTGATCACAAATTTTTGAATATTGAAAAACATTCTTTTAAACATTTTAAAAAATTGATATGGTATAATATGGTTCTCCGTCCAAAATATCAAAAATAAAATTGGATATTATTAAAAAAATTACTGAACAATTTTGTGTTCCAAAGAGAGTAAAATGGTACAATGACATAAAATTTTCATAAATATATATAATATAGGAAAAATTAAAGGGATTTATTATTTTAAAAAATTTAAATTGAATCATAAACAATCCTAATTAAAACATGATTGAAACACAAATCCATTACCACATTGGTAACATTGGAATCAAATTCCCCATGAAAGAATAACATAAAATAAAATGGTTATCATAATGATATTTTTTATATAAAATTTAAATGGATTTTTTATAAACCTCATTCACATAAATAGGTTCATAACATCAAACATGTCTTAATGAAACAATATTGAGACGAAGAACCCTTACAACATTAGTAGATTTTGAATCCAAACTTCCTGAATGGGGAAAATATGTATTTTTAAATCCCCAGATTTTTTATGAAAATATTCATAAATTCAATTCTTATGGATAACATACACAACAAAAATTAAATAAGTGTTGAATAGAAAATATGTCTGGGGAAAATAAAGTCAAGATAAGAAATTCCCAATCCTCAAGTATTGTCTTACTTCAAACATGTTAAAAAAATATTTTATAATAATAAAATATTGATTATAAATATATTATAGATTCATAATAAAGTATGTCAACCATATATGATTTAATTATAACATCTTATAACCCATTTATTGATAATTATTTAACAAAATCATTGTTAAGGGTGAGAACTGCTTCATGTTTCATACACGTTTCATTTCAACATTCTCGATCCTTTTACATTGATTATGGTTCAATAAAAAAATTATAATCAGGTCATAAGTATCATATTTTATTATTTTTTAAACTTTTATAAATATACATATAAATATTTGAAGAAAAATAAATTACATCACATTATGGAAACAATAATATATTTATACACATGACTGATGTTTACACTTTTCGATGGATGGAATGAAAGAACGGTATATAATAATTATACATTATACGACTATAATAATATTAATAATATCATATATATTCATCAAATCAATCATTATAACAATATATGTGAAGTGGTGATGAAAAATGGAACGCATCTCTTCAGGCAGTTAGTTGTTTACACATACAAATGAAAAATGTTTTCTTTTCCCATTTTTTTGGAAGGAAGGTAATAATGGGTTTTAAATAATCATAAGAAAAATTATGTATATTTAACATTGTGAAATAATTGTTTAATAATGGATCTCATATATTTATTAATGGTAGAAGAATAAATAATAATGAATATACTCACTTAAGACCTATACATCATCATTGAGAAACCTCCTTTTGATTACACCTTAAGGCTTAAAATGATGGTCTATTGGTGATACCATAAGATATATATTGTATAAGAGTAATCTAGGATGTTATTAGGTTATTAATTTTCCTTGATATAGGGATAAAGTTTTGTGATTAAGGGAAATAGGATATTCCCTTGCATAATTTAGGGTATGGGAACCATTGAATTACATAATGTTTTGAATTAAAATAAATTAATTTTCATGTTCAAGTGGAAAATTTGTAAATTTTAAGTATAATATTTGAATAGTTCAATATTACTTTATATAATATTATTTATACAAGTATAATTTATTTCTAATCTCTCATATTTTATTTTTAATCCTACCTTAACTCTTTTTAAAATTACCACAATACCAAGGTTTTTTACTCATTAAGAGCCAAGAATGTTTCTAGAAAAGTAAAATTTACCCAAAAGTAAATAATGGTTGATATGATCCACCATATATCATTAAATTGGTTAAAGAAAATATTTTTATGTATTTTCATTAATTTATTAAAATACTATTTTATAGAATATACCATTATAGTTAATATTGGGATTATTCCCAAAGTTTGAATTTAAAGACATCATGATTGAAATGGAATTTGAATAAAAACATTTAAATAATAAATATAATGTATTTTTTATTTATGAAATTCATGTAAAACAATAACTCATTTAAAATTTATTACTTTTAATATTATAAAAACATTCATTTTTCATATTAATTGTATGAATATTGTGTGGGTGTTGTGTAGGAATTTAAAATAATTATTAAACCAACACAATTTAAATTTTTTTTAAGGAAATATCTTGGTCAAAGACCAAGACATAAATTATTATTAAAAAGAAAGGGGAGATTAAAAAAGTATGAAAGAGGAAATTTTATTATAGTATTTCTCGTGAAGAGGGTAAACCTCAACCGGAAGATCATCACACCACATAATGTCCTGGTTGATTCCCTTGTTGGCAAGACCATCCGCCACCATATATTCTTCACGATAGGCGTGAGAGGAAATTTAGTTAATCTCCAGGAGCGAGTTGAGGAATTTCATCCAACGTGTTGTGAGAGATCCAGCAAGGTGAATCACACCATTCCAGATAGCTTGAATAATAGTGGTGGAGTCACTTTCAATCCAAATGTTGTTCCAGCCTCTTTTCTTTGCAAAGTTTACAGCATGAATCACTACTATCATCTTAGCCTCAAGGGAAGAGGCAAACCCACAGCCTCCAAAAAAACAACCGTGAGCATGCCCAAGTGAGCCCCTGAAAATGGCCCCATAGCCAGCGAGGCCTGGATTTCCTTTGGAAGCACCATCAACGTTGATTTTTAACCATCCACGAAGTGAGGCTTGCTAAAAAACTTCAAAAAAGTGCTTCGGTTTCCTGTAGATTTTTTTGATACCAAGTCGTCTAAGAGTCAGGAAGTCACCAACCGAGTTATCGTAGTAGGATTTTTGCAGCATAGAAGAATCTTTTATTGCAATGAGAATTAAATCTTGACTAGTGTTAAGATTGAGAGAATAATTATTGTGAATAACTGCATTTCTATCATACCAAATAACATGGAAAAGCTCAGCAACTGCGGCAAGAAAAATATTTCTGATTTGATGTGGGAGATTCAGCTCAACACAATGTTTGACCAAGGCACAAATTGAATCATCAACTAACCATCCGCAGTCAAAGATATCAGTAATATAATTCCAAAGAGCGTTGGTTGTGGAACATGATAAAAATAAATGATTGATGTCCTCCCTATGTTGAAGACATAGGTGTCATATCAAACTAATTTATACACTGAAGGACTGAAGACAAACCTCAGTAGGAATGTGATTATGGAAAATGCACCAGATAAGATTAGGTCTGGTGGGTTTAATCCAAGTTTTATCAAAAGGCTTCAACCAAACAAAATTGTTATCAAAAGAAGAGAAACAGTGGCTGTTATATGTTTTATAATCAAGAACACCATTGTGGGATGGTTCCCAAATAATGAAATCATCTATATTAGAGAAAGTTTAATTATCAATAACATGTTTGATATTGTCAGGGAGACCTACATTAGGAGTATCCATCATCTCCTTTATGGTGCAGCTTGTGGGGTCCTGTGCGTTATGAGAAGTGAGCATAGAATTGAGAGGAGCACCGGTCCAATTATCAGTCCAGAATTTCAGATTGGATTCAGTGTTAACCATACATCTATATTTTTTCATGATATTGATAAAGTAGTTTCTAATGGATGGCTAGAGAGAAGAGTTGACATGATTCATATTTCGATTTTTAAGTTTTTCAAGAAAGTGATTTTTAAGAAAAGAAATCCAGTCATCCTTGTTGTTTATAAGATTCCAAGTGAGTTTGGCTTGGAGAGATTCATTAAAGTACTTGAGACTTTTGATTCCAAGCCCTCCCTTATTGAGGGGTTTATAGTAGGTGGACCAGGGAATATAAACAAGCTTTCTTTCAAGAATAATCCTAGACTAGACAAAGTTCTTTATGTAAGAATTGATTTTCTTAAAAAGACTGATAGGCCACCTGTAGATCATTAAAGAATAAACCATTTTGGAAATGATGGAAGATTTCACAAGGCAGATTCTACCGGCCATAGAAAGATATTTTCCTTTCCAGGAAGCAAGTTGGTTAATGATTTGATCAGTAATATCATTGAAATTCGAAGCTCTAGGCATGCCACAGAAGATTGGGACTCCCAATTAAGTGAAAGGTAGAGAAACTTCTTTGATACCGATATTCTCAATGATGTAATTATTTCGAGAGGTGGGAAAGATTTTGCCAAAGAAAATGAAAGATTTGTTCCAGCTAATGGATTGGCCCGAAATCTCTTCATAGTGAGATAAGGCAGTTTTGAGGTTAGTGATGTTTCATTTTCTACCATTAAGGAAGAGAATTATGTCATCTTCATAAAAAAGATGAGTCAGATCATTAAGGTTTCGAGAAGCTTGGATGGACATAATGTTTTTTTGTTGGACCAAAGAATCGAGGAGACGGCTAAGATAGTCTTTTGCAATGGCAAAGAGGATGGCTGAGAGGGGGTCACCTTGATGAACTCCCTTCGAACATTTTAAATAACCCTTAGGAGAGTCATTGATGAGGATGGAAACATGGGAAGAGTTGAATAGGGAATTAATTCTTCTGGTGAAAACATCATTGAAACCAAAACCCCAAAGAACTTTGAAAATGAAACTCCAGTCAATTGTGCAAAAAGATTTTCTGATGTCAAGTTTAATGGAAATGTTACCACCTCTGGAAGATTTTTTGAGACTATTGGAGGATTCAAAAGAAAGACAGATGCAGTCTTGTATGGAATGACCTTTGATAAAACCAAATTGGTTCCAAGATAAAACTTTATTACATAGAGAGGAAATCCTATTATCCATGATCTTGGTGATGATTTTGTAGAGAGAGTTGATAAGAGAAATGGGTCTAAACAGGTGGATTTCCAAGGCATTGGCCACCTTGGGAATAGGAGTAATGAATTGTGCATTGAGACCACATGGAAGGAGTCCAGTAGAGAAGAAGGTGTTGACAAGTTTACAGACATCCACGTGAGCTACATCCCAATGGTACTGAAAAAATCCATTTTTGAAACCATCGGGCCCTAGGGCACTGTCAGGGTTGAGGCAAAAGATAGTATTTTTTATCTCTTCATCAAGGGGAGTACTCAAAAGAAAACTATTGTCCTCCTCTTGGACCAACACAGTTTAAAATTAAAATACCATGAAAAAAATATTTAATAATTAAAATAAAAATATATTACAAAAAAATTCCTCTATTTATCCGTATGTTTTTTTTATATTAATGTCAATCGATTCACATTTTGTATTTATCTTTTTCATAAAATAATATAAAGGTAATTATCAAAGAAAAATGGTACCATGGTTCCATATTATAAAAAAATGTATGATCATGGATGAAATAACCTTATCCAATATGATAATGGAATTTTTTAGAAAAATTATAAAGCATTATACTATAAATTTAGCCCCATTTTACCTTCTTTTCTATTATATAGGGGAAAATGCATTCCAAGGTTTTTATTCATAATTAAAAAATATAAAAGAGACATATTTTTTCAAATATTATCCTCCAAAACTCAAATATGGAATTAATTATTAAATATTCAATTAATTTAAGTTGAAGAAATCTATTTTATAATAAGCTTACAAAAGGCAATGAAGCCTATTTTTAGAAAAATGGATTCTTAAGCATAAAATAATATTTATTATTATCCCATTCATATAAAAACCCATTATTTGAATTTTAAAATATTTTATTGGATGTATAATATATTAATATCAATAAAATAATTAATAAATAGTGATAAATTTAATTAATTCAATAAAATTACATTGCACATATATTTTGTTTTAAAAAAGTGTGTTTTGGATCCCAAGAAATGAAATGAAAAGAAATATAATAATTATGATTAATATGTAAATATTTATATTAAATATAATAAAAGGGAACATATTTATCTTTATGATTAAATTCAGAACATAATGGGTTTTTTCGATTCCTTTATTTTCTAAAAAGAAATGACAATTTTACAAAAACTGGAATTTTTCATTTTTCACCAAAAATATAATATTTTACAAAAACCTCAAAAATTTACTCTAAGGTAAGTTAGACATTCATAATACAAAAATTATACCAGGTTTTTCAAAAAAATAGAATTTTTAGAAATTAATTATAATAATCATGAACAAAAAATAATAAAACCCATGTTTTTAGAAAATAAATTTTTGAAACATAAGACTATGTTAATGAAATTTTAGTGAATAGATATTATTCAATGAAAAAATAATTTTAATTAATTTATAAATTCTAATATATATTTTATTATTTTTTAATACTATTCATAACTGCTAATTAAATGGCTATTTTATAATTTATCACAATTCATTTAAATCATGATTTTGTGTGACAAGTATGCTATTGAACACAAAAAAATATTTAAAGAGATATTTATTCTAAAATTACTAGGTGTTACATTCTACCCTTATTAAATAAATTTCACCCTCAAAATATTTCTCTTTGTAAAAAAGATTCAGTATTTTAAGATAAATTTGTTGAAATTCCACATCATACAAAGGGATAATAAAATATCCTTTGAAATGAGGAAGTGTAAGACATGATATATACCTGAAATAACACATATTTTCATCCATGGAATAGAAATCATTTTTGGGAAGTTAAAATATAAAAATGTAGGAGAAAACTATCATATAGGGACAAATATTGGGTGATAGAGAACATGTTAATGAGAAATTAGTGACCTTAAAACCATTAATCAGTGTGGGGATAATAGAACACTAATTCAAAAGAAATGAAGGTAAATGGATAACAATTTTATTCCTAGATATTTTTCTTTTCATTAATATATTGTTTTAATATCATGATAGAGTACATAAAAAATATAAATACTTTATTTCCTTCCAATCCATAAGAGTATGTTCATCATTGGGTTGCACTTCGATCAATGTCAACCCCATTACTTACTCCATGAAAAAAATATCCAAAAGTAATTTTTCGTTCACAAGGGACTAAAAATAAATTTTAATGGATAATAAGATACATAATTCATTCCTTCTATCTATAAATATTTACAAAACAAAAATGGTTAGCACAAGTTATTCAATATAATATATTAATCTCTAAGTCCTAAAAAAATAACACTCAATGATCAAATTAATCCAGTGCATAAATAAGAAACAATTATAATAATAAAAAATATTTCTATACAAAATCAATATATCGAAATACAAAATATTTGATCACATTTTTTCTCAATTTTATATTTTACAATTGTACCCAAACAACATAATTATTCTCATAGTTTTTCATATAAAAAATTGAATATCTGGATCATATATTCTCTTAAAAGATTACAATCCTTTCAGAAATAACAAGAATCACCATAATACCTCAATGAAAACATAAATTATTGCAACCATTAACTCTACAAAAAGTATAAAATATAATCTATAAAACTAAAAATGCATTAAAATCAATAAATATAATATGAATAACTTTTTTTATAGATCACTTGTCAATTCCGAATTGATTAATACTAACCAAATTAACTTATCAAAACGAGTCATCTCTTAATCCAAAATTAATATTATTGTCCTAATAAAAATAACATATTAAAAGTTATTAATTTATTAATCATAAATTTCCCATAAAATGTCACATTACCACATAATCACCTTTTTAGTTTTTTGTTACCATTAATCATATTCTATAAAATATATAATTAAAAACTATCTCTGAATAATCCATATATGTTTCTTAATTCTTATAACCATAATAACATTTATCAAATACCTTTACATAGAATAGTTATTAATCCTAATGCATAAACACTTCTATCATTACAATTATTTTTTAATAAATTAACCTAGATTTATCATCCTTTTCTTTAATACTTCCTTCCTATAATATGAAATATTAATCATGTCTTAAGATTCATCAACCTCATTTTAATAGTGCTTTGTAACTTTAACATAATAAATAATGTTAACATGACTCATACCTTTCATATGTCATTTGTAGTCTCTTCATCATCAAATGTAAAACCATTACTCCTATAATCTTGAAAATCTTCTTCTCAAACATTCCCCCAAGGTAATCATGTTTCAAAATGGACATAAATTTCCCATTAAAAATATAAATCCATTGATCATAACATATAGAAGCAATTTTTCCCATTCATTGCATCAACCGAAACTTTTAATTTTCCATAGAAATTACTTACTCTATATACTTTTAAACACCCAAAACATCTTCCCATTATTTTTATACATTTCCTTGGATGCTTCATTTTTCATTCAGGTAATGTTGGGAGATAAATATTCTTTCCTCCAAGTTCTCAATAAAATTTTCCTCAATGAAACCTCATTTTCCCTATTTATGTGTGTTATAAATCTCACACAATTTGATATTTATAATTATGTAAATATATAGTTGATTTTGAATTATTATAAGGTTTCATATTCATGATCCCATTTAATTTGGTTTCTTTGGAGTAAAATTCTTCCATTATATTTCACATTTATTTTAACATAATTCCTTTTATATTTTGAAATTGACTCAAACTGAAGTTAATATTATGAGAAAAAGTAATCATATTTAGTAATCACATAATCTAGAAAAATAATTCACAGTATGTCTAAATAAATACAACTTCATTTCAATCTATGACATCATATGTTTATCCCATGTCATTTATGGTAATTATCTATTAAAATACATTATGATGGTTTATAAAGAAAATGTGAATTAAGAGAATGTGCATTCACTAGTGTAGAGCTAATAGGAATTGGAAGAATGAGAGGGTAGGGCATTTACATTGGTACCAGTCCCATGCATATCTACACAGGACAACTAGGTGACCATCCTTGTGAATTGTGGGGAGATGACATCAAGATATATGTTGGGGATGGGCAGTTCCATGTAGTCTATTTTGGGTGAATTCCTCTAATTCCTTTGGGTCATGTAATATGTCACTAAGAATATGGTCAATGGAATGGAACAAGTCTCTAGATGATGATTTAGAGTAGGCACATTCACCAGAGCAAAGATAATCATAATTGGAAGAATGAGAGGGGAAGTTTCATGTAGTTTGTTTGTGATGAATTCCTATAAGGCCTTTGAGTCATGTAATGTGTCTCTGATCCTACATTACATGTAAGTTTTCCCTTTCTACCCTTAAAAGGGGTATTATCAAAAATAAATAAATCATGATGGCCTTTAGGCCAGTCATGCCTAAATTAACCAAAAAATATCCCTTGAGAGTTTCAAACTAATTTCGTAGTAAGGTAACATTTCATATGTAATAGAATGATAAATGAAATATACTCAACAAACTCTTTTAAAAGTTATTATCACTATATGCATCAAACCAAAACAACTTATACTAGTATTATCTATTCAATGATGTATTTCTATGATAACATACAGAATCTATACATTTCTAAAACATTATAATTTTATCTTATACATAGTTTATCTTTATGGTTTTCACAACTTTTCATTAATCCAAATGTTTAAAGATTAACTAAACCCTGCCCCAATACCATGTATAGTTACTCATACATTTAATATATAAATGTTATATTCTAATATATGATTATTGAATGAAAATCATCATGATCTATACCATTACCGTAAAGTATTACTGACTTTGGAAACTAGGATACATAAAAAATTAATACATAAAATGTTTACATAATCTTCAATAATGTTCTTCTCACATTATACCCTTATTTTTAATACCCTAAAAAAATCCGTTCATCATAACCTAGGGAAAGGAAATATAAAAATGGGTGATCTCATTTACTCAATAAGGGTAAACAAAGGATATATCAATCAATAGTTATATGAAATCATAAGAAAATAATAATGGTAAGGGATCATGATCATGATTTCCATAGATCAAAAAAATCTATCATAAATCATAAACACAAGTCATGGAATATAAATTTATCATATTAAAATAAAAGAATCATAATAGTGTCAAGTAATCAAAAAATAATCATGGACCATGATTTAAAATCATAATCATAGAAACATGTCAAAAATGTGTGGCACCATCATATGCATAGAATCCATATAATTTTTCATGTTTAATTACCAATACCATAATATCATAGTGGATTAAGCATCAACACATGTTTCCAAAATCATAAAGGTTGGGGAATCACCACCTCCTTTAAATATCACAGTGGATTAGTCATCAACACTTTTTCCCTATAAAATAACTAATCAGCCATCACATCCTTTTTCTCATATAATTTTTGATTTGGTGTACATACATATTTTCCATAGTAAATCAATCATATTAACTAATTTCATATAATTATCTCCTAACATATAATGTTTTACCCAATGCATTAAAGGGTGATAATGGGACCCCATGTCACATAATGAAAACCATGCATATATGTTCAAAAATATTATAAATCATTCAGCATTTCAACATATAATGACCCATGTAAATGAAATGGGTTTCATAAACATCACATTATAATGTATATAAACCATAGAAAGAAACAGGTTTAATAGAATCATTGACATCATATTCCATAGAGTAATGAAACGATCCACCTTCACCAAGATGAGGGAAGGGATAGAGTACTGCCAGACCCTTCCTTCTTCAATTTTAATGAGAGATAATAACCCCAGAGTCCCGCCTTCAATAGGCCTTGGAGTGGCTACTAGCACCAACTGTATAGAATCACACATAATATAGAAGGCATTACTCTTTTTATAGAAAAAAATTGAGAGATAAGATGGTAAATCTCAAGCAACTCTAGAAACATAAAGTAAAAGTAAAGTCGAACCCCCTTTTCCCACATGCATGTTCAAAATAAAGTTCTTCAAAGTACAATAAAACTATGATGAAAAGTACCAAAATAAAGAAAAACAGCCACAACAACAGCCCCGACGTCTGAGCTAGTAAAGTCTAGCATAGTCCACAAAGTCCTCCTAGAAACCTGAAATTAGTTTTATATACGTAGGGTGATTATACAAGTATAATCAGTAGGGAAAACCAAAATATATCATGCACAAGTGGGGAGGAATTATAATGCCCCATGAGAAAGTAGAGGTAACTAAAACATCTAACAAAGATAACTATCCACCCAACCTCACCAAAGCACACTCCCTAAATAACACAAGTCAGGTAAAATAATAGTAATAGCACATTGATATTTGGGTACCCCGCACCGCTTTCCCACTAGTTATTGAAGATATCCTACGCATCAAACCTCCCCCGACATTTTCACTATAGTCCCACTGGTGCCCCAACAACAACCTTATGGGATATCACAACCATGCATCATGTCCTAAAACAACTGCACCACCACAACCACACACATCCCTGCCTGCAGACACCTGGGCCACAACAAACACTACCACACCTAAAGTCACATGGGCCAAATCAACCATTATAGCGCCCGAAGACACCTGGGCCTCATCTCGAAGACACTTGGGAAAGACTCCTTCCAGCACACACCTAGTTCAACCACCACAACATATCCTTCCCAAATATTCCTGGTACAAAATAGACCTCAGTATGTCACATCATTCTCAAAGAGTCTTGGAATACCCAGGATAGGGAGTAGAAAAGAATATAATAACCATACACTCATTGGAGTGTTGGGAAAAATAACCTCCCCCATGAAATGGAAGTGTTCGGCACAAAGTTCTCAATGTTGGTGGGGTGCATATAAGGAATAAAAAAACTAAAAAAATTACATACAGGTAATCAGACACTCATCCCAACCTAAGGGTTCTGAAACTAGCCCACACACAAACACCCTTGTTACTATTCATACATCTACAACTGCACAACAGCCACAACTAGAGCACCACCCATTGAACCGATTCTCGTTATCATGTTCAAGTAATTTCATTAGAAATAATTCTCCACTAACGGGAAGCTAACATGCACATCCACAAGTCAAAAAAACTCTAGACTAAAGAAAAAAATATCCGAACAGTAATTTAAGCATTCGCCTTCGGTTCTCTTGTAATGTCACAACAACAAATGGGGTCTGTGAGATCCCTTGATGTACTAGAACCAAAATAATCCCCAGTATACAGTCTCACATGGCCTCACACCCACAAACCAACAACTAAACAACAGGGGATCCCATCCCCATCCACGTCACCCCACAAACATCAAGCAGAACAACCATGTGTATTAGAAAAACAGAGCAAGGGAGTTTTTCATATTTAACCACACCAATTATCAAGTTCCTTCTTTCCATTTGGTTAACTAGGGTGATCACACCAGGATTATTATTAATTCGGAATCCATTTAACCAACTAGTTTTACGTGATTAACCAGTTTCCATGTTACATCCATTCAATCACAAGATTATCAAGAAAACATAGGTTCGTTAGTGCACAATAAATGACCACCAACATCCACGATTTTTAGTTGGCATAACACCATATAGTTAAAAACATATTAACGAAGATAGTACAGCAACATCATCATCAAACACACCCCTTCATTATTTAAAATCCATTTATTATCTTCGTTAAGGTTTGGTTTCATCCACGCCTCGGGGAAACCTTATCATACCCACCCCTCATGATACACGGTAAAGAGAGATGAAGGAAAACCCTACGTGGATGATCAATGATTGATTTTTTCTCCTCGAACCAAGAACTGATGATGCACAACTTTGTAGAAGAACTCCAAGGACTCCAAGGGTAATTAGGAAGGCTCTAGTATGGGTGCACAATTTATCTCAGGAGTAAGTCTCTAGGGATTACTTTAGATAATTGAAAGCAATTTGAAGAGAGGATATTGGATTAAGAAAATTCTAGGTCCTAAAATTAGGGAGATTATTTCTAAGTACTTAAAATTTGGGTCGTGTCTCAACCATGAAGTTGGGACATTTCACACGTTGGGATTAATTTATATTTAATAATTACCCACAGATGTGGTGGAGATAATTGTTATGAGTTAATAGATTTAATTTAAACCGAGAAAAACATGTAATAGGGGCAAAACTATAAAACACGACAAAGGTACGACACTGAGGAATATGGCCACATGTTTCCATAACTCTAGGGTCACCCGACTACTTGGGGTTTAAAACATCTTTTACTGGATTTAAATGGATTTGAAAGGGTTATTAAAACACTTTTACGTAAAAAGATACATTATTGTGGAAAAACTTGAAGGTCCTCGAAAAACTGGGAAGGACTCACCGTTAGGTGAGTCGCCGTCACCCTGGCACCATCGCCCTGGCACTGTCACCCTAGTATTATCTCCCTGGAACCGTCACCCAGGAACCAATATCGATTTCTACTAGGGATGACCCATCGGTGCCACTGATAACCATCGGTGTCACCGACACCCATCAGTTCCACTGACGCCTAGCAGTGCCACTGACGCTCTTTGGTGCCACCAATAACCATCAGTTCCACCGATGCCAATTGGTGCCACTGTTTGATCAATCTTGAAATTTGGAAAATTCCTTAATGAGTCACTGATGGTCCCCAGGACACCTCAACCACTAGAATTTTGGAAAATTAATGGACCAGGAGGGTTCAGTCCATTACATCAGATACCTCTCAAACTATTCTCTCCCTTGAGAATCCAAGAGTAAAACCGAAGAAAAGAGATGGGTCCAAACAAACACCTTGTAAGATACCTCTCAAAGACAAAACCACCCAAGGTTTGTTAAAAATCTAGAACAAACCTCTATATCTAGGAACACCTCTCCCTCATCTATCACTTTAACAAATATGGATATTCCACCGCTCTTCTCCCCCAAGTAACCACACAAACATATAAAGGTCACACCGTCTATACATATGGGTTAGGGAGTCCCTTCCTCCATGTCAAGATACTATCTGCTTTCGGTTGCACTGACTCGCCTGCATAGGTTCAATCACATCCTCCATAATGATTCTTGATTAGAGATCATGTCCTCCCCTCCCTACAGTGAGGAATTTTACACACATTTTGATAAAGGAAAACATCCCACCTTATATTTAACAAGTTCAATAACTATATCATAGTCAGTTACAAAACAACACAGAACAAAACTCAAAACAGATCTGGTTACTAGGAAGGCATATGTGCCTCCCATTCCCAAAACTCTCCTCAAGGATACTATTCAATCACAACACACAAACCAAGGGAATGGTTCCTCCATGAAGAACCTTCTCATCATGATCCTCAATCCCTAGTGGTTGCTCCCCAAACGTTGCATCATCCACAACATCCAACTCTCCCCAGTCAAGGACATGTGAATAATCGTGTCGATACCAACGGAGCTGAGACACATCGAAGACATCATGGACCCTCAATAGAGGTTGTGGTAGCGCCAGCTGATAAGCCACTTCACCTACCCGCTGAAACACCTCGAAGGGTCCAACGAAACTAGGAGAAATATCACTTCCCTTTTAATCCTCTATTTCCCACACTGAAGGTATACCTTTAAGAACACATGGTCCCCAACCTCAAACTCCAAGGGTCTCCTTCTATGATCAACATATGACTTCTTCCGGTCTTGATCCACCTTCATCCTCTCATGCACATGCTTGACCTTATCCGTCATTCTCTACACCACTTCCGGGCCAAGAACACCTACTTCCCCAACCTGTATCCACCACACAGGTGAACGACACAGTCTTTCGTATAATGCTTCTAATGGAGCCATGTCAATGGTAAATTGATAGA
This sequence comes from Viscum album, assembly GCA_963277665.1. Taxonomy (NCBI): domain Eukaryota; kingdom Viridiplantae; phylum Streptophyta; class Magnoliopsida; order Santalales; family Viscaceae; genus Viscum; species Viscum album. The sequence continues at coordinate 845,329,462 of OY728159.1, forward strand.
TATTGTTTTATGAAAACTCTACCTGACACAAGTGTCATACCCACAATCCCTCGAAGTCCAAAACACATGCCCGTAGCATATCTTCCAATGGCTGGATGGTCCGCTCTATATGACCATCTTTCTAGGGGTGGAATGCTCTATTAAGGTATATATGGGTGCCAAAATCATTTTTTGATCCTTTCCAGACTCGTGAGGTAAACTATGTATCTCGATCTGATACTATGCACCTTAGAACTCCATCCAACCGAACCACCTTGTCCATATACCTCTGTGCTAAGGAATCTGCCGCACTCAAGTCCTTGACTTCCAAGAAGTGAGCTTATTTTGTTAGCTGGTCCACTATTACCTAGATAGTATTGGATCCTCCTTGAACCCTTGGTAGTCCTATGATGAAATCAATTGAGATGTCATCCCACTTCCACTTGGAGACATCTAAAGGCTGTAACAGACCTCCTGGGATGCGGTATTCATCATTCACATCTGATACCATTCTATCATGTCCTACCTTCACCAATATGAGGGAAGGGACAACATACTTCCAGACCCTTCTTCAAGTTGAAGGAGAGATAATAACCCCTAAGTCCTGCCTTCAACAGGCCCTGGAGTGGCAAATAGCACCAAGGGTATAGAATCAATACGTAATATGGAAGGAATAACCATTTTTATAGAAAAATATCAGGAGATAAGATTGTAAATATCAAACCAATCCAGATATAGAAAGTAAAATTAAATCCAAACCCCCTTTTTACCACATGAATATTCAAAATAAAGTTCTATAATGTACAAGAAAACTCTAATGAAAAGTACCAAAAGAAAGAAAAACAACAACGACAACTGTCCCGACATCCGAGCTTGTAACATCTGGCACGGTCCTCAAAGTCCCCATGGAAACATGAAAGTAGTTTTATATGAGTAGGATGAGTATACAGGTATACTTGGTAGGAAAAACCAAAATCTCTCATGCACAAGTGGGGAGGAATTCTAATGCCCTTTGAGAAAGTAGAGGTAACTAAAACATCTAGCAAGGAAAACTATCCACTCATCCTCACCAAGGAAGACTCCAAAAATAATTCAAGTCAAGTAAAATAATAGTAATAGAACATTTATATTTGGGTACCCTACACTTCTTTCCCATTGGTTATTGAATACATCCTATATTTCATACCTCCCCTTCCATTTTCACTACAGTCCCACTGTCGCCCCAACAACAACCTTATAGGCTATCACAACCACGCATCCTACCCACAAACACCTAGACCACCAAAACCACACACATGCCCACCCTCAGACACCTAGGCCACCAAACCACACATATCCCCACCTACAGACACCTGGGCTACAACAACTACTACCACGCCTAAAGAAATCTGGGCCAGAACAACCATTGTCACGCCTGAAGACACCTGAGCATCATCTCGAACACACTTGGGAAACAATACTTCCCACACACACCTAGGCCAACCACCACAACACATCCTGCCCAAATATTCTGGTGCCCTAATGGACCTCAGAACATCACTACCTGCTGAGAGAGTCTTGGGATACCTGGGAGAGGGAGCTGAAAAGGAGCTAATAACCAGCCACTCGAAGGAGTGTTGGGAAAAACATCCTCCCCCATGAAATGGGGGTGTTCGGTACAAAGTTATCAACATGGGTGGGGTGCATATAAGAAACACAAAAACTAAACAATTTGCATATTGGTAATCAACCACCCATCCCAATGTTAGGGTTCCAAAACCATCCCATACACAAACACCCTCGTTGTTATTCAAACATGCACAAATGCATAATATCCATAACTAGAGCACCACCCATTGAACCCATTATAGTTATCATGTTCAAGTGATTTTTTTAGAAATAATTCTCCACTACTGGTCATCTAACATGAACATCCACTAGTCAAAACAACTCTAGACTGAAGAAGAAAATAGCCAAATAGTAATTTAAGCATTCACACCCGGTTCTCTTGTAATGTCACAACATTAATAGGGGTCTGTGAGATCCCTCTATATACTATAACCAAACCAATAAAAAAAACATATGGCCCTACATGGCCTCAGATTTAGAAACCAACAACGAAACAATAGGGGATCCCATACCCATCCATGTCACCGCACAAGCATCACACAGAACAATCGTGTGTATTAGCAGAACAGAGCAAGGGAGTTTTTCATATTTAACCACACCAATTATCAAGTTTTTTCTTTCTGTTTGGTTAATATGGGTGGTCACACAAGGATTATTATTCATTGGGCATCCATTTAATCAACCAGGTTTACATGATTAACCAATTTCCATATTGTAGCCATTAAATCACAAGATTATCCTGAAAACATAGGTTTATTAGTGCACAAGAAAGGACCACCAATGGACATGATTTTCAATGTGGATAATCCCATACAGTTTACAATATATAAACAATGATAAAAGAGTACAACAAAATCATCATCAAACACACCCCTTCATTCTTTAAAATCCATTTATTATCTTCGTTGAGGTTTGTTTTCATCCACGCCCCGAGGAAACATTATCATACCCGCCCTGTGTGATACACGATAAAGAGAGACAATGGAAACCCCAACATGGATTATCAACTATGGAATTTTTATCCTTTTTCCAAGAATTGGTGATGCGCGACTTTGGAGAATAAATCCAAGGACTCCAAGGTTGAGCAGGAAGTCTCTAGTATGGGCACACGATTCGTCTCTGAAGTAAGCCTCTAGGGTTTACATTAGATAATTGAAATGAATTTGAAGAGAGGATCTAAGCATAAGAAAAGGACAGATCCAAAAATCAAGGAGACTATTTTGAAGTACTTAAAATTTGGGTCATGGCTCGACCATGTGGTTGGGCCATTTCACATGTCGGGATTAATTAAGATTTAATAACTATCCTAATAAATGGTGGATAGAATAGTTGTGAGTTAATATATTTCCTTTAAATGGAGAAAAATTCATAATAGGGGAGAAACTATAAATCACGACAAAGGTGTGACACCGAGGAAAAAGGCCACACATTTTGGTAACTCAAGGGTCTCCCGACTACTGGGGGTTCAAAACATCTTTTATTGGATTTAAATGGATTTGAAATGGATATTGAAACACTTTTGCATCAAAAGACATTTTACTGGGGAAAAACTAGAAGGTATTAGAAACATAGGGAATGACTAACTGTTAGGTGAGTCACCATCACCCTGGAACTGTCACCCCGGCACCGTCGCCCCAGCACTGTCTCCCTGGCACCAATGTCGATTGGTGCTCTGGACGACACATCGGTGCCACTGACTCCCATCGGTGCCACCATTTGTTCAATCCTGAAATTTGGAAAACTCCTTAATGAGTCATTGATGGTCCCCAGGACACCCCAAACACCAGAATTTGGAAAATTAATTTAATAGGAGGGTCTGGGCCATTACAAGTAATGTAGATGGTATTATATGATCAGATCACCAATTGAACATAAAATTACATAAAATATATTGACAAATATAATAATTATCTTTAAAATTATATTCAAACTATTATTTGAAAACATGCAAATAATATTTTTTAATTTTGATAAATTTAAAATAAAGATTCCAATAATACATAGAATATACATATATTTGAAGATAAAAAAATTATAATGGAAGAAAAAAAAGAATAGTTATGGAGGATGTAAAATTTATCCATGTTGTATACACTAAAAATAATAATTTCACACCTTTATAAAAAGTCAAAAACCACTTGTTCAGGAAACAAATTCAATAAAAATATTCCATATTAAAAATTTATTCTGGATAATAAAGCATGGGAAGAAAGAAAATTGGTCAATAATTATACAAAAGTTAAAAAAATTCTATAATTGTTTTATAAATCATTCATGTGGAAGATACATGTCTTCCAACTGAATGATGATAAACAATGATATATTTCATAACCACATTTTATGAACCACTATGGATAAAATATTAAGGAAAATGGGACTAGAACATCAAAATGACCTAAATAAATAGACTATATGAAAAAATAAACTTATTTATGAAATAAGTATCACATATTTCCTTAATTTAAAATCAAGAAAAAATATTCTTGATTAAAATGGGACAAAAACATTAATCCCTTGCCACCTTGGTAACATTTTAATTTTTTGACTCATGAAAGAACAATATAAAATGAATATTTAATGATCATGAACACAATGACATTAATGATATCACATGTTAAGGGTAAGTATATTCACCTCATAAACATAAATAGGTACATAACATCAAACATGTCTCGATGAAATAGTTCTAATACTAATAAAAAAATTCTTTGAAAATATCTGAATAAAAACCTCATGAAATTTAGAAAAATGTTTTAATTTTTAACTCCCAATAATTTTCATTATAAAAATCATTGATGTAATTATTAGTATATATATACATCACACAATGGAAACAAGTGTTGAATATAATATAAGTCTAAAAAAGGAACAATGAGTTGAGAAATCCCATTACCACATGTCTCATCTTGATTCATACATGTTCTAACATCCTATATAATAAATTTATATTTATTAAATATAAATTTAATATGAATAATCATATATATTTTAATTTATATGATTTACTTTCCATATTTTATCATTTATTTATTAAAATCATTGTTCCGGGTGATTATATCTTCATTTTTCATGCATGTTTTGGATCAGTAGTCCCGGTACATGTATATATATTGTGGTTTCATAATCCCCAGAAATTTAACAATTTCCCTAGTATCATATGTAATAATTATTTGACTATTATAACTATTCATATGAGAAGGTTATGAATATTTTATTTTGTCACATCAAGGAGACAATAATTTGTACATAAGAATGGGTGATATTTCAACTTTTTGACTGATAGAAATAGGGAAAGATAAGTAATAAGTAACCATTCCATAAAAAATAAATATCATAAACAAGTTATAAAATCATTAAATACATCATTATAACCATATATTTGAATTTTTAATGAAAAATGAAACACAGCACCTCATTGAGGTGGTAGTCCACAAATACATACGAAAACAAAATTATTTTCCCATATTATCATGAACCAAGTTAAAGTACCACTGATCCTGAAACTTAACCCAGTTCATGGAATTGAAAAAATGGAATTATTGATCCCCACAAGCTAGAAACTAGTTCTTTGGTATCACCATATGATTTGGTAATGGTTTCACCAAATTATATAAGGATAAAAACCCAACAGAAATAATCACAATGATAAATAACCACATCCAAAAAAGGCATAAAAATTTTCCCATTAAAAGTTTTACAACATTAAATATGACCAAAAAGTTGATACAAAAAAATGGGAACAAAAAAATATCCCAAGACCATCATGAAACAAGAGTATAATCATCCTAATGAAACCACCACCAAGACCTAAAATAGAAGACCACTAGAAACTAGAACTGCCATCACAATATATATTGCATTTACCTTAGTCAATCATAATGAAGTAAACATACACTCAAAGGTGTATCCAAGGTGTGAGCTAAATCCTAGTAGGATGCCACCCAACAAAAGATATTACATTCCAAAACATTACAAGAAAAATTAACATGCAAGTTTTATAAAAAGGATAGAAACGTTTTTAGAGAAAATTTTCTAAAGGGAAAACCTTATTTTCCTTTTATGTAACCAACCAAGTTCACCATATTCAAATAGTAAAGACAATATCACAAAATAGCACTAATTTCTAAGAAATGCCAATAGGCACCAGCTTTAGTAAGAAACTAGGTACACTATATCTCATTGAATCATGGTATATAAACCACACTAATAATCATCCCCATGCATGATCCATAAGAGAGGAATCCATCCATAAATTCTATTGGTCTCCAATCATCGTAGTTTTTTTAGTGTTGTATCATCAATCCTACTAGAATGAACATGGTCTCATCCCTGTTGATCTAACTAGTATACTAGTCATAGTCTACCCAAATAGTCACCTAGGATTCCATTTATGCTCAATTTCCCTTCCACATATCTTATAAAACATCACTTTCACACGTGAATAAGTCAATCAATATAAAACACATGATAAAACACCATTTCCATAACCAAAACCTGCTTTTGAATCCAAAAATAAACCAAAAAATTTCAAAATATGCTTCGCACCATTCACAAATTTTTTCAAACACCTTTAAGATGAAAAAAATGGGGCACACATGAAATACACATGTAACATAACCCATTTTGTTTGAAGATCCATTTTTATTGCACGTAAATTTTAATTTCCTTCCAAAAACACATTTGACACCTCATACAAAATATATAGAACACATACAATATGAAATGAAATCATATCAAAGTTTCCAAATAATTTTTAATCAGGTAAATACCTACCTTTTGTGTGGAAAATTATTGAAATAAGGGCTAAACCACAACTACACCACCATAGAATCATATAAAGTAAACATCGGACCATAAAAATAAATATTTGACCCTAATAATTGAGATCACAGCCTAACCATGTCACCATACTCACTGGAGATATGAAACCACAAGAAAGGAGAAGAAGAGAACCCCTATAAAAGAGGAAGAAATATACAAATGATACACGTATTAGAGTTTCTTTGATATTTCCCAAAAATCCAGCACAAAAATGGAGTTCCAAGGGAGATATGAAGAATTATGGAGGAACCAAGGGATGGTAATCCTGATTGGGGAAGAAATATGTGATTTGGGGTTAAATCAAGAGGGAAAAGAACCATCATTTTGAAGAAATATTAATGACCCGGACAAGTCACGTGGTTTTCCTACACGGTTTTCAAAAACATGTGGCTATCATGATCCCCTCTCCATCCAAAAAGTTCATGACTCATGTTTTAACTATATGTCATAAACATCATGCACAAACCATGCAGTTTTCCTCTATCCAAAAATGACATGTGGCCGTATGGTTTGCTGGGAAAGGGTGAACTATTTGGAAAACCATGTGCCGACCATGTTCTACCTTATATAAACTCAAAAACTCCCATTTTTTCACTAAAAACATAAATGAATCCCAAGGGGAAAATTATAGACCAAACATAAATAGAAAAATTCCTCAAAATAAATTCATGGGTGTGAAAATTCTCTCTAAGTAGAATGCTTTATTCCCCAAGATCTTCAACTTGAAGATTGATTAGAGAATAAAAATAAACACTCTTTCAAAAACCATGACTTCCACTCCCATGTATTGTGATCATAGTTACCATGTTTCCAAATGACATAGACCAGTGAAATAGACCTCCCATGATGAACATTATCCTAAGAATTTATAATCCACACCAGCTACACAAACATTAGTAAATCGGGATCCCACTCCAACTCTTCCCAATTAAAGGCATGAGGAGGATCCTAATTATATTTTTTTCTGATGAGATTCATGAAAAAAATCATGAATTTATGTTAAATATGAAGTAAAATATAACTTTTATTCCACCTTACCAACTTTTTCAGTAATCTCAAAAGGTCCAACATACCTCAGAGTTATCTTTCCTTTCATACCCAGGAAACAATGACCCAAATGTGGTGACACATTCCAGAATACCCAGTCCCCCATAGAAAACTCCAAATATTTGTGCCTATAATTTCCATAAGACGTGTAGAGACTCTGATATTTCAATAAATTCTTTCTGATCAATTTGACTTTATCATAAGTCTCTTGCATAGTGCTCAGCCCAATCAATAGGGGTCTCAACCACCTCAGACCAACACAAAGGTGACTAATACGGATGATCATAAAGTTCCTTAAAGTGATCCATTAGAATAAAATATTTGTAACTATTGTTATAAAAAAACTGAATGAAAACCAAATGGATATCTCACAATCCTTTAAACTCTAACACACATGCACAGATCATGACTTTCAAAATATAATTTTCCCACTCCGTTTGACCATTCGTATGATGATAGTATGTCATGTTCAGCTTATCCTATGAACTGTTGTCCTTTTGAAGGCCTTCCCAAAACATGATGTGAAATGGGAGTGCTTTTCAGGGAATATTTCTAATGGAACTCCATGAAGTCTCATGACCTTCTGAACATACAACAAGACCAACTAATCTACTTTGGATGAATCTTTGATTGGAATGAAATTGGTTGATTTGGTTAAAATATTAATCACTACCTAGATGGAATTCCTTCCCCATAGTGTATGAGGTAAGTCAAGAATAAAGTCCATGGAAATATCATCCCACTTCCTGGTAATAATGGGTAGTGGATGAAGAAAACTAGAGGGCATTTGGTGCTCTTCTTTAACCTGTAGACATTTATAACACCTCGATATTATGTCATCCACATCCCACATCATACCTAGACACCAAAACTACCAACACATATCATAACACGTCATGGTATCACCCAGATTAATTATCCACTGAGACTAATGACTATCCTGCATCACTTACTTTATCAATAAAAATAGCCCCACGAAGTGTCCCTCGAAACAAAAACTCCCCTGAGAGACAATGACCAATCATAAGATGTATCCCCATCATAAAATATATCCACAAACTAATAAAAAACACATCACCAAGATTATTCCATTGAATCAACTCCAAATAGGAATAATTCAACTGAATACTGGCCAAGAAGAAACCTCCACTGTTCTCCTTAGTCTCTAAGTAAAAATGAGAAAAAATCTCTATCAAGGTCCACTCATCAATGGACGTTTTCAATGTTTTCACTGAAACATTTCTACTCAATGCATCTTATAGAATGTTGCATTTTCTTAGGGTATATAAAATATCAAAATCACTAACATGAAGGTACTCAACCCAGTGATGTTGCATTAGATTCAAATCATTATGTGAGAAAATGTGGGCTAAGCTCTTATGATTAGAATAAATAAAAAAATCTTCCTAAAGAGATAGTGGTGCAATGTCTTCAAGTCATGCATCACCTCTACTAACTCCAAGTCATGGGTGGGGTCATTCTTCTCATGGGTTCAGATTTAGTGGGAACCATATGCCACCAGATGATCATCCTACATTTTCAGACACCCAAGACCCATAAATGAGGAATCAAAATAGACCACACAGTGCTTTCTAGATTTAGGAAATATCAATATAGGGGCTGAATTTAACCACCATTTCAGCTCCTCGAAGGAATCCTAACACTATGGGATCCATTATAAATTCACCCATTTCCAGATAAGAATCTTCATGGATTAATTAATCTGAGATAAATCCCAAACTAATCGACTGTAATACCTTACTAGGCCTAAAATTCTCTTAATTTCAAAAACATTCTTTAGCTAAACCAATGAAACCACTATACTAATCTTATGAGGTTCCAACAAAAATCCTAATTCCAATATCACATGGCCTAAAAAGTTAACTTACTTGATCCAAAAGTTTCACTTTGAAATCATCATATAGAGAAGATAGTCCAGAAGAGTGCCTAGACCAATTCTCAAATAATTCTCATGCTCCTCAAATCTAGAATAAATAAGACGTCATCCATGAATACAATAAAAATGAGTCAATATACTAATGGAATACCATTTTCATAAGTGACATAAATAATGTAGGAGCATTGGTCGATCTAAATGGAATGACCAACTATTTCAAATGTACATACTGCTTTTATAGGGATCTTTCTGGAATATCCCCCTATTTAAATCTAACTTGGTAATAACCAGAACACAAATCAATTTTTGAAAACCACCTTTCCCACTTATGTTGATCGAAAATGGAATAAATATGGGGAAAAGGGTACTTATTGATTTTCACCTTATTCATATTCTCGTAATTAATACAAAACTGGAGAGATCTATCAGCCTTTTTGATGAACATAACTAGGGAGGACCAATGTGAGACGCTCGTGTGATCAATCATTCGGATTCCAAATCACCTAATTGTACCATTAATTCACTCAACTCGGTAGGGGCCATATGATATGATAGAAGAGATATCATTTGTGTTCTCAACACCAAATATATAGATAAATCTATATCCTTCTCCGTAGTAAATTCTGAAAAGTAATCTTGGAATACATCAAGGAACTCATACACCACAAGAGGTAATCCACCCTCAGGAGCACTGCCGTCATCCTCTAACAAGAGTGATGATAACTGAAAGTAGAGATTTACCAATTCTATAAGTGGAAGTCCATCACATCCTGAATGAGGATTATATTCACCATGGATGACCTAGGTACTACCATTGGGTTCCATAAAACTCATTAGTCTCCGATAAATATTGATGTGTGCCTGAAATTTCACCATACAATCTATATTGGGGATTACATCAAATAGGTCCATCTCTAAAAAAAGAAAATACTATTCCAATTTGGCTCCTCACATGATGAGTGCACAATACATACACTTGAACCCTTAACATTTATTCTTACCAAGTGTCGTTACTTACTCCATCTAATACGACATAAGATCGATTGGACATTTCAACATATCAACAAGACGAGCAGAAATGAAATAAATAGAGGCACCAGTATCAATTAAAACAATAGCCAATGGTGATGCAATAAAAATAGTTCCTCGAACTATCATAGGTCAGGCATCCATTCCTGCTGGTTCCTGGTCTACATCATGAAGATGTTTCATCCCATACTAAGCCTGACAATGAACAATAACCTATGGCTCTTCCATGAATTGAATCTGATGAGAAGAGGATTCAATCCTACAATCATGAATTCCAAACCATGATCTCACTATCCTAGTTGGCTCTGAATGGTTTGACACTCCTTTGAAAATCTACAGATCCCACACCAATCTAATAGGAACCTATGGCCCTGAAAAACCACTACATGTGTACCATATTTATCCATTGATGGTAAGACCTAGGTGGGGATGTACATGTCGACTCCATATTCCCCATATTCTCACACTAATGTCACACCACTAAACCAGCATCTAAAACCACTAACCATGATGGTCAGGAAGGATAGCCCAAGCTAGAACCTTCCTTTCTTTCCTACTCATCCTTCTTCTTCTTACCAAATGAACTACCACTCCTCACTACTAAAACTAATTGATGAAAACCATGATTTACCTTCCGATTAATTTCTACCATTCAAGCATGATCAACCACCTTTTCATATGACTTCATATTAAACAAAAAGACCTGAGAATAAATTTATGGATGTAGCCCCATCTCTAACCTTTGAGCATTAATTTTCTTATTGGAAACAATCTCAGGTGCGTACTATACCAGATCTGTGATACGGTTGGAATACTCCATCACTGTTTGGTCTCCCTGGGTAAGTTCCATAAACTCCTAGGAACTAGAATAATCCAAAACCACGAGATAGTACTATTCATTGAAAATAATCTAGAAATAATTACAACTCATCTTCTTAATCTTCCCATTTTGAACCACTAACCAAAATCGACTAGGACCTTCTATCTAGAACGAATCACATTTCACTCAAACTGACCTAGGATTATTAAGAAAATAAAACATTCTCTTGATCTTCTCAAGAAAGTCCTCTACATCTTAAGGTTTTATATTTCCTTAGAAATGGGGAGTCTTTTTATTTAGAAATTGAAAAACATTATCATTTCAGGGATCTGATTCAACTTCTCTAACTAGAGCAGGACTAGAACCCACTCATTGTCCTAGAGTGTAGAAATCATGTCCAAAGCTTCCAATAATCTCTGAATAGTTGGTGAGATTTAAATATCTCCGTCCTCTTCCTGTGGTTTCACATGAAGTCTCCAGGGATGTATTTTTATTCAAATAGCAAGAACCACAAGGAAGATCATCTGTACACTACCAACAAAAATTCTTAAAATTTTTGGCAGTAATAAAAAAATCTCAAACACTTCTATAAATAAAAACATAACCAAATCCACCATAATAACAATAGAAAACAAACAAACCACTACACCACACCTAGTGTCTATATGAAGTCTATAGCCAGTATGTATCTCCTAGAGGAGAAGTCAAATAAAATTCCAACAGCCCATGGCAACTCAAGTCCTGTCACGAGTTGTGCTGAATGGCCACCCTACTCTCAAATAGAACCACAAGCCTCGACCATCCTTGCTCCTTCTTATCCAGACACATTCCCAAATAACTTGACCCTAAAAGAGTGTAACATCCTCTAACACCATTTTTTTCATGGATAAAGCTATATTTCCATCCTTCCTGACACCCGACCTGATTCATGGCATGGCCTGAAGGGGATTCATGATCCCCATGGTTTGGAAACTAGTTCCTGGGTAACACCATATTCTTTAGGAATGGTTTAACACATATACTTAATCATAAATAGACAAAAAAATAAAAACACAATGATAACTAACCATAACCAAAAAAGGTATACCTATTTTTATATTTAAGATTTTACAACTTTAAACAAGACTAGATAAGGTGCTACAACAAAATGGGAACAATAAACTATCCCACAACCACTATGCAATAAGAGGAGTATTATACTCAAACAATCACCGCAAACACTTATGAAATAAGACAACTAACAACCCAAACCACCATCACAAAACATCTTTTCTTCACCTGAGTGAATCATAACCAAGTTTACATCCACCAAAAGGTGTACGCGAGGTGTGATCCAAATCCTAGTAGGATGCCACCTTAAAAAATAGATTTCATTCCAAAACATTATAAGAAAAATCATCATGAATGTTTTATAAAAAGGATATATACATTTTTAGAGAAAAAAATTTAAAGGGAAAACATGATTCGGTTTTAAAGTAACTAAATGAGTGCACTGTATGTCAATGGTAAGGAAAATATGACAAAAGAGAACTATGTAATGGGAAATACCTATATTCACTATCTATTGTAGGACACTATGTACATCATACCTTGGTGAAATGTGTTATAACAACTATACTGCTCATCATCATTGTGCACGTTACACTAGAGAGTGATCTATCCAAAAAATTATAGTGGTCTCCAATCATCATAGTTTAGTTAGTGTTATATCTTCAACCCTAATAGAAAGAACTAGGCCTCAGCCCTGCAAATACCACTAGCATACTATTCCTAGGCTTCTCACCTAGACACCTAGGATTCCATTTGTTCTCAATTTCCATTCCATATATCATATAAAACATCTCTTTCACACATTCATAATCCAATTAATATAACACATATGATAAACCATAATTTCCATAACCCAAAACCACTTTTGAATCCGAACACACACAAAACTATTTTAAAATTTTCTTCACACTATTAACACATTTATCAAACACTGTTATGAATAAAAGAAAGGTGGAACACATGAAATAAATATGTAATATAACCCATTTCCTTTGAAAAACTATTTTTCAACACATTTAAATTGTGATTCCTTTATAAAAACATTTATCACCTCGTACAAAATATATAGAACACATAAAAGAAGAAAATAAATCATATCAAAGTTACCCAATAATTTTTAAGTATGGAAAATCCTACCTCAAGTGTAAAAGAAAATGAAAATCATAGATGGACCACAACTGCACCACCAAGGGATATGATAATGGAATGATCAAATGATAGAAATCATGTTTAAACATTAATAATCAATATCTAACCCTAAATAGGTCACCCAACCAACTAGATATATGAAACCCAATGAAAGAAGAAGTGAAAAACTATAAAACATGAGTAAATTAAGAAATGAGGGACTTACTAGGATTTTCTTAGGGATTTCCCACCAAAACCACCACAAAAATAGAGGTTTAAGGGATAAAGGAGGAGATTTCGAGGCTCCTGGGGATGAAAATTCCAAGTGGGGAAGAAAATGGGTGATTTCGGGTCAAATATCAAGAGGACACAACTACCATTTTGAAATTTTTTAATTACATCAACAAGTTGCATGGTTTTCCCACACAGTTTTCTAAATAGTGTAGAAATGGTGCACCCTTCACAATCTAAGAGTGTCACAACCCATCCTCGGGACCCATGTTGTGACTACCCCAAGGACTCCTTCTATAGGCCAGAGGCTGGCGACTAGCACCAAAGGAGTAAATCCCTAAGCTGGGAAGGCATTTCCTTTATAAAAAGTAAACACACATAATCAGAGTACACAACTAGAAGAAAAACAGTAAGCAATACTGTATACAGAAGAAGTGATGGAAAGTAAAAGGGGCCGGAAATACAAGCCCAATAGTAAAGTACTGGTACAACTGAAAGTAAGTAAAGTAGAAACTGGGTCGTCCTCTGGGGTTCCTTCCTGAAGGGTAGGTACAGATGGCCTCCTCAGCACTCCATGTCTATCCATCCGATCTGTGCACCGTCACTCCGAGTGGCCTACCTCCGGCTACCGTCTAGTCCTAATACTCTCTACCTCAATTAGTGTTGTCCATCGTCTGTAACCAATACAACGAGGTGTAAGCATAGCCCGTGCAAGGGTGAGTATAATGATACTCAGTAGGGACCCCGAGACCCTCAAGGTCTCACAAAATCCAACAAGAATAAACCACAAGGTATGAAATCAATGGATAACCATTACATAGGTATATTCCCATAAATATACCTAAGTTATCTAGTAACCCATCTCAATCATGAGGAAATCACTAATGTCATTGACTCAGCTCAAACTAGGATTTTATTCCATGGGTGGTAACATGTAACACTCCTAGTCAAACTGTCGAAACCTCGGCTACTGGTGTACTACTTCTACATAGAGTACTGTGGGCCTACCACATCACACAGAGGTGCTTCCCAATATCTTGTACTACTATGGTACTCCTCCTATTGAGTATTATGGGTTTGCTGCGTCACACAGAGGCGCTCCCCACTGTGGGTCTGCCGCGTCACACAGAGGCACTCCCCCTCGTAGCCTGCTGAGGTACTCCTCCTGTCGAGTACCATGGGTCTACTACGTCACACAGAGGTGCTCCCCATAGTGGTTCTGTCGCATCACACAGAGGTGCTTCCCACTGGGCTAATCGAAACACTCTGAGTCGAAAGGTTAGCAGTCATCAGGTCTCAGCTAGCTGCTAGGTCTCTGTACTCCGCTCGCTCATCTCCGGGAGGATCCACTCCACGAGCTACTTTCGATACTCCAACTGTCATGAAGTCCCATGTAGAAGTATCTCAAAGGTTAGCCTCATCATAGGGGTCTCAACTTAATAGATGGTGCGTCAAACGGACGCCCGGTCTGTGAGTTATTGGCATTTCTTTTCTAGGGGCCTGGTTGGTGTTTCGGTTCAAACCAACCCGACTGTATTGCAACTGTGTCTAAACCTCAAGTGGTTTATTCCGAAATAACTGTCTCACTCAAAGATTTCTATTTCCATAGACGGTTCGTTGATCAGAAATTTATAGCCCAAGATATGAGAAAAACGGTGAAAATAAGCCAAAGCGGGTCCGGGTCCAGCCCGACCCAATCGGACTAACCCGGCCCGACCTGGGTCCGGACCGGAGTCTGACCCGGTCTAAGGGGGCGGACCGACCCAAGGGCATGGCCCAGCCTGAGGGGGTGGCTTGGCCCGAGGGCGTGGCCTGACCCAAGGGCGGCCCGGCCTGAGGGGCGGCCCGGCCCGAGGGCATGGCCCGACCTGAGGGCGGCCCAGCGGGTTGGTGGCCCGTGTGGCCCGGCTGGTTGGTGGCTCGCGTGGCCCGGCTAGCTAGCGGCCCGCGTGGATGGCCAGCATGGACCGTCTGGCCACATGTGGGGGGGGGGTGTGTCGCGCCCCCTGCTTCTCAAACAAAGCTGGCGCTAAGCATCGGTTCGGAAGCCACAGGACCCAGGAGGGTCCCGCCTTGTCCGGCTAACCGAGCGGCCAGCCGGTTCTGCACCACCGGTGGCTGGCCCATCACTGTCTGCCCCTTCACCTCCACCATGGCCCGCCTTGGCCATGGCTCACATCCACCACACGGCGCGATGGCATCACGCCGCCTCTGCCGCAACCCTGCCTGGCCACGGCCCCCTGCTCCTCCATGCGGCACGACGGTGCTGCGCCCTTCCGGCGACCCAGCGGCCTTGCACCGCCGGTTTCATTTGCGTCCGGCCCGACTCTAGCCACCGATGATATGCACTGCAGTCGTTAACAAACAAGGAGAAATGAAGGGGGAGTTTCGGTCCATGTTCATTCAGCTCGAGCCTTCCATGTAATGGCGATAAAAATTGGCAAAACACAATACAAGATTTGTGCGTTGAAGGACAGAAACAATTTCAAACGTAAAATCTCCTACCTCAGGTTCGTTGATCGTTTATGGTGGATGGAGAGTTCGGAGAAGAAGAATTAAAATACTACGTCTTCGGCGTTCCTCGTTGGCAGAAGAGTCGTTCTTTGTTGGGAGGATAATTCTCCAAGTTCTTCTAAGTTCTTCCATAGCTCCCCAAATAAATAGATACCAACCAAAATGAAATAATAGATTGGTCTATTATTTAATTATTCGCATGAATTCAAAAGATTTCAAATTAAATTAATTAATGTTCCATTAATTAATTCAAGTGGAGTGTCACTTTAATGAGGGGAGTTCAAGAGTTTTGCCCCACTTATGGGGAGTTCAAGGAGTTAAGAAGCTTGAGTGGTCCCCACCTTAATTATCCTCCCAAGGGAGGTTATGCTCAGGTGATCCCCACCACCATAACCTCCTATGGGAGGTCAAGGTGTGGTGGACCCCACCCTCCAACCTCCCCTTATAGATTTTAACCGCCAAAATAAAAAATAAGCTACAGTTATTGTTATTTAACTTTATTCTTAAAAACACCAAAAACTAACTTCCATTCTCGAACATCTCCAGTCAAGGAGAAAGCCTTCTTAAGTGAATACCGGCACTGCGAGTTCAATAGTTCCCTTGGATTTCAATTCCGAGCACTAGTTAAAAAGTTATAAAATCCCGCTCATACGTTTATTGAACGTACCAGAACAAAACTTCAGAAATTGATTCCAGGCACACCGGGCCTCAGAATCAAGTGCCGTAAATTTTCGTGGACTCGTAAAATTCCCATGTATTTTAAAAAAAAAATCCACGGAATTTCCAGTTCTTTACAAATAGGGATATTCCACATGGTTTTCCCACACAGCCTACAAACCATGAGCCTACCATGCGGTTCGCCACTATCCAAAAATGACACTTGGCTGCATGGTTTCCTAGGAAAGGGAACACAGTTTTTAAGAAGATAAAACATTAATTCTCTACCTTCTATTAACCAAAAATACCATTTTTTCGCTAAAACTACAAAGGAAACCCAAGGAGAAAATTCAAGACTAATAAAATAGAAAAATACCTCAAAATAAAATCACATGTGTGAAAAATATGATGAAAAGTAACTAAAAAATAGTTTTACATAATAATAATTATAAATATTTATATTGAATATAATTAACTATGTTGTAATTGCTACCATAGATTTAGGAGAGTTGAAATAAGATATAAAAAATGAAGTTATTCGGTTAAGAGTTATACCTCTTTGTTAAGAAAACTCCACTGGATTAAACATTCATACTGTAAAGTGTTGTCTTTTGGCTAGGAAAGAAGCTCTATGATGTTTTTATAGAAGCTATAATGATATTAGTTTTTTTTAGATTTCAAGATAGAAGTATAAAACGATGTGAATAATGGAGGATCAGAGGTTACCCCTTATTTGTGAGGAGAGGGGAACCCTTATAATCAGTTAAATTATTGAATTAATATGTATGAATTTCCTAGTTAATGGGGAACTAAATTGAGTTATTTTTAATATTAGATGAGAACGAATCAAAATATTTTCACGAACTATTATTGAGAAAATTTTAATTGATATTTTTTCCCTTATCGCTTACTTTTAACCATTGTTAACCCCTTTAAAAATTGTAGTGATATATTTTTTTTAATGTTTATTTATAAAAAAATATTTCTATAATATGATAAGTGACCCATAAGTTGATTATTATTGATAGAATAGAAAATAATCAATTCAATTTACTAATGATATGTTTTTTGAATTTTATTTCATTTAATATAATATTAATTAAAATATGATATCATTAATTTAATTTAAAATACAATTCACAATGTAAAAATTGATGATAATATGTTGGAGATTTAAATATAATAAAATTTTTAAAAAATACGATTATTTTATTTTTAACAAAAAAATCATGGAACAAAATAATTTATCCTAATTTTATTACTTAAATATTTTTAAAAACATTTATTTCATTTTTATATTACTTGAAAAACTATTTTTTTGGTTTTTTTAAACATTTAATGTTATTATTCCATCACTAAATATTAATAATGAATTACCATGTAAAAATTATTTCATATTTAAAATAAACATATATAACTAAACTTATATTGTTATATCATTTTGAAACATTTAGATATATTAAATTCAATAGATTGTCATTTCAAAATTTTCATTTTCCTAAAATAATATAATGAACATAATAAATAATAAAATGAACCATGCTTCCATATTTTTGAAACATGGATTAGGTTCGACGATCTAAAATACTCAAATAGGATAATATATTGTGTCAAAAAAAATTAATGCCTTATCCCAAAGTCTTAATGTGGTTTTACCAATTTTACAATTTCATTAGAGATAAATATTGTCCAAGGTTATTGGTCATAATGAAAAAAATTAAAAGTAATCCATTTACCAAATATGATCTGAATTATTATAAATATAAAATACTTTTTTAAAGATTAAATTTATATATTTTATATAAATCCTTTTTGAAATAATCACACAAAACAAACAAAAACCATTTTTTTAAAAAATATTTTTTCAAAAATAAAACAAGTTTAATTCTTATCTCATTTCTAAAAAACCAAGATATGAATTTTAAAATACATGATTTGATATGAAATACACACATTTTTTAAAATAATTTTTGTATTATTGATAATTTAATCAGTTAAGATAAAAATCAGTTATGTACATAAAATAGTTTTTAGATAAATGTTTTTTAAGCCAAAAAATGAACTTATGGAAAAATATTGAATAATATTTATTCATAAATAATTAATTATATTATATATAATTAATGGATCCTTGTTGTAATTTATAATAAAAAAATAATGGTATTTTTAAATTACTTGATTTAATGAAAAGAAATGGAAATTTTACAAAAACTCATATTTTCATTATTCCCAAAAAAAATCAACGATTTCAAAAAAAATACCAATAATTCACTTTATCAAAAATTTCATATGATAAATACAAAAAAGATATTAATTTGTTCAAATAAAATTTGTAATATTGACAGAAATTATTTATTATATCCATGCACAGAATATAACAAATATGATTTTGGATGACACCATATTTTTGAAATATTTGATGACTTCACTAAAAATTGAGTACATATATATTATGAACTAGAAAATAAATTTGAATTATGGAATAAATTTATATATATATATATCATAACGTTGTTAAGCCTATTCATACCCATCAATTTAAGTGCTATGTAATAATATATCTTAGTTTGTTATAAGATTGATGTTCCATGTCATGAAAGATATCAAACACTTATAACTTATTTAAAGAGTCATATATTTTAAAATATTAGGGTGCTACCCTCCTAATGTGGTTGGATATGGAAACTTGTTATAGATTTTTTTCTATGGCCTCTAATCAATAATATTACCTATGAGGATTTATCTTATAGATGATTTCATGTTACATATCCATAGTTGGGATATATATGTTTACCTGATACACTTGTACTAAGGTGTTAACCGAAATCGTTGGAGGAAATTGGTTGGTGAAAATGTATGTTTGGCCACCAAATTGGAAACATTTATTGCATTATAGGCATATATTCGACTCATTAATTAGTGGTGGATAATATAATGAGTTCTCTTTTGATTACCACCAGCCCATCCATGGGTTTAATATGAAATAGTGCATTCGATGATTCTATTTGAAAATGAAAGTTGATCCTGAAGGGGATTACAAATATGAGTATGGAACATTTCACTAAAACATGTAAATAAAAAATTCATAGTTAATAAATCCAATCAAGGTAAAAGGAAATTCACATTGGGTTTACTATTTTGATTATTCCTTTTGTTGCACACCCCATGTTTTTTGTGTGGATGTCGACTTTATTTTTCAATGTCAGATGTTAGTGGGGTATACTAGTGACACTTTGGATTCATAATTTTTTAGAAAGATCTTTGTTCAACACATAACTTGAGGATTCTAATTAACTGGTATTATAATATATTATTTATTTAATTCTTATTCATGAAATTAATAATATAAATAATACTTTTTACCTTGGTCGAGAGAGTAATCAATCGATACCATGAGCCAAAGTAAACAAAAATATATACTAGTGTTTCTCTATTTATCTTCTTCTACTTAGTCACACTATAGTATAATTCCACATAGAAGGGAAATTATTATATTATCTCAATCTAAGAAGAAGGTATTTTATATGGATTCAAGATCAGACCCATGAGATGGGATTCTTATTTTGTTTATTTGAGTTGAATTTGATGTCACATTGTTCGGTTCCACAAAATGGTCATTTTATACCCTTTAAAAACTTATGAAAAGGATTATTTTGGTTCCTTTTTTGTTAATTTATTTAAGACCAATAATATGCATTTTAGCATCCTATGTTTAGGACCAATGTTATTTTTTTATTTTAAGGTCTTAAGAAATATCCTTATTATGATCATTTTATCATCATGAAAAATTGACTACATGTTATACAGTTTAGTGTAATACAGCTAGTAATTCATGGTGTAAGGAACTTAGGGATTGTTGGTTTGGGACTTATTCATGATAATCCCATTATAAGACCTCTTATCTACCAATAACTACATAGTTAAGGGTATGGTTGGGGGTATAACCAATAGAATAAGTAATCTTACTAAAAGTGGATTAGAAAACCCAATCCATGTCAATATATATTCGAGATATTATTACATGGTTTTATGATGGGATAGAGGTGATATTGAGAGAAATAGAGTTTTATAGAATAAATTAAGTGAATGAAAAAAATTCCTTGTTGTGAATATTAAAATATTCCTTCCCAAGTAGAACCTCTGAAGGAAGGCTGTGAAATACAACACTTTAAGTGAATACACAATATTTCATGGGGTGAAACTTTTTTTCACTCCATGATCCTCGAATCCAACCTGAGTATCATTTATTCCTATAAATAAGTGAATTTTTTTCTATAAAATTTTTCATTCAGTGACTAGAGATTACAATGAGATGTTATAGTGCTAATGGGTCCTCCCCTGGGAATACTCTGTGTTTTACTTTTTCATTTCTTTTCATTCACCTCCACATTCACCCCCTCATGAATAGCATTAGGAGGTAACTCACAAACCATTCTGGGTAATGTAGAAGATGGAGGACGATTCTATGAATTAATTTTATTTAATTTTTTTCATTTTTTTCTATAATAATTATAATTCATTTTCAATATCATTCCTCTTCCTATCTCATGATCATTGGTTTAAAAATATTGAATGTATTTTTCAAATTTTCAAATAATTACCTAGACCTAGGCATGACCGTTGAATTTTTTAGGATAATTTTTTAAAACATTTATCAGTAAACTTAATTTATTAAATATCTAATGTAATTATCCATATGTAAAGTTATATCTCTTCATTAATGAAGGGATTCCATGACTATGTATCTTTTTATTTTTGACTCCTACACCAAGCAAGATCAACCAATGTATCTAATAAATTTACTAGTACATGAACCCAGTATAATAAAAACATGGAACACTTTTTCAAATTGATTTAAAATCCAAATCAACTTAATTTACTCTTTCAATTTCAATAAAATTAGTAAATAAATTTACATTTTTATCAAATTTTATATTCCCATCTCATGTTCTTGACCACAAATTTTCCACTTTATAAATTTACTCTGTTGGTTGAATTTTTTTGATTCATTTATAAATTATTAAATTTTATTATATATATATAATTTAATAACACCCTTTAGGGACATCAAATTTTGGGAACTATTTTCAAGGACGGGGACCATGTAGATTATATATTTTAATTTTTTTATTTTATGGTCATTTATTATATTTCATATATTAACTTGAGTGAATTCATAATATAATTTTAAATATCAATAATTTATTCATCATTACAACACTATGGGAAAAAGGAAAATACATCCTTGAGATTGATCATGAGTTGGAACAAACAGTCATTATATCTTGGATTAAAGGCACTAGAATAATATAATAGACTATAGGAAATTAGACCACAACTGACAAAACTCATAAATTTTGTGGATTCCACACAATTATATATCAAGTCATCAATAATGAAGATGATATTCAATACAGTTTCATTCTATTTATTACCCCAAAATGTTCTAAACATATATATAGGTAGTTTTCTTAATCCTTATGACACATTCCAATTTCAAAAAATTTCAAGCGATGTTGTATGAATTTATATTTTATTATTTTCATTAAAATAGATTTATAAAGAATGGATGCAGTGCTTTTCACCTCATTCCATCACCACATCATATGAGTTGGCAAGATACTTTCTCACATGAATCTTTACTCTCCAAGCATCTATGTACATCATTTCCAACATTCTTAATTTTGAAAAATATGATGATTAATAACTATATATCACATGATATAATTTCAAATACATAATTAGAATATGACTAAATCATTGTATTGAGGTCTAATTATTAATTAAATCATTATATAAATGTATTTCACATAGAAACATGACAATTGTGGATGTTGTATTTTTTTTATCATTAATGATGAAATATTTAATGGGGAGTTAAAATTTTCTAGATGAGATAGAGAGAAATAGATTCCAATATGAGATATAAGGAACACAAAGAATAGGTGTACACTTGGTTGAAAATAATATTTGGATGATGGATCTGACAGAATATTTATAAAAAATTTGGAAATAGTGATGGGGTAAAAATATAATCAAACTATGTTACCAAAATAATTAAATTATTCTCATTGTGACTATTAGAATCAATTTCATGGTTGTCAGATGCAAAAATAATAAATTCATATGTTTCACCAGAGGATATAAATATTCCTAGTACAATAATTACCATCACTATAGAACTAGATCCATACAATGTGGGATACATTTTTTGTGACTACCATCAGAGTATTCATTAATAAATAGATATGTTATTCAAATGATCAAGGTGCAGTTATCAAAGAGTTTAAGGATGATTATAGAGATAAAAAAAGCAAACACTATGGATCCAAGAATTTCATATGGGATAAATCACATAAAAACATAGAGAGAACCCACAAGGATCACTATTAGGCCACTTTGAAGTCATCCAATGAGGATAACTTATAAACATCACTCTAAGAAACTAAAAATAAACATAAGGAAAACATGAAAAATGTGGTGAAATACTTAAATAAAGATGAAATATAGGAATAAATTCAAGAAAATATTAAGGATAATAAATTTGGGGGAGAATGAAGAAAAGTAACCCATATTTTCTTGGGGATACTATATTTTCTAGAGCGGCGTGTGTATAGAGACCCAGGCATAACAGACATGGATATTACATAATTTTAGATGAATATTCCATAAATTAAAAAAATACATTCCATAGAACCATAATAGTTTAGTGTCTTTGGATAGTTGGAAACAAAATCTTTTATCCTGGTGAGAGATATTCAAAATCTCCCATAATGATATCTGACTTTTGTAATTCTACCTAAAATCATTCTTCATAACCTCGGGAAAGGAAATATAACAAAGTGGTGATCTCAGATTCTTAGTAAGGGTACATAAAGGAAATTAATAAGCATAACATGAACAAAAGGGTATAACATTTGAAGATCATATCCTATATATTTCGAGATCAGAATAAAGATTGGTAGTTTGTAAGACATGAATCAAAAGGAAATAAACAACATAATCCATGAAATCATAACATAGGAATAAAACATGAAATTTTGGTAGACACATAATTTTAGAATATTGTGAATATGTATAATTATAAATAGGTTCATAGATTAGGTTAAATACATGAAATCAGGACCCTTCATAAACTTACAGACTTACAACCATGTCCATTCATAACATTATTAACATTTAATTAGGTTCACTCACAGTACTTAATAGATTGTTTTGAAATCCATATTGGTAGTATGGTTTCACTCCCCATACCATCATGGTAGTCATGGTATACCCCCATGGCCATATATGTAGCATCAGTTCACTCCTTATACTATCTTGGTAGTCCTGGTTCACTCTCATGGACATATTAGTAGTCATGCTTCACACCCAATACCATCTTAGTCTATATCATGAAATAAAAATCTTTACCCAATGCATTGGAGGGAGATATAGGTCCCACTTATCTCATAATGAAATCATACATTCATTTTCCACAAGATAAAAAATAAACTTATCATAACCCATGAAATTAAATGGTTATTATAAACATGTAATCATGTCATAACCTATTGAAAGAGATAGGTTTCATAATCATTTCATCATAAACATGTCTCGTGAAAACAAGGGTATTTCAGAAGCATATAACCCATGAAAGAGAAATAGGTTTCATAAATACCATGACATTAAGCATAACCCATTTATAGAATGAATATTAATGGAAACTTAAGATCATTTCCTAGAAGGTAATGAGTAACATTGAAGGATTTCATCTTAGATGGACAATAATTTTTAAATATCTTTAAAAACATTTATTAAGGAAAGTATCCTTTATTCTTTGAAAATGGAATTTTAATACATTAAACCATTTAAAAATCATTTCCTAAGATAATACCTTTAAAACATATAAATAATTCTTGATATCATTTTGAAAAACTTTTCCCTTAAAAACTTATAAAATAAGCTTCAAAACATTTTAAAAACCTTTTTCTTTGAAAACAATTTGAAATGTTATAAAAAATCATGAAAAATATTAAAAACCCATTTATTTGAAAATACTTTTAAACTTATAAATAAATATTGAAAACATTTTGAAAACCATTTTTATTGAAAACATATAAAATAACCTTGAAAAAATTTTGGGAAAAAATTTCTATAAAACTTATAAAAGAAGTTTGAAAAAGTTTTGAAAACCATTTTTCTTGAAAACTTATAAAAGAAGATTGGAAACATATAAAATAAGATTGAAAACTTTTTTAAAACCAGTTTCTTTTAAAATATATTTAAAAAAAATCTAACAAAATATCCTTTAAACATGAAAATAAATATTTTAATGATTAATGGAGGATAAATCTATACATGTCATATGAGGTAAAAAATAACACTCTTTTTCATGAAAAATAAGGATATCAAATTTGTTCATTAGGAAAGAGACACAAATATTATTTTGAAAACATTTGTAAAATATAAAAATTTTAATATTTTATTTTAATTATCATAGGATAGTACTATAATATTTTTGGAAACCCTTTCTAGAAAACATCGTTTTGAAAGAACACGGATTTCTGACCGAAGAGAGGATAAAGTCAGGCTTTCTTAAAAAACATTTCTCAAATATATTATGCACCAAATAGTAGGAAATGGTAAATATATATTAATATAGATTGAATAAAAATAGGATAATAAAATTCATGATTTTTTGAGATATGGAACATAAGAATTCATAAAAGGATTCATAAACATAAATAATCTCAAAAAATGACAATATTGTTTCAGTAAACTCTTATCACTTGGTAACTTGGGACCATACCCTCCATGTTTGAAAATAAAATTACATGAACTTAAAATATCATGATAATAAGTGTTTTCGTGATATAAAATGTTAAATGGATGTATATACACCTCTAGAGAGAATTTAGGTGCATAACAACACATGAGTCTCAAAGAAGGAAAATTGAGACAAAACTATTTCACTGATTTGGTAACTTTTGAAACTTAATCTCTGTGAAAGAAAGATCATAAAATGGATATTTTAATACCCATAAATTAAATAATAATATATATATATAATATAATCATAGGATGTATATACATCACACAAAAAATTAATAGTGTCGAATATAGAATGTATCTCATGGAAATAAAAAGTGAGATGAAATCCCCTTACCTTGTGTCTTGACTCTCGTCGTACTCATTTAATCCACCTATATACTAGGTATAAATTTATTATAAATCTTTTAAAGAACTATATTAATATAAATAATACCATATATGTTTTTATTATGACTATATATTTCCCACTTGTTAAACATCTTATGTTAAGGTTTCACTTTGGGTAATATTCCCTTTGTTGTTTATATGTGTCTTAATTTGTTATATTATCGGTCCTTATACTTATATCATGATTTCAGAATTTAAACCATGATATAAATATAATTTATATACATTAAATATGTATTATATTAATCAATATAATATATAAGTATGAAATGGAATACATCATTCCTGGAGACGGTAGGTCGTATGTACGCATGAACGCCATTTCTATTTAATTTTTGTGTTGAGAGAAATAAAGTAAAAGACATATCTGTATATATATATATATATATATCATTATTAAATTATATTTATGATATAATATATATCATATATATTCATTAAAATTATCCTTAATAAAATCCATGTAGTGCATGAATGAATCATATCACTTTGAGGGTGTGGTAGTCCACACTTCCTCATACGAAAATATGGTATTTACATAAGATGGAAAGCCTAAAGGTATGTTATAAATAAAAAATACATAAGAATAGAGAAATTTTAAATATAATATATATCATATATAAATATTGTTTCCATCATAATGGAAACCATGATTGGTGGTGATGGAAAAAATGAATAATCATCATTTCGTGAGGTAGTAGATCACCGTACACAAAAATAGTACATCTGTTACCCATTATATTGAGGTGTGCATAAGTTTAGGTAGAAAAATTTTAAAAATAAATAATATTATATTGATAATGATGGTTTTTTAATATAATTATATAATAAATAGGGTTATATGGGGTGGATAAGGAAAATAAAATAAATTACTTGAGAGAAGATGTTACCTCTTAATAAGGTACCTCCTTTTGGAATGTGCCAAAAGGATTCCTTGGATTTCCTTCTTCCCAAGGAAAGGATTATAGGTTGAAGGGGAGATTTAAGGAAATTTTATTGAGTATTTCTCAATATAAAATAATATGTTTGATAGGTTTGATGAAGTGGGAGAGTTGGTGGCTTTTTATAGGGAAGGAAAATGACTCACTTTTAATTTTTAGAAATATGTTAGGTGAACACATGTTCTTACCTAAAGAATATCATACCAAACCAAAAAACTAAATAATGGAAGGTTTATGGACTAAATATTGACATAAAATGGGTTTTAGACAAGTGTATAGATCATTTGGGCCTTTATGTTTATGGTTTATTCCCTAATTATGCTTAATTTGGCTTTAATCACTGTGATTAATTTTAATTACTTTTACTAATCATTTTAGTCAAAAATTAACTTGGTATTGTTATACACTCAATATTATACTAAATACAATGGTTTATGTCATTTTTTTGAAATTATAATCATATAAGAGGAAAAATTAATATTAATGATAATCTCACAGATGGGACGAAAAAACGGGGTTTTAAAGTAGAAAAATGTTCAAAAGATTGTTAAGATTTTGTATTCAATATAAAAGTTAAATTGATTCTAATGAATTAAATTTTACTAATAAATTTAATATATATATATATATATAATATAACCTTAAAAAATTATAATATCATTTAACATTAATAATTAATTAAAAACCCATTTTTAACTAAAAAGTAGTATTTTCACTATTCATCAAAAATAGATGTTTCTCGAAAAAATCCCAAAAATTAAAACTAGGTTAATTTTGAAATTTTGAATTTAAAAATAACATTTATTTTATAAAATTAAATTTCTAAAAATGTCTAAAATTAATTTTATTATTTTTTGTAGAATGACATAAAAAGTGTTCATTTGAGAAAATGGTAATTTTAAACATAAAAGGGCTTTACCAAAAATCATATATTTCATTATCAATATGTTTTATGTATTCAAAAAAATAATATAAAATATTTTAAAATTTGTTATTAATATTCCTATAACTTTGTTTAACGTCTAGGCTATAATTATCTCATTTAAATAATTATATATATATATATATATAATGATGTTTCATTGAAACTCAGTGTTCTATGCATCATACGTCAAGTCAGTGTTCGTGTAATGTATGGAAACTCATTGTTATGTGTGACGTATGCCAAGTTGGTATTTTAATGAAATTTATTTTAAGTCGGTTCCATGTGAAATGAATGTTTGACTTAGTGCATTTAAAGACAAAAATGAAAATTTAATTTTTTGGGTAAAACAAATTTGTGGCCATAATAATATTTCCTTTTATATTGAATCGGTTTTCATATTTATTTATAATTAACTATAACCTATTAATTCATATTATATTATGTAAACCATATATTTTAATAAATTAGTTAATAATATTCATAACCTATAATTTAACATCAAGATTTTATATTATTATATTAAATAATCATATTTTAATAATATATTCTTGTTTATTATGCCTCGGTCTTTCATGTTACGCATGTCATCAAGGAAATTCATTATTGAAAATAACACAAGATGACCTCGATGTTCTGTATAAAGAAACCCAAAGTTAATGTTGCGTGTAGTGCATGATTAACTTGGTGTTGCAAATAACTCATGATAAACACAATGCTTTAATATATAGTAATCTGTCTTCATTGTTTCATAAAATGAAAAATATTGAAAAGGATAAATTAATTAGAAAAAATAATAATTTTAAAAGTCATAGGGTGTTACATTCTACCCCATTAAAATGAATTTCTCCCTAAAATATTTTTTGGGTTATATAAGGTTAATTATTTGAAATTTTCATTCATAAAAACCCAAATTGTAAAAATGAATACTAAAACTTACCTTAAAATGGATGATTAGAACCATAATGGTTATCCAAAGTAACTCATAATGAAATTTCTACATAGGAGAACATAGGTGGGAAGTGAAAACATGAACATGGAATAGAAATATTACCATCATGTTTTAATGGAGAGTGATAGACAATAAGGTTAGAAAAAAGTTAACAATCAGAAAGGCATAAATCTGGAATAACATAATTGAACTTATGATTCATCAGAAATGAAGGTACTAGAAGAATATTATTATCTTAAAGATCCTTTTTATAAATTTAATGAATGTTCATGAAAATATAAACTTCCATGATTTCGGTAAAATGTCACCCTTTTTTGTTCCTTGAACTACTTCACCTATTTATGTATAAAAGAAGGTGACTTTTTCTTTCCTGAAGTACTAATAAATCATGAAATCTATGGTATGTCATCTCATCAGTTATCATCAACACAATATAGTTTTAATAGGCTATCCAATATTCATAAATTATCATATGGAGGGATAATACTTTAATCTCAAAAACTTTATCCAAAGTGTTACATAATCTTTCCATAAATTGTTAACCTTATAACCCTTCCAAAATAAAATTCCCCATTTCTTCCTTAAATATACTCTTATCTTATATGAAGAAACATTTTTATTAAACAATTGGTCTCATACTTGCACCAACAGAATATTAAATGTGATTTTATTATTCCAATATCCATGTTGAGGGATGTAATCACATGAATTATCACTAAAGTATGAACAATAATATTTTCACAGGGCTTATTCATACAAAATAAAACATGAACATCCAAACAAAGGGAAAAAAGATAAGTATTTCCCTAATTTTTATTATTCACCACATCCA
This sequence comes from Viscum album, assembly GCA_963277665.1. Classification (NCBI taxonomy): domain Eukaryota; kingdom Viridiplantae; phylum Streptophyta; class Magnoliopsida; order Santalales; family Viscaceae; genus Viscum; species Viscum album. The sequence continues at coordinate 845,359,091 of OY728159.1, forward strand.
TTGTGATTGTATAAGATTTCCCTATGTCATTTTTACTCATTTGTGGCTCTGTCTTGTCATTTATATTATCCCTTGGATTGGAGAATTGATTTTCATGATGACCAAAATCCATGCACTTGAAACACTGAAGTATAGTTGGTTCATTTTTTGAGCTTTCTCTCCATTCTTTTCATTTAATTTCCACTTCACATCACTTCTACAGTATTTTACTCAGTGTATAGGTTTCCCACACTTGAAAACCCATCTTCGTTTCAAGAATTCACATAAATTCTATTTCCCGTGGTTTTTTCAGGTAGGAGTTTGAAACTTCTTCTTCTATACAAGTGACAAATCATTGGATTTTCCTTATAAACCCATTTTCCTTTTCTTATTATCAGATTCAATAGGGTTTTCGACATCCATTTACATTTTAAGTTCACATCTAATGATTTCTTCATAGAATTCAAAGTCCCTTATAGCTAATACTCTTTAGTGAGTTGGTTTCAACCCACTGAAGAATTGGTCAATCTTACTTTTAGGATGAATTATAATAATAGAAGAGTACCTTTTTTAATTCTTGTAAAATTTTCACCATAGGAACCAAAAAATTCATCATCCCTCTACTTAATATATATGAATTCCTTCTTTATATTTGTACAGAGAATAAGAGTAAAGAACTTATTGAAACTTATCTTCTTGAAATCATCCCATCAATGGATTTAATTTCATCCTGTCTCCTCATATTATTCATAATATTACAACATTAATCAGCCTCACCTTCAATAAAGTAGATATCCAACATGACCTTTTCATGTTATAAACACTAAAGAATATAATATTTTATTTTAAGTGGTACTAATCCATTGTTCAAAAACTAAAGGATCAATGGAAGCCATAAATGAAGGTGGGTGTTGTCTCATGAAGGACTAAACAGAGCGATGTTACCTCCTTTGCTCAGTTGGATGTTCACCATGAATCATGGCTTGAGAAAGAATAGAAATGAGGTTTGTTATTTGAGATCCCATAACATTTGGTTTCTTATGAGGAAAACCATTGTATTATTTATTTCATTCCTCATTAAAATTGTTCCTTCAGGTTTCATACATTGACTAAAACTAGAAATCATAGTTTGAGAAACACTTATCAAAGTGGAAAACCACATAATCATGAATCTTTAATTATATTATGCCTAAATCATGGATCCTACTTATTTAATCTATGAAAATTAATTTTTATCCTAGGTTATTCAGAGTCAAATTTTATTTGAATCCTTCAGGATGGTTCATGAAGAGTTTTTGAATTCCCAAAGAATATCCCTTGGGAGTGTCAAACTAGGTGTGCAGTAAGACCCATTCTCATGTACTAGATTACCCTGAGTTAGGCCTAGAACATCTTGTTAGAGTTATTAACCCTAGGTACATCTATACCAGATCCACATCCACTTTTAGTATGCAGAAATTGATGTATTTATAGGAAACAACTCACTCTATCCTTTACCAAAATTCCATGAAATTTTCCAAAACATTAACTCTTCTTGATACTTATCCTTAGGGACATCACAAGAAAAATCCTTAGAAATATACCTAGGGATCTCACTAAAGTTTTCTCATCCTAGTTTCAAAAGTTTGACCAAATATTTCGTTTAATATTAACTATAGTGACCCAGTCTTAACATATATGGATATTACATCATTTTAGATGAATATTTAGTACATTAAAAAAAATACAATCCATAGGTCCATAATAGTTTAAACGTGGAAACAAAATCTTTTATCCTTGTGATAGATCTTCAAAATCTCCCAAAAAGATCTTCCCCTTTAGTACCTCTACCTAATACATTTCTTCATAACCTGGGGAAATGAAACATAAGAAATGGGTGAGCTCATATTCTCAATAAGGGCGCATAAATGAAATTCATAAGCAAAAGATAAACAAAAGGGTATAACATTTAAAGATCATTCCCTTCATATTAAGAGATCATAATAAAGATTTGTAGTTCATAATATATGAATCAAAAGGAAATAAAGCACATAATCCATGAAATCATTACTTAGGAAAAAACATGGGATTATGGTAGACACATAAGAATATAATATTTTGAACATGTATAAGTATAAACAGGTTCATTGATTAGGTTGAGGACGTGAAATCAATCCCTTTCATAAACTTATGTACATGAAACCAGGTCCATGAATAACATTGTGATCATGTAATCAGGTTTATTCATAGTATTCATGGAATTTATTCCAATGCCATCTTGGTAGTATGGGTTCCCTCCCTATACCATCTTGGTAGTCATGGATTACTCCCATGGGAATCTTAATATCATGAGTTCGCTTTTCATATAATCATTGATGTCCTGGTTCAATCCCATGGCTATATTAATAGTCAAGGTTCACTCCCAAGACCATCATAGTCTATCTTATGAGATATAAATCTTTACCCAATTCATTTGAGGGAGATATAGTTCCCACCCATCTATTAATACATACATGTTCCACAAGATCATAATTAATCATATCATAACACATGAAGTTAAATTGATGTTATAAACATGTAAACATATCAAAACCTCTAGAAAGAGACAGGTTTCATAATCATTTCATCATAAACAAAACCCATGAAAAGAAGCAGGTTTCAAAAAAATATAACCCATGAGATAGAAATGTGTTTCATAAATACCATGATATTAAGCGTAATCCATTCATAAAAATAATATAAATGGAACCTTTAGATCATTTCCTTGAAGGGCATGAGTAACATCAACAGATGTCATCTTTGATAAAAAAATAATTTTGAAATATCATTCAAAAACATTTCATTAGGAAAATATCCTTTATTCTATAAAAATAATTTTTAACACATAAGACCATTTAAAAATAATTTCCTTATAAAATACCTTGAAAATTATAAAAAAGTCTTGAAATCATTTTTATATCTTTTTTCCTTGAAAACATATAACATAAGCTTCAACAAATTTTAAAAACGGTTTTCTTTGAAATAAAATTGAAATATTATAATGAAATATTAAAAACATTTTGAAAACCATTTCATTGAAAATAATTTGAAAATTTATAAATAAATATTGAAAGATTTTTAAAAAGAATTTTCCTAGAAAACATATAAAATAATCTTGAAAACGTTTTGGAAACCATTTTTCTTGAAAACTTATAAAAGAAGCTTGATAATGTTTTGAAAACCATTTTCCTTGAAAATATATAAAATAATCTTGAAAACATTTTGATAAACATTTTCTATGAAAATATCTTATAAAGAAATTTTATAAAAATATCCTTTAAACATTAAAATAAAGCTTTAATGTATTTATGATAGATAAATCTGTATATATTGTGATAGGTAAAAACAACATTCCTTTTTCATGGTAAAAAGGATAGAAAATTGCCTCATTTGGAAGGAAATAAGAAAATTCCTTTGAAAAAATTGGTAAAATACAAAAAGGGTAAAAATGAATTTTAATTATCATAGGATATTAGCATAATATTCTTGGAACCCATTTTTACAAAACATGTTTTTGAAATATCAAATATTTCTGACAGAAGAGAGGGTAAAATTAGGATTTTTTTAAAAAAAAAAATTAACTATATTAGGTTCCAAATAGTATAAATGTAACACCCCAAGCTTCCATGGTACGCTTATCTTTGAATAATACAATGGCGTGTGTTGTACGCAACTTCAAGTTCTAACACCCCACAACCACTAAAACTAGCCGTTATGAAAACTAATACCCAATTTTTTAAATTTTTTAAATTTTATCTTTCAAAATGGATTTCATTTTTGGATTCAGAATATCGAAATTATCTTAGGGTGAATTTTTGGTATTTTTCTGAAAATTTTCAATTTTTGATGAATAGTGAAAAACACTGAGTTATAGTTTAAAACCGAATTTTTATGTAAATAATTATTTATTTTATTTAAATTTATTTTAGGTCAAAATAGACACATAATAGCTATATAATTTCAATAAAATTCAATGGATTCAGTTTATAATAATTTTAGATATATAAAATTTTATTGAACTTTTCACCATCTTTTACCCAACTCCTAGGGGAATTTTCAAACGCACATAAAACTTAATTTTACCACTTTTGTGAATGTAATTTAAAGAATCTAAGAGACATGGTTGATATCAGTAAGTAAAATTTGTTTCAATGAGATGAAAATAATTTTTGTTGAATAGTAACTTTTTACTTTGATTTACCACAGTTAAAAGTAAATAGGGTAATTAAGAGTAAAATGATATTATTATTACCCTAACACATGTCCTAATTCTATTGTATAAGTATAGTTCAACCAAAAAAACCTTAGAAATAAAATATGAACCTCTTTGTCCACTTGGATTAGATTAGGACATTTATTATTATTTAATTCAAAGAAGAGTTAAAAGAGTCAAAATCAAAGTTTAATAACTAAAACATTATTAATATAGGTTTACACATAAGATAAATTCGACTATAAATATTCATTAGAAAGATAAAAATATTTAATACATAATTTTTGTTTATTTATATTTTTTATACATTAAATAATTTTATTTATTCATGACACAATGATGATGCGGTAATTACCTTATTAATGAAATATTAAAATAATTGATATTATAAATATCCAAATAAAAATAATTTTAGACTTTTTATGAATTACACTAATTTTATAGATTAATATGACATATTATTATTTGTTATATTAATTTTGTTCTAAGCAATAATGTTTTTTTGTATTTGGAAAAAACAAAATAGAAAATAGTGTCAAATTTGACATAAAAGAGTTTTTAAAACAAATATTATATTATTAATTGATATTCTATTCCTAAAAATATAAGGTTCAGCCAAAAGACTTATATAATGATAGGTGTGTCATTAATGAACCATTTGGGGTTCTCTTGGAAGTATATAGTAAGTTAATTAACCATATAATATAATAATACAAAGAGACATGGTAAATGTCAAACTATTTAACTAAGAGTTAAATCTAAAAGATAAAGTTAATATAGTAACCCAACCCTATATAAAACCTATTGGTTGAGTGTTTTTCGACCCATCCCCACCTTATCCTTTAAATAATTCATTTTTAAGCCATTAGAAACCGAAAATTATTTTATTATAAAATAATATCTCTAGCTTTTCCTAAGGTGCCCCTCACCCCTCTTATAAAAGGGAACTACCCCTTCTCTATAATTCACACCTTCATAGCCATTTGGATCGGCCAACCTCCACCCAAATACCCTATAAACTATGATACCTTCATCCTAGAGTCCTTCCTTTAGTGAGAAAGCTAACCTAAGGATCACTTTTGATCAAATAAAAAGGAAGAACCCGAAGAAGAGGTAAATATTTCATCACCTCTTTCAAGTTCCTTTCTTCTTCCACTTCGTCTTTATTTGTTGTTTCCATTATAAAATAATAAATCCAGTATATTCTATATAATGTGATGTTATTATAAATATGGTATAACCAAATTCATTATTCTATCCATCCTTTGAATGAAATGTCACCATACATGCGTACGTACGGCTTACCGTCTCCACGTCGAGGTGTAATTGTTATTCAATACATTATTATTTGGATGAGTATAATAATGATGTGTAATTGATATAAATAATTAATATAACATGATAATGATTCTGTATATATGATATACCATCCAATTATATATTATTTTAATTTAAAAAGAATGATATTGTCGCTCGTGCGTGCGTACGGATTACCGTCTCCACAAACGTGATTAGATTCATTCCCCATCTTATACATTTAAGACTAATTTTCATTAGATTATTAAAAATAATATTTAAAGACTTTATATATTCTGGATATGAATAAGATACATCCCATCCATAACAAAAATGACTCACATGTCAAATAATATAAAGGAATACGAATCTGTTTACACCCGAAACAACGATAATACTAAAATATTATCAATAAAGCAATGTTAAAAGATCATATATGATATCATATTAATGTATATGATCCTTGTATAATTTAATAACAATTATTTAACCATTATATAGGATTTTAACCTACCCTTTACCAAGTAAAAGTACAAGGTAAGGGTTAATTCTACAATCTCTTCATTATCCGAGGTTGTTTTTACGTAATTTTCTACTGGGACCTCTTTATCATCCACATCATTGTTTCTTAAAAATGTATTTCAAAACATTCTTAATATTCAATAGACTATGGGTTAAAGTCATTTAAACCCTTGTTTTACTTTTATAAGATATTTATAAAGTAATATTTCTGTCATTTTCCGAACAATGTCTTTTATAACCTTTTCAACAAAATTAAGGTTAGAATGTCTTTTTTTAAATTATATGGCGGGTGCAGATATTTTCCACCATTATGATATCATCAAAGCATCCCTTAAAAGCTTATAAGAATATTTTCGAATATTAATTTTTTTTTATTATATTACGTGGCCTTTAAATGATTTCAAAAGAGAAAGAGATATTTCTCTAAAAATGTTTTGATTTCATCTATGTCACCATCCTTTGATGGATTTTAAATTTGTTTGAAGTTGATTTATTATGATACAAAAATTAAAATATAGTATTTAAGGTTTTGTGATATTTTTTACTGTGAATGTGTTATTTCATTCTATTCATAGTTTATGGATAAAGTATTGACATTTGTTATGCCAGTTTTAATACGAATGTTTATGTTATGTTTAAACCTTTTCATATGAGGAATGCATTGGACTTAGTATGTGACGGGTGGAGCCTGTTATAGCTCATCGATGCATCAGTATGTCTCATAAGACAAACTAGTGTCTTGGAACAAGGCCTTGAAAAAATATTATTTGTAGTCTTGGAACAAGGCCTTGACTATGTGGTTATGAAAGTCTGGCATTATGCATTCCATCATTATGAAAGTGCTTATTGATATTGCATGTGATTATTCGACTAGTAGAATATCCATGATAATAACAAAATGGAATTATTTCATTTTATTTTTTCCATATTATGCTGAAGTTCAAGTTGAAAAGGCTTTTGTTTTAGTTATACATTGTCTTAAATGTTTATTCTTATATATGAAAGTTTCCACAATATTGTTATATTTACTGAGCATCTGAGCTCACCCCTTTCTATGTTTTATTTTTTCCAGGATGTGAAGAAGTATTTTATGACTAACCTGCAGGGATAGTCTAAGGGGATATTATTGGGGACTATGGAGACTATGTTGTTGAATTTTTTCACTTTGTGATGTAATGTAAGACTTATGAATGTATCTAGTGTTTCCAAGGCTACTAAACTAATCAGTATTTCGAGACTTGATCTTTTGTGATCATGATAATGTTATGTAATAATGCACCGACTCTGGGTAACTGGGGTCGAGGCATTACAGTTGGTATCATAGAATGTTTAGTACAAACCTTGGAAGCTAGATTTAGATAAACTCTGATTAGAGCACATAGCCCTAAGATAGAATTTGAGGATTAGTATAGAAAAATTTCTTAGAATTTTGGTATTTTAGATATTTTATGAGTTTTCCAAGCAATACATCCCTATCTAGATATGATCAGGTTGACGCGGCTCAGGAACTGATGTACCTAGGGGTAAAACCCAAAAACACCGCTTTGAGATAGACTTGAACGGGAAAAGGTGCACGACAATGGGTCTTGCTGCACTCTTGGGTATGACACTCCCGGAGGATATGATTAAGATAATTATCATTTTATTTACAAACCATTATGAAGGGTTAATGAGTATATAATTACTCAAAGAAAAAAAATTATGATTATGGATTATATCCATAAACTGTTCAATTTATGTTAAGTGTTTTACAAGTTTGGATTTATGTATTGTGATTCATAAACTAATCTAGTGTATGCCATTGTTTATAAATGGATCATAGTGGAAGGAATGGAAACTGTATCAATGAACGCACTCCATGTAGGGATTTCCCTTCTACTCAAGATAATTATAGTAGAGTTGGTGATACAACTGGTGCTGATCAACTTATCACTATACTGGGACAACTCACTCAGGTTGTGAATAATAACCTTACCCGTATGGAGCACCATGATCCACAATGTGGAGGGTCAATGTTAGATCGTTTCATGAGGCAACAACCACCAACATTCAATGGGAGCACAAATCCATTGGTAGCTGAGAAATGGATAAGTTCCCAAGAGAAAATATTTCAGGCTTTAGGGAGTAGTGAAAGGGAAAAAGTTTTCATGGTATTTTATCACCTCACTGGAGATACTGATCAATGGTGTTCATTGATACAAAACAAAAATGAAGATAAAGAAGTATCAAGTATGGATTGAGGGAGTTTAAAGAACTTTTCTTAGAAAAATACTTTCCTCATGACCATCGAGTGGATATGGAAACACAAATTTCTAAGTCTGAGGAAAAAGGAGGACGGGAATGTTGCAAAATTTGAGTCTAACATCACAAGGTTAGCAAGGCATGCTATAGATTATATAGGTAACCCGAGAAGTAAGATTGATCATTTCTTTGATGGTTTAAAACCATTTCTCCATCGAGCATTAGTCTCACAATCCTTCTCATTGTACAAAGATATTGTCTCATGTGCTATCAAGACAGAAAAGGAATTCTCTAAGTCTTATGACATTAAAGCAAAGAAAGAGAAGAAGAGATCCACTAATCACTCTTGAAATGGAAATAATGGGAAGAAGGGAAAAGTTGAATATCCATCCTACATTAAATGTGGGAATAAACACACTGTTACTTGCCATAAGGGAATGGGAGTCTGTTACAAGTGTGGTGAAAAAGGCCACCAAGCTCATGATTGCAAGGGGAAGAAAGAGGGTACCGATGTTCAATTCTACAATTGCAGGGAGATGAGACATTATGAAAATGAATGTCCTAAGAGTCATGGAAACATACCTCAAAAAAGGCCAAGGGATCAAGGCCAATATTATGCGATCACTACTGCTGAGGTTGAATCTCCAAAAGACGTGGTGTCAAGTAATTTAATGGTTTCCTCAAGTTTATCCAATGATTTATTTGATTCTGGATCATCGCATTGTTTCATATCTTCCCATTTTGCTAAGAAAATTAGATATTTCAAATTTTATTTAACAAGGGATTTGTTAGTCAAAATTCCTAAGGGAAGTATAATTTCTACAAAGTTTTGTAAATCAGTTCCCATTAGGGAATATAAATGTTCTTTATCTGCTGATCTCATTTTCATACCCATGATTGAATTTGATATAATCCTCGGTATGGATTGGCTATCAGACCATGATGCAAAAATTTTTTGTAAGAAGAAGTAGGTTACTATTTTTGATGATGATGATAAATAACACCTTATCTTTAGAGCAGAATCGTCACCACATAATTCTTATCTAGATCCACCCCCAGTAGCTCAACTAAATTCAATTATTGGGGAGGAAGATAATGAAATAATTGTGGGTGGGTAAAGGATTGTTCGAATAGAGGATGTACCTATTGTCCAAGAATATGTTGATGTTTTTTCATAGGATTTACGTAGACATCCTCCAAAATGAGAAATTAAGTTTTCTATTGACCTAATTCTTGGTTCAAGGCCCATATTGAAGACCCCTTATATAATGGACATTATGGAATTAGTGGAACTAAAGAAAAAACTATAGGAATTGAGTAATAAGGTATTTATTCACCCTAGTGTTTCGCCATGGGGAGCCCCTATCCTTTTTGTTAAAAAGCAAGATAGATCTATGAGGTTGTGCATTGACTAGAGGGAGATCAATGCTATAACAATAAAGAACAATAATCCCCTACCTCGGATTGATGATTTATTCGACCAACTTCATGGAGCACAATACTTCTCAAAGATTGATCTTCGATCTGGATATCATCATTTGTGTGTGAAGAAGGAAGACATTATGAAGATAGCATTTTGAACTAGGTATTGGAATTACGAGTTTACAGTAATGCCTTTTGGATTGACTAATGAACCCTATGTCTTCATGGATCTAATGAATAGAGTTTTCAAGGAATATATTGATGACTTTGTAGTGGTATTTATGGATGATATCTTAGTGTACTCTAAAAGCTATTAAGATCATGAAAATCACTTGTGCATTATCCTGAAGACTCTTAGAAGACATGAATTATATGGGATGTTTAGCAAGTGTGAATTCTGGCTTTAGGAGATTTCTTTTCTTGGCCATATTGTCTCTAAGTATGGAATCTCCGTTGATCCTTCTAAGACAAGAGCAATCCAAGAATGGCCAACACCAATGATTATAACTGAGGTATGAATTTTTATTGGTTTAGAAGGTTATTATCGACGTTTCGTCCAGAATTTGGCCCAGTTGTCTAACCCACTAACAAAGCTCACACGAAAAGAGGTTAAATTTGTTTGGAAAAGAGTGTAAAGAATGTTTTTAAGAACTAAAGAGAAGATTAGTAAATGCTCCTATCTTGACTCTACCATCGGGGAATGATGGGTTTGTTATTTATAGTGATGCATTGAAGAAAGTACTTGGTTGTGTCCTTATGAAAAATGATAGAGTTATTTCCTATGCATCATGAAACCTAAAAATTCCTGAGAAAAACTATCCTACTCATGATCTCGAGTTATCAGATGTAATCTTTTCTTTGATGATTTGGAGACACTATCTCTATGGTAAAAAATGTGAGATTTATACTGATCACAGGAGTTTGAAGTTTATTTTCTCACAGAAATAACTCAACATGAGGAAAACGAGATGGCTTGAACTACTCAAGGATTATTATTGCACGATACACTACCACCCAGGGAAGGAAAATAATGTGGCAGATGCTTTGAGGAGAAAGGATCATGGAGCTTTGAACAAGATGAGAGTTGAAAGGGGTCATATTTTCATGGATCTAGTGAAGATGGATATGGGAATTACCATGGAGGGTGAAACATCAATACTTTTTCAAATGGTTGCTAAACCATCCTTACTAGAACCGATAAAGAGTTCTCAGACCGATTATGAAGAGTTTCAAAAGAAGATTAAATCTTTGAATGATGGGAGATTGAGTGAGTTTGTGTATAAATATAGAATTTTGAAATTTTGGAAGAGACTTTGTGTTCCCGACATACATGATCTAAAAAGGGAATTGTTGTATGATTCTCATAGTTCCAATTTCTCTATACACCCTGGTAACACTAAGATGTATAGAGATTTGAAGGAACATTTTTGGTGGGACAACATGAAGAGGGAGATTGTTGATTTTGTGTCAAGGTGTATAGTTTGTCAACAGGTGAAAGCTGGAAGGCAACAGCCTGGAGGAGTTATGAAACCTCTTCCCATAACTGAGTGGAAATGGGATAATAATACAATGGACTTTGTCATGGGACTACCAAAGACTCCTAGAATGAACGATGCAATATGGGTCATTGTTGATCATCTTACCAAGTCAGCACATTCTCTTGCTATAAGAGAAGATCTAACACTTGAACATCTAGAAAGACTATATTTTAATGAAGTTGTGAGACTTCATAGAGTACCCCTATCGATTGTTTCTGATCTTGATCCCCATTTTACTTCAAGATTCTGGAAAAGTCTTTAGAAATCCTTGGATACTGAACTTCGTTTGAGCACTGCCTACCACCCTCAAACAGATGGACAATCAGAACGAACTATTCAAACCTTATAAGACATTTTGATATCCTGCTCACTTGACTATCAGGGTATGTGGGATCAATGTTTACCTTTGGTAGAATTTTCTTATATCAATAGCTTCCATTCAAGTACTCAGATGGCACCATATGAAGCTTTATATGAAAAGAGATGTCGCACACCAACTTGTTGGGATGATGTTGGTGAAAGAAATATTTTATGCCTAGAACTTGTTGAGGAAATGATGTAAAAGGTGAATGTAATCCAAACCCACATCAAAGCAGCTCAAATTAGGCAGAAGATCTATGCCGATAACCGGAGGAATGATTTGGAATTTCAGGTAGGAGATCATGTTTTCTTGAAGGTATATCCATGGAAGGGAGTTATAAGTTTCGGTAAGAAAGGTAAATTCAGTCCCAAGTACATCAGACCTTTCGAAATTCTAGAACAAATTGGGGTTGTAGCTTATCATTTGGCAATGTCACCAAATCTCTCCAAAAGTTCACGATGTGTTCCACGTATCACTGTTGAGAAAATACATGCTTGACCCAACGCATTTACTCACCTATGAGGAATTAGGACTGGAACCTAATCTATATTATTGCCAAGAACCTATCAAGATTCTTGATACCAGATAACAAGTGCTGAGAAACTGAACGACTTGTCTAGTAAAAGTTCTTTGGAGAAACCACAAGATGGAAGAGGCAACGTGGGAACCCGAGGAACTTATGATAAAGAACCACCCAGGCCTTTTTATGTAGTAATATTCTAAAAATTTTGAAGAAGAAATTATTCGAAGGAGGGGAGAATGTAATACCCCAAGCTTCCACGGTACGCTTCTCTTTGAATAATATAATGACGTGTGTTGTACGCAACTTTGAGTTCTAACACACCACAACCACTCAAACTAGCCGTTATGAATAGTAATACCCAATTTTTGAAATTTTATAAATTGTATATTACAAAATGGACTTTATTTTTGGATTCATAATATCGAAATTATCTTAGGGTGGTTTTTTGGTATTTTTCTGAAACTTTTCAATTTTTGATGAATAGTGAAAAACACTAAGTTATAGTTTAAAACCGAATTTTTATTTAAATAATTATTTATTTTGTTTGAATTTATTTTAGGTCAAAATAGATACATAATACCTATATAAGTTCGATTTCATTCATTTGAGTCGGTTTATAATAATTTTAGATATATATAAATTTTATTGAACTTTTCACCGTCTTTTACCCAACTCATAGAAGAATTTGAAAGTTCACATAAAACTTAATTTTACCGCTTCTGTGAATGGAATTTAAAAAATCCAAGAGACACAGTTGATATCAGTAAGTAAAATGTGGTTCAATGAGATGAAAATAATTTTTGGTGAATAGTAACTTTTTACTTTTATTTGCCATGGTTAAAAGTAAATAGGGTAACTAAGGGTAAAAATGATATTATTATTACCCTAACACATGTCCTAATTCTATTGGATAAGTATAGTTCGATCAAAAACAACCTTATAAATAAAATATGAACCTCTTTGGTCCACTCTAATTAGATTAGGACATTTATTATTATTTAATTCAAAGAAAAGTTAAAAGAGTTAAAATCAAAGTTTAATAACTAAAACATTATTAATATAGTGTTACACATAAGATAAGTTCAACTATAAATATTCATTATAAATCTAAAAATATTTCCTACATAATTTTATTTTATTTAAATTTTTTAGACATTAAATAATTTAATTTATTTATGACACAATGATGATGTAGTAATTACCTAATTAATGAAATATTAAAATAATTGATATTATAAATATCCAAATAAATGTAATTTGAGACTTTTTATGAATTAAACAAATTTTATAGGTTAATATGACATATTAGGGTTGGTTAGATGAATTGTTTTCTAAGCAATAATTCTGTTATGAATTTATAAAAAAACAAAATACCAAATAGTGTCAAAATTGACATAAAAGAGTTTTTAAAACAAATATTATATTATTAATTGATATTATATTCCTAAAAATATAAGGTTCGGACAAAAGACTTATATAATGATAGGTGTATCATTAATTAACCATTTTTGGTCTTCTTGGAAGAATATAGTATGTTTATTAACCATATAATATAAAAATACAAAGAGATGTGGTAAATGTCAAACTATTTAACTAAGAGTTAAATCTAAAAGATAAAGTTAATATAGTGACCCAAACCTATCTAAAACCTATTTTTTGAGTGGTTTGTGACCCATCCCCACCTAAGCCTTTAAATAATCAATTTTTGAGCCATTAGAAACCGAAAATAATTTTGTTATAAAGTAATATCTCTAGCTTTTCCTAAGGGCCCATCGCCCCTCTTATAAAAGGGCACTCCCCCTTCTCTCTAATTCACACCTTCAAAGCCATTTGGATGGGAAAACCACTACTCAAATACCCTCTCAACTGTCCTCCCTTAATCCTAGAGGCCTTCATTAAGTTATAAAGCCAACCTAACAATACCTTTTGGTCAAATCAAAAGGAAGAACTCAAAGAAGAGGTAAATATTTTATCACCTCTTTCAAGTTCCATTCTTCTTCCACTTCCTCTTTCTTTTTTGTTTCCATTATAAAATAATAATTCCAGTATCTTCTATATAATGTTATGTTATTATAAATATGTTACAACCAAATTCATTATTTTATCTATCCTTTGAATGAAATGTCACCATACGTGCGTACATATGGCTTACCGTCTCCACGTCGTGGTGTAATTGTTATTCAATACATTATTATTTGGATGGGTATAATAATGTTGTGTAATTGATATAAATAATAAATATAACATGATAATTATTCTTTATATATGATATACCATCCGATTATATATTATTTTAATATCAAAAGAATGATATTGTCACTCGTGCGTACATACGGATTACCGTCTCCATGAATGCGATGAGATTCATTCCCCATCTTATCCATTTAAGACTAATTTTCATTATATGGTTAAAAATAATGTTTAAATACTTGATATCTTTCTGGATATGAATAAGATAAATCCCATACATAACAAATATGACTCACATATCAAATAATAGAAAGGAAAATGAATCCGTTAACACCCGAAACAACGATAATACTAAGATATTATTAACAAAGAAATATTAAAAGATCATATATGATATCATATTAATATATATTATTATCTTATAATTTAATAATAATTATTTCCCTATTATACAGGATGTTAAACTACCCTCGACCAAGGAAAATTACAAGGTAAGGGTTAATTCTACAATCTCTTCATTATCCGAGGTTGTTTATACGTAATTTTCTATTGGGACCTCTTTATCATCCACATCCATGTTTCTTAAAAATGTATTTCAAAACATTCTTACTATTTAATATACTATGGGTTAAAGTCATTTATACCCGTGTTTGACTTTTATAATATTTTTATAAAGGAATATTTTTGTCTTTTTCTAAACAAGGTCCTTTATAACCTTTTCGACAAAATTAAGGTAAGAATGTCTCTTTTTAACTTATATGGCGGGTGCGGATATTTTCCGCCGTTATGATATCATCAAAGCTTCCCTTACAAGCTTATAAGAATATTTTCAAATATAAATGTTTTCTTTTATAAATTACATGAGTTTTAAATTATTTCAAAATAGAAAGATATATTTCTCTAAAAAGGTTTTGATTTCATCTATGTCAGCATCCTTTGATGGATTTTAAGTTTGTTTGAAGTTGATTTAGTATGATACAAAACTTCCATATATTATTGATGGTTTTGTGATATGTTTGAATTTGGATGTGTTATTTCATACCATTCATGGTTTATAGATAAATTATTGACATTTTTTATGACATTTTTAATACAAATGTTTATGTTATGTTTAAACCTTTTCATTTAAGGAATGCATTGAACTTAGTATGTGATGGGTGGATCCCTCTATAGCTCATCAATGCATCGGTAGGTCTCATGAGACAAACTAGTGTCTTGGCACAAGGCCTCAAAAAAATATTATTTGTAGTCTTGGCACAAGGCCTTGACTATGTGGTTATGAAAGTCTGGAATTATGCATTCCATCATTATGAAAGTGGTTATTGATATTGAATGTGATTATTTGACTAGTAGAATATCCATTAGAATAATTAAATGGAATTATTTCATTTTATTTTTTCCATATTATGCTGAATTTCAAGTTTAAAAGGCTTTTGTTTTAGTTATACATTGACTTAATGTTTATTATTATTTATGAAAGTTTCTGTTATATTGTTATCTTTACTGAGAATCTGAGCCCACCCATTTCTATGTTTTATTTTTCCCAGGATGTGAAGAAGTATTTTATTACTGACCTATAGGGATAGTCTGAGGGGATATGAGTGTGAACTATGGAGACTATGTTGTTGTATTTTTTCACTTTGTGATGTAATGTCAGACTTATGAATGTATCTAATGTTTCCAAGGCTACTAATCTAATCGGACTTTCAAGACTTGATCTTTTCTGATCATGCCAATGTTATGTAATAATGCACCGACTCTGGGTAACTAGGGTCTGGGCGTTAAAATAAAATTGTACCAATACATGAATATATCATGAATAACTAGAGGAGAATAAAATTAATTAATATATTGAGATATTGAACATGAGAATTCATCAACGGAAGCATAAATATAATCAATCTCGAAAATCACTGATATTATTTCAATAAAATTTTATCACTTGGTAACTTGGGATCATACTCTCCATGTAAGAAAATTAAATTAAATTAAGCTTAAAATATCATTTAAATAAGTATTTTTATGATATAACATGTGAAATGGAATTATATACAACTCGAGAGAGAATTTAGATGCATCACAACACATGAGTTTCAAAGAAGGAACAGTGAGACAATACTACTTCAACGATTTGGTAACTTTTTAAACATAATCCCCCTAAAATAAATATCATAAAACGAATTTATGAATAACCATAAATATAATTATAATATAATTAGAATACAATCATGGATAGTATATACATCACACAAAAAATAAATAGTGGAGAATATAGCATGTATCTCGTGGAAATAAAAAGTGAGATAAAATCCCCTTACATTGTGTATTGACACTCATTGTACTCATTCAAACAAACTATATAATAATTATAAAATTATTATAAATATTATAAAAATAATTCTTATATATAATAAAATGTATGTTTTGATTATGAACTTATATTACTCACTTGTTAACACCCTATGTTAAGTTTTCACTTCAGGTAATATTCACATTGTTTTTCATATGTGTCTTAATTTTTTATATTGTAGGTCCTTATACTTATATAATGATTAAAAAAATGTAAAAAATTATATAAATATCATGAATATATAGAATTTATGTATTATAATAATCAATATAATATATATTTATGTATGAAATGGAATACATCGTTCATGGAGACGGTATGCCGTACGAACACATGAATGTTATTTCAGTTTAATTGTCATGTTGACAAAAAGAAATTAAAAAGAAATATATGCATATATATATATATATATATCATTATTAATTTATAATTATGATATCATATATATTCAATAAAACCATCCTTAATAAAATCCATGTAGTGTATGAAAAATTTATATCGCTTTGAGGGGATGGTAGTCCACACTTCCTCAAACGAAATTATCAAATTTATATAAGATAGAAATCATAAAGATATGTTACAAGTAAAAAAATCCATAAGAATAGATACATTATGAATATAATATATATCATATATAAATATAGTGTCTATAATAATGTCCACCATGATAATTGGTAATAGAAAAATGAACAATCATCTTTTTGTGAGGTAGTAGTTTGTCGTACACAGAAACAGTATGTTATTCACCAATTAGATGGAGGTGTGTGTAAGTGTAGGTTTAACCATTTAGAAAAACAAATCCTATTATATTTATGATAGTTTCATTTTTATATAATCATATAATAAAGAGATTTTTATTGGGTGGAGAAGGAAAATAAAATAAAGGACTTGATAGAAGAAGTTGCCTCTTAATCGGGTAACTCCTTTTAGTTTATGTCAAAATGCTTCCTTGGATTTCCATATTCCCAAGGGAAGGATTATAGAATGAATTTAGGATTTATGTTAATTGTATTGGGTATTTATTTTCCAAACTTAATGTGTTTTTAATGATGTGAGGAAGTAGGATAGGTGGTGGCTTTTTATAGGGAAGGAAAAGGACTCACTTGGAATTTTTAGAAACAAGTTAGGTGTACACAATTTCATACATAAAAATGTCATAATAAAACAAAAAAAATCAATAATTTAAGTTTTATGGACTAAATATGGATATCTAATGGGTGTTGGAGAAGTTTCTAGGTCATTTTGGCTCTTAATTTTATGTTTTAGTCCATAATTAAGCTTAATTTGGCCTTAATCAATGTGTTTAATTTTATTCACTTTTACTAATCATTTTGGTCAAAAATTGACATGGTATTATTAGAAACTTAATATTTTACTGAATAAAATTTATTATGTTTGTTTTTATAATTTAAAATCACAAAATCTAAAAAATTAAGATTAATACTAATCCCACAGATGGGACTAAATAATGGGTTTTTAAAGTAGAAAAATGTTTAAAAGCTTGTTAAGATTCTGTATTCAATTTCAAATTGAAATTAATTATAATGAATTAAATTTTATTAATACTTGTAATATTTATATAATTTTTCCATAAAAAATATATTATATCATATAAAATTAATAATTTATTAAATAAAAATGAAGTTTTTAACTAAAAAGCAGTATTTTTTCACTATTCATCAAAAAATGAAGTTTCTTAGAAAAATCCCAAAAATTCACCCTAGGATAATTATGGAGTTCTAAATTAAAAAATAATAATTTTATTTTATCAAATTAAATTTCTAAATTTGTGTAAAATTAATTTTATTATTTTTCATAGTTGGACATTAAAATCAATTCATTTGAGAAAATAGTATTTTTTAAATTAAAAGGACTTTACCAAAAAAAACATATAATTCATTATCAATATGTTTTATTTATAGAAAAAAAATTATCAAAAATATTTTAAAATTATTTATTACTAAACCTATAACTATTTTTAATGGCTAGGATTCAATTATCTCATTTAAATAATTATATATCAAAAAAAATTGTTTTGCAGAAACTCAATGTTGTGTTAAACCTATGCCAAGTTGGTGTTGCATGTAATGTATGAAAAGTCGGATTTTCATGTAATGTATGCCGATTTGGTGTTTTTATATAATGTATTCCGAGTCTTTTCCATGTGAAAGGAATGTTTGAGTTAGTGATTTTCAAGACATAAATTAAAATTTATTTTATTAGGGTAAAATAAGTTTGTGGCCATAATAATATTTCCTTTCATATTCAATAAGTTTTCATATTCATTTATAATTAATTGGTAAACTATGAATTCCTATTATATTTTATAAACCATATATTTTTATAAATTATTTAATACTATTTATAACCTCTAATTTAATGTCACGATTTTATTTTATTATATTAAATAATCATATTTTAATAATATATTATTGTTCGGTAAACCTCGTTCTTACGTGTTATGAAAGTCATCAAGGAAAGTCATTGTTGCCTATAGTACAAGGTAACCTTGGTGTTCTATATATAGAAAGACAACATTTATATTTTCTATAGTGCATGAATAACTTGTTGTTGCATATAACGCAATAAAAACATAGTGATTGATATAAAATACACTATCTTCACTATTTCATCAAATGAAAAAATATCAAAAAGGATAAATTATTTCGAAAAAAAAATAATTCAAAAAATATCAAAGTGTTATAGTGTAAAAGGAAGAATTGAAATACAAAAACATAATATTCTAGGTCATTTCAAAAAATTGCATATGAATTTCCCAACATGGAATCCATCTCTATCATTCTTACATGTGATAAATTTAGGAAATAATTAGAGACAAAATAGGAAAATTTAGAAGAAATTGGAAAAATTTTACTCACACGACAATGTTCGATAGTGGTGTCATAGGAATTACATAAAAGGTAGTGATACACATGTATATTTTCATTTCCAACTAAAATATATACATAAAAATTTATCAAATCATTGTGTCACCCAGGTGAAAGTATCAACATCATGTCTTAAAACACATTCATGAGAATGGACTTGTAGAAGATGAAGAACCCAATATTTTTACTCTAACTATAAAATTTGATGGTGAAATTCCCTAGAGGGGTAACTGAAGATATAATATTCAAAGGTGATAAATTATAATTTGAAGTGGAATTTTGAGTTCTATATATGTAAGAAGTGATGACCCCTCTCATCTTGTAAATACCTTTCTTAGAAATCATATTTTCATTTATAAAAATTTTATGTGGGGAAGTATTCTTAAGTGGTGGTATTGAGGAAGTAAGTTTCAATATATATCTTGTGATTAAGAATCATGATATGATTTTTGATGAATTTGAAGACCATAAAATTCCAGAAGTTCAAGATGTTGTTGTAATAAATGAAAAACTTCTTTTTCCATTTTCCATTAAAAATAAAAATATGGGACCGTATAATAATGTTATAGAAATATGAGGGATCAATTTACTAAAAATGGAGGATAAATGGATTCCATCATGTTTAAAGTGGGTTAGTAGGTATGTATGTTATGTGATCAATGATTTTTTTTAATTAAATAAACTTCGTTGGATCATCCAAATGGTGGTTGAGAATGTGATTACCATAGAAAGAGTTAAGTTATATTCAATATAATAACATGGGATGAACAATGTGGATAGGTCATAGATGTGGTTATTTTTGTATTTATAAATGTTTTAATCATTATTGTATTCAATGTACTGATGAAAATATAGGTATGGTCAATGCAATGAAAATAAACAACTATTTCTGGGTGGTCGGCCATTCCAAGTTTGGGGTTTTTAATTTTTTATTTTTAAATGTATGAACTCTCCCATAAATTCATCTATATTTCATGGGAAAATTTTGGGATTGTGACTTGCTTATATTCATTTTTAGGTACAAAATAAAGGTAATTAAATACTGATGGAGGGAAAATGAAGAATATTATAGAAAATTACTCATGAAATTAGATACCAATTCATGACATAAAATTCATGTTTTCATCATGAATGTCTACATACATAAACTTCATGGTCTTTTTTAAGAATCATTAGACATGGAGTATGATTTTAAATTACATATTTTATTATAACCCCATAACCTAAAATTGGTTTTTAGATCCTTTTACCTGTTAATTTCATTATATCACATGAATTTTTTTCATTAATCACTGATCATTGAGAAAAAATAAACTAAGAATAATAACCATTCTATGTTATTAAATTTCATTATAAATAAAGATAAAGGATAATATTAGGGAAATAAATAAGAGGATATAGACACGTGGTTTTAAATTTGGAAAAACAAGAATTAAGGTACCTTTTTATTTATTTTATTGGTTTCTTAAAAAATCTTTGTGTTGAATTCCTGATATTTTTATTTGATTGATTTTATTATTGGTATTCATTTTATGAGTTATTTATCTAATAATTTTTTATAATTCCTGAGAAATTTTTGAAGACAACCATTTTCTATTATTTTAATGGTCATACTTCTAAACACAAACTCATGGAATTATTCATCAAGAAGTTTATTCCAATTTTTTTAAAGCTATGATTGTACAAATTGAAATTTAATATGACTAAGTCATATTTTTTATTATCCATTATATAGAGAACTCTTTGTACATTATTTCTTTTTAAATGCACAGAATCCATGAATAACCTTATCATGGAAGATAGAAAACATAATCCCATCTTATCCTTTCCTACCTTGTACTTGAATTTTCAATTAAATTTATTAATTCGAGTATTGTGGAGGTGTTTCATATATTATAAGGGAATCACATTTTGATAAGGATAAGTATGTGTAATTTCATGTGGATTAGTAAAAAGGTTCATAATTTTAATTCATTATATTCATTAAAAACATCTTTAAAAAAATTGGTTATCTCTTTGGAAATTCAAAAAACCTCATTTCATGATTAGGGATATTGTTATAACTATAACCAATTGTTTCATGAGGATATCATTTGGGTTTGGTTCATGGATTTGAGAGTTGTCAGAAGATTTTTCATAAATTTCAAACTTAATTTCAAAAATAAAATAAAATAAAATAGTGTGTATCGTTAATTATACTTCATTTATTCATGATCCGAATTTATGTTTTTTAGGGAAAGGGTGATGAGTTTTTTAGAGGATTTTTCCATTTATATGATCTTGATTATCATAAAAATTACTTTATAGATAATATACATTTTATATTTATGTGTTTTCACCTCATATACCCACCTACCTATAATCCCCAGGTGAATTTGAACCTAATGGTTAATCCAATATGATTAATTGTGATTTTTTATCTACTGTGTGGAGAATGTATATTCATTGAAAGCCTATGGTATGGAGTATGATTAGATGTATTTTAAAAACTCTATTTAATTTTTTACCTTGAATTTTAGGTGAAACAGGTTAAAAAATGTAAATTCTAAATGAAATTCATAAATATAATAAATTGAAAAATATAAATAGAAGAATGAGGAGGAATAGTTGAGTTAAAAGATAAATTCTAAAACACGTCGTCGAATTGTTTCTATGAATAGTGAGGAGTTAATAAAATATTCATATAAAATTCATTAATATTTATTTCACCATTTAATAATATACTTTTTTATGTTTCATTTAAAATCATGGTAGGGAGATCATCCTTTTTAGTGTGTGTAGATTTTATTGATAAGTACACGCCTTAATTCATGTGTGAGTGGAGGTGGGGTTGATTTCAATATTTCATGCATAATATTCTAAATATAAAATTCATTATTTCTATAGATAAAGGGTAATTTTCACCAACATTCTTAATGATTTATTCATCTCATGGGATGATCCAATGGAATTAAGAAGATGAGAAAAATGGGTTAAGAATACAAAATTTATGTCATAAGAAGTTTGGGATATGATTCCACGTTTTGAAGAGGTTTTGGAGGTAAAAATAACTATAATAGAGTTGTAAGGAACACTATCATGGTGTGAAAGATTTTTCACATAGTAAATAATCAAATTTTTATGTCCAAGTCCACTATGTGATGGTAGAATGATGCATTTATCACATGGATTGAAGATATGATATTTCAAAACATGAAACAATTCATCACATTTTGAACTTATCTAGTTAAAGATTCTACATATTATATTTTAGTAATCATGATTGAATCACGTAGATTTTTAACATGTGAACTATATTCACCCATGGGGTTGACTCAAGAGTCATCAATAACTACATTTATGGATGATAAAATCCAACAAAATAAGCATTTCTCCTCATAAATTAGATTCATTTTTACCTTTAAAATTTATCATACAGATAGTAGATCTTGGTTTGAGGTGTGGTAATGTTTCACTTTTTTCCACTAGGACACCTTTATCTTTTTTCTTTTCATTTATTTCCTTCTCTATATAAATAATTCTTAATGGATATCATGATGGGGTAACACTGAAACTATGTCAACCTATATAGATAAAGGGGGAGGGTGATGTGAATTTCTTGTGTTTTATTTTTTCATATATTTTTTATGTAATGATATGCTATTTTATATTTTTCTTTCCTCGTCCTATCTCATATTACTTGATATAAGAACCTGGAATTTATTTTAAAATTTTTACAATTATTTACCTTTATCTATGCATGGACAATAAATATTTGAGGGTAATTATGATTAAAAATGTTATCAAGACACTTAATTCATGATAAATATATATTATTGATCATATGAAATGGGAGATTTATTTTTTAAGTAGATTATAAAAAAGAAAATGTATCTTCTTCTTCTAGACTTCTACAACAAGCATGATCAACCAATGTAATTTCTAAATTCAATAGCACACCAACCTAGAATCAATAAAACTATGCATCGTTTCACAAATAGATGTCAAATCCAAATTATCTTTCTTCATTAAATGTTTTTAATCATCAAAATCAATCTCTTTAAATTTAAAAAATATATATTTTTACCATCCCATGGGTTTGACCTCGAACATAATTCTTTCAATATTTAGTTAGTTTTTCAGAATTGTCTGATAAATTTATAAATTTATAAATTTTCTTAGCCTCATAGGATTTAATTATTCCATATGTGTACATCAAAACTCATTCAAACATAAATGCATAATCAAATATCTTCCCAATAGGGTATCCTCTAGGAAATTATTATGGTCCTTTAAAGACACACTAAGGGAATCACTTTAGGGTTTGATGAGAAATCCAGATGGCATCCCCTAGAAACTTGGTTTCCATAAATATGTAGGATAATTCACCCAAGTATTGATAATGTCCATGGATAATTGGTATTTTGATGTTCATAGTCATTAAAACAAATTAATACCTTCCATTTCCTTCTTCTTTCCCTTAGTTTTAAGTTAAAACACATCTAAATTGGAGCTTGGGAGAGCAGGGTGTGGATTTCATTCACTCATTTTCTATCAGGGATTCATCTTTTTGATAAATACACTCCCAACATAATTAATTCAAAATTGGGGGTTTATGTTTTTTTATAAAGGAAAAAAGGGGTGGGTTCCAAAATATCTATTGGTAGCTAATCATGGAAACCTATTCTTTTGAGATGGGAATATGAGGCGATAGAGAGTAAAATTTTCTTCACAGTGTTACACCACCTTCATGAATACATGGAACACAATATTATGACCATGTATCATGCATGAGTGATTTATGAAGGTGGTTTTGAGTAAATAGGATCCTATAAATTTTATTATTCTTTTTTCCATCAATCTTATCAGTACTTATATGTGAATATTCCTTTAATAAAATATAGGCCCTAACATACTACATAGTTAAGGTGAATGTTCTTAAGGACCAAGAAGTATCATTGTGTGGGTCACATGGGAAATGAAGTATGGATACATAGCTAGTGTATGGTCCTAGATGTTTATATAGATTGACGATAAAACACTAGGTCTATGGATAGTGTTATATTTATTTCCTTCACATGGCCCTGGTTTACTAGGCAATATGGCTATATAGTCATGTTTGAATTATATTATTCTTATTTTAAACATAGATTGATCCTCCCATAAGCCCCATTATACTCATTAACTGGACATGGGGTGTATCTAGTGTTCCTCTAGAGTAAAATTATGGATTATATAATATAAAATGTTTCCTTTATCTAAAGTATCTATCATATTTTCATTAGATATATGATTTTATGATTATTGTGTTGTGTGTTCATTAATATATATATATATATATATAATTTTTCATTTCTTATAACATGGGTATATAAATCTCTTTGAATTGGATCTATATTGTTCTATTGTGTATTTCAATCATGAATATATAAATCATGATCTTGTATTCTTACATTTATGGATTGGAGGAAAAGACTACATTTTCTAATATTAAATCTAGGGTTCTTGTTTATCTCAAGATCACCATTTAAGATAGGTGGATAATATTCAATCCTTATTCAATTATGATTATTTTTCATGATTATTTTAATTTCAATACATTTACTAGTAGTGGGTTTTTATTTAACACTACCATATAATTTAATTAATTAATTTTTGTTTTCTTATATTTCACATATATTAGGAAATTTTGTTTTTGGTAAAACCATGGATTTTGGTTTTTATAATAGTCTATTATAAAACTGTATTTCTCCATGTATGGTAAAATTTGTATTTTTGGTATCTTAAATTTTTAGGGATTTAAGTTTGATTTTTATAGGAGGTTAGGATGAGGTATTTTAAGTGCAACTTTTTTCATAATTAAAATCATTTGGTATTACTAATAACTAAAAATATATAGATGGAAGGTTTGAGTAGTTGATGTGGTTGTGAAGTTCCATCATATTTATCACATAGATTATACAAGACATGGTATTGAATAATTAATCAGTGGGAAATTATATAAAGTGGGTTCATGATTTGATCATAGGTAGGAATTTATGTTTTACGCATTTTTATTTTCTCATATATCATTAGGTTATAATAGTTTTTTATTGGATTCATATTATGGAGGAAGTATAAAATGTTACATTATTTGGGGAAATAAATAATCATATAATTTTCATATAATACATTTTTTCATTTATTTTTAATAAACTGCTCTATTTAAATGACCTAAGCTATTTTTAATAGCTAATGTAACATGGTTGGGAATCAGTCTTACCTGATAATGTATACCTAAAACAAACACCTCTAGGTAAATGTAAATTTATTTTCTGGGGACATAGGTAAAGGTAAGGATATGATGTTCTTGGGTTATATGTCCTGGGATTTGAGTTCTTACTGAATTTGGAGATGTTTTTCCATAAATTTTAGGAGTATTTAGACCATTATCATTCAATAGAAACGGTATATTATGATAATAACTCATATATGGATTTAGCCTTTTTTAATTATTCTATCACACTCTACTTTTATAGTTTACCATATACTTTATTTTAAAGATCATTTTTTAGATAATTTTTTCCCTTGTTTATTTTATTCTTTATGTGAAGGAAAAATATTCCCCAATAATTATGTTTAACCCATAGTACTAGTTTGCAACCACTATTGATTAAAAAAATTTCTTAAGGCCTTGTGAAGATACCATATCATGTCTTGAAGTTTACTATCTTAGGTCTTATTCATGATAAAATAGTATCAAAGCATCATTTCAATGATTACGACTTGTAAAGTAGATAATAATAGAGACTACTGTTGAAATAGTGGGTTCCCTAGACCCAACTATGCAGTACTTTTGATTACCATATCATGTGTACAGTTAGTTATACATGATGTCATCTTACCATTATAGTGTAGACTTTTCAACATCCACTATTGAAATTATAATGTCCAAATATTAATTCTCGTGTCGAGAGGTTATAGCAGATCCCAAGTTATAATGAGAACCTTGAGATACCATGACATTAATCTTAAATATATGTTCTATGGTCTAGATACATCTTACTCATTGGACACAGTAGATGTTTGACTATCATGTGTTGGGGGCTCATAAGCATTGAGACTTCTCATGAATTTCGCACTTGGTGATTTCTAATAGTGAGATCATGAGGACAGACCTGCCAATAGGAACACCACATGTTTTGGGTGTCATTGAGAATTTCTATCTACAGACCTATGTATTGGTATCCTGACTTGATATCATTACCATTGTGTATCATTTTATGGCGTACTTTGATGCTAGACAAAAAAATGGTATTGAAATCTTGGCGAGGTATCTTGTTTTGGGTGCATCATTGGTGGTTTGACATTGGTTGAATGGTCAAGAAAGGATTTGTCGTTTCCAAGTTTAGGAAGTTGTATATCTCAGGCCTGGTTGAATAGGATAGTGCTACCTTCATAAGTCAATGGCCAAAGTAGTATAAAGGTAAATCCATTCGAATAGATCAAAAAATAATAAATCAAGAAAAGGATGATGACACAAGTGTGTGTCTCACTTTATGAGATATTTAATGACAAAGACATTATAGTATGCAGTTAGTGTTCGTAGGATGGTAGTCGTTGCTATGACTACCCTTATCCCTTTAGGGTCCATGATGGGTTGCTATACTCTGCTTTGGGTCTATGGATTTTATTCACTACTATCGAGATAAGGGCCTAGAGGCTCACACACAATAACATATTCAAGAATCTTCCCTATTCAGTTGAATAAATATATGGACATAGTGGGCCCTGCCATGGGGTCTGAGTATTGTCCATGTTTTTTTATCACTAAAAGAATTAAATAAATTCATTAATATTCAAGTTATGAATATTTGGGATTGAATTTATTTAATGTATTTACAAGTTTAGTAAATATGAGATAATATTAATTGAACGAATATTATTTTAATATTCAATGTTTGTTTAATATTAAGCGGGACAACGAGTTGAGTTAAATGGATCGGTTTTTATCATGTTACATATTTTACATATATTAAAATTATGTGATAAAATAATAAATAAGATTGACATAGTTCAGTTTGTCGAAATTATTTATTTAGTGGACGTTGAAATAAACGGGGTTTGGGGAACCCAACTGAGTACTTATCAACTCCACTATAAATATAGGAGGAGTCTCTCCCACATGCGTGGAAAATCACTATTCATTCATTCCATGGAATGAAATTCAGAGCATCTATCTCTACCCAGTCTCTAGAAAGAGAAGCTCTCGATTCAAGAAGTTCAGATCAAGATCTCCCTCAAGCATCGAAGGCATCTCGATATGGTGATCTTCAGGACATCTAAAGCATCATCAGATCTCCACACTAGCACCCATAATTTGACTATCGACGATCTCGTGGGTTTTTTGAAGCACGTGTGGATGGTCTAGAGGGTTCATGCGTTGGATCCTTCGAGCAACGATCGCCATCGAAAAGTTACAGTTGACCATGAATTTAGATTTGAAACAAGTATGTTTTCAATTTTAATTTTGTGCTTCTTATAATTTATGCAAGATTCTCGGACCTTAACGGAGCTCAAATCATCAGCAACGACAAGTTTTGTCATCACGCCGATGAAAATTTTATAATCCTTGGCCCACCGGCTTCCACTGCAAGCCCCGAAACCTTTCAGTGGTATTAGAGGGATTATATAAATTTTTTGAGCCAAATAAAATGAATTTGAATAAAATTAATTATAGGGTTTAAAGACGGTCCCAACGGTTCAAACCGTGTGGTGATCCGATGGTGAATGATCAAGTTATGGTTAGTTTAATTTTTCATATTGAATCGAATATGCGGTTTGATCTCGGGTTCTAAATTTTATTTCATCCTGCTGAGCCGATTAAATTTCAATCGGTTCATTGGAAATAATATTAATTGTGAAAATTATAATTTTATATTTTAATAATTTGCACAATAATTCTCTTATTATAATAATAATTATTTTACTATTATAATAATATAAAAAAAATAAATTATTATTTTATTATATTAATTTTATTATTATTAAATTTAAAAGGCTATTTAGCCTTTGGTTATTTAAAAGGTAAGGTCCACAATTCCACACCTCAAAAAAACTATAGGGTGGAAGAAGACTTTAATTAAAAAAATGGGGAGGACTTGACTTCAAAAGAAGTCTTAAAATATAAAAATATGAAAGTAAATCAAAGAGGGTGGCGCATATAATAAAAAAAAGGCCGAACAGGAAAAGGGGTCCACGGCGGACCCCCTTCGGTGTCTTCCTCGGGACGCCTCCGAACCCATCCCTGCGCCACCCTGCTTCCTCGGTCATCCTGATTCCCTCGACCCACGCTCAACCCGGCGAACATCCAGACGTCGCCCTCAGGTCGTATCACCGCTCAGGTCGCAGCCACTCTCGGCCATCTCGGACTCCTCCCACAGTTGGGCACCTCACAGCCTGCTCCCACCGAAGGCACACCACGCACCAGGCCCGACCGTCGAGTCCCATGCAGGATCCCTGCACATGCAGAGTATGTCGCACCTCCTTGAAGCTGCTCGCTGTTATCCCGTAGCAGCCATGCACAGGAGACCCGCCACCCACCAGGCCACCTCCCAGCCTCCTAAACCCTGGATTCCCCTAGCCGTGACCACCAGACACAGCTGTCACCCCGAACTCCTCCACTGCCTGGATGCCCTGACCAGGGCAGACCTAGGCTGCCATCCTGGGGTGGTTTCTTCCCAGCCGTAGAATCTGGCATCTCCCCTCCTTTCTACGGTAGACTGTCGGGATCACTTTCCATTTTGCAGCCTCCCTTGCCACATCCTACCGTCGCCGGCTTCAGAAACCAGGCCACCACCATTCCGGCTTTCGGGCGACTCCCCAGCCGGATCCTGGCTGACCGGTGGCTCCCTGGTGCAGCAGGCGCACCTCTAGCCTCCCTTTCACCAGACAGCGGTGCCCGATGCTGCCTCGGCCATCCGTCACCCTCGCCTGCTGAGCATCGCTGCACTTGGTGCCGGAAGAATCCGGTCGGACACCAATTTTTTATCAGGCACAGCTGCTCTGTGTGTCGCCGCACCTCTGGTCTAGTTCCTAGAGGTACCCCTTTGTCCAACATATTATCTTTCCGTAGGGTCATATTGGCCTCGAAGCGGTCCTGGACCTACCCGACCCGGAATGGGTTTGGGTGAATTGGCTCGGCCCAGTTTGACCCTACACGACCTAGCATGGCCATGTGCAGGTTTGGCCCAACCCACACAATCCATGCAATGGTGTTTGGGTGACCGACCATTTAAATTAATAAAAATAAATTAATTTAATTTTAGAATCTAAATTAAGTCAATTAAAATTAATTTTGGTTAATTATCCTAATACCCATGATATAAATTAATTTAATTTTGTGGTGAAATTAAATTAATTAATAAATTTAATTTGTATATAAAAAATAAATTAATTAAAAGACTGATATTTAATTAAATTATTTGAATTTATTCATTTAATTTAATTTATAACCCTTGTACTTATTTAACGCATTTTAATTCTATTTTTCATTATTTACCCGTCAACTGGTATTGAGCACCGACCCGTGTATGTTGCGTTTTAATTAATTATTTTAATTGCGTGCGATGATTGTAATTAATTAAATAGACGGTCTGCACATCGTCTTTATTTTCAGTTAAAATGTATAATGACATGCGTGTCCAATTTACCTGATGTACATTTATCCAACTTGTCCCCCTCACCTGCATGCAAGTATTATTGTACTTTTGATGAAGATGATGCGAGACCTAACGTGGATCCCACCAAGATGAGGTGATACTCCAAGACATGACGTGGACCCCTCCAAGACAAGGCAATGTTCCAGAATAGAAGATAACATACAAGATAGGGGGCAAGCTACATTATGAGTCAATCCTCGACTCATGTATGACACCCTTAGGTCGTTTAGATGCTCAATACTAGTCGGCTTGTAGTTTAACTTTTATGCATTTATTTATTATTTTATGCATTTTAGAACAGTGGGAAAATACATAAAATAATAGATAATAAAATACATAAATAAGCAACGTATGTTTTTCTATTAAAGTTCAGTTGTGAGCACGACAACATAGATGAACAAGTTTAATTTAAATGGATCACATCTATCGATAGAAAAAACATATAAATCCCTCAATGAAATATTAAGTCACAAGAGCCTTCCATCA
The DNA here is from genome assembly GCA_963277665.1 of Viscum album. Lineage (NCBI taxonomy): Eukaryota > Viridiplantae > Streptophyta > Magnoliopsida > Santalales > Viscaceae > Viscum > Viscum album. The sequence goes on from OY728159.1 coordinate 845,389,797, forward strand.
TTAAAGTTTGAACAAAACCGGGTGTTTGGGGTGTCGTTCATGCCATAGTTGAGGGTGCCTCTTGCTTAAATGGAGTTCTTATTAGAGTGGTTGGTTGACTTAACTAAAATTGCAGTAAGTAAATTGCCATAGCTAGCTTGTTGTAATTTTAAAGTCAAGAATTTAGTAAATTGAGAAATGATTTAAGAAGATGGGACTTCACTCAACAGATCAAGGAACCATGAGTTAATGTGGTTGGCTAGTCAAAAGCCTACCTTAGACCCTCCGAGTAGTGGAATAGCCATAGCTTGTAGACTATGATGGAGGTTCAGGGATCCTTGCCACTAGAATACTCAAGAGTATTCTGATTCTAGTACAGATGGTTCTTAGAATTTGAAAAATTAATGGGAGACATTTAATGATTAAATTAATCAGTAATGTCACATTTAGTAATAAACATAAAAGTACAATCTGCTAAAGTTTATTTTTTGTTGAAAAATGGAAAGTAAAACTACAATTAAAAACTACGATAAATATTGGAAAAAGTTAATATCTAAACTAAGAACTAATTTCTAAATTGTTGTATAGGCGCTCGCACACATTACTACTATATCGGAAATTCAAGGTGCTTATGTCCCAACCTATTAAGCCACCTCAGCAAGCGAGGGTGTAAAATTGCTTACAGGAGACTCATGAATCAAGCATATGATGGTTCTGTCATAATGCTGTCATCAACGTCTGATGTTAGTTATGGTCACTACATCATGAAATTGATGATGTTACATGAAGTCTTATCTCCAAGATGTTTCTAAGAAGAAAGCTAAGAAAGATTCGAATGTGATGATTGCACTCGCTTTGTGTAAAGTGAAAGATAGTTCACAATATTTTATGTCATCACATTCTTATACCTTTTACACCCAATTACTCTAGATTCTCTTAAGGATACAAACGAATGTTTTAGGGTAAGCACTTCATTACCATTAAGGTAACATTCATCAAGTAATAAGAATATTAAAAAAGTACCATCTTTTATTCTTGTAAGGAATATATTGAAAGACAAGGTGAAAAGGCCTATGTCAAGTTATGCTAATGGAACCTTCATCATGTCCTTCAAAGAAAAGTGGTTGGTAATTTAACAGGAGGTTATTTTCATCACATATTATGAAATAAATTCATGGAAGTTTAAAAACTAAAATACAAGAAGGAAGTACCAACTTCTCGTTAGGTTTATATTCATAAAATAAAATTATTGTTTTCTAACATACTTCTTGGGTATTTAATAAAAAATAATTTTCACATATATGTATTGAAATACAATTACTAAGTAAGTAGAGAAACATTTCTAAGAGTAAAGTGTCTTCTCCAAGCAGCTGAGAAAGGGTGATTCTTAAGTCAACAGTGAGAAACACATAACATCTAATTTCCAAGTGATTGATTCAAATTGAAAAAGTTATTGAGTATAACCAAAACATTTATCTCATGTGACCATTTGGTCTAAATGAGACATTATTCCATGTTTTGGGAATAAATGTTGTTTGTGGTAACATATTCAACAAATAGTTCACTGGTACTTAAATAAAAGAAAATACAAGATGAATATAAAATGTAAGACTTACCTAGCTGTGGAAATATGATTCTTTATCAAGTAAAAATAAAAATGGACATTAAGAATATACCTAGTATGGTAATTAGGCTTGGCACAACTAAATACTTATGATATTATTGACATCCTTAGTTTAGAAAAAGAAACCTTTAAAAATAAAGGTATGCCACAAAGCTTATGAGGTTAGTTCAACAAGAGAGTGTGAACTATTCCAAAGGAAAGCTATAGGTAAAGATACTTCAAAATATTCATTTAAGTCATTAAGGAATGTGATAGTGAAGTATATGCATGGTCAGAAGATATAAGTTTCTTTGGATTGGCATGCTGAAGAATATACTGACAATGCAATCATTGATCATGATAATGTAGCATCCAGTAGTTCATAAACACATGTTACCATATCCACATCACGATATTAATGTTCATATGGAGGATCGACGATGAGTCTTACATGTTAATATTGATCGACAAAATGTAGCATGGATAAATTCCTAAACACATATTTTATACATCAAAGTTATGATATATGGAGTATCAATGTTGCAACTTGCATAAACTTCCATTATATTTCATGACGTTCTTTGAAAATAACGGTGTGAACCCATAACCAATATGCCAACTAAAATGATAAATGGATATCATACGAGTCATAGTATGATTGAGATCCATTATGTCATAGGACATGTGTTAGGATGAAAATAGTTTGTTAAGATATAAACAAACATGAATCAATCTAAACACACGGTGCATCTAAGTAAATATCTTAAAAGTTGCATAGGATATTACGTAAATCCCTACGATAGAAAAGATATAGTCAAGTATTAGACTACATTTTTATATAAGTGTGCACATCACTATTAAAGATAGTGGGATAAAGATTGACATGGTTTTATTCAATGCTCAAGATGCATAAATGGTTGACATAGGAACAATTTCCACAAGTACATGTGGAATATGAATGTTCCAGTGACACATACTGCGTATAAATGATGAAACCATAGTGATGGTTTCATCTTCAACATGATCGGGGATATATTATTCATTAAGAATAATAAATACTAAAAGCATGTAGTATATGGGAATAAGATAAGATTGAAAATTTTAAAATTCAATAATGGATTCCATGTATCGCATTTCCAAGGGGATTATAAATTGAAAACTATGGTGGGTATTCAAATGAGATGATACATGATTGGTACAAGCCTGGTAACAATAAGGCTCGATTGGTTATACCAAGTTGGTATGCCAAAATCTATTATAATTTTACTTATCATAGCTATATTCTAAGATCCTTAAATTTTCCATTGGATATCAAAACCATCTTTAGTGGAAGGTGTCTATACAACACAACTAGAAAGGGATGACGACACCATCAAATGCCAATGAAGGATGCAAGTTACTGAAATCTATTTCTAGATTAAAGTAACCAACAAGATCTTAGTGAATTCATTTCGAATGAATATTTTCCTTGTGTCTACCAATTGTTAGGGGGAGCGTCAATGTTTTTCAAGAGAAATATGTTTGGAAACATATGAAAAAAAATTGATCTTACAGTTAGATAAGATCAGGATAAAAGTAATACTCCAAATGATTGAATTAAAGTAACAACCTAAGTTATAGGGATCTAGATCTATCAAGGTAGATCTAACGGTTGCTTGGACCTAGGAAATCAAAAATAAAGTGACATTATATTGAAAAATACATGTTGGAACAATTAAAGTTCATAATTTTTTTCAATGTCACATGGCTTAATCTCTTAATTTTTACATGTTCGGAACGTGGTAAGAAATTAAAGTTGTGAGTTGAGTTTCATATTCTTTAGTGATGGATCAATCATGCATGCAATGTTATGTACAAGAATTGATATTTCTAGGATATGATTTATAGTAGGTAGATATAAATTATATCCAGGAGCACTGCAAGTGAAGCAGTTAGAACTATCTTATTGTACTTCTGTAACTACAAATGATATGTACCTGGTATATGGAGAAGAATATATACTAGTTACTGTGGGAGATAAACAAGTAATCCTTAGATCAATTTGATCTAGTATTTCAATTAGGCTAAGGTGATGAGCGAGTCAAGCTCACAATAGCCAATGGTATCCATATCTACAATTATCGAGTATGTTGTAGCTTTTAAGACAGCTAAGAAGCAGTTATCGATTTCAACAATTTTCTCCAGTTCTTGAATTCGCACATAGTGAGAAAATTATTATCATAATGTAAATTATGATATTCTTACTAGCCATGTTGTCAAGTTATGAAAATGGAAAAAAGTGATATACTCCGGGATGTCATCTCTTGAGAATTTTTACTCAAGGTGATGAGGTCGCATACAGTAGATATGCCACGCGGTGAAAACATGGTAGGCCCAGCAGTTAAATTCATTACTCAACCGAAGCATGATCTTTATCATGTGAGTAGATAACAAGTTTGGTTGGAAAGTTGGCTCTAGTTCAAGTGTGAGTGTTGAACTAGTGGGTTCCCTAGACCCAACTATGCAGTACTTTTGATTACCATATCATGTGTACACTTAGTTATACATGATTTGATCTTACCATTCTAGTGTAGACTTTTCTACGTCCACTATTGAAATGATAATGTCCAAATATTAATTCTCGTTTTGAGAGGTTATAGCAGATCCCAGACTATATTGAGAACCTAGAGATACCATGAAATTAATCTTAAATATATGTTCTATATTCTAGATACATCTTACTGACTGGACAGAGTAGTTGTTTGACTATCAGGTGATGGGGGCTCATAAGTATTGAGTCTTTTTCCCATGAAGTTTTCACTTGGTGATCTCTAGTAGGGAGATCATGAGGACAGACTCTCCAATAGGAACACCACTTGTTTTGGGTGTCATTGGTTGTTCCTATCTAAGGATATTTGTATTGGTCTCATGACTTGAGATCATTACTAGTGTGTATCATTTGATGGAATACTTTAATGCAAGGAAAAAAATCATGGTATTGAAATCATGAAGAGGTAGCTTGTTTTGGGTGCGTCGTTGGTGGTATGACATTAGTTGAATGGTCAATAAAGGATTTGTCGCTTCTATGTTTAGGAAGTTTTAAATCTCATCCCTGGTCGATCAGGATGGTGCTACCTTCATAAGTCTTTGGCCAATGTAGTACAAAGGTAAATCCATCTAGATAGATCAACAAATAATAAAGCAATAAAAGGATGATGACACAAGTGTGTGTCCTTATTTATGATATATTTAGTGACAAAAATATTATAGTACATAGTTAGTGTTCATAGGATGGTAGTCATTGCTATAATTATCCTTATCTCTTTAGGGGCCATGATGTGATTCTAGACTCTGCTCTTGGTCTGTGGATTTTATTTCCTGCTATTAAGATAAGGGCCTACAGGTTTACACACAATAGTGTATTCATGAATCCTCTATATTCCTCTGAATAGGTATATAGACGTAGTGGGCCCAGCCATGGGGTTCGAGTATTGTCTAAGTTTTTGATCACCAAAAGAATTAAATAAATTCATTAATATTCAAGTTATGAATATTTGGGATTGAATTTATTTAATTTATTTAAAAGTTTAGTAAATATGAGATAATATTAATTGAACGAATATTATTTTAATATTCATGGTTCATTTAATATTAAGCAGGAAAGTGAGTTGAGTTAAATGGCTTGTTTTTTATCACGTAATATATTTTACATATATTACAATTATGTGATAAAATAATAAATAATATTGATGTTGTTTAGTTCGTTGAAATTATTTATTTAGTGTACGTTTAAATAAACGGGGGCCAGGGAACCCAACCGGGTATTTATCAACTCCATTGTAAATATAATAGGAGTCTCTCTCACATGTGTGGAAAATCACTATTCATTCAATCCATGGAATGAAATCCAGATTATCTCTCTCATCCTTCTCTCTATAGAGAGAATATCTCAATCCATGAAGTTTGGATAAAGATCTCCCATAAGCATTGAAGGAATCTCGATGCGGTGATCGTCGAGACGTCGAAAGCATCGTCAGATCTCTATGCTAGCACCCAGAATTAAACGATCGATGCTCCTGTGGGTTGTTTGAAGTGCGTGTGGATGATCTAGAGGGTTCCTGATTTGGTTCCTTTGAGCAACGATCTTCATCGACGAGTTTCATTCAACCACGGATTCAGATTTGAAACAAGTACTTTTTCAATTTTTTTTGTGCTCCTAATAATTTATTCGAGATCCTTAGGCCTTATCGGGGATTAGATCATCGGTAACGACAAGTTACTTCATCCTACCGAAAAAAATTTAAAAATCCCTGGCCCACTGGTTTCCGTTGAGGGCCCCGTAACCTTTCAACTATGGTGTTCCAAACTCTATTGGAATTGATAAAAAATAATATACAACTTATTTATTGTAATACATTATTTTATAAGGAGTTTTAGAGGGATACCTTATAAGTTATTGGTTTGTTGTGTTCTATATTTATCTATGTGAAAAACATGATGAGACATATAGAAAATTCATGCAATTTGATTGGAATGTATAGGATTGAAATACATGATCATCATATTTTAAAAAAATAATTTACATACATAAAAGAGGTATTTAAGGTGAATCTAGAATTTTTTATGATGGTGTATTTTAAAATATATATATAGTATGTTATTCCTCATGTGAACTCTTATTTAATGAAAATTAGTATATGGGGAATATATATGCATATACATGGAAATAAAATATTGTGTTTTTTGTTTTATGTTTCACTTGAGGTAATTTTTTTCTAGTGCCCAATGTAAATTTTCCCTTTTTTATCATTTTATAATATGGATTAACTTTAATAGAGATCCTATTCACTAGGAAGATACTAAAAATATGGGTGGTGTGTATGTTCATGAGGAAGAAACTAGGAATATAATGAGTGGTGATATACATTTGAACATACAAGTTCAAGATATCCAGGCATAATATAGAGGGATGACACAGGAGATACATAAAAAATTGATCAATTTTTGTTGTTCTAGAATTAGAATTATTTTATAATTAATTGTGATAGTGTAATATTAGAAGCTAATAATTTATTATAGAGGATTAACAAACTATTCAAATTTATCTATAATCTAGATATATAAAATAATGGGATTATCTATTTATAATCTTTAGGGAGTATCTTGTAAGTGTTGTGAGATTGATGTGGAGGTGAATATAGATTAAGGTAAGGCATTTGTTATGTTCTAGAATATATTGAGTCATTTTTTTAATCCAGATATACATAAGCTGTAAAGAAACAGATAGTTGGAGGAATTTTAGATAGGGAACATCATGTTGTTGGAGTATACTACACACATTACTGAGATGGTGGATTCATAGAATAGTCAATCACCATTAACTAATAAAAGGATGTTGGTTTGAGATAAATCCTTAACTATATTTTAAATAAAGTGATATCCTTATTAATTCACTTTCATAGGTACCATTGGTTTATAATGGGGTTAAAGATGAGGTGGACATGATATATGTGAACTTCTTGAGTAATTTTCATCCCTAATATATGGGTTGAAATTATTTTTTTATAAAGTGAAGAAAATGAAGCATGATGATCTTCATTAGGGAGGAAACTAGAAAAAACTTGAGATATTATATTCTTCCAAAGAGAGTAGGTATCATGGAAATTGACTATGTGGTGGTACCAAATAATTTAAAAAATTTATACAAATGACCCTTGGTTATATTTTTAGTTTGGTAAGCCTTTTCATATAAAATGGTTAAATAATTTTCTTTCTTTAGGAACTAGTGTAGGATGATAAAACTTGATACAGTGATAAAGAATATATATATATATATATAGATATTTCAATGTATTTGCAGAAAATTTATATTGGGGGATGGTGGTATTAATTGATAAGGCCATGACTATAAGGGATAATAATAAATACTTTTTGTGAAGAATATATTAGATTAGTATAAATAAGTACTTTTGATAGTGGTTGATACTCTTCTTATTTCTTATACTATGGTCTTTAATACATTTGATACATGTTCATCTAATTAATTCATATCTACACAAGTATTATAGTAGTATAATTTTCATGTAGAGTAAATGTTATATTCTTTAATGATTAGTATGTTCCATGTAAAAGGATAGTGTGGGGATTTAAATGATTATCTCATTTTATTGTGAATATTGTTTGGTGATCCTATAAGAATTCAGGTTTTTAGATATGGAAATGTTTTATCTCATAATCAGGATGTATTTGATGGTGAATTCCATATCCCATATCGACTACAATGAGCGGAAAATTTATTTTACATCACCTTATGGGATTGTAAAAAAATTCCAGGGAGAGTGGGACAACTGTCCTAATTTTATAATACTGATCATTAAAGATTTAAAGGATTTGACATGACAACTATATGGGTTTGATCTGGGATAAGTAAACTTCATCTATTCATTTAATTTTATAATATTGATAATAGATTTATTAGACATGTTATTTTAATAGTTCTCTAGGATAAAACATATTATGGATTTGGAGTTTTCAATTAATTTGTTACATGGTATGAGTGTGATATCATTTCACTCATATCATATTGTTTCTATAGAGATATGAGAGTTAAATATTATATTGAAGTATTTGGAGTGAAATGGATTTATACAACCAGCTATGTCCCCATGGGTTTCTAAATTTTTATTTTCTATAAAAGATAAAGATTTATTGAAGTTGTGGATTGAATAATGAAATTTGAATCATTTAAAGGTGAAAAATTAGTACCCACTTCCATTCATATATTTCTCATTTGGTCCTTATAAGTGAGCTTATTATTTTTTGAAAATTAATTTTTGATCAGGGTATCACCATCTGAAGGTGAAGAAGGTGAAAAATTCAAAAATAGTTTTTGAATCATTTGTTGTTATTATGATTTCATGGTAATTTTGTTTTGGATGGTAATGATCATAATATTTTTTATGTACTTTATTAATGATGTATTCTATAAATACCTTGTCTCATTCATTATTGTGTTTGTGGATGAAAATATGTTTTTGTTATAGATTTATGGATTTTTTTGGATGGAATTAAGGATTATGATGGATACACTTAGAAAGTGTGGATTTTGTGGAAATCTATCAAAAATAAAATTATAGATTCTATAAGTGATGTTTTTAGGGAACAATATTTCTTCAAATAGTGACTCGGGTGATCTGGAGAAATTCTAAGTGGTGATGACTTGGGATTGACCTAACAATGCATTTTATACTCATAGTTAACTCTTTTTTTGAAGGATACAGTCTATGATTCATTCAACCAAATTTAGGGCTAGAATAAAAAATTTGGGTTTTAATTTATAAATGAATTATGTTTTTGTAAGATGATAAGTGGAAAGGATATTTAAATAGGTGAATAAGTTTATATTATTTTCACTGGAGTTGAACTTTTTTGAGTGTTATGAAGTTTTAATTGTCTATTTTGATTCATCTAAAGCACAGACCAAGGAATATGATCATATAATGGAATAATGTTGTTACTTATAAATTTAGGATGTTTTGGATATATGAGATGATTTAACCCACGCATGATTTGGAATTGTATATTGTTGTTCTTACCTTGAAGAGTTGTATAAATTACATAATCAGTGAGTGGTTTATTATGTATATGAATTATATGAGTCTGAGGTATATATTCAATCTATATAATTTAAACCTAAGAGGGCATTTGTAGATAGAGTATCTCTTAACCTTCGATATCAAGCTCTCTTTAACCAAGGAATGGAAATTTTATGTTTGATTCCTTGAATTTAAGAAAGATGAATCCTTGAATAAATCATAGGAGAAGTGTCATCTATTTGTTTTAATGGAAATTTTGTATCTAGAAGTTTATATAGAACAATGTGGAAATATGTTACTTTAGAATGATAAATATTTTGTGTATGTATACCATGTAGGGAAAAAATATTAATTCCAAATTCAAGGAGACAAGTATCTTCACAAATGGTGGAGATTATATTAAAGGGTGGTGTCTAGTAGAGAACATGAAGAATTATTTATATAAAATAATGGAGGTTCCTTTGAGTTTGAGGAAGGATTTTATGGGTGAATTACATAAATCCTATTAGGAACTTTATTCTATAGGGGTGATGATATATCATTAAATAAGATGATAGTTTTGTTTTAGATTAATGAAATTTTATATATCCAATTATATCTCTTGTTTCATGAATTTAAAGCAGAGAAAGAAAAGAATCCAGGACATACACATTTCGATATGTAAATGGAGAGATATTAGAATGGATTTCATCACATGTTTCTCTAAATAATCATGGAATCATGATGAAATATCAGTGATTATGGATTGACTCACAATATCATCCAACAAATTTTTAGTTTCGTAGATGTTATTTGTTAAGGATCTAGATAATTTTTATATTGAGTATGTTTTTATGATTCCTATATTTTATTCATTGATTATGTAAAATAGTGACCATTTATTTAATTTAATTTTTAGAGTGGGTTTAATAAGGTGATTTTTAATTAGATAAAGTCTTTTACATAACTAAAATAGTGGTCGATTGTCACCTATCAATTTTTCAAAGTTCTGATGCTTTGATAATGTGTATAGAATAACTCAGGTTGAAGTGGATGAGAAGATAAAATATTTACAAACCAAGAAACATATTCCAATGACATAAGTGTTTTTTTTATTTTATTGAAAGTTTAACTTGAAATAGATCTCACACTCATCTCCCAAACCATGTTTTATCTCCTCACGACACTAATTGTAATAGTTATAACAATATCAAAGGTTGAGGAAGAGTGATTTTTGACACACCCAAGACACAACCCATTCTTATTTTCATTTTTTTCTTTTGATTTTTTTTGATTTTTTTTAACACTTTTCATTATCGTTTTTACAAGATAAATATATATACATTCCCAAACCCCAGTAAAGGACAACCTCTCCCCCAACTTAAATTTATTCTTTCCATCAAGCATACGATAACATGGTGAAAATCAACAAGAGTACCAAAAATGAAATTCATTCCCCCCACACTTAAATTTCAAAAAATTATGCAATGAAAATACATGTTGATATTGGGTGGGATAAAGTATTGGTCTTGTAATGTGGCTATCAAAGAAAATGTTTTCATAGGCTCGAAGGGGATTTCAAAATGAGGATTAATGTAAGGGAAATGGGAGGGTATTTGGATATTTTGATTCTCACGAGGTTTAGAAAATGCCTCTATCATATTAATGCACACCAAAGTTGGAAATTCATCTTGAAGGTCCAAAAACATAGGATTCGCAAATGGGGGTGAAAAAAACACATTTTGAAAAGATGGTCATAGGTATCCTTGGCATGAAAGAAAATGTTGTTCCTCACAGGTGTGGACAATCATTTTCCAAATCAATAAATGAGAATTAAAAATTTATTATTCTTGACAAAAAATTATTTATCCAAAGTCATGATAAAAATAAAAATTTATTTAGATGAAAAAATTTCTTTTTGAATCACCAAAATGGTTGGACAAAATTTGAAAATTTTAAGGTGAGTAATCATGGCTCTTGATTTTCCATATTTTTTTAAGTGATTTTATTATTGTTTTTCAGTTTTTTAGGTTTTTTTAGTTTTTTTATAAATAAACACCCACACAAAAGAGTAAATATAAATTGTGATGAGGAAGGTGGTAAAAAATGAAAGATAATGGAAGAATGAGAAAGAGGGAGATAGAGGAATAGATAGAGAGAGTTAAAGGGAAAGAGGTTCCGCCAAGTTTGGATTCGGTGGGTTGTTGTTCCCATCTAGTGGTGGGTCAGTGGAAGTTGTGGATCCGATGGAAGGTGTTGTGGTTCCAGGATTGTGTGTCCTCTCATGGTGATTCTTTAACCAATGTCCATTAAATGTGAATGTCCTTTTTGAATAGGGGTATTGGACTTTCAATACACCAAATGGGTAAACATGAGAAACAATAAAAGGACCTTCCCAATGAGAATTAAGATTACCTGAGTGCAGCTGAAATCGAGAGTTGAAGAGAAATACCTTTTAACCTTCATGAAATACCTTTCTTAGGATGTTTTTTTTTCATTGAGTACCTTGTACTTTTCTTTGTACATATTGAAATTCTCATAGGAATCAAGTCAAAGCTCCTCCAATTCATTCAACTGTAACAATCTTTCTTTACCTGATTTTTCACAATCAAAATTACAATCTTTCATATCAAAAAATGACTTATGTTGGATTTCAACAGGTAAGTGACACGCTTTACCAAAAATTAGTTTAAAAGGATACATCCCAATGGGTGTTTTATTTGAAGTTTGATAAGCCAAATGTGCTTCACCAAGTCTTTCAGTCCATTCATTTCTGGTGGGTTTTACAATTCTAACATGCACTCTTTTTACTTCTCTATTAGATAGTTCAGCCATTCCATTTGTTTCAGGGTGATATGCAGTTGAAATTTTATGTACAACCCCATTTTTTTAAAATGATATTCCAGGTTTCTTTTACAAAAAAGGGTTCCTAAGTCACTTATCAAGGCATGTGGTGTGTCAAAACGGTGGAAGATGTGTGTCTTTAGGAACTCACTAATTGTATGTGAATCATCCATTCTATTGGGTTTGTCCTCAAACCACTTAGAAACATAATCAACTACAATAATAATGTATGATAATCCCTTGTAAAGGGGTAATGGTCCCATGAAATCGATGCCCCAAACATAAAAGATCTCACCAAAAATTAAAGGATTTTGGGGCATTTCATTTCTCTTTGAAATTGTGCCAAAATTTTGGCAAGTGGGACATGATTGAAAGAACTCATGTGAGTCCTTGAAGAGTGAAGTCCAGAAGAATCCAGATTCTAGGTCCTTTTGGGATGTCCTTTGTGGTCCAAAGTGGCCACCACCAAGAATTGAGTGGAAGAATTCTAAGATGGAAGAATGTTAATTTTCATCAACACATTTACTAATTACCATGTCTGTCCCAGTTTTCCAAAGTTTATTTTCTTCCAAAAAATAGTATTTTGAATCACTTTTCAACTTCATTCTTTTTTATTATGAAAAAATAGGAAAAACACCATAAACTAGGTAATTTAAAATTGGTGCATACCATGGTATTTTTGGAGTTAGAGATGAAAGGTTCTTATTTGGAAATGCTGGATCAATTATTTCAAAATGAGAAGAATTAAAAATTCTACTCAAGTGATCAGACGCATGGTTTTCTTTTCCTAGTCTATCTTTGATTTCAATGTCAAATTCTTGAAGCATTAGGATCCATCTTATTAGCCTTGGTTTGGAATCACTTTTCTTGAGTAAGTACTTTATACTAGAATGTTCTGTGAAGATGATGATTCTAGCACCTAAGAGATAGGGCCAGAATTTATCTAAGGAAAAAACCACTGCTAAAAGTTCATTTTTAGTCACAGTTTAGTGAGATTGAGTTTCATCCAATGTTTTTGAGGCATAATAGATGACATGAGGAATTTTTTTTCTTCTTTGACCAAGAACATCCCCAACGGCTCTATCAGAAGCCTCACAAATCAACTCAGAGTGTAAGGACCAATTTGGGGGTGGATTATCAGGGAAGATGTAAGATAAGTTTTGATTTCAATGAAGGATCTCATGAAAACCTCATTGAAATAGAAAGTGATTTAATTTTTGAGCAACCGAGTGAGTGGGAGGGAAATCCTACTGATGTTATAGATGAATCTCCAATAGAAACCGGCATGACCAAGAAATGAATGGATGTCTCAAATAGAAGTGGTTTTAGGAATTTATTGATTCACTTTAATTTTTTAAGGATCAACTTCAATACCCTATTTTGAAATTATGATCCCTAGATCAATCCCATTTTCCACCATGAGGTGACATTTTTTTAAAATTTAACACAAGGTTACACTTGACACACTTTTGAAGGACTAGAGAGAGTTAATGCAAAAACAATTCAAATGAATCACCATAAATTGTAAATTCATCCATGAATACTTCTATGTAGTGTTCAATGAATTCAGAAAAGATACTCATCATGCACCTCTGGAATGTTTCAGGTGCATTTCAAAGGACAAATAAAATTCTCTTATATGCATATGTTCTAAAGGGGCAAGTGAAAATTACCTTTTCTTGGTCCCGAGGTGCGATTGGGATTTGGAAGTAACTGATGTATCCATCAAGAAAGTAATAGTGTGACTTTTCAGCTAATCAATCTAGAATTTGATCAAGGAATGGAAGAGGGTAGTGATCTTTTCTTGTTTCAACATTCAATTTCCTATAGTCGATGCACACACGCCATTTTTTCTTCACTCGAGTAGTGTCTAACTCCCCATGTTCATTTGTGACAACATTTATCCCACACTTATTAGGTATAACTTGAATTGGACTAAACCATTCACTATCATAAATTGGGTAGATAATACCATATTGAAGAAGATTAGTGATATCTTCCCTAACTACCTCAAGTATGAGTGGACTGAGTCTTTTTTGTGGTTGTATAATTTGTTTGGATGATTCTTCAAGATGGATTTGATGCATGTAAAGGGTAGGGTTGATTCCTGGTATGTCATCTAGGGTCTAAACTAAGGCCTTCTTGTTTTCCTCTTACACCTGAACAAGTTTGGACTCCTCGGTTTTAGTAAGTGAAGTAGAGATAATGACATGATAAGAGTGATCATGGAAAAGGAATGTATATTTCAGGTGTTCAGGAATAGGTTTCAGATTAGTCTCATCTTTCATTTGTGGGTTAGGAAACTCAGGAATAGAAGAATGGACTTCAATTGTTTCAGATTCATTTTCCTTAATACTTTCCAAGGTGGAGCAGTAGAGATCATAGTTGATGTGGGATTCTAGATAGTTTTCATGTTCCTCTAGATTGATGGAGTTTGTGAATGAAAGGTCCACATCAACATCACCATTTATGAATTTGTTAATCATGGTGAAGATTTCACAAGATCCTTTATCATTAGATCATGAATAACATTATGTATTGGGGTTGAATTGACTCTTAGAAGTGTCCTCAGAAGCATGGATTGAGAATGCAGAGTGATCCTCAGATGGGTATCACATGGATTGGAAAATGTTGAACTTGACCAGTTGGTCACCAAATTCTATGGATAAGATGTCTGAATGGACATGAATCTTGGTTCTCTCTATCATTAGGAATGGTTATCCTAGAATTAGGAGAGATTAAGAATATTTAATCTCACCTTCCATGTTAAGAACATAGAAATCAAGAGGGAAGATAAGATCATTCACATGAATAAGGACGTCCTCGATTATACCGTCAGGACTAGTAGTGATTCAATTGGACAACTGAATGAAAACACCCATTGGATGTAAGGGACCAAGACCAAGGTTGGAGAATATGGATTTAGTCATGACATTAATTGAGGCTCCTAGGTCTATGAGTGCATCGTCAAAGTTGGAACTCCCAATTTGGCATAGAACTGTAAAGGTCCTAGGATCTTTTAAATTTATGGGAATGGACTCTTGGAAGGAAACATTTTAAAAGGTCCTAAGTTTCCTCTTATGGGTACATAACTCCTTGAGAAACATGGCATAGTTAGGATTTTTTTAATGGAATATAAGAGAGGAATGTTAACTTCAACACATCTATACATGTTGATCATTTCAAGATCAGGTTCAAAGGAAATCTTTATCCTAAAAACATCTTGAGGAAAATGAATTGGATTCCTAATTGGAATGAAAGGAGGTGAGGGAATGGATTCAGATTCCTTTTCAGGTTTCTTTTTCTTTTTATTTTCTAGGTCAACATTTAAAGGGTAGTAGGAGGTCTCATCATGAGGCATGGAAATTTTCTTTCCCAATCTAAGTGAAATTGCACGTATATTACCCTTAGGGTTGGGTAATAGTTGATCTGGGATTTGGGAAAAATTTGATTGTAGTTGCTGGCTCAGGTGGGATGCAAGTTGACCATTTTGTGTTTTAATGTTTTTTAGGCTGGAATGGGTGAAGGAGGCAAGATCTCCCACTTCACTTTTCCATGGTTTCTTGGAAGAAGAGGCTTTCCTGAATTGGGATTTCCTTGATTTTGGTTCTTAGGAAAGTGATTGTATTGGTTTGGGAATTGAGAATGCTCACTAGGATAGTGGAATCCAGGACGAGGAAGAAGAGGAATGATCCATTGAGGTTGAGGAATAAAAGGGTAAGGTTGTTTAAAGTTACCAACAATTTGACTATATTAGAATTGGTTTTGATTTTGAGGATGGAATTGAGGGGAATTAGAAATGGGATTACCATACCTCAAACCTTGGTTGAAGGTAGAAGAGAAGGGATCAGAGTGGGGTTGGTTAATGTTTCTAACAAAATGACTAGATTGTTGAGGGTGGGTGTTCTTATGAGCATATGCTGCATTGATTTCCATTGGTCCAGATGAATCAGATGGATCCTCTTGAGGTTTTGGAGATGTGTCATTTGGATGAGATGGGGATCTACAAATTCCACAGTTCTTGATAGGTCTAGGGAATAGGGATTGTGGAGAAGATGAGGTTTGGTCTTTGGAAGCCACAACTAGTTGTCGCACAATATCTTTAAGTTCACTCATCCACTCTATCATCTTGGTTGGATCTATAGATTGATTATCTTGAGCTTGTTTGACTTGAGCATGTGCTCGATTATGGAATTATTGTGTGTTTTAAGCCATGTTGCTTATGAGATCTCTTCCACCTGTAGGAGTTTTATCAACAAGAGCACAACCACTTGTGGTATAAATGAGATTTCTCTCCATAGCCAATAACCCCTCATAGAAGTATTAGATAACGAGTTGTTCAGGTATTTGGTGGTGTGGTAATGTTGAAACAATCTTTTTGAACCTCTCCCAGTACTAATGGAGTGATTCATTTTGGAATTGATGAAAACCACTTATTTTTGTTCGGATAGAAATAGTACAAGAAGCAGGAAAGAATTTCTCTATAAAAAGTCACTTCATGTCATTCCATGTTGTTATGGAACTAGGAGGGAGGTATTAAAGACATGGATTGGAGGAGTCAGTTAAGTAAAAATGGAATTCTTGAAGTTTTGTTGGTTCCTCAGAAACCCCTTGAGGCTTCATGGTAGCGCACACCACTTGGAACTCTTTAAGGTGGAGATTGGATCGTCACTGGATAGCCTGTGGAAATGAGGGAGAAGATGAATCAAACCTGATTTAAGTTTGAATTCAGCCTCTATGTTTTGATATTGAATACCAAGGGGTTGGTAATTCATATCAGGGGCCTCAAGTTCTTTAAGTTTTTATTCCCTAGGATTGGCTATTTCTAATTTAGTTGGTTGGATGAGGACTAGTTCTTGAATGATTTGATTATCAATGGTCCTCCTATGTTGGTGAACTGTTTGATCATTTTCAGGGTCAAAAAAATTTGAGGAATCATTTGGGAGGCTACGGGGCATTTAGAGATATTTTTGAAGAAAGATGAAGATGGGTTTTTCTTTTTGTTTTTTTCAAAAAAAATTAAATTTTTTGTTTTTTTTTGTGTTTTTTTACAATAACCAGAAACTAATGACTACTTAATTTTACCATCCCAAAAAAAGGTTCCATTTGAAAGCACAACCAATTGTCACCTATTGACTATTCAAAGTTTTGATGCTATGTTAATGTCTATATCACCACTTGGGTTGAATTCTCAACGATGATACTTTTTAATAGTCGATTGTTTTTAGTTGATTGTATTTTTATTGTGGGGTATGTTTGCAGAGCTTAAATGAAGTGATTAATGATTGGGGTTTTATTTAATGTTTTTTTAAATATTGGGGTGATTTTATTTCTAGAGAGTTAATCTTTTAATATCCTTGATCTTTTCTTTATATTGTATTTAAATTAACACCCACTTCACAAGATAATGTTGATTGGAATTCCTAAGTGTTAAGGCTTTAATCCAAGCCTTAACTTAACTTAGGGTTCTAATATCAGTCAGATATTGTTGATGGTAGTGTATTTATGGTTCCAATAATCCCTGGAAACCATAGGTTAAACAAAATAAGTCATTAATCTAGGATATGTTACGTCGAACATTCACAATGTTAAATTTAATAATACTCATCGAGAAAAAGTTATCAATCGATTAACATCTCTAAATAATGAATCACCCAAATGGTATATTTACACATCCATTAATATGGTTATTAATATGGTAATATATAATTATGGTTATGAATTATAAACAGAACAAAAATAATGGGATAATAAAAGAGTAGTGTGTCGAACACACATGATCGTTGAAGAGAGTTAAAAAAGACTTTCAATTGAATGAGGAAGAAAAAGAAGGGAAAGGGTTTAAAATTTATTTAAAATATTTTAAGATCATTGATATTAAACTAAAAATTTTGGATGAGAATAAGAGATATTTAAGAAGAAACTTACATTAAAACAGAATTACAAAGACAAATACTTGTGATATTACAAATAAAGAAAACTGCAAAAGTAAATTAAAACAAAGAGAGGAGAAAAGCTATCTCAAGTGAAAACTTGAGTATGTAAGGTCCTCCCAAGCCTTTATAAAATATTTGGTCATGAAAATGTGTGATCCTCTATACTGAAATTCTAACCAAATTCAAGGAGAATAGGGGGTTGTATTTATAGCCCAAGGAGGTGGACAATTTGCATTCCAAATCTTCCCCTCCACTTGCATCGATAATTTGGCCATTCAGACAACTGAATCTAGAGATTATATATTCTTAAAATTTTTATATATTTATTTTTAATGTCATCCCTTAAAATTAGGTGGCCATAGGACTTTTTTATCCAAAGATATGGCAATTTTACTCAACAGATTTCACTTTTCCATTTTTATCAAAACATTTTCAAAGGCTGAAATGTGAATGGGTTTTTGAACAAGACATTTCCCTAAAATAAAAATAATTTTTTCTAACAAGTTGTCCGACCATATCATAGCTTTCACATTTAAAACTACCATCCTGATTTGATGATTAAATTAGGAGAAAATTTAGGAATAGTGTCTTGATTTTAATTCCCATCCATAATGGTGGGATGGACTTAAAATCTTCATTTGGGACCCTTGTTTTTTGGATTTTGGACTTGAAATTTTTATTCATGAATCCTTGTATTATTATCTGAAGGTTGGAGGATAATTAAGGAATTATAACTTCTGGATTGATCCTATTAATTCAATCTTCATGGATGGTCCAATTTCTTCACAGATTTTGTGGGCCTTCTTATGTGGTCCATATGACACTTCAAATAGAATAATTGGTCAATGTCTTCTTATAATTATATTTGGTAAATTGAATAATTAATCCTAAAAAACAATAACCAAAAAATTCATATTAGTAGAGGGATAGTTATTATTAAACTAGTAAACTGACTTGAATCTAGATGAATTCAAATAGTGCTCAAAAATTATAATTAATATTCAAACATTAATATTTCACACAAATTATGCACATTTCATATAAAATCAGTAGAGGGATTATATAAAAAGTTATGAAAATATTAATAACATAAATAACATCACCACCATAAAATATGGGTAATTAAAATTTGACCATTCAAACATCAGAGAATATTTTTTGAGCTTCTATACTAAATTTTGGGATATTTTTTGAGGATCTTATGGATTTGGTATTGTTTTTTCATAAAATAATTGTTATAAAGTGTTAATTTAGATGTATCCCATCAAATAATTATATATAATATCATGTAAATCTTTATAATGATGGGTGGAATTGGGTGAGTGGTCCTCTTTAAGACCAAGCTTGGTATCAAATATGAAAGATGATGCCCTATTAATTTAAAACTTATTATTGGTAGATTAGTATTGAAAAATGCAGTATGATAAACATTATTGATGACCATTGGTGTTGATAATTAGGAAAGGATCCCTATTACAAGAGTTTATACGTCTAGAACATATATGACTAGGGAATCAATAGACTTTGTAACCTTTGTATAAGATATTATTTATGTTTGTTGAGAAAATGAGTGATGTATATTATCTCATGGAGTTTCTATCAAAGTATTATATAATTCATAATTTGATCGATTCCCCTCAGTTGAGGATGTATCAAATAGATATAAATCTTTTTCTTTCATATAATTTTGTGAATTTAGATCTATCTGTGACAATTATTGAAAGGTAAGTGATAATTTTTTATAAGTAGTACAATATCATTCTAGTACGTGGAATTCTACTAGTATGATTGTTTTTGGAAGAATGACCTAACTGAAGATGAGATTTATGAGACATATGATCAAATTATGAAATAATAGTTAGTGTTACTGAAGGAAAGAATATACTACTGACTTTTTTTGGAAAAAAGGACCTATAGTGGGAATAATAATGACATGTTATATTTCATAATTAATATTTTCATTATGTTCTAAAATTATTGATTATGATTATGAGTTTTTTGAGGGTGCATTGTGAAATATAACATTAGAGTCCTTGGTCTTGTAGACCATGAAGTGTGATCATGTATGTCACCTATGAAATATATACAAGATTCATGGTCAGTTAATAGTTTGGGGTGATCATATAGTGATGTGTTTTTTCTAAGGTTTCTGCATTGTTAGAATATGGTCCTGGCCAATGATGTATCCTAACTGTGCAATCAAGTTCACTTTACAAAATATATCTTCTAATACTCGATTATCCTATTATAATCTCCATTATATTCCCTCACTAAACTAGGGATAAATCTACATTTCAATGGTAGATACATTAAGGATTATGTATCATGTTGTTATACCTTCTATTTGAGGATTGATCATATCAATATCATATATAAGGTTTGAATTCAATGGGAACATGTGTTATTAAATTTTTCTATTTTATTCCTTCTCTAGTTCCTCTTCCTTAAAAAGATATATCTCAGTAGATTTGGTCATTAGTTTTTTTATTATACATTTAAGAACTCAATGGAATAATCATGATATGAAGTTCTTACTTATAGTGTTCAGATGATCTATCATGACTAATGATGATTGATCTAGGGTTTCAAGACAATCACTTGATCAATATTTAAGTTTGGTGGATCTTATTCATTTTTTATGGGATTAGTATTCCATGATATGTTATTAGTGAACATTCAGGATATTTACCAATGATGATAATTTATCAAATAAAATCTTTTAATTTATTTTAAAAATTAATTTCTTCTTAGATTTTATATTGGTTTTCAAATTTGTTTTATGAACAATATAAGGGAGTTGTATTTGGAAGAAAAATTGGAAAAAATATATTTAGTAATTTTTTGAAACTATATTTTCACGGTATCATAAAACATGGTGTTTTATGACATGTTTTTTAGGGTTGGTTTGGAAAAAATACTTTCTACATGTAGAGTTTCTTTGTTGAATGGAGTGTATTGGGTATGATAAATAAATGAGTATTTTTTAGTAAGGATGTAAGGGTAGGGAGTTTAAGTGGATAGAAATTTTGATTTCATCTATGATATTAATAGGGTAGGACATAAATTTTTTAAACCACATGGTTTTATAATGATTGAATACAAGTTGATGTTTTGATCACATATTGTATTTTTTGTTTTTTTCTCTTCATTATCTAAAATTTAAATAGATTATAATAGTTATTTCTTCTTTTATATTTATAAATAACTTGTAAGGGTTCACTTATTTAAAAAAAATAAGTTATCATATTATTTTGATTTACTTCTCTAGTTTTACTAGGATTTGTAATAAAATATTATGTTTAAATTATTTGACCTGTAGACTATCGATTTAGATAAATTTTTAGAATTTTTTATTTCATTTGATTATATGATAGTGATTAGAGTAAGTATTAACTCATATTCATACTCATCCCTACCTATACATCCTGATATTCATTTAGATATATTATTTAATGATGCAAGTCAGGAAATTATCTAATGTTCCTGGGTGATGGGTATTATGAGATGAATTAGAGATAAAGGTGGTAGTGTATGAATATGTGTTGGAGGAGGAGTTCAACCATTCACATTTAATTGGTATTTTAAGATAGGTTATCGAGTTTTACAAATATTTTATTTGTTTTAATTTTATATTGTACACTCTTTTGTTGGATTAAATTAAATAAAATTCTAATGCTGGTTTTATTTTTTAAAATTATATTTCATTTTCCCCTCATATAATTTATTTTTACTTGAGATTAAATCTATCATAATGATTATGTCTGTCTCTTAAAACTAGTTTCTAGACTTGTGAATTTAGGGAATACACCTGAATTATTTTTCTGATCCTATATTGATTTTTTTGCTTCAATATCCCATGTTACAACTATGAAAATTAAATCCTTTGAATTTTTTTCATTTACTAATAAATCACTTTGAGTTTTTCTAAAAAAATGTGAAACATAATTTTTATTTCCTTTCACCAATATTTCTTAGACAGTTTTATAAGTTTAGATAAAAAATCTATCTTCTCATATTTTTATATAATATACCTCGTGTTCTATTCCCATTGATATATCAATAATTTTTTATCAACATTCAAATGTGATTATAATTCCCCGGCCTAGATTTCTAGAATGACATAAGATAAGGGTCATTACATGACCTCAAATATTCCTTCCCATATAGCAGAGGCTTCTTTCTAGTGGTGAGTGATTTAAATAGTCATGGGGATACTATGACCTCATCAATAATGCTCATGGATCATGATCAAAATTTTAAAAAAATACTTCATGCCCCATCCATTTAAAAAGTATCCCAAAAATACATATAGACATAAAAGATGGCCTCAAGGTCCCTTATAATCTAGAATGGTGAGTAGTCAAACTACCAACATGAGGTATCAAAACATTACAAAGTAGTACATGAAAAAACATGAAATCATAATATAATAAAATATAGAACACAAAATAATAAACATGATGAACAATATCTATTTTTTAAAGGTCTAAAACTTAGAACATGTAATTATCTGGCTAAATCCTTATCCAATATGGCCTTTTAATGTAACCACAAGCCCATATCAAAGTACTACATGTTCCTAAGAGATAACATAATATTATAACCATACATTGAATGTCCCATGTCATTTATATGAGTAGGGGTGAGTCCAATGACCCAGTAGAAATCCCCAATTCCTCAACTATACTGATTGATATTGTGATCAAGTGGGTGTTCAAGTTATATATATAAGGAGTGAAGACTTGATCATGCAACCCACCTGCCAAGAAACATAACACATGATTCATATAGTCTTACCCATAAATTCATCATGTGATAATGATAATATTATGAATCTTAATACCATCTACAACATCCCATATTAGTATTGTGTCTATTGTAGTAACATTGTTAAAAATATCATCAAGAAACTACATATTGATAACATGTTCTAGGAATTTATGGACCCTTCATGTATAAAAACCAATACCACTCAAGATAAATATACCTTATAGTACCCAATAAAATACCTAACACAGAAAGTTGGTCATCAAGTACCTAATTGAGATTATCTTCTATGGAGGGTGCACATCATATAGTACCAAACCACTACCAATTGATGCATCATAGGGATCAGTTTATATAATTCCCAATCACTACCCATTAAAATATGGTAGGAAAAAAACCTGAATTTCCCAACCAAAACCCACCAATGAAGGTTGGGTAACACTATAATTCTATATACATTCACTCATATGGAGGAGTTCGTGGAAAATTACCCAACCCAATCATCTTTAGATAAGTGTACACTATAAGGCCAAATATATCTCATTTTACATAAAAAATATCATCCCAATTCCAATATTACTCAACAACATCCTATTTATATAGGGTATGGAACACTATATAGTAACCATACCAATCCCCATTAAAAAGGGTGATCTATAATCCTTAACACCAAACCTTCTTCCATGAGGTTTTCTCAGTATTCCATGTCATCATTCATCATCCACTGAACATGAACATGTAATAAACAACAACATGGGAACAAAACTAGTCACAAAAGGTCACCAACTCATTTCCATGGTTCTTCTCAATCAGGTGTGATTAATGAACATATCTTCATCCATATATCCTAATGATCTAAACTCATCCAACGATATCATCCTAACATAAAAAACACTCGGATCCCCTTGAACTTATAATCCTTCCATTTATATATATTCTTGGATCCTTCAATTCTATCTCTAAATTGGAAGAGGTCATGAACCACTTCCTAGACTAACCTGGTAGAATCGTACCAAAAAATCATCATGAGACTCACAGATGCATAATATGAACCATTATGTACACAAATACACAAATAATAACCATAAGTAGGAAGAAACAAAAAATCATAAATACATTGTAAAATGGAATCAACTACAGAAGTTCAAATAAACCAAATCAACTAACCATTCCCATCCATCTTTACATTTTAAAACCAACCCAAATCCCAAATTTTAAAACATTTAGGAAGAGAATCACATTAAATTTTATTCATGCTAGTCTCTTTTACCAAGTCCTATTAAAACATTCATTAGAAACCCCACTTTCATTTGAAATAACATTTCAAAATCCATTTCTAAAATAAATACTTTTTCATTGAAATTATCTATAAAATCATCCATGTTTTTAAAATAAATTTTTAAATAGGAATATACACACTTTAAAATCCACTCATTCCACTATAAAATCCATAAAGGGGGCCACTATAAGATTCTTGACAGTGTCGCTACTAGTGAACCTTTTTCCAGGCCATGAAGTCAATGTTAATTATTATTCCAATATGATCCCATATAAATATATGGGAAAAAAACACAAAACAATTACAACATGATAATAATATCAATAATGATATCATAAAAACATAAAATACATAAAAGATCAAGATATGTAATAAATAAAATTACATCTACCTAAATAAAAAATCCATAAATCCATCACATTCATTTTACAAACTCCATTAAGTCCACAAGAACCAATATCATTAATGAACACAATCACATTAAAAAAATACTAAAATAAAGATTCCAAATCACTATAATAGACACCAAACTCACCCAATTACCTCATGGTGCAGAAACTATGACCAGTAGTCTGTGGTCCACTCATAAAATACACCTATATTTAAATGTTAGAGAAGATAAAAATTACATTCCTAAATCAATATAATATTTCACACAAAATCACCACAGACCATAAATAATTATATAGAGAAACATACATTAAGTAAGACAGTGAATTGTGTCATGAATAACTACTAAAAGGATCTCTTTATTAAGATTCATATTAAATATCCATCATGCATGTTGATTTCACCATGATACAGTGAAATTTTCCCTCTGAACCCCAAATAGTGAAATCTAAAATCATAAGAGAAGAAAATGGGGGAAAAAGTGAGAGTGGATGTGATAATACCTTGAATATAAAGGGAAAACCTATATTAAAACATACATATTGAATGAGAGACATGGGAGTGGATTTGGTAATCTAAATGGGTTGTTACCCTATCATTCAGTTGACTAAACGAAAAGTATCCTGAGGGGTTCTAAATTAGACGCCTCTCAAATTGATGACTTCCCCCATTTAAAAATACTATCTTACAGCAAGGTCCTGAAATAACTATGAGGGTTACAACATGGCACACCCTTTCCTTGAAAATTCATGGTGTAACTAGCCCCATGTGAAGGCGAAACATCTCATCCTAGTTCCATCATGGTGTGACCCACCTGGGTCGTGGTACAACAATTGTAACACCCCAGAAAATTCTAAACATAATTTTATTAAAAATATATTTTATTTAGTTTATTTACTTTAAAAAAATAATTTAATTAATTATTTTAATTAAATTGATTATAATTTAATTATATGATATTTTTTTATAGATAATTATATAGTGTTAAAATTATTTTTATAGTGTTATATTTTAACATGAATGTATTTATTAATGAATTTGAATAATAAACTTTATCGACATGGGAGTTTGATAAAATATTATAAATAAATAAATTTCTTAAAAAAACAAATATATTAACTATTTAAATTACACTAACTATGATAAAAATTATTTAATATGAAATAATAAATACTACACATTAAATATATTTGGAATTACAAGTTTTGATTTTTGAAATAATATATATATAAGGTTACAATTATTTTTTAAAAATTTAGCAATTATATTTTAATTATATGATGAAAATATACATATTTATTTTTTATTTAAAATAATATTTTTATCTATATGTATATGAAATTATTTGAATTATAAATTTTAAATAAATCATTTCTTAAAAATATTTGAAAAATATATTATAACTAATATAATATAGTAATTTTAATTTAATATATGTAGTGTACATATATATTAAGTAATAATTCTTGGTTTTAAATTATAAATTTTGATTAGATTAATTTTTATAAAATTATTAATATAATGATTTTTATAATGGTATAACCATTTTAATATTATAAGTTAAACTTATAAAACATGTGTTATGATAAAATTTATATAAATTATATTAAAATAATTAATTAAATAATGATAATTATGTAATAATAATAACAAAATAAATAATAAAACCAATTCTAATATAAATTGGTACTGATGACTTATATGCAAGACATGACATGAAAAATAAAAAAATTGAAAATGTGATTGACAAAAGAAAACGTAAAAGAAAATTTGAGAATAAAAAAATAATAATTAATTAAACAAAAAACAAAAATTAATACTTGGATGTTTGTTCCTACCCCTTTATTCTTGATTTAATTACTCCCTTCAAGTATCATTCATCCAATCTTCACAGATTTAATTGCAGATGTCCCCTCTATAATAGATTGGGCCCCCTCTTCTTAAAATACTAGGGTTTATTCCAACCCTAGGATCAAGTTTATTTTAATCTTGGTTTTCTGGTATTTTTTTTTTCTTTTTCCCCACTTCCTCGTTGAGTAGTGACACACAACAGGATAACCAACACGATTATATCCCAACCGTTAGATCATATCACCCTCATATAGACCACCCATTCATTCCTTGGTAGTCTTCTCCACACCACACACTATTTCACGTTGCATGATGGGTTGATCGATGAGATTCCTTCCTCGTTCACTTTTCTTCTTCATCAACCTATGATTATCCATCCATCATTATCAATGGAACCATGCACACTCCTCTTCCACAGACCCGACACATGGATTTATTTTAAAACCAAACCCCATGGAACCCTATGTACATTTTCCATATATATATATATATATATATATTATAAGCAACTAATCCATTCAAGATATGGGTTAATCACATTTTTTGTTTTATGTCTGAATGGTTAG
Organism: Viscum album; assembly: GCA_963277665.1. Lineage (NCBI taxonomy): Eukaryota > Viridiplantae > Streptophyta > Magnoliopsida > Santalales > Viscaceae > Viscum > Viscum album. The sequence continues at coordinate 845,416,565 of OY728159.1, forward strand.
ATTATGATTTATTTAGGTTTTATTATTTATATGTTCAAACCGTGGTTTATATAAAATATATGCATATATTCAGTTTATATAAACATACATTGCACCAATAAAACCTTTGGGATTCTTCTCTCCCAACTCCTCTACAACCTCTTCCCGACTCCACTCATCCATTGATTCAAGTAAGGGATCTTATTTAGTTTGGTTTTGATTCAATTAAACCCATATATACTTATATATGTATATACATTTATATATAAAAACCCTATTTTGGTTTTATATTTTTGAATGATGGTTATTAGTATGATGTCCTCTACTCATATAGTACATGTAAGGGATTAGTTTTTCTACAATTTCATTATGAAAACCCTTATATATAATTTTGTGTTTTTACAGATATATATATATATATACTATTTTATGTAACTTCCAAACCAAAATTTATTCTAGATTTCCCAAATGATAACTGTCCGTGTTTAATTGTGTTTTTAATGCACATAATACATGTAAGGCATTATTTTTCATTGTTTTAATTATGAAAACCCCTTATTTATAACTTTTTGTATTACAGTTATATATATAGTCATGTATAACGTTCATTCCCAAACTACTTTTGGTTTTCTAAATGATGTTATACATAATTTAAATCATGTATATTATGTGTATGAAATTTGTAAGGGTTTTCTTTGATTTGTGTATAATTAAACCCTATGTAGATATTATATATGTATATTTATGAATTAAAAATTATGAACATTTATTTCTAAAAATGATGTTCCTAAATTCATGTAAATCATGTAAGGATTCAATTTTGTTTTGTTTAATTGGACCATATAAACATATATGTGTATATATGGTTATATGTATATATACAAATAGGTTTTAATTATAATTTGAATTAGGTTTTCATAAAACTGATTTTATTAATTTAATTATGTTTTTGAAGTGTAAAATATTTATAATGATTTATCAATACTTATTTTGATTGTGCAAATCCCATGTATTCACTTTGTGTATATATGGTTGTATATAATTTTCCATCCCATGTGTATATATATATAAAAACCATAATCACATATATACATCACATAATTAATTTAAGAAGTTTTTATGATATTAAACTAGTGATGATTTTATACAATATATATGATGCAATTTTATATTGGAAAATAATAACAAAACCTTTTTTTGTTATTGTGTGCCTAAAAATTCAAAAAATGACCTCACCTTGGTAATGCAATTGACTTTACATGCATACATTTACAATTAATTAATTATAGGATAGAACGTTGCAATAAAATTTTGATTACACATAATTATATATATACATTCATAAGCTCATGTTGTGAGATATGTTTAATTATTTTCATATGTATGAATACTTCACACAAAATAATTGTTTTACAACTATAATTATTTTATTTAAATTCGTGATTAATTTTCCACAATGAATGATTTTAGTTATTTAAGTTTATATATTAATCTGTTTGACACTTCTATTTATCAGTTCATGGTTTGAACATTAATGATATCTATCTTGAATTCAAAAACATGTTTTTTAATACATTGAATGTTTACTTTCATAGAAAAGGGGTTCTAAGAATTTTTATTTTATATGAAAAACCAAATCAATATATTATTAATATATCACTTATGATAATTTAAGGATTCATAATTTTAATTATTTGAAGTGGTATGGGTCACTTCAAATAAAAGACATAAATTAATTATTTGAAGTGGTATGGGACACTTCAAATAAAATAGATAAAATGATAATTCAAAGTGGTATGAGACACTTCAATTTAAAGAAATTAAGAAATATGAGGAATGAATTGGACATATTACTTGACAAGTGAGTCCCGTTATAGCCTCTCGATGCATCAGCAGGTCTTATGAGACAAACCAGGTCATGGCACAGGGCCTTGAGGAGAATGTTTATGTATGGTCTTGGCACGAAGCCTCGGCAGAATGTTATGATTGTCCAAAATTATGCATTTCCTCAATATGGGTTTAATATTTAACCAACCATGGGATTATTATACTAGTATAATATCTCTGGGTTAATAATCCTTTATAATGTTAATAAATTATTATGTCATAATGAAGTATATACTTTTCAAGATGATAATATCAGAATTTTGATACAGAAGTTGATATTTCATCTGTCATTTCATGAATTGAATTTTAAGTGGTAAGTGAAGCATGATATTGTTACTTATGCAATTCTATGCAAGTGTTAATTTATGTGTCAGAATCCTTGTATGTCACCCAAAAATTAATTTGATCAATTTCTAGATTATGCAGCATTCTATGCATCATCTAACATGTATGTGTACTCTGATATCTATTTTATTTTTGGACTTTGAATAATTTTATAAGTTTTTATCTAAGAAATTTCCTTATAAATTTCTTCAATCAATATTTGAAAAATGTTGATGACGTGCTTCTAATTTTTTTTACCATTTAAGAAAATGTTTTCTAATTATTTCAAAGTTTTGTTTTAAAAAAATAATTTCATTAATTTGTCTTGAAACCCCCTTACTGAGAGTTTTAAATGCTCAGCCTACATTTTCAAAATTTTATAGGGTTATTATATTTTTCAAGCTTTGAGTACTCCTATGTGCTGGAAACAATATGAAGTTTATCTTTTTCATGTTTTGAAGAAATGTATTAGTGGTATCTTATTTTCTAGAACCTAAACCTAAAATATTCTCTATGATTGAATGAAATGTGTAATTTTTTTATTCATGTTTTTATAAAAAAAAATTACACACCATTTTTAGGCGCTGAATCCGAGCTTCTGGGGTCGGGTTCATCACAACTATCCAATTTACTTTCTGATATTCTTTTTCTTTACACTTTGACCTAATAAATACTTAGTCAAATTCATAAAAACTATCATTTTCGAATGTAAATAAATATATATCATGAAATATTTTTATTTAACATCATTATATGTCAATTTAAGATCCTTGTTTTCTATATTAGGTATAGATCATGTAAATTTTGGTTAAACCCTAATTATGTTATATTTTTGGTTTAAACTCATATTTCATGCCTTTATGCCATAGGGTTTGTTATTGGGAAGAATATAAAAGTGTGTTGAATGTTGTATCTAAGAAAAAATCATGACATGAATTTAATTGATGATGTGAATTGTTCAGGCCAAACCTCATGCACACCGTGAATTTTTTTTAGATGGGAAAACCCGAAGTAATTGATGACTTGGATTATGTTCACATTATAAATATGTCTTTAGATTTTTTTAAAGGTGGAGAACCATTATTTCTTATAGAATACTCTTATTCCTCATTGAAGCTCACATAGAGAGACCCTTATTCACATTCCATCTAGGATGTGAGTTAACATCCTCATCAAAAATATGATTGATCATCACGTTAGAATTAGGTCAGTAAGAGCATTGATCCACTTATTTTCATGTATTACTTTTCCATCTTCTGGTTGGGTTTGGTATAAGCTAATATGTCATGTTTTTAGGGAATTTGTTTGTTTCATTTTTTCCATTCATTCCATGCCAAATTGGAAGTCCACAATAGATGATAACTCATATACTACCATAATAATGGTGGTCATGTGATTAACCCTTAAGTATTTTTTTTATTTATATTATGCATTATTATGTTTCATGGATATTTTCAATATGTTTCCATGAAAATACACTTTTACCTTAAAAAAATTTAGCTTTGATAAAAAGGACCTTGGGCCTCTTATTCATGTTGGGATATTTCCAAATCAAATAATTCTATTGCATGTGGTATTCTTATGGATTTTATCATTGATATTATAATATCTTAGATAATATAAACACCTCTTAATTGGTTTTTTACTTCACTCCAATATGTAATTACTATAACCAATTAAATGGATAGTGATTGGTTTGAACACATCATCTATTTTAATAGAAACAATGGATATGACCATGTTTAAGTGGGATACTAATGAACTATAAACCATTTATTGGTTATTTTATGAAGCCTATTTGACTTTTTATACCTTTGAAACTTGGGTATATAATTCTATATACCTATGAAACTAGGGAATGGTGTCCCCACTATTATGATACTTAGGCATAGAATCCCATATACTAGTGATATTGGGGAATGGTGTCTCTACTATAATGATACTCAGACACGGAGTCTCATATACATGTGATGCTTAGGAATGGTGTATCTACCGATATGATAATCAAGAATAGAATTTTGTATACATTTTATACTCGATCATGAAACCCCTAAAACATTTTGTGACTCTAGTGACTAGACATGGATGCCTGAGTTAATCCTTCAGTACTATCTAGAACAACTTATATACATATGGATATAAGCAACATTATGTATATTGTGAATATATGTATATATATATATATGTATGTATACATTCCTGGTGAAATCAGTCCATAGGTTTCCCTAGAATGGGCCAAAGAAGGTAGCGTCATCCTGATGTACTTCATGAACCAAAATCTACTCTTTACGGTTTACATTACTTATTTTACATTATTATATCTTCAAATTGATAATTATATTTTCATAGGATAGATAGTTCTAGACACCATTGGTGGTGTCCTAAATATTTTATCTCATACCCTATTTTCACCATCATTTTTTACACAAAAATTATTCATGGATTCAAGTAGCGTCAAGGGAAATCACCTATTATTGGATTCTTGATTAATTATAGAATGGGAGCATACTATCATGGGACTGATCCATGGATCGTGATTGTATTGGATATATTTTTTGTATTTTTATTTTTTTAATACTTGTATGTATGTATGTATTCATTTTGTATAGCCCATTCTGTATTCATTATTAGTTATGGTGCTACTTTTCCATTTATTTTTTATTAATTCCCAAATGTTTTAATTCTACATCTCTTTTTTATTTATTATTAATATACTATTTATTATTTATATTAGCACAATTATACTATGACATGAGAGGGTATAGTGTCCCCAATATATCTTCATAGACCCTCGCAGTTATTAAGAAGCCTCTAGTGTATAGGGAGGTTCACTTGAGGTCATATGGCCACTGGTTCAGATACTGTTGCCACATGAGTTGGGTCGGGATGTCACAAAGTGGTATTAGAGTCTTAATTTTTTTTCATTATTATTTTGTGTTTTTATAAATGAGATGATGACATGTCAGAATTTAGTAATGAGTGTGTTCCTAGGAGTATCTAACCCATGTATAGAGAAAATCCAAATTAAAAAGGATGCAAAATGTTATTTTGGATTACAGTTATTATAGTCGATTTGATTCCATAGTTGGGTGATGCACTTGATTTGTGATGATTCTCATTATTATTGTTCTAATTTATATTTTACCCTTGTCCTAGTATAGAAATAAGGTTTGTGATCATGCATCTTCATAAGAAAGTATAGATTCACAAGTCTTTCATTATGACATGCCATATAGGTGAATCTCATTTCTCATTCATCTTATGATTCCTACGAGTGACTTTACTATTATATATATATATATATATGGAATTGTGTTAATATTTATTTTAGGCTAATGAGAAACATAAATGGATACATAAATTACATGAATCAACATAACAATTTTTCTTACATAGTTGATACAGACACCAAATTTAGTCAATTATATCACATTGAGTCATGGACCATTGGACGCATGGGATAGAACATGTTTATGTTTTGGATTAAAATGAGGTAATATTTAAATTTATAAAGTATATAGACCTTTCTAAATTTAAATTTTTGATCTAGTTAATTCAATCATTTCAAAATATTTACAATATAAATATGTATGAACTTAAATGAATTTAAATTATGAAATGAAATGGTCATTATTAAATGGAGATTCCAATTGAAAATTAAGTGGTGTTTTCCTTTATAACATGAAATTGAAACTCAGTATATTGGGAACATTTACTTATTAAAGAGAACATCACCCTATGTTAACCTTGGTAGTGGAAATTAGAAAGTGTATCTTGTATTACATATGATCAGTACAACACCAAGACCCAGCTTTGGGAGCCAGAGGAGGGGTGTTTCTTTCATATGTTTAGGGATTTATCTGTTATATTCTTATACATGTGGATTATTTCATTATAAAATACTATACACAGTGTGTGTGTGTGTGTGTAATTTTTAGGTAAATTCCACCATGACTCCCTCAAGTCATGTGCCATGGGGGTGGTGATGACCACACTTTAGAGGTGGTGGGCCCTGAGCCACTAGTGTTACCACATGTAGTGAAACATGTGAAACCTCATTCTTTTCCCAATATAGGCAATGATGCATAATTTTCAAGAGGGATTACTAGGTATTTTTTAGACAATGAAGTCACCCCCATAACCTACCTATATTATGGAAGTTTTGACATAATAATTCAAGTAGAATAATCCTACAAATGTTTTGAGGGAAGTTGGTACTCAAACTATATAATCATGGATAGAGGTCATGGTGACTATTATCAAACACCTTTAGACACCTCCTAAGATGGGATTGAATATCACTATGTATATTCTTCGAGATTATACTAATATATGGTCAGATGTTATGACCCAAATAGATCATTATGATAATATGGATAGGGATGGTTTCATACATTCTTCATTGACTATTTCTATCCAAAGAAGTTTATAGTAGACCAAGATATAGATTTTATCCATCTATGATAGGGTATTATATCCTTGATGGACTATTATACTCATTATAAAAAGCTCTAGTGCTTTGTACTAACTATTGGTGGTGACTCATTGGATGTTATTATCTATTTTGAGGATGTGATCTTATACACCATCAGGTATCATGGGAATGTAATTTGATTGACCGCCATTTTGGAAATAGTTATCAATTACCTCATCATCTATATGAACCTATGAGAATCTAATAGTGTGGGTCAGGCTGTTTCAAAAATGGGGTAGGGAATTGGTTCAAATATTGGCTAGAAACATCACTATGAGAGTGCATGTGGGGGTAGAAGTAGACAAATGACACCCACCGACAGTTATGTGGTTTTTCACTAGTTTAGAAATCTATGGTATAATAGGCCACTATATCCCAAAAACCATGTTGGGTGTCATAGTGTGGAAGGTTGGGGAATCATTAGTGTTTTTTTGGACCTTCCCATCATTTCCTAGTAGGAGAGGATCAATATCAACTCTACCTTCTGGATTAGGATTAGAGGCCCCTTGAAAACCAGGACTCTAGAGTACTATGGTTCATTCATGTAGTGGATGAGGTTATAACTAAGATATTAGGTATTCATATGAAAAACACCAATATTGTATACCTTCTCGAGGTATTTAGGTTTTATTTTAGTGGTATGGATCTAGTTATATATATACAATTTATCATTTTCCAGTGGAGTAGAGCATTGGGACATATATAGATCACGGTACTATCCTAGTAGCCTCTACATCAGTTTCTTCCTTATTCAATACATGTGTTTATCATTCATTGATATTAGTGGTAGTTATGTAAAGTCTAATACTAGAAATATGATAAATCGATGGGGTAATGACCCTTGAAAATCCTTTGGGTATTCATTAATAGAGTTTACATTTGAATATGTATTGTCCCCTCTAGATAATTTTGTCCATCATTTTCTATGGAACCTTTTTATCCTTGAGATGGCTAGTTTCACCATCATTCTCGTCATGGACTGGTTGGTTCCTTACCCTTTTTACATGGACTATTATCATTAGAGGGTGTTATTAACATCACAAAAGGGTGGCATTTTCATACTTCAGGTTGAATGGTGTATCCATGAGATCCAAGATAGACTAGAGAATCATGGAGTGAGTAGAGTGGCAGTCAATATTGATAGCATTTTTTAGATGATAAAGGAGTTTGTCAAATGATTTTCCTCCACTAGTTGATTTCTTTAGAGACATCATTCCTAGTGAATTCTTTCATAATAACTCCTGAGAGACAGAGGTATATTTTTCAATCGAGCTTGTGCTAGAGTCAACACTTGTATCCACTCCTCCTTACATGATGGATACTACTGATTTTTAGTATATCAAAATGAAGCTTGAGGATATGGAAGTAACAGGTGTTATATAAACCATTAATTCACCATGGGGTTCACCTATACAATTCACCAAGAAGTAAGATGGTTCCCTCAGACTTTGTGTGTATTATTATCAATCAAACTAGCTTATGGTTAAGAACCAATATCTGGTACCTTATATGAAGACCCCTTAGACTAGATCTGTGGAGCATGGGTTCTCTAAAAGACCAATTTGAGGCTACGATACCATCAGGTAGGAGTTATATCTTAAAATATACCACATATGTATTTCTAAATATGGTATAATTTATATGAGTATCTATTAAACATTTATGGTTGCACAAACACACCTATACATTTTATATCTTTGATGAATTGAGTTTCCACCCGTATTTTGATTTATTTATGGTAGACTTCATGGATGATATATAAGTGTATTATCTTACTAGACACAACTATTTAAACCATCTTGATATTGTAATGAATATACTAAGGGAGCACTAGATATATTCTAAGCTCATTAAATTAGACTATTGGATCAATAATTTTCACTTTATAGGTTATATTATCATAGAGGAAAGAGAATCAATTGACCTAGAGAAGGTGAGTAACATAGTTTCCTAGGATAATCCCAAGAATATATTTGACAAATGGAGTTTATTAGGGATGGTTGGATATTATATGTTCTTTATACAAGACTTTTTATGCCTTGAAGCACCTTTTACCAGCTTGAATAAAAAGGGTATGAAGTTCTTTTGGGGTGAATAATTTGAGAAAACCATTCAGGGGTTAAAAGGAAGATTCACTTCAGCATCGATCCCAATTATTCTAGATCCCAAAAACAGACATACAATGTTTTTTGATTCAATGGGTACTAGATTGGGAATAGTTATGGTGTAGTAGGATGGAGTCATTTCATACGGGTTTCATCAATTCATGACTCATGAGAGGAAATACATGATACATGATCTCGAGCATAAAAGTTTCTTTCATGTTATGCATTTTGGAGGCATTACATGTTGGGAGAGTAGTTTTTGGGGTTTATGGACCCTAATATCATCAAATATATAATTAAATAGAAAAACATGGACCTCAGATATATAAGGTGGTTCAAATACCTCCATTCCTTTGACTTTGAGCTCAACTATATGCCTTTTATGGGAAATTAATATTTTGATGCTTTGAGTCAGATCACTCAGACACAAGATGCTCAGGAAGCCAGTGATGAATGGATGATGATTTCTCTTATTTATGTGATTCATTTGGTGGTTTGGGAGGGTCATTATAGTTATTTTTTATGGAAATAGCGGTAACCTCATTACTTCTTCATATAATGAATATGAGGAAGATCCCTAACCTGGAGGGCTTAGTTCTAACAAAGAGTGTTTTATATAGGAATATGCCACTAGGTTGGTCAATAGATGGAAATGAGATCCAACTTGTTCATGGGAATATCTAGGTTTTTATAGACATGCGAGAGGAATTCATAGCACAGGAGATTCATAAAATGGGACATATCCTTGTATTCTCATACTAGTGGATATATTTTTTTGTCTTTTTTCATTTTTTATACCTTTATGTAAGTATTAGTATATTTTTAATAGCTCATGATATACTCATAATTAGTTATGGAGGAAATTTTTTCTTCATGTATTGTTCCTGCCTGGACGCTTTACTACTACTATTATTTCATTATTATGATTCCTACATTTATTCTTTAACACAAAAAGTATCTCCTCTGAAAAATAGGGAATAGTCTCTCCATTATAACTATATAAACCCTCACTAATTGTTGGTAGAATATAGCATATGAGGAGGTTCACTTGAGGTCATATGGCCACCTATTCATCTACTTTTATAAAGTTATTTGTGTCGTTACATCACACTAATGTTATGTCGTATAAATAAACAATATCATAAATCCATAAATTAGCTTTCTTAAAATATTTCATAACTATGTTAACCGCAAATTTATTTATAAATTCCATATTCTTGGATAATATGAAAACAATATTATCACATTTAATTATTGTGGAAGAATTATTAGAAATTCATAAATAGTATAAAAATCAAGATTATTTCTTTCACAATATTTTTCAATGTATTCTAATATTTTTTGAGTATTCATAAATGAATCACATATTTTTATAGTTGGGTTGTACTCAATATTTCATTCCAACATCATTTTTCATCTCATCCTAAATTCATTTCATATTTACCTCTAAGATAATGACATGTTACACCAGTATAAATAACCATTACACACAAAATATATACAACACAAAAAATTTCATAAAAAATATAAGGATTTATTTAGATAATAAATCTATTTAGGATTATGTATATTCTATTTGGGTGTAATTTGATACACCTGATGATTTGAATTTAGGGAAAAATATTTATAAAAATAGTTTACATCCATTGATCCATAAATGATTTTTTCATGATCAATCTCAACACACATTTTTCAATAAATAATTTTGATACCATCTCTATTTGAGGAAAAATATTCAACAAAAATTTAAATTTTTAGTAAATTTTAAACTTTAATTGATCTAAATACATAGAAAACATGTAATGAATCATCCTTCATAACATTATATTTATAATATTCCTAATATATTTTTTCAAGATGTTTTCTATATAAAACAAATATTTAATATATATCATTTAACTCCTTATTTTTGTAGTTTATTATTATTTACTGTCTATCATCATTATCCTTTATTCCTCAATTTTATCTTTGAGGGAATGATATATTCAATATATTCACCATCACTTTTGTGTAACATAGGTATAAATTATTTTAATTTTACATCATTTTTCTATAGTTTTTTTATATATATTTTAATATTTGTTTTTTTTTGTAAAAGTAGAATTCATGTTTAGTGTTATCTATATGTTCAATGTTGTATTATTTGTCATATTCATTAATTCTTGAATATTATTTATGTTTTTTAATCACATAAATGAATGTTCTATGTTTTTTAGTAAAAAATTAATTCTATAACTTAGTACTGAAATATATGTTATCATACTATTCTATAAATAGCATAATTTTCTTTTACATCTTGAACAGATCTTCTTCATATCATTATATATTTTTTACATTTCAATACTTTAATTTAATTTTCAATTTTTATTTATAATAATTTGTTCATGATTATTTTCATTTATATTATCAATTATATTTTTAATGAAATCCATTAATTTTTTTAATAACACTTTTGACAAATTATTTTAATAGTAGTTATCTTTTATATTTACCCTTAAATTTTATAATTTTTTTTAAAAAATAGAGACACTAATTTATTATATTTATCATCATATTCTTTAACATATTATTATTTAGTTGATGAATCATTATACTTCTTCCTGATATAAATATTTACAAGTATTTGAAAAACATCTTTGATTTTTTATTGAAAATTATTTAAAAAACATGATATTTTCTCATCACATATAAAATATGTGTTATTTGTATCCCATAAAAAGATAATTCAATTATTTATCTTTCAATTGAGTAAAATTATCACCAAATTTGTTAGAAAATATTCTTAAGAGCTTCTTTCAAAACATTAACCCTCTAATAAATCACTCTTGATTTGAATATTATAAAAAATAATTAACTCTTTTTAAGAAATAAACAATAGTGTAATAATAATCCATAGTTATATATTCCATTCATTCTTACCAAAATTTATATTTAGATTCCTTTTCTTTCAAAATTTATTCATAGATATTTTCATGATTTTCCATGATTTCATTAGAAAATTTGACTTCCAACACTTAGGTTGAAACCACTATTGTTAAGGATATCAAGATGATATTCATCTATCTACAATGATTCTATATATTTTTATTATTAACATTTTTTATTAGTGGTAAATCACAAAAGTTGTAAAAAATATTATATCATAAATGTAGAACCTTCATCTAATCAATGACTATAGTTTGGAACTAAGAATATTAGAGTTTATTCCATCACTAAGGATTTGGAACATGAACATGAATCACAACCTAAGGACATCTATTAACCTATATTGAGGAAATTATATTAAATATATTCAACCTAAATTCATATAAAATCTAAAATTAATTGGAAATTGTTTGGAGTTAGTAATATACTTGGAGTGTATCCTTCATGATGTCAATGGATTAATGATTTTTTCTGTAGCATCCCACCTCGGATGCTACTTAGTGGTGCCATGAGATGGTGGCCACAAGAACTCAGGTGTGCCTCCCCAAACACCAGATTCTGCTGAATAGAAGTGAGTGCCTACGGTCTGTCCAAAGAGATATTATTACCTCATTGATTAGAGTAGAGCATCGAAATATATATAGACTATGAAAATGGAAATAAAAAAATCAGTAGTAACTAAAAGATATCATTAGAACAATTACATTATCTTGAAAGATATTTAATATAATAAAAAGATTCTGAATAATAACAAAAGATGTTAATGATGATAACATCATACAAAATTTAGTATATAATGGTAATGGGATATATGCATATAACACATGCTGACAAAATATGCAAAAAATGAAAAAATTATTTTTTTATAATCTCGAGCATAGGATCAGTCCTCTACTCCCAAACTTCATCCTAGAACTGATAATCAAGAATTTGAAGCTGGTTGTTTTCCTTTATCTATACCTACAATCGTATATTCTTCTTCAGTTCCAAAGGCATCCCATGCAAGGAGTGAGATACAATCCCAGTATGCTTCCACCCGTGATGTCTTGGGATATAATTTTCATTATATAAAAAAAAACTGTGTGTCATTGTTATAAATGTAGAATAAAATAAATAAATAATTAAACTAGATTGGGTTCCAAGAGGACACTCTTCTAGAACTAACTACTTTAGCCTATTCTAGTGAGACTAATCCATGGAAACTAACAAAGGTAAATTGAGAGGTATAAGGTTTTAGAAAATGGAATTACCCTAAACATGTACTTGGGTTTAGAGGACTCAACCCTATGTATCCAAAACCAATGGATCATTTCTGATTTATCAATTTTTATTTACATATTAATTCATGTTTTCTACATTATAAATATTAAGTTTCACCCTGATCCCATACATGTAAATTTAGAAGAATTATAGGTATTTCTTAAGGGGATTATTAAAATTCCAAGGCCATCGAGCCCATCAATGTGACCATAGAATGAATTCCCATGTGTCACTCCAAGAGTGGTGTGGTTCATCATGAACTAACCTCTGATTCTATACTTATTATTTTACATAGGGGCCTAAGTCTCTCTCGTGGCATGGTACAACCATCATTCCATCAAGCCTATCTAAGGGGTCTCCCCAAGGGAACTGATGTCACTCTTTTAGAGGTAAAATAGAAAACATATGGAAATCCCATAATAATAATAGAAATTTTCACCCTTGATGTGTTTAAAAACCATTAATAAAAACAAAAAATAATTCATAAAGAGTTCATCTAAAGGGCCCTTAAGTCATAACCCCTTGTATCAACCCCATAACTAAGGTTAAAGAATTAAACAAGCAATGCACGTATATAAAATTTATGGAAAAACACTATTTCATTAGTTTAAGAACTTATATCCCAAAAGTAATATTGGTCAAGGAATTACCAATGGTAAAACCATTTATGTCATAAGGAATAAGAGTCATAGACTATTATCATGGAAAATTCAACTAGTTCAACTTATATAATTAACTCAAGGAATTATTTATAAGGAAACAACCTTAAGGGAATTTAAACAACTAAGAAAGAAGGGGGGAAATAGGTATCAAAGGAGGAGTACACCCATTGGGGTGGAATTATTCAAGAAACTCAACCGAAGGTGTTGACTCACCACAAACTCGGGTCGCAAAAAGCAGGGCAAGTCATTAGATTTAATTTAATTAAAAATTATTTGGCATCATAATAAGGGTTTAGATCAAGGAATAATAGTGGATTTTAGAGGATAAAATAAATCCAAGGAAAGATCCTAAACCACCCACCTTATCCTCATATAGATTCCCTCATACAGCATCGACCTTTAATTCGAGCTAGAACTAATGAAATAAAATAAACTCTCAAATTCATTAAAAATGGTTTAAATGATATTTTTACAAGTTATTGAAGAACAGGATGGAAGAAACTAGAAATAGATTGGGGAGGATTGAGGAGTTTACCAAAATATTTATAAAGGATCTAAAGGTGAGTAAAATGAATGTAGGATAAAGGAGTTAGTAAGGAATCTTAAAGGAGGAAAGTTTTGAGCTCATAAATAGAGAGGATAGGAGTCCTTTGGAGTGAAAATGGTGAGGAAGAAGAAAATGTTTAGTAGAATTAAAGAGGGAAAAATTGTGAATTCACCAATAAAAACAAGGTTGTGTGGTTTGGATGCATAGTTGGACAAACTGTGTGCTAACTATGCTCTAGGCCACTACTTCAAAGGGGAACTCATCACAGTTAGGTGCATAGTTTATCTAATAGTGTAAAATATATGAAAAATCTCTCAATCTAAAAACATTTCTATATAACATGGTCGTGTTTCTGGGGATGTAGGGTTGTATAAAAATCATACATCCTCAAACACCCAGTTACTACAAACTCACAGTTATAGAAACCATGTGGGACGTGTGGAACTATTTATACTATCCATGTGGCCCAATATACCTCTTTAATTATGAAGGTTATGGGCTCCAAAAAATCCCTAAAAACCTGCAACCTCATTAACTATCCTATGAATCATTATTAGGGATAAAAATTTCATTTAAATCAAAAACTAATGGTCTATTCCTTTGAGAAAATGTGTGATGTTACAAGATCTGGTCCTTAGTAGAACCAGTCCTAGAGTATTAGTTCTGATGGTGGGGGAATATCATCTGTGAGGAGTTTTGTCCACTAGTCACATACATATGCTTCTCTCTCTCAGGTTTCATCATTATGTGTATGTGTTTCCATATCACATGGACCAAAGGAACTGACCTACCTCAAAGAGCCTTCATGCTCTAATCAACGTCACATATCAGATGCTCCTCATATGATGCATCCTCATCTAGATCAATATACTCAGAGTCAAACAAATTAGATGGGTTGGGATGATAATATTGATGTTGTGATATATGTAAGCCATCATGTATGGAATAATACCTATGAGGTAACATCAACCAATTATCTACCATCCTGACTCTTTCCACTATCTCAAAAGGCCTAGAATAAAATGTTGGTAACTTTCCCTATCTTCGGATTTTTTTATGACCCAATCTAAGTGATGTACACAAAAAACCAAATGTACCGCCTCTAATTGAAAGGTTCTATGGTGAAGATCATTATAAGACTTTTTCCTAGACTGATCTATTTCAATATTCTTCTGAATCATCTAGGCTTGCTCTGAAATCTTCTTAATGATATGGGGACACAAAAGAGATTCCTCACCAACCTGTAACCAGTATAGAGGTGAACAACATGTTCTATCGTAAATGGAATCATATGGTTCCATCTAAATTGTATCCTAGAAAATAATTTTATAGGAAAACCCAACCATAGGAATATACTTTTCCCATGAACCTCCAAAATCTAGAATCTAGAACCAAAGTATATCCTCTAACACATGAATTGACTTTATAGACTTCCCATCGGTCTTAGTGTGATACGTTATACTCAAGAGAACCTGTGAACCCAGTTCCTTCTGCAACCCTTTCCATAACTATGAAGTTAACTAAGAATCTTGGTCTGAAATAATAAAACTATGTACACCATGAAGTATCACTATCTCCTAGATATATAGACTTCCTAGCACTTCATCAGAGAGGAAATCCTCAATCGGTACGAAGTGGGTAACCTTGTTCAACATGTCAATATTCACCAATACTACATCAATAACTCGAGTAGATGATAATAATACCATCATGAAATCCATGGTGACTCCCTTATATTTACACTAAAAATGGAGAGAGGTTGTAGAATTACATCACGTCACTTATGATCTTCCTTCACCTGCTGACAGGTATAACACTGAGTAATGAAACCTTCAATCTAACTCTTTATACCTATCCACCAATACTGATGTCGTAAATCTTTTCACATATTGGTAATCCCTGGATGAACTTCCCAAAAAAAAGTAATGTGATTCCTATATCAACTCTTCCCAAATATCATTAGGCACCCAAACACTACTACGAAATAGTAGGGTTTCACTTCTATCAACAACCTAACCCGGAGGTGGGTTATCTACTATAATAGTATCCCTAAAAATGAGGCCCTAAGAATTAGATAACCGCCTCATCGAAACCCACTTCAAAAGGGAGGATTATAATTCCAAATCTACTAGAATTGGTTTCTCAAGTTGTTTCTAAACCTCGAGATAAAACTTAAAAAATAGATCAATCAAATACCATTCATTGGTAGCCTCCTTGAATTTTTTTATCTGAAATTTCTGCCTTAAGTAATCATCCATGACATTTCCCTTTTCAGGTGTGTAATAAATATCAAAATATAATGATTACAGGTATTCCATCCACCTATGCTACCTCATATTCATGTCTTGTTGAATATAGATATATTTGAGACTTTCATGATATGTGTAAAAAATGAATCTCTCACACAATAGATAGTTCCTCCAACAGTAAATAGCATGAACCATGGCTACTAGATCGAGGCCATGCGTAGGATAGTTCTTCTCATAAGGTCTCAACTGACAGAAACCATACACTGTAACTTGATCTCCTTGCATCAAAACATCACCCATCCCAATTCCTAAAGAATCGTAATAAAAATTATATCTTTAGACTATATCAGGAAGAATTTGGATCAATGGTGAAGTGATTCTTCCCATTAACTCTTGAAAAATTTTCTCACCATCTTCAATATAGCATAATATCACACCCTTTTTAGTCAAGATAGTAAGTGGTGCTTCTAGGAGTGATAAGTCCTAGATGAAACACATGTAATATCTAGCCATCCCTAAGAATCTTTATATGTCAAATATGTTCTTATACTACTCCTAGTAAACCATATAACTCACCATCTCCAAGTCAACTTATAATTTTTCCTCATATATAATATGAACCAAAAAGTGAACTGTGATGATCCAAAAGTGGAATCTACTAAGCTTTGAATATAGTTGGTTCTCTTTTAGTGTAGTCAACATGATATCAAGATGGTTGGTATGGTTATGTATGGTGGATGAGTAAACTAATATATCTTCTACTAAGATCACCACAAAGGATTCAAGATAAGTGTGTAAAACCTGATTCATCAAATCCATGAAGGCATCTGATGCATTTTTTATACCGAATGGAATGACTAGATACTCATACAAGTTTTACCTACTATGGAACATTGAATGTGGTATTTTAGATTGTCTTAAAGAAACCAGATGGTACCCCAACAACAAATTGATCTTATAGAATACTTTTTCCTCTTAGATGGTCAAAGTGGTTGTATATATGAGGAAATTGATACAAGTTCTTCAATTAATGCTAGTTTAGTAACTGGTAATAGACATAAAATTTTAGGGTACCATCCACCTTCTTGGTGAAAAGTAATGGTGAACCTCGTAGTGGATTTCTATGTTGGATGAGACCCTTAGCCTCTATGTATTTAATTTTATTCTTGAGATCATAGATCACTATAGGTTCCATCCTATAAAGATGAATGGGAATAGGTGTCTCACCTAGTACACGCTCTATAGTGAACTCAACCTATCGCATATGAGTTAATCCATATTATTTGTTAGGGAATATATCCTTGAAATGATCTGCTAGATGAGGGAGTTCCATGATATGAATCCCCTAATCACTCATAAGGATATTTTGCATCTGGGTTGTCACTCCTCATAGCCTAGTATGCTTGAGTACATCTTGACTTTAGTAGATATCCCATCCTCCCATATGAATATACATACCACCCTTGGGGGATGTGAAGGTTACCAAGTAGTGGTAGTAATCCACTGGGTCTCCATAAGGCATAAGACAATCCATACTTATAATTACATATAAGTTGGTCATCTGAATGAAAAATAAACTCCACAGGAAACTGTACTCGCCTATTTCAAGGATTCACTCCTTTCACTAGAATATACCCTCTGATCAAACTCTGAATAGTGTTGCAAGAGTTATAATTCCACTAGAGTACTCTATCACTAATCCCAGAATTCACATTATTATAGCAGATAGAAAGGATGGTGATGCACATGTATCAAAAAGAGATGAAACTAGAGTGGAAGATACTATAATAGTATTTCATATAGTATAATTCCATGGATTGTATTCCTTGGGAATATAATTTACTATGAAGATGTTCCCTAAACCATAGCCCTCAGATGATGCCTAAGTAGCTAGAGCATGTCAACTCTATTATAGATGAAACTCTAATCCCTAAGTACCCCATCCATAGCCACATGATCTACTTTCTTGTCTGGTATAAGAACAACTTCCTGTCTGATGAGGAGTCAAAGATCTTATAACTGAAGGTGGTGCTAGTACAAATCCCCACTAATATGGAACTAGAGGAATATATCGGCACAAATGCATGAGCTTCCCATCATATAAAAATCCCGAAACAAGATCACGTTCCTCATACACTAGGGATTTTATGGAATCTCTTACCACAATGGTGAAACACAAAATTGCTTTTAGTACATTGTACCATGAGAGTATTGCTCCCGCATGTACCCTCAAAGCATCGCTTGAAGCCAGTGGACAAACCACTACTCTTCTTGGATACTTAACCACCCTAATTCATGTCGTCAGATTCCCTCAGGTTCCTCTCAGTGACGAGTGATTGGTTCAATATCACTGAAAATGACGGTCAGCTGAAAGACATTCCCCTATGAGAGAATGGCTTACGCAAACCCATACTCAAAACTCCTCCCAACAGTTATCTCATCGCCATTCAAGGTTAGTGTGATGTGATGTAATTCAGTTAAGGGAGGTGATTATTCTATCACCATCATTTCATCATGATTGTAGGGTCCTAAAAATTATACTAAGGAGAAGAAATACCCCTAAAATCGCTTTTCAGAAAGAATTACGCACTTCTATATGTTTATCAAGGTGAAGTGACTCAAATTGAGTTGTATTTATTTGAAGGAACTTGAAGGAATTCAAGTTTTAAAATTACCCATGTACCATCACTAGGAAAGGTATGCAGAGGAGATGGATTGTGAACTGCCAAGTATGCGGGATGGTCCGTGAACTGCTGGCCCGCAAAACGAGGGCCAGTGAGCAGAGAAAAATGCAAACCACATCAACCAAGGGAGTTATGCGTGGAAGAACGTCCGTGTACCATGCCATGAACTCCTCAGTTTTTGGATTAAGATGATGAGTAGGGTTCCACAAACCATTATCGCAAACCAAAGTCTCTACAAACCCCAGTTGACCAAATATTCCATTGGTTAGAAAAAGTTTTCAATGGGCCTCCGCAAATGGTGTCGCATGCCCAGAAGATAAGATCGCTTTGATGCTCTATAAAAGGATCACAATATAAGAAGAAAAGGTACAAAGAGAAGAGGATATGGATAGAGGGAAGGACGGGCAATGAAAGCTTGAGGGAAACTCAAAGGTTGCACTTTTCCTTCCGTCTTGTTTCATCGGCGAAGAACAAACCGCGAACCACTTCTTCCGCAGGTATAGCCAGCCACAAACCATTAAAATGGGGAAACTGAATAATAATAATGGAATTGCAAACCCAACAGGTAAACTATGAACCAATGAATTCTCGAGGATGAATTTCCTATGAATGGTAATTCCCCCGACCCTCCATCAATATGGTGTTCTGCGTAGTATACTGCTGCGTGGACTGAACCCGGAGTCGTGTACCCAATCGGTACGTGGATGTAACCCAAATCAGCATGGTGATCTATGTACCAATTTGGTATGTGGTTGGTGATACCCATGCATGTGTACCACACTGGTACACGGATGGCCCTCCTATCCATGTACCACTATGGTACGCGGAGCCTTCCCCATCCCACCTGAAAAACCAGTACGCGGAATGGGGTGTTTTCATGTATTGTTACCTCCAGTTCCAACCTCATCCCTCCATTACTATCCAGCCCTTTGTAATCCCTCTTCTAACCAGTTCTCTGACGCTTGGTCAAAGCCTCCTCCAAAGCTATCAGAGCTGTATGATCATGCCATCGAGCACATCAGTGAGCCCCATTGAGTCTACATACCCAAGGTAAGCAGAGTCACGAAGGACCTCCCAAAAAAAGTGCATGTTTTGGGAATTCCTGTAAGGATACATTCCCACAGTAACCTAGAGTTCAACCTTGGGATTCCAATGTAAACCTCCCTGTTCTTGGGATTAGGCGTGATTTCTTTCTTTTTAATTCAAAGAGTAATAGTGATCAGTCGAAGGGGTTATGTTCTCTCCCCACTTTGATAAGGATGAAATTCCTCCCCTTCCCAGAGCATGCTTCGGGACCCTCTCACTGAGTTAAGTCCCCAGTCTTCCGAGGCCAAAACGTATGACCTTTTATTTCGTTTCACATGGAAACTTTCATCACTCTATGCCCTTGAGCACCGTCTCCCCATCCATTTCTGCCACAGTCTCTCCCTCCCCAACCAGTAGGGGATGAGGCATGTGCATTGTTGAATCTTTCAAATCCTTTTTTTCTCACATCGAGCATGACTCACGTGAGCTTAGAGTTATGTGAGGATTACAACATCTGCATGCATTCTGGACTATAAGAACTCTGATTTATAATCAAATCAGAATACATAGGATGCCTTCCAGAAGTCCTGATCTCAAAAGGGTTCCCATCCAAAAGGGGTTCCACCCAATCATGTTGTCAAATGGGAATCTTCCATGTGTAAGCCCCACACATTCCGAACTACATGGGTTCTTATTCCACTTCCGAGGATACATATAAAACCCTCCTTGTGGGCCCAATCCCAACATCAAGTCACCTTTTGTAACAGCCCGAGATTTTATGAAAAATATTATTTTTAATTTTATTAATGTCTTGTGTTGTACGCTACACCAAAAGGAGCTTGTACAACACACATCCTTGACTTTCCTTGCATTACACGCAATCACGACGTTCCTCAATAGCGTGTGTAGTACGCAATACCGAGTTTCACTAAACAACGATATGCTATTAAAATATTATTATAACTAGCCGTTATGAATAGTAATAACCACCTTTTAAAATTTTAGAAATTTTAGCTCTCAAAATGGACTTCATTTTTGGATTCGGAGTATCGAATTTAGCCTAAGGTGAAATTTTGGTACTTTTCGGATAACTTTCATATTCTGATGAATAGTGAAAATTACTAAATTATAATTAAAAACAACTTTTTTAATAAAAATAATTAATAGTGATAAATTATTAATTTGAGTGGTTTTAAAGTATATTTAGAATATATTTTTACAATTTAATAAAATTTTGGTCATTGGATGTAATTTCACATTTAAACCAGTTATAAACAAGTGTCAATCTTTTGATAGTTATTATCTCTTAAAAACACGCTATTTGTTGTGACAGCGGAAATTAATTATAAAATTAATTAATGAAACTTATATGTTGGGAATTTTGTAAAATAGAAATCATTCTTTAATTCGGAATATCAATTATAGCTTAGGGTGAAATTTTGGCATTTTTCTGCAAAACTTCAATTTTTGATGAATAGTGAAACCACTAAGTGGTAGGTTAAAAACTAAATTTTGCATAAAACTTAATTTTACCGCTTCTGTGAATGGAATTTCAAAAATCCGACAGACACGGTTGATATCAGTAAGTAAAATGTGGTTCAATGAGATAAAAATAATTTTTTTTGGTGAATAGTAACTTTTTACTTTTTTTTACCGCGGTTAATAGTAAATAGGGTAACTAAGGGTAAATATGATATTACTATTACCCTAACACATGTCCTAATTATATTGGATAAG
Source organism: Viscum album (assembly GCA_963277665.1). Classification (NCBI taxonomy): domain Eukaryota; kingdom Viridiplantae; phylum Streptophyta; class Magnoliopsida; order Santalales; family Viscaceae; genus Viscum; species Viscum album. The sequence continues at coordinate 845,438,424 of OY728159.1, forward strand.
TGTAATTCGACCAAAAACAACCTTATGAATAAAATATGACCATTTAGGCCCACTTGAGTTAGATTAGGACATTTATTATTAATTTATTTAAAGAAGGGTTAAAATAGTTAAAATCAAAGTTTAATAAGTAAATCATTTTTAATATGGGGCTATACATAAGATAAATTCGACAATAAATATTCATTAGAAAGCTAAAAAGATTTCCTACATAATGGTATTTTATTTATAATTTTTGGACATTAAATAATTTAATTTAATTATGACACAACGATGATGTAGTAATTATCTTATTTATGCAATATTGACATAATTGATGTTATAAACACCAAAATAAATGTAATTTGAGACTTTTTATGAATTAAACTAATTTTATAGGTTACTATGATATATTAGTGTTGATTTAATCAACTTGGTTCGAACATATAATTCTATTATGACTTTAAAAAAAATCATATATCAGATAGTGTCAAAATTGACACAAAATAGTTTTTAAATCAAATATTATATTATTAATTGTTCTTTTATTCCTAAAAATCTAAGGTTCGGCCAAATGACTTAGATAAGGATATATGTATTAATAATAAACAATTTGGGGTTCTTTTGGCATGTTATAGTAAGTGTATTAAACATATAGTGAAAGAAAACAAAAAGACATGGTAAAAGTTAAATTATTTAACTTAGAGTTAAATCTAATTGATAAGGTTAAACTAATACCCTAAACTTGTCTAAATCCTATTGGTTGATAGGATTTCGACCCATACCCACTTTATCTTCGAAATAAAACCCTTTGTAACCATTATAAACCGATTTTGACTTTAATATAAAATAATATTTTGAGATATTCCTAAGGTGCCCCTCTCCTCCCTTATAAAAGGGAACCTCCTCCCCCTCCTCCTCACACCAATTTGATCACTCAAGCTCGGACAACCCCTGAAATTTTCTCCTCTCCACTTCCCTAGAATAATCCTAGAGGTCCTGGTCTTCTTCAAAGACCAATCTTAGTTCCCTAAGTGGAGGATTCAAAGAGGCGTTCCAAAGAAGAGGTAATATCCATTACCGATCTTTTCAATTTATTTCTTCTTCAACTTCTTCTTCTTTAGTTGTTTCATGATAAAGTAATAACATCAGTATTAATTACATACTGATATGTTATTATAAATATGAAACAACCCTAATTCACCTTCTATCCATCCTACGGAAAAATGAAATCACCGCGCGTGCGTACGTACGGAATACCGTCTCCACGCCGTGGTGTAATCTATTTTCCACCATCACCTTACAAGGATGGGTATAATGGTGTAATGAGTAACTATTTATGATTATTATAAAGTAATATTGATACTGAAATAGTATACATACACTTCAACACAATTCCACGACAATGGAAACGAAAACAGCGTTCATGCGTACGTACGGACTACCGTCTCCATGAACGGTGTATTTCTTTCCATTTACTGATTTATTATATATGTATATTCTGAATATATATATATATATATATAAATCATGTTTTATATTCTATAATTAATTAATCATTATCTAAGTAATCATATGAATAATTACAAGTTAAAAACACGAACGACAAATGAGACGATTTTACCCAAAACGCTACTTTAACATGAATATAAAGTCACAAGTGGACCATATATGATATAATAACAATGAATATGATTCTGGAATAAGTCAATAACATGATTTAAATCATTATACAGGAGGTTCGGACACTTACAAAGCAAGTCGGACCTAAGGTAAGGGAAATATCACAATCTCATTTTTATCCGAGATTGTTTATACTTTGGTATTTACTGGGGTATATTTTATCATCCACATCCATGTTTCCTAAATATGTAATATTTATATCTTTCTAAAATAGTTTATATCCAATTTTACCCTTCAGTGAGTTTTTAGTAAAAGATATGAAAGGAATCTTTTGTCGTTTTTCGTACGAGGTACTTTTTGACTTTTCCGACAAAAGTACGAAGAATGTTTTTCATAACTTATACGGCATGAATGGATTTTTAATACATTATTTCCAAGAAGCTTCCTTTACAAGTTTTCAAGTTTATTTTTAATCAACTTCTTTTAGTTTATAATTGTACGACATGTTAAGAAAGGAAAAGTGTTTTTGAAGCAGAAATGATATTTTCCTCAAGAATGGAGTTCAAGTGTTTTATCAAAATTATTTTCCATCTAAGATAATAAAGGGTTCTGTTTCAATCCCTATTATTACATGGATTTGATTATGTTGTGATGGAAATATTTTTATGAATTCCTTTATCTTATATGAAATGTTTTATGATGTCATGTTGTTTAAGAATCCCATTTTTATTACATGGGTTATGCTATGATGTATGGTTTATGATTTTGTGGAACACATAAGAATGGTATCATTATGAGATGGGTGGGACCTATATCTCCCTACAATGCATTGGGTAAAGATTTTATATCTCATGAGATAGACATGGCTGAAATGGTAGGTTATACCGGTTCAGTGAAACAGGACTGAAACGAGGGTTACTCGATTCAGAAAGGGACTTTGTCCACTAAGATAGTCTTGGAAATGAGTCTTGACTAACAAGAAATGATTCTCTATGATTATGTGTGTATGCCACAAAGTTTCATGTTTTAAGTTATGATTATTGGGATTTCATTTCACTACTATTATTTATCCCATGTTATGAAATTATGCTCTCTTTTGCAGGTTAAGATTTCCAAAAGTTATGTTCTTATGAATATGATGTGATTGATTTTTCTTTTGTTTACCCTTAATAAGAATTTGAGCTCACCCTTTTATGTTTTCTTTTCCCCAGGATATAAAGAAAGGTTTTAGGTAAAAAAAAAGGGAAGATCTTTATGGGAGATATTGAAGATCTTTCACCACGATTAGAAGATTACGTTCCGAGTTTCCAAAGACACTAAACTATTACGATCCTTATGTGTGTGTTTTTGTTATGTACTAAGTATTCCGCAAATGTAATGTAATGTAAATGTACGCCAAGATTCGGGTCTCTACAGTTGGTATCAGAGGAAAGGTTTAGTCAACCTTTGGAAACTAGGACGCGAAAACATTAGTGAGATCCCTAGAGATATTTATAAGGTATGTCTAGGGATGTACCTAAGGTTAAGTATACGTATAGGTTATAGTACTAGAACTATGCTAACGATCATAGAATTAAACCTAATATGTTAGATATTGAAGGTACTCCCCCTTTATTATGTTGTTTTCCCTAGCATTATTTTTTCCTCTCACACTATTCTTTTTGGGTTTTAGACGATGGATAGAACCCGAAGGAACCGTGTTGATAAACACAATGGACAATGCAATGATTGTCCTCCTGAACAAACAAATGTTATGGGAGATGGAGTGCAAAATCTTATTGCTATACTTACACAAGCTATGAATCATTCTGGACTTCCAAATGAGCAGAGAAGGGAATAATATTCTATTGAGTCCTTCATGAGGCAACGTCCACCTTCTTTCAGTGGGTCTTCCGATCCACTTGTTGCTGAACAATGGATCAGTACCACTGAAAAGATATTTTCAGTTCTTCAATGTTCTGAGCATGATAAAGTCATCTTAGCAGTATATCGTTTGGAAGGTGAAGCTGATCAATGGTGGAATCTTATCAAGAATACGAGGCCAAGAGATGAAATTGAGTCCATGGAATGGGATGAGTTCAAGAACTTGTTTTTCAGTAAGTACTTCCCTCGTATTCTTAGAAAAAAGATGGAGAAGGAGTTTCTTGAACTAAAGAAAAAGGATGATGAATCTGTTGGTATATACGAAGAGAATTTTACAAGACTTGTAAGGTATGCATCTGGCATTATCATCCAACCTGAAAGTAAAGTTGATCGATTTTTCAGTGGCTTAAAACAAAGTCTTCGAAGGGAATTAGCTATAAGAGACTTCAGTAGCTATGAAGAAATTGTGCGTTGTGCTATCAAGGTAGAAATGGAAGTTGGTGTTACATATCCATCTCATGGTTTTGACAAGAAACGAAAGATGGAGTTCAAGGAGAAATCTCAGAATAATGGTGAAAAGAAGATGAATGTTTCCTTATGCACAAAGTGTGGAAAGAAGCATGGTGGAGATTGTCTTAAAGGGAATAGAAAATGTTTTAAGTGTGGAAAAGAAGGTCATCGAGCAGCTGAGTGTCGAAGTAATGGAAAAAGGGTTTCTAATGATGTGAATAAAGCAAACACTGCAGAGAACGTACCACCAACACTTCAATGCTTCAAGTGCAAGGAAATGGGGCATTATGCTAATGAATGCCCTAATCCAAGGGTTAGTGATGATCGACATGAGCAACCACTTAAGGAAAAGGAAAAAGGGAAGTCACATGCGATCACTATTGGCGATGTTGAATATGACAACGATGTGGTGGAATGATTAAGTGTTTATGTAATGGGATTCCAAAATAATGTTGTATCATAAAGTATTGGAATATTTATGTATTGGTCTAATGTGGTATTAAAAGTGATTGAGATATTTTTGGAAATGAGATGATATGCGCATAATGAAGGGAAAACGAGAAAACAAAATGTTTAACAGTATTCATGAGCTCGTGATTGATATAAGGACTAAGTGATATCATGGTTTGAGTATATAGAATTTTGAGGATTTTGGTATGTGGAAAGTGTTGACTTTTAACTGCATTTATGTTTTCACTAAGGTTCAATGGGTATTCAAGAGAGTACATGATTAAGGCCTTTGAAAGTTTGGAATGTGACCAACAAGACATATTTTATGATATATGGGGATTAATGATGGTATTAAATCTCTGGTAATTGTTTTCACTATATTATGAGAGTGGACTGCAGTATTATGGATAAGCCTAAATATTGGAATGGATTATGTTGGACATAAGTTAGTATTGTTTAAGGATAGAAGTTTTCTCGATATTATTGATGGGATGTTATAGTAATATAGTTTTAGAAAAAGGACAACCTGCAGGACGGGCGACAGCCCATTGCGTCGGACAAGGCTGTGGAAATCGAACCCACAACCGAAGTGCGACTGGCCTTTATCGCCTACCACTGGCCTACAGGAAGTCCCTGTTTAGTAGAAACTAGTTTTATTATATTAGGCTGTATGACATATGATGTATAAGTCCATTTTAGGAACCATATATTATTAATCTCACTATAGATCGACTTAGGTATATAATTTTTTGCTAACCTTTTGAGACAGATGGAATGACCTGTCATTCTATCATATGATCTGCTAACACTTCACGAATAACAAATTCAACTTCATTTATTTAAGAGATGAAGTGGAAATTGTCCAAAGAATGAAAAACGGTGAGACTATACCAAAATCACGAAAGTATTTATTCTAATTCAAATTCTTCAACTTTAGGGAAACGATCTTGAAAACCAAAAATGTTGTCCTAGTGCTCTTATATCTGATTAATCATATGGTACCTTAGATCGTCACAAATTTATGGATTTGTGATTGTTGGATTTTCCATATCCATGTTCTCTACCACTCTCCATCAGAACATGATGGTTAGATTTCTCTTCCATATCCATATTTTCACCTATGTGGAAACCCAGTGATTAGTTTATTTGGGTAACCGTTACGTTTCATACTTTTGTTTTTAAAGATTGGTTTTGATATTCCTTTTTACGATGTGGGTTTCTATTAAAGAAACTTTCGAATAGTAAACCATTTATAACCCCGACGAATTTCGAGGGCGAAATTCATTTTAAGGGGGGTAGAATGTAACAGCCCGAGATTTTATGAAAAATATTCTTTTTAATTTTATTAATGTCTTGTGTTGTATGCTACACCAAAAGGAGCTTGCACAACACACATCCTTGACTTGCCTTGCATTACACGCAATCGCGACCTTCCTCGATAGCGTGTGTAGTACGCAATACCGAGTTTCACTAAACAATGATATGCTATTAAAATATTATTATAACCAGCCGTTATGAATAATAATAACCACCTTTTAAAATTTTAGAAATTTTAGATCTCAAAATGGACTTCATTTTTGGATTCGGAGTATCGAATTTAGCCTAAGGTGAAATTTTGGTACTTTTCGGATAACTTTCATATTCTGATGAATAGTGAAAATTACTAAATTATTATTAAAAAAAACTTTTTTAATCAAAATAATTAATAGTGATAAATTATTAATTTGAGTGGTTTTAAATTATATTTAGAATATATTTTTACAATTTAATACAATGTTGGTCATTGGATGTAATTTCACATTTAAACCAGTTATAAACAAGTGTCAATCTTTTGATAGTTATTATCTCTTAAAAACACGCTATTTGTTGTGACAGCAGAAATTAATTATAAAATTAATTAATGCAACTTATATGTTGGGAATTTTTTAAAATAGAAATCGTTTTTGAATTCAGAATATCAATTATAGCTTAGGGTGAAATTTTGGCATTTTTCTGCAAAACTTCAATTTTTGATGAATAGTGAAACCACTAAGTGGTAGGTTAAAAACTAAATTTTGCATAAAACTTAATTTTACCGCTTCTGTGAATGAAATTTCAAAAATCCGACAGACACGGTTGATATCAGTAAGTAAAATGTGGTTCAATGAGATAAAACTAATTTTTTGGTGAATAGTAACTTTTTACTTTTTTTTACCGCGGTTAATAGTAAATAGGGTAACTAAGGGTAAATATGATATTACTATTACCCTAACACATGTCCTAATTCTATTGGATAAGTGTAATTCGACCAAAAACAACCTTATGAATAAAATATGACCATTTAGGCCCACTTGAGTTAGATTAGGACATTTATTATTAATTTATTTAAAGAAGGGTTAAAATAGTTAAAATCAATGTTTAATAAGTAAATCATTTTTAATATGGGGCTATACATAAGATAAATTGGACAATAAATATTCATTAGAAAGATAAAAAGATTTCCTACATAATGGTATTTTATTTATAATTTTTGGACATTAAATAATTTAATTTAATTATGACACAACGATGATGCAGTAATTATCTTATTTATGCAATATTGACATAATTGATGTTATAAACACCAAAATAAATGTAATTTGAGACTTTTTATGAATTACACTAATTTTCTAGGTTACTATGATATATTATTGTTGATTTAATCAACTTGGTTTGAACATATAATTCTATTATGACTTTCAAAAAAATCATATATCAGATAGTGTCAAAATTGACACAAAATAGTTTTTAAATGAAATATTATATTCTTAATTGTTATTTTATTCCTAAAAATCTAAGGTTCGGCCAAATGACTTAGATAAGGATATATGTATTAATAATAAACAATTTTGGGTTCGTTTGGCATGTTATAGTAAGTGTATTAACCATATAGTGAAAGAAAACAAAAAGACATGGTAAAAGTTAAATTATTTAACTTAGAGTTAAATCTAATTGATAAGGTTAAACTAATACCCCAAACTTGTCTAAATCCTATTGGTTGATAGGATTTTGACCCATCCCCACTTTAGCTTCGAAATAAAACCCTTTGGAACCATTATAAACTGATTTTGACTTTAATATAAAATAATATTTTGAGATATTCCTAAGATGCCCCTCTCCTCCCTTATAAAAGGGCACCTCCTCCCCCTCCTCCTCACACCAATTTGATCACTCAAGCTCGGCCAACCCCTGAAATTTTCTCCTCTCCACTTCCCTAGAATAATCCTAGAGGTCCTGGTCTTCTTCAAAGACCAATCTTAGTTCCCTAAGTGGAGGATTCAAAGAGGCATTCCAAAAAAGAGGTAATATCCATTACCGATCTTTTCAATTTCTTTCTTCTTCAACTTCTTCTTCTTTAGTTGTTTCATGATAAAGTAATAACATCAGTATTACTTACATACTTATATGTTGTTATAAATATGAAACAACCCTAATTCACCTTCTATCCATCCTACGGAAAAATGAAATCACCGCGCGTGCGTACGTACGGAATACCGTCTCCACGCCGTGGTGTAATCTATTTTCCACCATCACCTTACAAGGATGGGTATAGTGGTTTAATGAGTAACTATTTATGATTATTATAAAGTAATATTGATACTGAAATAGTATACATACACTTCAACACAATTCCACAACCATGGAAATGAAAACAGCGTTCATGCGTACGTACGGATTACCGTCTTCATGAACGGTGTATTTCTTTCCATTTACTGATTTATTATATATGTATATTCTGAATATATATATATATATATATAAAAATCATGTTTTATATTCTGGAATTAAGTAATCATGATCTAAGTAATCATATGAATAATTACAAGTTAAAAACACGAACGACAAATGAGATGATTTTACCCAAAACGCTACTTTAACATGAATATAAAGTCAGAAGTGGACCATATATGATATAATAACAATGAATATGATTCTGGAATAAGTCAATAACATGATTTAAATCATTATACAGGAGGTTCGGACACTTACAAAGCAAGTCAGACCTAAGGTAAGGGAAATATCACAATCTCATTTTTATCCGAGATTGTTTATACTTTGGTATTTACTGGGGTGTATTTTATCATCCACATCCATGTTTACTCAATATGTAATATTTATATCTTTCTACAATAGTTTATATACAATTTTACCCTTAGGTGAGTATTTAGTAAAAGATATGAAAGGAATCTTTTGTCGTTTTTCGTACGAGGTACTTTTTGACTTTTCCGAAAAAAGTACGAAGAATGTTTTTTTTAACTTATACGGCATGAATGGATTTTTAATACATTATTTTCAAGAAGCTTCCTTTACAAGTTTTCAAGTTTATTTTTAATCAACTTCTTTTAGTTTATAATTGTACGACATGTTAAGAAAGGAAAAGTGTTTTTGAAGTAGAAAGGATATTTTCCTCAAGAATGGAGTTCAAGTGTTTTATCAAAATTATTTTCCATATAAGATAATAAAGGGTTCTATTTCTATCCCTATTATTACATGGATTTGATTATGTTGTGATGGAAATATTTTTATGAATTACTTTATCTTATATGAAATGTTTTATGATGTCATGTTGTTTAAGAATCCCATTTTTATTACATGGGTTATGCTATGATGTATGGTTTATGATTTTGTGGCACACATAAGAATGGTATCATTATGAGATGGGTGGGACCTATATCTTCCTCCAATGAATTGGGTAAAGATTTTATATCTCATGAGATAGACATGGCTGAAATGGTATGTTATACCGGTTCAGTGAAACAGGACTGAAACGAGGGTTACTCGATTCAGAAAGGGAATTTGTCCACTAAGATAGTCTTGGAAATGAGTCTTGACTAACAAGAAATGATTCTATATGATTATGTGTGTATGACACAAAGTTTCATGTTTTAAGTTATGATTATTGGGATTTCATTTCACTACTATGATTTATCCCATGTTATGAAATTATGTTCTCTTTTGCAGGTTAAGATTTCCAAAAGTTATGTTCTTATGAATATGATGTGATTGATTTTTCTTTTGTTTACCCTTACTGAGCATTTGAGATCACCCTTTTATGTTTTCTTTTCCCCAGGATATAAAGAAAGGTTTTAGGTAAAAAAAAGGGAAGATCTTTATGGGAGATATTGAAGATCTTTCACCACGATTAGAAGATTACGTTCCGAGTTTCCAAAGACACTAAACTATTACGATCCTTGTGTGTGTATTTTTGTTATGTACTAAGTATTCCGCAAATATAATGTAATGTAAATGTACGCCAAGATTCGGGTATCTACACCTTTAGTCCCCCCTAGATGATGATAAACTTCGAAGTGCCTTACAATATGGATATGTTAGTGTCACCTATGTGGAATCAAACACATGCATTCTCACACAGAGCTTGCAAATCAATGGTATCCCATAGACACACTCTTTGAGAATGAACCAAGTATTCGAGAATATATGAACATGAATTAAATCTATAAGAGAGTCCTATAACAAGAAACAATCCTCCACTGGAAGCGTGCTGTGATCCTGACCTCCCATCCTATCGACCAATGGAGTCCTCAAGTTTCATTGGCCAAATCATTAGCCAAAGAGTGCTTGCCTTTGGAAAGAAGGTCCACGGATCATGGATACCAGGGCCATTGTGCATTCTTGGATCCATGAATAAACCCATAGGAGACCATCTGAGGAAGTTATATCTGAGATTTACTGATTTCATGAGTTATTAACCCCCCAAGAAATCACCCGCTCGGACCAACAGTTCCCCACAGGGTTAATTCAACCTTCTTTAAAGGAAAATGACATTGAACGGGTCGAAAAAAAAGGAATGGTAAATTCGGTGAGAGCCCATATCTATGGAAAAGGGACAGGTGATGATCATAATCATACCATCTCCACACCGCCCGTAAACGCGCCACCTCCGAGGTGGAACAAAAATAGTGAAACTGACGTGAATCCTAAACCAAGGTGGCGGTTCACCCAAATGATAAAAGATAGAATGATTTTGCACGTCAAACCATTTTGTTCACCCAGGTGAACACAAAACGTGCCACCTCATAGGTGGAACAAAAATGGTAAACCCGATGTGAATCCTTAACCAAGGTGGTGATCTCACCCCACTCAGGACCCTTCTCCCCACAGTAAAAGAAAAAGGGAATGGGCCAAGATGAATCACCAAATATTCATTTGTTTAAAGGGATGTTACTTTGATGATGTTTAGTGGTCTGCATGTCATACGTATGTTGCAGGTTCATGCAAAGAAACCTTTGATCCAAATTACATCCCCATGATCAATGAAGATGCATGCATCAGCGATCCCACGGGAGGTTGGGCCCTCAATGAAGAGCAGGACCCCTTCACCTACCCAGCGTCTTCAACGCTGGGTGTCCAATATGCTGATCAAAGAGTACCACCAAACTGGTACTCTCCTGATGTGGGAGGCTGCAAGACAAGCCTTCCAGTCTGCAAAGGTCCTCCAACTGCCTCTTTATCCATTGTCGGTACCTCAGCACATGGCGGCCCTAGTGGTCATCTAACACAGTTTCAGGAGCCTGACCAAAGAACGTGATAACGACTACCTCCATTAACGTAAGTAGGAAGTTGAAGTCAATACTAATGACTTCATCCTCGATGTACAGGGGCCCTACCCATGGGCCCCCACCAGAGAGCATCGTCGCCGACACCGGATGGCCAGACCTCCTCCCACCAAGGAGGATCTTATGCCAAGGGCACCTGCCAAAGTCTAGGCGACTCAGGCCCCTCAAGATTCTTTCCAAGGGCAGAAAAAAATATAACCAGGGATATGCTATCACCCTAGTTTCTGAGCATCATCTTTGTCGTACTGATGCGATAGAGTTCAATGGGTAGACACACAACTCTACCCTCTCTACTCAAGCCCACCATGAAAAGAGGGTGGCATAATACAAGCACATGCATGTCTTTGCTAGTTCTCAATAGTCCGGTCGTGCAGACAGAGCGACAAGCTATAGGCAGATGAAAATATCAGCTGATGCACAACAATCCCTCTATCCAAATAGGGAAACACTCATCTATACATAGGCACAAACACATACTGATGCACTTCAATCCTGCCATCTAAATAGTCCAACAATAGGCTATACGCAGGCACAAATACCTATTGATGCATATAAAGCCTACCATCCAAGTAGGGCAGAAACCAAATATGGGTAGTTCCAAATTACTGCGGATGCATACAAATCCCATGAGATAAATACAGTAGAAAGTGATCAGATGAAAATCCCCACCCGTGAATATGAAGACCACCAGTCAACTATGGTGGAAACCAGATAAGACAACTGGTGAAGGACTCCTTCCTCTGTCCTGGCACAGGAGAACTGCCAGTCTCTATTGGATACTCATGGAGGACCGAATCAGGAACAAACTCATGCTTCGACATCAGAATGGGACTTCATACCCATTCCAGTCAAATATGTATCCCAACAAATCCTGGCCATGATAGAAGATTAGACATCGATTCCAGACCATATCCTCTAAACATGCCAATATATCATTGCATCGGTAGAAAAGGAGATAAATCGGGCCAACGACTGGGTTTCCTCGAATGGAATGACTCACTCGCAGAATGAGTTAGTCACTCCGGAGCAGTTATGCATCCCTGATCCAGTCCAGGAGGGTCAACAACAATATCCCATGATAGAAGGACAAACGGATCAGGAACAAATACGCGTTCCAACTGGGGGATGTCATTCCAACGTGGTGACCACTCTAGGGTAGTCATATATCCCTGCCAAAACTCAAGATGCTTGTCAGCATATCCCAAAGACATCACATGACCCAACAAGACACGAACCCATATATGAATGCCATTACCAACAGTAGATGGCCCCGGTTACCCGCAAGAGTGTGTCCAAAAATGGAAAGTGCCAAAAGGAAACCAGAAAATGAAGAGCACCTACATGATCCAGATCTTCTAAAATCTAGGGTTCTTGATGCCCTCAAACATATATCAACAATGGATCAAGATCCTGTCATTCCATTACCAAATTATGGAAGTGGAAGTAGTAGTTTCAAAGATCCTCCCGCAATGTCGCTACCAGCATCTTTGAAGGTCCTCCACATAGTACCCATGGGGGATTAATATATGGGTCAAGAATGATTGATCATGAGTTCCTATATCCTAATGTGTGTCAGGGTATCCCTCCCCTCGACCTGAATATCAGATATCAAGAAGGTCCTCCCCTTGATGTCATCTACCCTGATGGTATTCCCCAAGGTATACGCTGCAGATATGCTTCTCCATATATTCATACATCAAGTTATGATGGTAGTCCTATCCATGATGATGGTCATTGAGAAGTCCCTCCCTAAAATGACAGTTTTTGTGAAGGTCCTCCCCATAGTAACACCAAGAAATGATAATGTACTTCCCTCATTGCAGTACATCCCGAAGGTCCTCACCAAGATGTACATTGTAGAAATTCTCCCTACATCCAGATATCAAGTCATGATGGTAGTCCTCACCATAATGACAGTTGTTGTGAAGGTCCTACCCACATTGATGTCAAGAAACAAGAATGTCTTCCCCTCTATATAGCCCATCCTGAAGGTCCTCCCCATGGTACACGCCGTCAGGAAAATCCCTACAGTCAGGCATCAAGTTGTCATAGTAGTCCTCGCCATCACAACACCACCTCTGAAGGTCCTCCTTGTAACCAAATTACATGTTGGTAGGAAGTTCCTCCCCTTTCTAGAACAAATATGAGAAATACCTCCTATGAGGAGGCACTTGGAAAAGAGTCAGAAACATTGGGAACTCCGTCTATAATTAGTGATATTCTTTCTCAACCAGAGGATGTCCCAGGGCCACACTCATCTTTTGAGCCACCCCCATGGCCTCCGCAAATTGACAAGGCCCCCACCAGCCTAGTCGCTTGGAAAGAAATCATCAAGAAGAAATCGAGCTAGGCATACCAATTAGAGGGGCCTCTAAAAGAAAAACATCATGATATGTTTCTTGTGAGAAGACAACTAGCTAGGGATATTATACCAGTGATGTATTAGCCTACAGCCACTTCTCACTTCGACATACCAGGATAATTGTACAGGGAATTCACACATGGCATTCACATAAATATATGGACAACTCTTTGAAATCTGAAAGAAAATTCCTACCCTACAAAGGATATGTATACCGTGTCAGCACAATAGGGGAGTTTCATCGTCTGATAGACTTGGAAGACTTCTTGTCCGCAAGGAATCCAAAATAAGAAATGTGAAAGAAGAACCTTGAACTACCTTGCATCCATGCACTGCAAAAATTGCATCGCCTAACTGGAAAATACCCAGCTGGAGTTCACATTCGAGGGTGGGGAGAACTTGGAGATTTACACTTCACCCCATGACCCGTCCAGCAGGCCCCAATGGAAATGACATCTTGAAATTTCATCATCTAGAGGAAACAATCAAATGAAACCCCTGCTCAGGAAAGATGGGATACTCAATGGAAACTAGCCCGGAGTAAGTCTTAAAAGCACCAGGGCCAAAAAGATCAAGCCATCGAAAAGCTTCTGAGTCAGAAAACCAGGAACATCAAGCAGGCTTCTCGCCTAAGGGAAGACAACCGGAAAGCATTGATCATGTCTTCAAAAGACCATATACCCCATGTAGGCCCAATTCCACACTCGGCTTATACCCATGCGAGAGTACGTGAAATTGAAATGGTGTAAATAGCGGCATCTACCGCCGCGATATGGGAACAACTCCATCCCAGAGGGATGGGGGAATTTTTAAATAAAAATACCCCCATAAAACCAAAAAATCTAGGTCATAGCGCAATAACAGGAGAACAAGAAAAACCCCATCCCATATGGTTGGGGGTATTTTTACCACTAATCTTTGCATGAAGGACATCTATCTTCCACGATCTAGAAATAATGGTGGACAGAGGAGTTAACCATTCAACCCCTTCTCGTGGCTCACACCCTCTGAGACAAAGGTGTGTTACGAGGTCAGACCAGGGCTCCCTTTGGGTCCATCTTTTTCAAGAAGCCCAAATAATATCACATAATGGAAGGAGAAAGTCCAATAAAGGGCACAAAAATCCTTCCTAATTTTAGTACTGGGTAAACCACCCTCAATGTGGTATTCCACAGTAAACTTGGTGGGCATCAACCCCATGGATATCATAGGAAATAACGTAGGGGGAGAAGATGCAAAGGAAGATGGTCCCCTCCCAAAGACACCCCACACTGATCCTGATAGTGTACATACTCGGAACTAGAGAGTGGCCCTAAATCTGGGTCCCCCCTTAGTCAATATGATATTACCTCCCCCACGAAACTCCAACCAATAAAAAAATAAATCCAATGTCGTCTATGACCTGCCTCCTCCTCCACATGAGAGTTCCTCCCTCACCCTTGAGGAAAGGTTCTCCAAGAAGGAGGAAGAAATGAAAGAGCTCATACAAATTAATGTCAAGCTACATAGAGGGAGTTATCTCTATGGATGTGTTCCCTCTGTGGAATGTCATCAGGTGCTCCCAGAAGAGGTTCCCATACCACATGCACTCATTCCAGTGAATGAAGCCATGTTTAGAGAGCCGTTCAACCTGGCCCTATAAGGATATCAAGACTTCCCCCCATTGGGTAGGTAGCCGTAATATACCTACCTAAACCCACAAATAATGCCCTGGGCTGGGTATCCACCCCAAATTCCAGTTGCGTCAGCATGCCCAAACTTTAACCCTTTCACACCAACTCAAGCACAAGCCTGACATGATATGCATCAAGGGCTCTTAAACACCGTCGAGAAGCTAACAGCCCAACTAGAAGCCATGGAGGGGTTGCGCGCACCAATACAACCAGAGCGCAAACCCTACCCTGAGTGGGTGAGTAATGTTCTGCCACCACAAAAGATAGGGAACCCCGTATTCCTAGTATTTAATGGATCAGAGAACCCAGAAAATAATTTGATGCACTATACCTCTTACTGTGACCCCATGATGGGAACTCCAAAGCATCAAGAAGCCATAAAACTCAAGTGTTTCATACAAACCCTGCAAGGCTCGGCTTTCGTATGGTATACTAGCCTGCCAGGTAATTCAATTACAGGCTAGGAGGACCCCTGGAGATAGTTTATCTTTTAGTTTAGTTCAACGCTGCCCAAGATGACAGTCAGTGATCTCAGAAACTGTAAGCAACGAGAGAATGAGAGAGTCTTAGAATTCATTTCTAGATAGAAAGGCCTAACATATTCCTTGGACCAACCACTCCACTAGGATGATATGCTGTCCATGTGCATCGAAAACCTTCAGGATGAATTGTGAACGATGGTCATCCTAGTGAAGTACACCAGTGGGTTTAGAGACTTCTCTGCCATTGGCCAAATGATATAAGACTCCTTGAAAAGGACTAACCTTAAGTCCCGAGTGTCCCCATTGTCCCCTCAGAAAATAAAGGGAAAAACTAAAGTGGTTTATGTCATGCTTAAGACACCACCAAAACTAGCCCTAGTTATGAGGCCCCCACTAAATCGTGTAGGACCCCCTTGGACACCAATAGCCACCCCCACCTTGGAAAGAAAAGTGAAGGGGTGCTAAAAGAAATTTGTTCTTGACTCTGTTATGACTCAACTAAAACAATGTGCAGAAATGGAAGGCTCTCAGCAAATCAAGAACCTCTTCTAGGTTGCGATTGCTGAACTCCATCATGTAATCTGGTATGATCAGAATTCTATTTTTCATAAAAATTAATTTCTCAATCAAACTCATGTCGGATGTGGATCCTCATAGCCATATGGGAATCCTCTTTGATGAAAAATGGACATTTCCACAACACTGTGCATGACTTTGAAATCATGTGGCCTCTTCGGATTAATGGAAATAATTTTCAACCTCTTCGTACTCTGGAAGTGTTCTATAAATATCCTCTCCCTAGATGGATTAATGTTAATATTGACAGTGCCTACAAAGGAAATCCGGGATTTATAGGTTGTGGTGATATCTTCAGGAATCACCTCGATCAGATCCTTGGATGATTCGTGGGTAGCTTCAGCATTTAAACCTCTCTTAAAGGTGAGACGATGAGTTTAATTCATGATATTTCGTTCACCAAATTATTTGGTTGGGACAATCTCTGGATTGAAAGTGATTCAACAACCATCGTGCAAGCAATTTGGAATGGCATAATACATCTTCCATGGTCGATTACTACCCGTTGGACAGACTGCATCTGTTCACTTATCGATATAAACTATATCATCACACATGTTTATCGAGAAGCAAACATGGTGGAATATGTCCTAGAAAACATGGGTTTAAATCAAGTCATTACCTGGTTTGAAGACCTCCCTGCTGTTTTACTTTCTTTTCATGAAAGAGATTGTAACATGATCCCATATTTCAGACTTCTGTAAACTATTTTTATAATAATTTTTTCCTTGGTCGTTTTGGACTAAGGAATCATCTTTTTTAAAAAAAAATATTTTGTTTGTTCTGATATTACTTGGTTCTCAGCTATTTTATAGCCGCAATGAATTGCAATTTTCTCCACATTCCAGATCCAAGGAGAGCTGATGAAGTGGGTCTCGACGACTATCTGAATTATTTTCAGTATCACTAGATACCAGGATACACTATCCAGGAATGATTTGTTGTCAAGGATATCCTTCAAAATATGGTGGATTCTAGCTAAGTCAAGTTGGGCCCGCCGCCTGTGCTGGTGGTGTATGTTTCCACCTCTGACTCAATAGAAGAAGAAGGAGAATGGAAAACAATCACAAGCAATAATGAGAAAAATTTTGACAACTGGATGACTCGAAATACCGTCAACCGAGTCTAAAGAATCCTCTAGGCATAGTTGAAACAACCTACTATGCCACCAAAAGCTCCTAATACAGTACAACCATCCTCCTCGGCCCCATGGTCCCCTAAAAGCCAGAAAGGCAGAAAGCAAGACAATAAGATGAGCTGGTACCAAAGATGAAGTCAGTGTTGACACTTTCAGACTTCATGCCAATAGACTTGGTTCAATGGGCACTGCCCCACCAAACGGTACAACAGGAACCACCCTACCTAACAGTACCATCATAAAGAGGCAGTCAGACTAGAAGAGTAGTGGATCAAGAACTAATCTTCAGATCCATTAATGTCATTCACTTGATGGAACCCTTCTCTGATGAATACTATGGCCATGAACCCAAATTCTCCACACCCAACTAGAGATATAGAGGAAGAGGCCACAAAGGCTGGAGGTTTCCCAGAAGGCATGATCATTCAAGGAGTCAAATTCCCAGTCATGCCACAAGTCAAACCATTAACATCGCAGAAACCGGTAGAAGGAACCTTCGGCAGACGCAACAAGAACCAAAATGCCCCTTCTCCCCCGTCAGAGGAAACCCAATCCCAGTTTTCATGGAGTATCCATCAGGGTAAGAACAAGTGTCGAAACATCCAAGGAATACATGCAAACCAGTCCGGCCAAACGTGGAAAGGACTGTAGAACCACCAACTCCTGCTACAGAGGCTGGCCCATCTACTTCCAAAGCTCAATCCCCTAAAGTTTCGGTGAAATAAAAACCCCGAGCCAGGAGGCTCCGACCTTTATAGCTGAAGTATGAAATTTTATGGTAGCTAGATTCAGTACCAGAGAAGTTGTCAATCCTGGACACGTTGAGTTTGCCCACAGATCTTATGGACGCACTCATCAAAGCCTTGCTAATTCCCTAGGATTTCTAGGATGAAGTAGCAGCGACTGAAGTCTACCAAATGGATACCAATCCAAAATAATGTCATTTCGTCATCTTCGTCACAGACAGGGATGAAGATTCTATCACGCAAGGGCACATAAAACCCTTGTATGTGTCTGGTAAGATAAATGGAATTGATGTTCGTAGGATTTTCATCAACAACGGCTCTAGAGTTAACCTAGTCCTGTTGAGAACGCCTTGTCGACTGGGATATGAAAAAGAAATCTTGACACCCTATACTAAAACTCTACTGGGATACGACAAAATTGAGTAGAAACTGTTGGGAAGAATCAATATTAAAACTTGGCTTAGATATCTCATGTCACATTCCAAGTTCCTGGTGGTGCGGCAAAGCACGACCTTCAATGTTCTATTAGGGAGGCCTTGGATGCATCAGCATGCTGCAATTCCATCCTCATACCATCAGTGTATTAAATATTGCACTAATGGAAAAAATGGGATGTTTCACACCGACAAATCCCCATTTTAGTTTTGTGAGTCGTATTACATCGACGCGGGGTTCTATGAGTCGGAAGAAAAATACCTTTTGGCCGACGACTTTGATTGGATCAATGCCCCTAATGGATTGGATATGGCTTCCACTAACCCCTTCCAATAGCTTGGGGAGGAGTATGTACTACCCATCAACAAAGTTAAATGCATAATTACAAGACTGGATACAGACTTTGTTGTATTCATGGTCTTTTCTATGACAACCAAGTATAAAGACATAAAAGAACGGGTTGACTCCCATGTTGTCAGGAAAATCCCTGTTAAAGATGCTCCCAGCCCATCCTTAGGTCATAAAACTTCCCCTGCCTCACACACTAAGAAAAACGATGATTTATTTCCCAATATTGGAGAAGTTATCTCAAAAATAATTTCTCAATCTGAAGGGAAAAATGATAAAGATGAAGGAGAATAATAGGAAAAAGACCGCAAAGATGCCCCTCCTACATTTGAAGAAGGTGTTTCTACCACCATTGATGAACTTAAGGAGTTAAATCTGAGCACTAAAAATGACCCACGGTTAACTTTAATCAGTATGGAAATGCCTGTTGAAGAACTGGAGGCATATACCTCCTTCCTAAAGAAGAATTGACATGTTTTCGCCTGGAATTACATATGGACTCTAGGCCTCAATCCTGAAGTTGCCACCCATCATATAGGCTTACTAGAAGATCACCAGGGTAACAAAAATGCATCTAGAAGGACCCACCCGATGCATGATGCCAAAATAGAGGTTGAGGTTGACAAGATGAATAAATCCAACTTTATGTGGGAGCTCCAATATCCGATCTGGTTGGCCAACATAGTCCCTATCAAAAATAATAATGGACATATCAGAATCTTCATTGACTTTAGGGACCTTAATCAAGATTTCCGAAAAAATGACTTCCCAGTCCTGATCACAAAATTTCTGATCGATGAAACGGCCAGATACGAAGCCCTCTCCTTTATGTATGTCTATTCTAGATACAATTAAATCTGTATGGACCGAGGTGATGAAGAAGCTACTTATTTTTGGGCCTCTCAGGGGGTGTTCTGTTATAAAGTGATTCATTTTGGTCTAAAGAATGTCAATTCCACATATCAGTGCACCATGCATCGCATCTTCAATCCCTTTTTGGGAAAATTAATCGAGTGTTATGCCGACGACCTGGTGGTTAAGTCATGATGGCATTCAAACCACCTGGCCGACCTTGAAATTATCTCCAACAAATTGAGACATCATAGTTTAAAGATAAACCCCCTAAAATTTGCCTTTAGCATTACCTTGGGAAAATTTCTCAGCTTCATCGTACACCATTGTGGCATCGATGTTGACCCCATGAAGACAAAATCCATTCTTGGCATGTCCCTACCGCGCAACCACACTGAGTTGAGCTAGGGGCACCTCTCCTACATTCAACACTTCATATCCAACCTCATAGGTAAATGTTTACCTTTCACCAAGCTCCTGAAGAAATGGGTTACATATGAATTGGATAACGATTGTCAAGAAGCATTTGAAAACCTCAAAAGATATCTCCTAAGCAACTGGTGCTCATGCTGCCAATTGAGGGGAGACTGGTCATTCTATACGTAACAACCCTGGAATGGTCATTAAAAGCCTTCGTCACACAAAAGAATGATGTCAGCAGTGAAAACATCCTCTACTACCTCATCCAGACAATGATTGATGTCGAAACTCAGTATTTGAAGATTGAGAAGAATTACCTAGCCATAATATTTTCGGTTTAAAAACTTAGGCATTACCTGCAGCACCATGAGGTCCACATGGTCTCCCGCTGCAACCCATTAAAATATATCCTCAATCATCTGAGGATAAATGGGCACCTATCACGATGGGTGGTCATCCTGCAACAGTTTGACATACGGTACATGCCCCAGAAGATCACCAAAGGCCAGGGGTTAACAAACTTCTTGGCCGAGAACCCCTTCGAAGATATGGCACCATTGGATACTGAAATTCAATATGAAGAAGTGTTTTACATCAATGATAACCCCAAGATATCGGAAATATACTTCGATATTGCTTCTTGAAGCCTGACAGGGAAAAGGATGGAGGATCTCAAGATCAAAAAATTGAGGCTGGGAGTTGTACTTGTATCTCTAGAAAAGGATATCTTTACTTTCTCTTTCCTACTTTTGGAAGGATGTATGAATAATGAATTAAAGTATCAAGCCCTCATCACAGGCCTGAAGTTGGCACTCCAGGTGCAAGCCAAACACCTAAAAATAAAGGGTGATTCAGAGCTAGTCATCAAACATGTCAATAGTGAATATGCTATCAAGAAAAAATAATTAGTTCCCTTGATGAACCATGTTTGAGCACTGATGGAAGAATTCCCATTAGAACCAATGTTGACTCATGTCCCCTGGATGCTGAATGCTCAAGTGAATACTTTGAAAAATGCAGCCACAGCCTTCGCTGATGCCAACTGGGATGAAACAGTCATTAGCATTGCTCATCGTCGGATGGTCTTGTAATTCATCCAAATAAATGAGGAGGATATTGATGAAAATAGCCTTATTCCAGATCATTATGGTCGTACCACCGATTAGATGACACCCATTACAAATTACTTTTGGAATGGGGAACTCTCACCAGTTAGGGATGAAAGGGAGTAGGTCCAATGACAGGTAGTCAATTTTACCCCATACAAGGGGGTGAATCCATAGATGGTCCTCTAAAAATGAGGCCTTGATGGATTCTTTCTCAGATGCATTGATGGAGAAGATACTACGGATTTCATGAAAGCAGTGCACGTCGGAGCTTGTGGAGCACACCAGTCAGTAACCAAGATCTCTTACCAAATTCGGAGGCTTTGGTATTACTAGCCCACCATGATACAGGATTACACTATATTCACTAAGAAGTGTCATTCTTGCCATGTCTATGGTAATTTCATACAATTCCCCTCGGAGTTGCTTCATGCGTCCAGATACTCTTTTCCATTTTTCGCCTGGGGGATGGATGTTGTGGGGCAATATCCCCACACTACAGCCAAGCAATTCGAGTTTATACTCACAGAAACTAACTTCTTTTCTAAATGGGATGAATCCATGCCCCTTAAGGTAGTCGGGGTAAAAAATATCATCAACTTTTTGAAGGCCAACATCATCACCATATTTGGTGTCCCTCATACAATACTGACGGACAAGGGCACAAACTTCTGCTCTGCTGAGCTGGATAATCTGTACCAGGAATATGGAATTAAGGCCAATCGGTCATCCCACTACCACATGGTGGCCAATGGGCAGATAAAGGCTTTAAACAATACTTTTTCCAACATCATTCAAAAGATGGTCGACAAGGATAAGAAATTGTGCCCATACAAGCTTCTTCATGCTTTGTGGGCTTACCGAACCACAACCCACAACACCACTTAGTCAACCTCGTACTCCCTACTGTATAGGGTAGAGACAGTGTTACCTATCAAAATCCAAGTGTTGTCACTTCATGTGGCCATTTGCAATCAACATTACACAAACGATAAATCCTAGAGACCGTTTGAATAATTGGAGCAGTTAGATGAAAAAAGGCTGCACACTCTGCACCATTTGGAAGTCTACAAAAACCAGATTGCATGAGCCTTCCACAAAAAGGTTCGCCATCAGTATTTCCTCAAAGGAGAAATGGTGTTAGTCCTCAAAACCCCATTGATACTAGGGAAGATGCCTCAAAATCTTGAACCAAAGTGGGAAGGACTGTATGTATTAGATCAGGTCTATTCTAATGGAGCGTACGCCCCGATATCAATGTATGGAAAGCTCATCATGACTCCCACAAATTAAAAGTTGTTGAAAAAAATACTTCGCATAAAAATTCTCCCATGTCATAGTCCAAGCTCTATGACGTTAAACTATGAGTCATGAGGTAAAAAATTCCCCCCTATTGTGGTCCAAACTCTAAGACCTTAAACTATGAGTCAAAAAAAATTCCCCAAGGTCCAAACTCTAATACCTTAAACTATGGGTTAAAAATGTCCCCATGGTCTAAACTCTACGACCCTAAACTACGAGTCATAAAAATTTCCTCTCATATCATAAGTCCAATCTCTATGACATTATGAGTCACATAAAAAAACAAAAATTCCCCTATGTCATGGTCCAAACTCTAAGACCTTAAACTATGAGTCATAATAATTCTATTATATCATAAGTCCAAACTCTAAGAACTTAAATTGTGAGTAATGAAAAATTCCCCCCAAGTCATGGTCTAAACTCTAAGTGCTTAAAATATGAGTCACTATCCTTTCCACATGACATTCAACTCTAAGGAACATGTCCTTGCCGTAAGACGTTAAACTACATATCATAAAACGTCCTAATAGCATGATACTAAACTACATGATCTTTCACAGAACTATGTATGACTTTATTCCTACTATAGAAGGATACGTAGTGATGCCTCTGGCTTCGATCTTGGACTATCCGCCATAAATAAAAAATTCCTCCATCATGCCCCCTATTTACCCATATTCATAAATGATACCCTTATCACTCCTTGTTTCTCGTACCGAGTACAACTCTCGTGAGCTTAGAAATGGTGATAGAGATTCTCCTACAAAGGTCAACTATGGGGTAACATGACAGACCTGACAATTGTGATGGGTAGAATGAAAGTACCTCCACCCTTTGGACCAAGCCGAACTGGTACGACGTACACACAGAACTACGTATGGATTGATTCCTGCCCTCATAGTATATTTATGCCTCGATCTTTGATCCTGGACCAGTCCCACTGGAAAAAAAATGAAAATTCTCCATCATATTCTCTATCGCCTCACACTTACAGAGGAGTCCATGTGACCACTCCTTGTTTCTCACACCGAGTATAACTCACCTAAGCATAGGACCAGTGGTATGGATTCTCTTACACAAGTCAACCATTGATGAGTATGGTAGGCCTGGCACCCATATCAAGTAAAATTAAAATGCCCTGAAGTGTCCCTAACACATCAAACAAATGTTTGTAGGGCACATCTATAACTACATGTGGCTTGATTCCAGCTCTCGCAGGATACGTAATGATGCTTGGATTCAGTATCCTGGCCCAGCCACCTTCAAAAAAATTCCCCTTTCCCTCCATGTTTGGGTTAGACCTTGGAAGAATCTCCAAGAATGTCATGGTTAATCATGGTTTGGGTATTCTCACATTCCCAAGCACACCTTTCCAGTCTATCACACTTCATACCTTGGGAAAACTTGGATCCTCATAACCCTCCAAGGCCATCGGAGGTGGAAGGCCAGTGTCCTGCAAACACCTTTGATTGACTATGCATATCATTCCCTGGTGGCTCTGCATATATCACCCACAAAAATGGCCATCAATCAAAGGAAAATTCATCCCTATGAGAGTCCTCTCCTACCTCAATACGCCCAATGGATTTCAAGATCCATGCCATCCCTCCTGATTCAAGTCTCCCTCAGGACTATGGTTTACACCATCTATAATCACTCACGTCTAAGGAACACCAAAACACCTTGATTGTAATTAACCTAAAACCTTTGAAGACCTCTACATGGCCAAAATTTTCCTCACCGCGTGACGTTAAACTGCAAGGAAAAAATTGTCCTCATCACATGATGTTAAACTGCACGGCCAAAACCATCCTCACCATATGACATTAAACTATAAGGACCAAATCATCCTCACCACACGACATTAAACTAAAAAGAAAAAAACATTCCTCACCGCACAACGTTAAACTACAAGGCCAAAATTGTCCTCACCGCATGACGTTAAACTACAAGACCAAAATCATCCTCATTGCACAACGTTAAACTAAAAGTCCAAAATCATCCTCACCACACAACTCTAAATTGCAAGGAAATGGATTTATCTTAAAAGTTCCCCCTAATGTTGAATTCACTATTATTATATGGTGACATGAAACCCTTATGATACCTTGTTTCTCACACTAAGCATTGCTCATGTGAGGTTTGGGATCATAGCAAGATATCCACCATGAAATTATGGAAAAATGGTCCGTGAATTGGGTCCTATAAGCACGACCCTAAAAGGCATGTCATGGTACACAACCCCCCCCCCCGAGAGGATCCCCATGTCCTATCCATGTGATTTTAAACAACTGGGTACTCCAAAGATAGTACGAGTACCTCACCCTATGTATGGGTCAGATCTACGTAAGGGACTCCATTTTGTGAGTAAATCACAGCCCAAATGTCCCCAATATGTCCTGGTATACCCCTACCATATTCTAAACATCATGAATTGAGTGATCTTGAGTTCCCATAACTCTCCAAGGCCATCTGGGATGGAAGGACAATGTCCTGTGGACACCTTTGATTGACTATGCATATCATGCCCTGGTGGATCTGCATATGTTGCCCAAAAAAAATGGTCGTCAATCAAAGGAAATTCGTCCCCATGAGAGTCCTATCCTATCTCAGTATGCCCAATGTATTCCAAGCCTCATTCCAACCCTCCTAATTCAAGGTCCCTCAAAGCCATGGTTTACATGTTCCCCCTTTCACACATCCTGGATATATTGGAACATATGGACCCAATTCACCTTTGGTCCCTTTTGAGGTTTCTAAAAGATATATTATCCATATGATCGATGTTGATCCACATGAAAAGGAAGAGTTCCCCCACTTGTTTTTACGTTTCCCTGAATAAGTTCCACTAAAAAGCCTCCTTTTGTGATTAGGGGCACCCCTGGTCGAAGGTCACACATAGTATTCAACAATTTACCAATCTCTGTAATCCTCAAAGGCCATTGGTGGAGGAAGGCCATTTTCCTGGGGAAACCTTTTCTTGACTATGAATATCATTCCCAAGTGGTTCTGCATACATCTCCCACAAAAATGGCTATCAATCAAAGGAAAATTAATCCCTAGGAGAGTTCTTTCTAGCCTATGTATGCTAAAATGGAATTCGCGTCTTGTCACACCCCAAGATTGGGAAAACTCATGGATGCTGGCTTATGTACCTCATTCTTTCCAAATGCCCCTGACATAGAAAATAATCTTAACTAAACTAGCCACTTTCCATCTCTACCTCAAACAAGTAAGAGATGTGTGGGGATGATTGTCCACTCAAGGCTAATGTGAATGTTCCTAATGTTCCCATACAACACTACTCAAGCCAGCCACCTATTGTGGATCCCGACATCAAGATAAATCCAAAATGTGGAAAATCCCACCAGGACATCAGGAATGGAAGGACAATGTCTTGGGGACACCTTTTCTTGACTATTCATATCATGCCCTGGTGTCTCTACGTACGTCGTCAACAAAAATGGCTGTCAAGAAACGGAAAATTCATCCCTAGGAGAGTCCTTTCCTACCTCTGTATACCTAAAAGTGTCTCTTGAGCCTCATGTGTGTCTAGAATTTACAAATCCAAGGTCAATAAAAATCTCTAACCCATGTCTGAGGGATACTAGAACATTCCTGACTAACGGTCCCAAGTCAAGGCCTTATCCCGTTAAATTTGGTAAGAGTTGTTCGATCTAAAACATCAATAAAAAGTTTTAATGACAAGATGGTGAACTTCCATCAAGAAAAAAAAATATGTTATGCTCACCAGAGGGAAAATCCTTCGAAGCCACCTCTGGGTAAAATTCGATTATTGGTTTGCTAAAAAACATATTGAACCACTAGAAAAGGCATAATTATTGTTAGGTTGAAAACCCACAAAGTGATGCCTATGAAAAATCCAAGTTATAGTCGCTAATCCCTTATCAAGTAGGCTTAGGAAAAAATTAGGGTTATAATGAAAAAGGAACAAAACATCGTGAGGTGTTCCATAAAACCTCAGCAATAGATGAATTATGCTTGTTGAGTCCCTTGGCTCAAGAAAAAAATAGAGCTCAATTCAGTTATCTTAGTTTATTGATTTCAAGTCATGGTTTAAAAATTAACACTTGATTGAAATAATGCTGAAAGGAAGAGATGGAGAAGATATATTTAAAATCCAAATTTGTTTCATCAGGTTCAGAAAAAATAGAGGAACATCCCCAATTTGGAGTCTCTCCATAGTAAAAAATAAGGGTGGATGGAACATGCTGTAATTTGGGACAGAGCTACAATAGGTCTCGGTTCTCCCTTTCCAAAATAATGGTGAGTGATTGTCGTGGGGCGTTAATGGTTTTTTTCCAAAGAATTTCTTTCCTCCGTTTCAACTATGAATGTTGGGCACACACGCTCCATTACAACTTTAAGGCCCCATGATTGGAACGCAAGGAGGCCAGTTTCTCCCTCAACATGGCTGCATGGGATTCAAACTCCTACATCTCCCCCTCTCAAGACGCCACCAAATCATGGGCCTTCACCTCCTCAGCCTTCATATGATCAAATTCTTCCAAAATATCTCATAAGGTTTCCACTTGGTGATGGGAATAATTAAACATGGCCATCTTGTCCTTGCAAGAGGCGAGATCTTCTCAAGAAATGATGATTGGGTAAATAAGGAAGTGAAGTTGATAATAATCATATCCACTAGAACCCAACTCAGTAATTAACTACTGAAAATTGTCACCCTCATCGGAAAAATTCTCCAGGTGTGTCTCCATGGAAATAGAAAGTAACTAGAGCCATGTCTCTTTGCGCACTACCTGGTGTCTCACCACAACATGGGTACTTCGATCCTCCCCAACCTCCATGTGTTTGTAAGAGGGAAGCATCGCCATAGGATTGGGGAGGGACCTAAGCCTAATCACTCAAGGTGGGAGGCCCTCTTTCCCCTCAAATAGACCATCCACTGGAGCCAGATGTGAAGGACTAACTGTGGTCTCTCGGATGATTAGTGATGCTCTATTGGTGCCCATCTCATCAAGATCTTGGTCAATATCCACAGGAGGAGGGTAGTTTGAATCTCTCCCCACAAAAATGGGTTATACCGATGAAACCCCTCCCAGACACTTTTTACGATGGATCGAGTGCCTTCTCACCACTAGAGCAGTGGTAGGAGGTGTATCCATCTTGGTTGATGAATGGGTGAAAGTAGAATGTTTGGTTGTTGCACCTATTGCGACGAAGGGAATGTGTGGTGTTGTTGTTGGGTTAGGAATGGGATAGGAAATGGTCAAGGGTTTCTATACCCACCAGACTGGTTCTTTCAGCATCCCCATGGGGTAACAATCAACCCATATTTGGGCATACTCCAGCAATAGGAAGGTGTGCCCCATCATTCTAGGAATGATAATATCTCTAGCAGCACCTTCATGCATCCTCATAAGCCCCAATTGACAGAGAACCATAGGATGAGATTCTCCCCTTAGTTGAAGAACAAGAATAGATGCAGTGTGTTGAAGGAATCCAAATGTCCTGGAAAACCAGTAGCGGGGGTAGGGTTCACAAATAACTACTCGGTCTACACGGGTGGTGAGAATCCCACCCAGAGATTGAGGAGGTATGAAAATTCCTCCAAGGATCTTCCCCTATCACTTCTCAATGATCCATGAGGGGTAGGTTTTCGTGCAAATGAGAAATGAGAGGCATTATTCAACATCCTGACTGCATCAGTAATAGTCAAAGTCTAGGGACGAACAACAGAAATGCTGAGAAGATCTGAATGAAGTTCAGAATGTTGAACTCATTCGGTATGCTGATACTCATAATAGGGGAAGTTTTCCGCCATCCACTCATACAAGAATTGGAAAGGTCCACTGAGATGGTGCGGAAACATGCCTTACTGAATCTGTCCTAACAATTCATAAAGCCGGGCAAGGGTAGGAAGGGCCTGATTAATGGGACAAACTTCCACCAACATGGCCTCCATCATCGAGGTGCATTCCCAAACACCATTTTATACGTCATTGGATGGTAATATCCATCCACTTAAGAACATCGAGAAGAAACATTCTAGCCTAAGTGCAGGTGAAATGTTGGGCTAAATATTGTATCCCCACGTGGCATACCACCCTGCTTCAAGGGTTGCACAGTATGACCCTGGACTTTGGTGGGACTGAGAGGTTAGGTGAGTTCGACTACGGCGTGCCTTCAGCTTAGGCCCATTCGTCTTCAAGAATAACCTTATACATGATTTGAATGGGATGAGGGAACAGGATATGATGGGATGATCTAGTAATCCAACTGCCATGACCAGTAAACTCTTTGTTAAATGAGACACATGGTCAGTGTCATTCAATGTGGTGGTTGTAGGGAGAAACTCGTCGTACATCTCTTTAAGGATAGGGAGACCAAAAGCTGGTAGATGTCCCATAGACTGATCCTCAATTCTCCATGTAGTAGATGAAAGTTGTTTGTGCCTGAACACCAGTGACTCGGCAATTCTGAAAGGATTTCACCTAGAGAGAAGGTTACAAATTGATACACCCAGGCTACTTGGTGCAAGCCGACCGCCTCCAGCTAGTCAGGGGACTCCAGACAAGTCTGATGAACCCAGAATTCCCAGGCCCACTCATCGTAGAAACTTCCTCCAGCCCGCAAGTCCCACTTGGTGCTCCACCCACCACTGGGATTTTCTCAAGAAATGCTGATAATGGATGGGTATTCTCAGATGTCTAGTTTTGGGACACCATTTTGGCACTCGTTGTTTCCTTGAGTACATGCCAAACCTCGTAATATGAAAATGTTTTCATGATTAGGAGCGGTGATGACTTCTCCAGTTGGGGAAATTTTGGCATGATCATGATCTTGTGGTGCCTCTAAGAGGACGAAAGGAAGGTCGGGATCAGGCAACAACATGGTCATGTCGGTAGGAAGACCAAATCCATAGAGTAGAAACTAAATGGACAACAGATAATCTAGAAGATCTGGCGTTAATAAGACCATCAGAAATATGTCATGGGGAATGACATGGGTTTGAAGATTATCATCACTTTTCCTTTCCATGGTGGCCCTCATCTTCATCTATTTGTCAAAAGCCTGAGAAGCAACCATTGTAACCTGTATAGGAAGATCCAGAAGCCGATGAGAAGTCAGTACGATAAGGAATGTTGGGAAAAGACTATGAAAAAATGGCTAAAGGACTTAAAGAATGTCCATAAAAGGCTCTGCGTACTATTTATGAAAGCGGTATGTGAAAAAAGAGCAGTCTGTGTACAACATAACACGTGGAAACTACTCCACCTATAGCTATGGTACGCGGATACCATTCCACACGTACAACCATGGTACAAAGAATGACCACAAGGTGAAGGCCTATGAACCGATGGCCGGTGAACAAGAACTATATGTGGAATGTGGAAACCAAAAACCCCAGCCTTAGTTAAGTTTACATTGAGATGTTTTGTCTTAAAATTTAAGTTCGTATTAATATTTTTTTGAGGTTCAGTTCACCGATCCAAGATCGGTACAAGAAAAAGTCAGCCGCATAGCCTTCTTCTATGTGGAATCCAGATTTAAAGTTTTAAAATTCCACATCCCCATTTACAAAAACAAAAATATGGTACGCAGACATGGAAATGGAAAGGAATTCGGTTCGCGAAACATAGAAATCAGTTTGCGAATGTGGTTTTCACAAGGAGCACGGTACACAAAAGCGAAGGAGGCCAGAAAATCAGGATCACTTTTTTCCAAGAGAAACAATAAAAGACAAATGAAACGGGCCCGTATATATAGGTGTGGTTTCCTCCTATCGAGTCTATATATTCTAACGTGAACCATTTTAGTTCAGGACCGCTTCTATATCAGAATAACTCCTTTTTCATTCCAAACACATACCATTCTGATGGGGGCATTTGTAGGGTCCTGAAAATTCCACTAAGGAGAAGAAATACCCCTAAAATCACTTTACAGAAGGAATTAATAACTTATATAAGTTTATCAAGGTGAAGGGACTCAAATTAAGTTGTATTTATTTGAAGGAACTTGAAGGAATTCAATTTTTCAAATGGCCCACATACCATCACCGGGAAAGGTATGCGGAGGAGATGGATCATGATCCGCCAAGTATGCGGGATGGTCTACGAACTTCTAGCCCGCGAAAAGATGGCCAGCAAGTAGGGAAAATCGTAAACAGCGTCAACCGGGGGAGTTATGCGTGGAAGAACATCTTCGTACCATGCCGTGAACCCCTCGGTTTTCGGATTAAGCAGACGAGAAGGGTTCTGCAAACCATTATCACGAACCAAAGTCTCTACAAACCCCAGTTGACCGAGTCTACCGTGGGTTAGAAAATTTCTTCAATGGGACTCCACAAATGGTATCGCGTGCCCAGAAGATATGATCACTTCGATGCTCTATAAAAGGATCACAATAGAAGAATAAAAGGGACAGGGAAAAGAGGATACTGTTATAGGGAAGGACAAGCGATGAAAGCTTGAGGGAATCTTATAGGTTGCACTCTGGCTTCCATCTTGTTCCATTAGTGAAGTACAAACCGTGAACCACTTCTTCCACAAGTATAGCTGGTCGTGAACCATAAAAATGGGAAAATTGAATAATAATAATGGAACCGTGAACCTAACTGGTAAACTAGGAACCAAATAATTCTCAGGGAAGAATTTCCCACGAATGGTAATTCCTTCGACCCTCCTTCAATATGGCACTCTACGTAGCGTACCGCTATGTGGACTGAACCCGGAGCCGCGTACCCAATCGGTACGCGGATGTAACCCAAAGCAGCACGGAGATCCCCATACCACTTTGTTATGTGGTTGGTGATACCCATACCCGCGTACCACACTAGAATGTGGATGGACCTCCCGCCCGCATACCACTATGGTACATAGAGCCTTCCCCATCCCGTATGAAAAACTAGTATGTGGAATGGAGTGTTTTCAGGTATTTTTCCCTCCAGTTCCAACCTCATCCCTCCATTACTGTATATTCCTTCATAATACCTCTACTAACTAGTTCTCTGGAGCTAGGTCAACGCCTCTTTCAAAGTTGTTGGACTCGTATGATCAGGCCATCAGGCACATCAGCACACCCCATTGAGTCTACATACCCACAGTAAGCGAGGTCATGAAGTCCCTCCCAACAAAGGTGTAGGTTTCAGAAATTTCTGTAAGGCTACATTCCCATGGTAACCTGGATTCCAACCTTGGAATGCGGATGTGAACCTCCTTGTTCTCGAGATTAGGGGTGATTTCTTTCTTTTCCATTCAAAGAGGAATAGTGGTTAGTCGAAGGGGTTATGTTTTCTCCCTCTTTTGATGAGGAAGAAATTCCTCCCCTTCCCATAACATGCTCTGGGGTCCTCTCACTGAGGTAAGTCCCCATTCTTATGAGGCGAGACTACATGACCTTTTTTCTCGTTTCACATGGAAAGGTTCATCACTCTACGCCCTTGAGCACCATCGCCCCAGCCACTTCCACCGTAGGCTCTCCCTCCCCCACTAGTAGGGGAGGAGGCGTCTGTATTGTTGAATCTTTAAAATCCTCTTATTTATCACACCAATCATGAATCACGTGGGCTTAGAGGTTTGTGAGGATTACAACATACACACACATTCTGAACTATGAGAACTCTGATTCCTGATCAAATTAGGATATGTAGGATGCCTTCCAGAAGGCCCAATCTCAAAAGGGTACCCATAAAAAAGGGCGTCCACCCAAAAATTTCTATCAAATGGGAAGTTTCCACGTGTAATCCCCACAAATTTCAAACTACTTGGGTTCTGATTTCTCTCCCAATGATACGTAGGTAGCCTTCCTTGTGGGCCCGATCCCAATATCAAGTCACCTTTTGTCCCCCTGGATGACGATAAACTTCATAGTGCCTTACAATATGGCTAAGTTAGTGCCACCTCCGAGGCATAAAACGTGTGCATGCTCACTACGATCTTTCAAATAAAGGGTAACCTATGGGAACACTCTTTGGGAATGAACTAAGGATTCACGAACATATAAACATGACTTAAATCTTTAACAAAGTCCCAGAATAGACAACAATCCTCCCCTGTAAGGGTGCGGTCAGCCTGACCTCCCATCCTCTCGACCAGTGGAGCCCTCAAGTGTTGTTGGCCAAATATTCAGCCAACAAGTGCATGAATTTGGAAAGTAGGTCCTAGGATCATGGATACCAGGGTTGTTGGGCGTTCTTGGCTCCACAAATAAACCCGTTGGAGACCATATGAGGAAGTTATATCTAAGATGGACCGATTTCATGATTTCTTGACCCCCCACACAATCACCCACTGGGACCAACAGTTCCCCATAGGGTTAATTCAACCTTCTTCAAAGGATAATGGCGATGAACAGGTCAAAACAAAGTAATGTTAAATTTGGTGAGAGCCCATCTCTATGGAAAATGGATTGGTGATGATCCTAATCGTACCATCTCTACACTTCCCGTATACACGCCACCTCGGAGGTGGAACAATGATGAAGGATCATGAACTCCCCAATGTTATCGGTTCTCATGGTCTGATGAAATAAGTAGTCATGGAAGGATGTCTGGAAGTCTTCCCAGACCATACCCTGGTGATGAAAAACCTAAATCATAACATCCTTCCAATTTTTTGGAGTAATCACATATCATATAGGTCATGATCTTGACCCTCTTCTCTAGAGGAATCTTGATTTTCTCAAATATGGAATGCATGGACTCTATTCATGATTTCATAGCCTAAGGTACACCATCCACTGAAATGGTGTGAGGATGATCCTACCGGAACTTGAAAGTTATCTCTTCAATTGAATAGAAAGGATAGGGAGCACATTGAATGGTCTTTATGAACCAAAAGAAGCTATCATAGAACTGGGAATCAACACCCAGTAGATGATTTGTAGGAGGTACATTAAGTTCCACTACAGGTGGCATCATGGGTGGATTACAACACATGAACTCAAGATTATTCTCATCATAACATTCATGGCATACAACATGGGTCCATCATAGTGGCATAGCTCTACATTTACCAAGTTCACACCTCAGATAGGAGTTATAACAGATAGGGAAAATGATAAAGAAGGAAAAATATGATTCCCTTATAAAACAAAAACACCTTGATACCTGATCCCAAAGCAAGTCGTATTTGGTAAGAAAAACTCCATAAAAAGGTCACTAAATACACCACCTAATACCCACTACTAGGTCTGGTTAGGGTCAGGGTCCCATATTCCACATATATGTATCCATTTCAATTTAAAGGTTGTATCCATTTTTAATTATTTATATATTTAACTCTATTTAACTGGTTTGAATTATATGGATAACCACTTATAATTTATAAGGGACCATACATATTATAAATTAAAATTTGGTTCCCACTTAATCCTAACAATAATATATTCCAACCCATGTGACCGATGGTCCATGTCTCAACATTCCACAATTGGTTACATAAGGTACCTTTTTAACCTATGAAGGAAATCACTAAAATGTTAAAAAAAATTCATTAAGTGCTAATGGTTTTCTAAGTTATGTAATAAATGATAGAAAATTCATATATATAGAAATATAATCATGGTAAGGAATAAAAAACAAGCACAAGCATCAATCACATGAAATACAACAATAGACATAGGAATGTAAATATGGAATGGAATAATTCATAACATTTACAATACTAAGGTTCCTTGTATGATTCATGAGTTTGGATGTGCCCTCATATCATTAGGCCAAGACTAAACAACCCTTTTCAATAACATCTACATTGGTAAAAGTATAAATAAAGTGAGTCACCCAATAGTGAAATCTATGAAATGGTAATTATGTAATAAAAAACAACATTTTCCCAACCCAAGAAATTTGGGAATTCACTTATACGTGGGTTAACTACTCCCAGGAATAGTCTCATAAGAAAACTAAAATATCCATATATCCTATATAAATCCAAATAATAAGAAAAAATGGAAATACCACTGATACAAATTTGTATCATCCTGCCTTGTATGCAGCTTAGCTTTCCCCAGGATGATGGAAATAATATTTCAAGTGCACCTACCCGAATGCCAAAGGCTTCCAACTAGTAGAGAGGGTTTATGTTGTGTCAATGGGGAGTCCATTACCTCATTGATTAGAGTAGATTGAATTAATATATATAGAATAATAAAAGAGATACATTAGAAGCAGTAATAACTAGAAGATAGCAGTTGAAAAAATAAATAATCATGCAAGATATGTAGTATAATAAATTGAAGATGAATAATAATAAAAAATTTCAATGATGATAAAATCATAAAAAAATTATTATTCAAGTTACATGTGATATGGGAATATAGAAAATGCAAAACAAAATATGCCAAAAGGCCAAAAACTGTAATCTTTAGCATCTCGAGCAAAGGATTGGTCCTCTTCTCCCAAAATCTATCCTAGAACTGAAAATCAAGAATTTAAAACTAGATTCTTCCCATTATCCATGCCTACTACCATAAAGTCTTATTGGGTACCCAATGTATCCCATTAAGGGTGTGAGATACAATATCATAAGGCCACCACCCATGGGGTCTAATCCAATCTATTTCGTGTAATAAATAATTGAACTTTTTTCCATAATAATAATTGAAAAACAGAATGAATAAATAAAAAACTCAAATGAGTTCTAAGAGGAAACCCATCTAGAACGGTCGGATTCATCCTAATTTAGTGAGTCTAAACCAATGGAACCTATAAAGTTAAACTGATAGGTATAATTTTTATGAAAATAGATTGTCCCCAAGATTGTGTTGGGCTTGGAGGACAATTCCCTACGTATCCAAAACCAAATGATCATTTCTCATTTAATAATTCTCCTTTACCTATTAATTCAATTTATCCACATTTTCAATATTAAAATTCACCCTGATCCAATCCATGGAAATTAAAATGAAATTTTTGATATCGCTCAAGGTTCTCATTGAAAGTCCAATTCCATGGAGTCTGTCCAAGTGACCCATGAATGAAGTCCCATATGTCACACCAGGCATGGTGTGGTAACATCAAGAACTAACCTCAAAGTCCATAACTGGTATCACATGTAGGGGCCGAAGTCTCTCTCATGGAATGGTACACCCATTGTGACACCAAGTCTATCCAAGGGGTCTTTCATATGGAACTGGTGTCACTCATCTGGATGTAAAACAAAAAATTCACGGTGATCTAATCCCAAGAATATCTAGTGTCACCCCTAGCATGTTTAAAAACCATTAATAAAAATAACATGAAATCATGAAGAGTTTATCCAAAAGTTAAATTAGTTGGAACCCCTTGTATCACCCTCTAAACTAAGGTTAAATCATTAAACAAATAATGTATTTATATTATATGTATGAAAAAAAGTACCATTTCATTAGTTCAAGTACTTATATCCATAAAGTCATAATTGTCAATCACTATAAATGGGAAAACCATTTATGTCATAAGGAATAAGGATCATGTCCTATTCTCATGGAAAATTAAACTAGTGAAACATAAGTAATTAAATCAAGGAATTGTTTATAAGGAAACGCCCTCAAGGGAATTTAAACAACTAAGGAAGAAGTAGAAAATAAGGCACTAAGGTGGAGCACACCCATTGGGGTGGCATTATTCAAGGTTATGAACCCAAGGGGTTGATTCACTACTAACTTGAGTATCAAAAATAAAGGTAAGGCTTTCAATTTAATTTAATTAACAATTAGTAGGCATCATTATAAGGGTCTATCACATGACACAACATCGTATTTTATATGATTCATCAAAATTAAGGGAAATAGCCTAGACCTCCTACCTTAGCCTCAATGATCTTCCCTTGTCCAGTGTTGACTTTTTATTAGAGATAGAAAAAAATAATTGGAAGAAATCATGAAATGTAGTGAAAATTATGGAAAATGATATTGAACCAATATGGAACAACATAGTATATAAGAAACTATAAATAGATGGGGGAGGATTGAGGAGCTTACCGAGAGATTTCCAATGGATCTGACGGTGAGAGGAAGGGATGCCAGATGGAGGAGGTATCAAGGAACCAAGAATGGGGAGAGGAGGGATCTCATCTATGGAGAGAAGAGGAGTCCTATAAATAGACTATGTGGAGAAAGAAAAAAATAATTAAAAGACATAAATAGAGTAAAATTTTAAGTTCACCCATAAAAACAAGGGGATGTGGTTTGGTCACATGGTTGTCCAACATGTCCACCAAATGTGCACCAAGACACTACTTGAAAGGGGAAATTTCCATGGTTAGGTTTTTTGGGCAAAAATCCCTCAAGGTGTCATTGAAGAATTTTTGAGGTGATTGTGTTTGTTGACAAAGTGGACGTTTGTGTTGTGATTGTTGACAAAGAAAACCATGACATACAAATTTGTTGACAAAGGGGATTTCATGGTGGCATGTCGAGTTCAAGGGATGTGTTTAACGATCAATGTTTGATTCAAGAAATTCAAAAAATGAATGGTTGATCTGGAGGCGGTACAAAAAAAATCCGATATAAGGTGGCGCAATTTTCTAGTGTTTTCCAAATTTTTGGGCTTGAAAATTGACAAATGGAGAAAAGTGTTTTTGGAAAAGGGAATTGCGCGCTGAGGTTGTGGAGCCTTGGAAACTTTCACACCATATGTTTTTCAAGATCAGAACATCAAAATATGGAAAATGAAAATGGGGCTCCCGAGTTTTGGGTTTGGTCGCACAAGTGACAAGCGCAGCAGAGACTAGGGCGGCTCGATTAGGGCGGCGAGACTTGCGCGCTGAGGGGAGACTTGTGAACCATCGTGAAGGGTGTAAAAATGACTATAAATAGAGTTTGACCCCTCCTCATTCTAGATGAGTTCAACACTTAGAAAAAATCAGAGCTCCCATCGCGCAGGTGTGGTGGTCACGCAAGTGGTGGTGTGATCACACAAGTAGATGTTGCGCGCCAGTTGTTTGTTGCACGCCCAAGGAGGTTTGGGCGAGAAAGGAATAGAGTCACCAAAGTTTTTAGTTGAAGAAGGAGGTGTCACTCAAGTGGCTTGGTGACACTTGCGCACCAAGTTTTTAATAAGTGCGACAGTTGGTGGTTGCACGCCAATATTGGTTTGGGCGTAAAAGGGTGTGAGTCGCGCATGTTTGGAGTTGCAGAAGATTGTGTCGCGCAAATGGTTGAGGTGGACTTGCACGCCAGTTGTAACTTGTGCGCCGAGACTTGCGCGCCGGTTTGGAGAATGGTGCTAGGTATGGTTGAAGCATGGCAGTGATTCAGGGCTACGTAGAAGCTGGAAGATTTCCCGATACCTTCAGTGTAAAGTGATATTCATCTACGGGTGAAAGTTGGACTTCAACAGAGCATCTACATACAACATAGGATGTGTTCATTAGTGATAATGAAGAGACCTACATGTCTATAAACTATGAGTAGATCCATTCCAGAGTAGTGAGCAAAGGAAGAGGAAGAAGGTTATCCTCTCCACCAGCAGTGAGCCAGAGAGAGAGAAACAGGGAGTGACCCTTGGGAAAGCAGTGAGCTGACCCTAAACCTTGTAAAGGAAGTGAGCCTGGCAATAGAAGTGATCTAGCCCGAACCTTGTAAACAGAAGTGTGCTTTAGTGGATTTGGTACAGCAGCACATCGTCATTGTATGCTCCTTGGACGTAACCCAGTGAGGGTGAACCAAGTAAAATTCAATGTGTTTGCCTGCTTACTTCCCTGTATTTCATTTAAAGCATCATCATCAGATAAATAAGAACATAAGTGGTCATAATAAACACGCAAGTGCAAACAAAGTGACCCTTGTAATAAAGAGGTCAAGATCCAGTGGGGCAGGAATAATTTTGAAAAAGAATATCCATACCTGGATTCACCCCCCCTCTCAGGGTATAGGCCTCTATTGGTCCTAACAAGGTTCATGGTTTATCAAACCATGTTGAAACCATGAAAAACTAATCTATCCCAATCTTTTATAACATCGCATGGTTGGGTGTTGAGTTTTCCCATTTGTTGACAAACTGTGCAGCCCCCATCACCCCCACTATCTTCAACCACATGTTTAAAGAAACCATGCAGGATGGGAAACTTAGTTTCTACTAACTGTACGGCCCAATCTACCTCTTTTATTTTCAAGGATCTGGGATCTAAATGATCCCTAAACACTCACATGACCTATTTATCTCCCTTAGTCATCATTTTTATAGAAAAAATAATTTAAAACGAAAAAAAATGGTTTGTACCTTTGAGAAAATCCATGATGTTACATTTTATTTTAGTTCCTTATATTGAAATGAAATCTCCCTCATATAATAATTAATTTAAATCTTGAGTAGTCAATTATTATTTACGGGAAATAATATCAACTTGACTTTTGTAAAATATAATTCTACATTCATCCTTATTTTTTGAAACCCTACCTATTACCATTTGTTAGTATTATACACTATATAGAAATATAGTATTTTAATAAGAAATTATATATCAATAATCTACACCTAGAAAGAGAGTAACAAGGATTTGGTTCTCATTGGCTAAAAGGGGAACAAATATGAAAGATTTAGGATGTTATATAGCCTAGGATATCTCCCATAATTTTTAATAATATTTCCAATGGTGATTCCCTTTGTATTCTCCACATTATACCCCCTTGATTTTACCTTCAATGATTTGCTAAATTGTTTATCTAAATAATTAAATTTTCTCTGTTATTATATAGAATGAATAATGATAAGATAATTATTTTAATTATTTTCTATTAATAATATTACTTATAAACATTTAATTAATGTAACATCTTCTTAATGTTTTATGGAATGGTTATGTTTAAAGAAGAAATTGGATGATAATTAAAGTAAAATATAAAAAAGATTCCATTCTTTTCTTGGAAACCATAGTTTTATTCATATGAAGAATTAGTAAATGAGTATAATTGAAGTAAAATAGGTCATGTAATCATATATTAATTTATTTTTAGAAAAACCTTAGCAACCAATATGTCAATATTTATAATTCATGGTTTGTGATTTATGATATAGTGGAAAACAATAATGAAATAGTACCTTGATGATTCCTTGATCTAGGTTAAATATAGATCTTTGATGAAACAAATAGCTTTTCACATGGTGATGATGTTATTGTAGAAAATATTATAATGATATAAATTGTCTCTAGATACATAGGTAAAATGGAATAATTCCTGGTGAATATGTTAATGTTAAATATCTATAGAGATGATTATATAATGTAATACATTATGTCATTTTTTTTAAAAGACATAAATGAAACATGGAGTGATTATGTCACTATTTTTGGGATTTGGACATGGTTTCTAAATAATGTAACACATTAAAAAGAATATTATCTAAATAAAATTAAGCATATATATATCTTTTATGGAGATATTTTTAATGTCCCACAAGGCTTTTAAGGCCAATTTTTATGGGATATAGAAACTAATTTAAATAATGACTGTTATGGAGATATAAGATGATCTAATAATGTATTTTCTCTATAAAAATTAGTCTTAGGATTGGATGATCATATTAACATCAAGAATTCAATACTTTAGGTGTATGATCTATGAGATGTAAAATAATAGTTTTCAAAATGTTTTGGATTTTTATTTCTATATTTCATTACTACCATAAATTAAGTCATTATCAATTATAAAAATATGAATTGGTAGATGCTTTTTTTTTATTTTTATAATGAAGGGTGATAATATGATAAATTTAATATATTTTTAATAGAATTTTTTTTGTGTTTATAGATTCACTTATTCTATCATATCTGTTTTCCTTTATTTATACGTGATATTTGTTTATTATTTAAATAATTTCCCTTTAATTAATTAAATAATTTATTTAATTCATTATTTTTAATCTAATGAGCTTTACAATGTTATATAAAAATATGATATTTAATAAATTAATTATGGAATAAATCAATGTACTTGATCATATTAACAGAATAATTTTTTAATTAGATATAAAATACTAAATGGAAGGATTATAAAGATTCACTTTCAAAAACAATAATATAA
This sequence comes from Viscum album, assembly GCA_963277665.1. Taxonomy (NCBI): domain Eukaryota; kingdom Viridiplantae; phylum Streptophyta; class Magnoliopsida; order Santalales; family Viscaceae; genus Viscum; species Viscum album. Next base: position 845,478,870 of record OY728159.1, read on the forward strand.
TTCATTAATATCATTTAAATTCCAATTATCTCATGACCCCATATTTATAGAAACTCAATACACACTTAGTCATTTAGTATTTTTTTTTAAATATGTAACGCCCCGACCCTAGTTACCCAGAGTCGGTGCATTATTACATAACATTGGCATGATCACAAGAAAGATAAAATCTCGAAAGACCGATTGGTTTAGTAGCCTTGGAAACACTAGATATATTCATAAAGTTTTACATTACATCATAAAGTGAAAAACTACTACAACAACATAATGTCTCCATAGTCCACACTATTATCCCCTCATAATATCCCTACAGGTCATTCATAACTTACTTCTTCACATCCTGGGAAAAATAAAACATAGAAAAGGGGTGAGCTCAAATGCCCAGTAAGGATAACAATATAGCGGAAACTTTCAAAAATAAGCATAAACATTTAAGGAAATGAATTACTAAAACAAAAGCCTTTTAAACGAGAACTTCAACATAGTATGGAAAAAGTAAAATTAAATAATTCCATTTACTTATTCACATGGATATTCTACTAATCGAATAATCAACTGCAATATCAATAACCACTTTCATAATGTTGGAATGCATAATGCTGAACTTTAATTTCTTTGTCAAGGCCTCGTCCCAAGACCTAGGGGCTAACTGCAACCGGAACCCAACCTGGAGTGCCTCTAATAACCGGACACCAACCCGGAGTGCCTCTAATAACCGGAGACCAAACCGGAGTTCCTCTAATAACCGGAGACCAAACCGGAGTTCCTCTAATAACCGGAGACCAAACTGGAGGGCTTACTTTTACCGGTCCCCAACCCGGAACATACTTGTCTAACACATTCATCTGAATGAAAGGTTGAAATATAACATAAACATTCGGATTACAAATAACTTATGAAATGTCAATACTCTAAACAAAAACCATGAGTGACATAAGAATAACTTGTCCACAGTCAAAAATATCACAAAACCTTCAATAAAATATGGAAGTTTTGTTTCATAATAAATCAACTTCAAATAAGCATAAAATCTATCAAAGGATGTTGACATAGATGAAATAAAGACTATTTTAGAAAAATATCTCTTTCTATTTTGAAATCATTTAAGAGTATTATATTTATGAAATAAAACATTTTTTTTGAAAATATTTTTATTATCTTTTAAGGGAAGATTCGACGATTTTATAACGACGGAAAATAGCCACACCCGCCGTATAAGTTAAAAAAACATTCTTACCTTAATTTTGTCGAAAAGGTTAAAAAGCACCTTGTTTGGAAAACGACGGAAAGATTCCTTTATAAACCTCTTATAAAAATTCAAACAAGGGTATAAATAACTTTAAACCATATTCTAGTAAATAGTAAAAATGTTTTGAAATTCATTTTTAAGAAACATGGATGTGGATGATAAAGAGATCCCAGTAGATTATTACGTATAAACAAACTCGGATAATGAAGAGATTGCGAAATAACCCTTACCAATTTGGTAACTTATGAAACATACAACCCATGAAAGAGGTATCATACAATTAATATGTAAATACACATAAATTAGAGTGTATTACACAAAGAATATAATTATGGGCAGTACATACACCACACAAAAGGTGATGGTGGCAATATGGCATGAATCTCATGGGAATAAGGAGTGAGATGAAAACCCCTTACCTTGTAATTTTCCTTGGTTGGGGTAGGATAACATCCTGTATAATGGTGAAATAATTGTTATTAAATTATTCAAAAATCATATATACTAATATGATATCATATATGATCTTTTAACATTGATTTGTTAATAATATCTTTTAATTATCGTCGTTTCGGGTGTTAACTTACTCATTTTCTTTTATATGTTTTGTTACATAAGCTGTGTTTGTTATCGATAGGTTGTATCTTATTCATATCTAGAATGATATCAAGTCCTTAAACATCATTTTTAAATCATCAAATGATAATTATACTTTAATGGATACGATGGAGAATGAATCTCATCGCGTTCGTGGAGACGGTAGTCCGTACGTACGCACGAGCGACAATATCATTCTATTGATATTAAAATAATATATAAATGGATGGTATATCATATATACAGAATCATTAACATGTTATATTTAATATTTACATGATTTACACAACATTATTATACCCATCCAAATAATAATATATTGAATAACAATTACACCACGACGTGGAGACGGTAAGCCGTACGTACGCACGTATGGTGACATGTTATTCAAAGGGTGGATAGAATACTGAATATGGTTGTACCATATTTATAATAAAATCACAGTATATATAAGATACTGAAGTTATTATTTTAGAATGGTAATAAAAAATAAAGAAGAAGTGGAAGAAGAAAGGAACTTGAAAAGGGGTGGTGAAAACATTACCTCTTCTTCAGGTTCTTCCTTTTGATTTGATCAAAAGGGCTTCTTAGGTTGGCTTTCTGATCCAAATAAGGCCTCTATGTTGTATTGAGTGATGTTGGGAGAGTATTTCGGCAGAGTTTTACCGAACCAAAAGGCTTTTAAGGTGTGAAGAAATTGGAAGTAAGAGTTCCCTTTTATAAGAGGGGTGAGGGGAACCTTTGGAAAAGCTAGAAATATTAGTTTATATTAAATTCATATTCGGTTTCTAATGGCTCAAAAGTTGATTATTAAAAGTTTAAGGTGGGGATAGGTTGAAAAAAACTCAACCAATAGAATTTATACAGGTTTGGGTACTTATATTAACCTTATCTTTAAGTATTAACTCTAAGTTAATTAGTTTCACTTTTACAATGTCTCTTTGTATTTTTATATTATATGGTTAATAAAATTACCATATACATCCAAGATACCCCCTAGTGGTCCATTAATGATACACCTATCAATATATACGTCTCTTGGCCGAACCTTATATTTTTAGGAATTTAATATCAATTAATAATATAATATTTGTTTTAAAAACTCTTTTATGTCAATTTTGACACTATTCAATAGTTTATTTTTTTGAAACTCATAAAAGAATTATTAATTCTAAAAAAGCTAATAAAATCAATCCTAATATGTCATATTATCCTAGAAAATTAGTGTAATTCATTAAAAGTTTCATATTTTATTTATTTGGGTATTTATAATATCAATTATTTTGATTTTTCACTATTATAGTAATTACTTCATCATCATTGTGTCATAAATAAATTAAATTATTTAATATCTAAAAATTATAAATAAAATATCATTATGTAGTAAATCTTTTTATATTTCTAATGAATATTTATAATCTAAAATCCAACATATATAACCCTATGTACAAATTGTTTTTCTAAAAGATATATGCTTGTGTCATTTTTGTATTCATTTTAACTTAATTAAAATAAAGTGTCCCTATCACCTACAAGTGGAACCATGGGGTCCCAAAATCGACCCAAATATGCCTATGTCCGAACATGTATCAACCAATAAGTCTAGGACACGCTTTAGGGTAATTTAGTATTATTATAATATTACTATTTTAACCCTTATTTACCGGATTTACCCTTAACCATGGTAAATAAAATATTTACCGCAGTAATTATTCAAAATGTCTAAAAATAAAAGTTACCTATTTAAACAATTTGAACATCATGATTCCAAATATGGAATCCATTTTTCTAAATTCAAAACACAGCAGTGGCAGAAATTAATTTAAAATTAATTCCCGCTGTCAAAACAAAAAGCGTGTTTTTAAGAGATAATAACTATCAAAAGATTGACACTTGTTTATATTCGGTTTAATTGTAAAATTATATCCAATGACCAACATTATATTAAATGGTAAAAATATATTCTAAATATACTTTAAAACCACTCAAATTCATAATTTATCACTATTAATTATTTTGATTAAAAAAGTTGTTTTTAATTAAAATTTAGTAATTTTCACTATTCATCAAAATATTAAAGTTATCCGAAAAGTACCAAAATTTCACCTTAGGATAAATTCGATATTCCGAATCCAAAAATTAAGTCCATTTTGAAATATAAAATATATATAATTTCAAAAAGTAGGTATTACTATTCATAACGGCTAGTTTGATTGGTTGTGGTGTGTGTTAGAACTCGAAGTTGCGTACAACACACGCTACTGTATTATTCAAAGGAAAGCATACCGTGGAAGCATGGGATGTTTCATTTTAATTTTTTTGATGTCCCCATTTAGTCAAAAAGTTTAAAATATTGTATTTAAAAAGGGTTCACTATTAAAAGTTGGTAAAAGTGCAATACTGAAAATGAATTGTTTCTTACATTATGTCTAAGAAACTCATTATATGGAGTCTAAAATTATAAGGATTATATAAAGTTTAATATTTAGTTAATACTATTCATAACCACTTTTGAACGGCTTGTTTGGTAAGTCATGGTGTGCTTGAACTCGGTGTTGCGTGTAGTGCAAGTTATTGAATTATTTTGAAGAAATAGCACACTATGAAATCTTGGGGTGTTACATTCTCCCCTCCTTCAATAAATTGCGTCCTCGCAATTTGAAATTGTTCTTCGAAAATAAAAGGTTGAAAATATAAAATATCTTTGTGGGAAAACCCACATCAAAAATTAGGTTACTAAAATTTAGTCTTAATACGAGGAAAAGATAAATGAAAGGGTAACCACCAAATTATTATCTCTATTAGGAGAACATTGGTGGTAATTAGAGATATATAATTGGAGGAAAAACGTAAATATTTATAGGTATTGATTGAGGTCATAAATCAAAAACAAGTGTAAAATTGAGGTCCTTAAATTCATCAATCTATGATGATTTTAAATACCATCGTTTCAACAAAATATAGGGTATTAGGATAACACATTTTTGACGTTTCAAAATATATTAGTTGAAATCCCACATCGAAAAAATGAATTAATGAGGCCTCTATAAAGAGTGGAAAGTATGAAGATTACCGAAAATAACACATACTAGGGTTCCATGTAGGAAAATATGGATATGGAAGATAAATCTAAACATCAATTATCTGATGGAGAGTGGTAGAGAACATGTCTATGAAAAGGCCAACAATCCCAAATCCATAAATTAGTGATGATTTAAGGTACCATCTAGGACAACATTTTTGTTCTAAGTTCCTTTTCTTAATGTTGAGGAATTTATTTATGAGATTGGCTAAGATTATAAGGAGATATACTTACTTTATAATTAGAGTTTTATCCATTAATAAATTTCTACCACAAACTCATCTTTCACTCTAAAAGATAATAGAACGTAAAAAATTCTATTTACACTATTCGTATAGGGTTCTAAAATAAACGAATTTATAATTCATCTACAAGATCTTTTAATAAAAACTACATTATTTAATCCAGGACATCTCGTGGTCTAGTGGTAGGTGATACACCCTTGTCGCCCTTCGGTTGCGGGTTTAAGTCTCGTGGCCTTGACGGTCGCGACGGGTTGCCGCCCGACCTCCGAGTTGTCCTTTTATGGCAATCCAAAATTAATCTCAAACTAGAATTTATCCAAAATACTTCTGTCCAAACTCACAGTCCAACATTTATAAGGAAGGTAAACATAATGTAGATCATTTTTACCTCGTAATAGCATATTAATACCTTCATCATGTATTCTTTTAAAACACTGAAACATCCTGAATTACTATAATCCTTATTGATTACATTCAGGATCCCTTATTCCATATAGAATTCTGGATATACTTCATCAATCCAAAAAAATTTTAAATCCCAACAATGATGGAATATACAAATCATTAATCAGCTTCAAGGTAGTCAAGAATATCCAATATAATTTATCCAAATCAATCATGTATTATTCTAAAATCACTACCTCGGTATCAGAACCATATTATGGTTTATCTTTCTCTCAACCATATATTTCCCAAAAATTTAACCTGCTATTGAGTCACTTTTCCTTGTTCCACACAATCTCAAGTCCTTAATGAAATAGTACTGCAGTACAATCCTTATATACTCCATAATTATTATAACAAGTACATTGTTGATACAACACTCAATTGACATAATCAACATAAGAACTCTAATCATTCCTCTTCATCTGTGGTAGTATCATAACTTGATTATTATCCAATAGCATCATTTGAGGCATAGTCTGATGACTGGGACATAGGTTCGCGTAGTGTCCAAACTCCTTGCAAATGAAGCATTGTACATTTGAAACCATTTTCTTACCCTTGCAGTCACGTACTTTGTGCCCTTTTCCTCCACACTTATAACAAACTCCCATTCCTTTCAGGAAAGTTCCAGGGTGTTTTTTTTCCACAGTTATCACATATGGGAAAATTCTTCTTTTCCCTCTTCCCTTTATCCATCTTTCTCTCTTCCATCCTTTTCTTCTCTTGATTCACTTCAAAGCCATAGGACTCAGTAAACTCTTTACTTATCTTATCAACACATGATATTATTTCTTCATATGATGATAATACATGCGAGACTATTTCTCTTGTAAATTCTGGCTTAAGACCATAAAATATATGATCCTTCTTTCTCTTTGTATCATGTGCATTGCTGGAGTTCTCATTTCTTCTACTAGGCGCCATTTCTAAACAATGGCATACACTAGATTAGTTTATGAATAACAATACCTAATCCCAAACTTGTGAAACACATAACATAAATTAAATAGTTTATGGATATAATCCATAATCATAAAAATGTCTCTTTTGAGGAAGTATATACTCATAAACCCTTCATAAAGATTTGTAAATAAAACGAGAGTTATCCTAAGCATATCCCCCGGGAGTGTCGTAACCAAGAGTGCAGCAAGGCCCATTGTCGTGCACCAGTTCCCGTTCGAGTCTAGCTCAAAGCGGTGTTTTCGGGTTTTACCCCTAGGTACATCTGTGCCAGAGCTGCCTCTACCTGCTCGTATCCAGACAGGGATGTATTGCTTGGAAAACTCACAAAATCTCTACAATACCAAAATTATAGGAAGTTATTCTATACTAATCCTCAAAGTTCATCTTAGGTCTACGTGCTCTAATCAGAGTTTATCTAAATCTAGCTTCCAAGGTTTGTACTAAACTTCCTCTGATACCAACTGTAACGCCCCGACCCTAGTTACCCAGAGTCGGTGCATTATTGCATAACATTGGCATGATCACAAGAAAGATCAAATCTCGAAATACCGATTGGTTTAGTAGCCTTGGAAACACTAGATATATTCATAAAGTTTTACATTACATCATAAAGTGAAAAACTACTACAACAACATAATGTCTCCATAGTCCACACTATTATCCCCTCATAATATCCTTGCAGGTCATTCATAACTTACTTCTTCACATCCTGGGAAAAATAAAACATAGAAAAGGGGTGAGCTCAAATGCCCAGTAAGGATAACAATATAGCGGAAACTTTCAAAAATAAGCATAAACATTTAAGGCAATGCATTACTAAAACAAAAGCCTTTTAAACGTGAACTTCAACATAGTATGACAAAAGTAAAATGAAATAATGCCATTTAATTATTCACATGGATATTCTACTAATCAAATAATCACATGCAATATCAATAACCACTTTCATAATGTCGGAATGCATAATGCGGAACTTTAATTTCTTTGTCAAGGCCTCGTCCCAAGACCTAGGGGCTAACTGTAACCGGAACCCAACCCGGAGTGCCTCTAATAACCGGACACCAACCCGGAGTGCCTCTAATAACCGGAGACCAAACCGGATTTCCTCTAATAACCGGAGACCAAACCGGAGTTCCTCTAATAACCGGAGACCAAACCGGAGGGCTTACTTTTACCGGTCCCCAACCCGGAACATACTTGTCTAACACATTCATCTGAATTAAAGGTTGAAATATAACATAAATATTCGGATTACAAATAACTTATGAAATGTCAATACTCTAAAAAAAAACCATGAGTGACATAAGAATAACTTGTCCATAGTCAAAAATATCACAAAACCTTCAATAAAATATGGATGTTTTGTATCATAATAAATCAACTTCAAATAAGCTTAAAATCCATCAAAGGATGTTGACATAGATGAAATAAAGACTATTTTAGAAAAATATCTCTTTCTATTTTGAAATCATTTAAGAGTCTTATATTTATGAAATAAAACATTTTTTTTGAAAATATTCTTATTATCTTGTAAGGGAATCTTCGACGATTTTATAATGACGGAAAATAGCCACACCTACCGTATAAGTTAAAAAAACATTCTTACCTTAATTTTGTCGAAAAGGTTAAAAAGCACCTTGTTTGGAAAACGACGGAAAGATTCCTTTATAAACCTCTTATAAAAATTCAAACAAGGGTATAAATGACTTTAACCCATATTCTAGTAAATAGTAAAAATGTTTTGAAATTCATTTTTACGAAACATGGATGTGGATGATAAAGAGATCCCAGTAGATTATTACGTATAAACAACCTCGGATAATGAAGAGATTGCGAAATAACCCTTACCAATTTGGTAACTTATGAAACATAAAACCCATGAAAGAGGTATCATACAAAGAATATGTAAATACACATAAATTAGAGTGTATTACACAAAGAATATAATTATGGGCAGTACATACACCACACAAAAGGTGATGGTGGCAATATGGCATGAATCTCACAGAAATAAGGAGTGAGATGAAAACCCCTTACCTTGTACTTTTCCTTGGTTGGAGTAGGATAACCTCCTGTATAATGGTGAAATAATTGTTATTAAATTATTCAAGAATCATATATATTAATATGATTTCATATATGATCTTTTAACATTGATTTGTTAATAATATCTTTTAATTATCGTCGTTTCGGGTGTTAACTTACTCATTTTATTTTATATGTTTTGTTACATAAGTCGTGTTTGTTATCGATAGGTTGTATCTTATTCATATCCAGAATGATATCAAGTCCTTAAACATCATTTTTAAATCATCAAATGATAATTATACTTTAATGGATACGATGGAGAATGAATCTCATCGCGTTCGTGGAGACGGTAGTCCGTACGTACGCACGAGCGACAATATCATTCTTTTGATATTAAAATAATATATAAATGGATGGTATATCATATATACAAAATCATTAACATGTTATATTTATTATTTACATGAGTTACACATCATTATTATACCCATCCAAATAATAATATATTGAATAACAATTACACCACGATGTGGAGACGGTAAGACGTACGTACGCACGTATGGTGACATGTTATTCAAAGGGTGGATAGAATAATGAATATGGTTGTACCATATTTATAATAACATCACAGTATATATAATATACTGGAGTTATTATTTTAGAATGGTAATAACAAAGAAAGAAGAAGTGGAAGAAGAAAGGAACTTGAAAAGGGGTGGTGAAAACATTACCTCTTCTTCAGGTTCTTCCTTTTGATTTGATCAAAAGGGCTTATTAATTTGGATTTATGATCAAACTAAGGCCTCTAGGTTGTAGTGAGGGATGTTGGGAGAGTATTTGGGCAGAGTTTTATCGAACCAAAAGGCTTTTAAGGTGTGAAGAAATGGTAAGGAAGAGTTCCCTTTTATAAGAGGGGTGAGGGGCACCTTTGGAAAAGCTAGAAATATTAGTTTATATTAAATTCATATTAGGTTTCTAATTGCTCCAAAGTTGATTATTCAAAGGTTAATGTGGGGATAGGTCTAAAACAACTCAACCAATAGAATTTATACAGGTTTGGTTACTTATATTAACCTTATCTTTAAGTATTAACTCTAAGTTAATTAGTTTCACTTTTACAATATCTCTTTGTATTTTTATATTATATGGTTAATAAAATTACCATATACATCCAGGAGACCCCCAAGTTGTCCATTAATGATACAACTATCAAGATATAAGTCTCTTGGCCGAACCTTAGATTTTTAGGAATTTAATATCAATTAATAATATAATATTTGTTTTAAAAACTCTTTTATGTCAATTTTGACACTATTCAATAGTTGATTTTTGTGAAACTCATAAAAGAATGATTACTTCAAACAAAGATAATTAAATAAATATTAATATGTCATATTATCCTAGAAAATTAGTTTAATTCATTAAAAGTTTCATATTATATTTATTTGGGTATTTATAATATCAATTATTTTGATTTTTCACTATTATAGTAATTACTTCATCATCATTGTGTCATAAATAAATTAAATTATTTAATGTATAAAAATTATAAATAAAATATCATTATGTAGGAAATATTTTTATCTTTCTAATTAATATTTATAATCTAAAATCCAACATATATAACCCTATGTACAAATTTTTATTCTAAAAGATATATGCTTGTGTCATTTTTGTATTCATTTTAAGTTAATTAAAATAAAGTGTCCCTATCACCTACAAGTGACACCATGAGGTCCCAAAATCGACCCAAATATGCCTATGTCCGAACATGTATCAACCAATAAGGCTAGGACACGTTTTAGGGTAATTTAGTATTATTATAATATTATTTTTTTAACCCTTATTTACCGGATTTACCCTTAACCATGGTAAATAAAATATTTACCGCAGTAATTATTCAAAATGTCTAAAAATAAAAGTTACCTATTTACACAATTTGAACATACTGATTCCAAATATGGAATCCATTTTTCTAAATTCAAACCACAGAAGTGGCAGAAATTAATTTAAAATTAATTCCCGCTGTCAAAACAAAAAGCGTGTTTTTAAGAGATAATAACTATCAAAAGATTGACACTTGTTTTTGTTCGGTTTAATTGTAAAATTATGTCCAATGACCAACATTATATTAAATGGTAAAAATATATTATAAATATACTTTAAAACCACTCAAATTCATAATTTATCACTATTAATTATTTTGATTAAAAAAGTTGTTTTTAATTAAAATTTAGTAATTTTCACTATTCATCAAAATATTAAAGTTATCCGAAAAGTACCAAAATTTCACCTTAGGCTAAATTCGATATTCCGAATCCAAAAATGAAGTCCATTTTGAAATATAAAATATATATAATTTCAAAAAGTAGGTATTACTATTCATAACGGCTAGTTTGATTGGTTGTGGTGTGTGTTAGAACTCGAAGTTGCGTACAACACACGCTAATGTATTATTCAAAGGAAAGCGTACCGTGGAAGTCTGGGATGTTTCATTTTAAATTTTTTTGATTTCCCCATTTAGTGAAAAAGTTTAAAATATTGTATTTAAAAAGGGTTCACTATTAAAAGTTTGTAAAAGTGCAATACTGAAAATGAATTGTTTCTTACATTATGTCTAAGAAAATCATAATATGGATTCTAAAATTATAAGGATTATATAAAGTTTAAAATTTAGTTAATACTATTCATAACCACTTTTGAACGGATTGTTTGGTAATTCATGGTGTGCTTGAACTCGGTGTTGCGTGTAGTGCAAGTTATTGAATTATTTTGAAGAAATAGCACACTATGAAATCTTGGGGTGTTACAAAATAGACCTAGTATTATGATTTCAATCATTATTCTTAACATCCAATTTGATGTTTTATGCTAGGGATCACTCTTTTTGGGTTCAGCCTAAAAAACAGTACAATTATTTTTTCTTCCATGAAAGTGGATATTATAAATTTTAAAATTAATTCCCTTTGAATATAAAAAATTCGATAAAAACGTTAAAATATGACAAAAAAATTTAAATGGATACTAATATGTTCCATTCACATGACTAAAAAATCAATTAGTATCTGATACCATGAAGAAAACAAAAATGGGATCTCTATTTTATGTTTTATTTCTAACTCACTAATTTATGAGGATTAATAAAAAATCAGCCTAGTGATATGGTTTTGAGAACCTCTTATCTTGCATATATAGTGTATTTCAACCATTATATAAGGAAATTTTCTCTAAGTATTTGGTTTCATTATTATCATTATTAAAGATAAATTTTTTCCATATAAGCATTAGTGTATGGGTATTCTATAATAACCCATAAATAATTTTCTATAATTGAAATATTTATATACAAAATTTAATCATTAATATACCAATAAACTCTTAGGTTTAGTGTTTTAGTGATTTAAGAAAAACCCTAATAAATAAAAATCAATATTTATTCACCAAATATAAAAATTTCCACTTATGACAAACACTAAGTGATACATTAGCTTAATTTTGGGATAAAAACCCGTAAATAGAACAAGTATTAGTTTTTAAAATCTCCCAAAAACAATCCACACATGATACACATCTAGAAACACAAGACTTTTTACTCTTCTTATTTACCTATGGAATATAAGCATAAGAAATGGTGGGCTCAAATGATCGGTATGGGAAATCATTAGTGATAATAATTGAATATCCTAACTAAGAAAAACCTGATCACATGGGTATTTGAACATAATAAAGGGAAATGAATATAAAAAAAGTGAATCATAACCAATATAATATAGATAACAAATAATGATTCATAGAATAAGGCATTTGGTATAACATAATACATGAGTCATAGGGTTGTGGAAACATGAGTTAATAATCATGGGCCATGAAAACATAACAATTTCATAATAATAATGAATAAGAGTGTGGAAAATATAATAATAGGTAATAATTTTCATTATCATGACTCACAGTCAAGACCATTATAACATTGTAGACAATGTCTCTTAGTGTACTGGGTTCACTCCATATTCCCGTTTATCATTAGTGAATGGGGTTTACTCCTCTGTCCCATTCATTTCACCACATGAGATATAATTCTTTACCAAAAACATTAAAGAGATTTATAATTATGTTCCCACACATCACATAATCAAGACCATATATATGCATACCACATGAAGCATAAAAATATTCATAATTCCATTATAGCATTATTAACTCTTTATAAATATATGGGTTTCTTGAAAACATCTCCAATAATTTATCACAAGATATCCAATGTAATATGGTGGATGGTATAATTTGATTATATACCTATTAAATCATAGTATACATTTTATATTGTTTTCATAGATTATAAACACTTTTTTCAGATCATTTTAAAATGTATTTTAAAAATAATAAGAAATACCATTTATATTTTTAATAACATTTTTTTAAAAGGAAATATTTTATGAAACAAAATTAGTATAATTTATAATATAAAAACATCAAAATAAGGAATGAATGATTTTTAAATAAGACTAATGAATATATTAGGAACATTTGTTCATAGGTAAAGTGTTAAAAAGCATTCCTTTAAAACCATTTAATTAATGATAAATGTAATAAAAAATGAAAAGTGGAGAAAAAATTAAGAAATATCTTACTCTCATTCCATCCATAATGAATTTTAATTACAATAATAAATATAATTAATTAGTCATAAAATTATAAAAAAGGAAATTTTTAAAACAAAATAAGGAATATGAACATTGAGGAGAATGATTCCCAACTAAAATAAAGATATAAGGTCAATTGAAATTACAAGCATACTTACACATGAATCGTGAATAAAAGGGAAGTTAAATGGTAGGTGGATATAGAAACTGATAAAACTACCATAATATAATAACATAGATGTAATTTTAGGTAGGAACAACAATCAATCTCCCCTTATGGAAATTAAACATAAACAACCATAATTTTAAAAGTGATATTGGAAAATAAACCCTTACGGATTTGGAAATTTTGGAATCAAAATATCTTGAAAGTGATAACATTAAATGGAGATTAAAAGGAAATAAATAAACATTTAATTATGATAATTTATGTAAAATGTTAAGTATATATACCTTTTAATTTAAAATAGTTACATAAAATGAAACATGTACCAAAGAATGAAATTTTAGATGAAAACCCAGTATCTATGTCTTTCACTTGGTCGAAAACATTCTAACTCATTATAAAATAAATTTATCTTTTTTATCCCTAATAATATGAACTTTACTCATGTCTATTTTACTTAATTTAAATAATTCATAATTCTTTATTTACCATATATTAAATTTTTATGGTTAAAATTAATATTCATCTGATGAATTTTCTATTTCCATGTGTTCTTCTATTTTTCTAAAAGGGAACATAACTTAAACAACCTATAATTTTGAGTTCAATATCAAGTATTTAATATTAAAACAATGTCATGAACATTTAGGTTGCATCAAAGACATCTAAAATGGATAAATTGTGACATAAAATGAAATATAAGTCATTTATTATCATAATAAAATAAACCAATAAAATTTACATTGGTTTATGTGTAATTTTAAACATTATATTTTGGTTTATACCCCTCATTAACCATGTTTAACCATAACCATTATTAAAAAAAATTAACCTTTAAGAGGCATAAAAGTAATTTAAAAACATAAATGTGTCAAATACAAAGACCATTCATGATATCCTCAATAATGTTTCATTAAATTGAGTTATGTTATGATTTCTCTGATTTTATTATGAATTAATAATTATTTTTCAATATTAAATACAATTTAAATTAATTTTCATGATTATGGATATATTATGATTTAAAATGAATCATTATAAAAATATAATTCAGATATAAAAACTTTAAAAAACACTTAAGTGTTATGATTATCCATAAAATTCATGGGATATCATAATTCATCAAAAATAATTTCATTAATTTCCTATCAAATCATTTGTTGATTTATTCTATTACTTCCATAATAAATGTGTCAGCATTGTGTAATCTTTCAAGGTAATTATACCACCAAAAAAATTATAATTTAAAATAAATTAATATAATAAATATAAATCATTATCCTTTAATTTTATCATCTATATTTTTTCATATAATTTTTTTTTCATTATCAATGTCATGATAATATATTATTGTGAGAGAGAGTGATATTTTCTTGTTATTCATAACATGAAATAATATAATGTTTATTATCAAAACACAATGGCCTAAAAATTCCATATTTTATAATATTAGGTTATAAGTGTTTATATACACTTTTACAATAAGATTTATGATTATATTTTTTGTCCTTATCACTTTTTTTTAACCTTAATTTAATGGTTTTACTCTTTTCTATCATGTTAACAATTTACCATGGAATTATTCATAAAAACAAAAAAAAAGACTAATTACTAAAAATAATCCTCAAAAATTAATATATTATTTAAACTTTTAATTTTTAAATTTATATATTTTTAATATATTGTATTTAATATATTCTCATTCAATGCAGTCAAAAAATATTTTTAGAAAAATCCATTTTTAAGTAAAAAAATATTATATTAAAATCCAAAATAAGGACCATTGAAATGGAATTAATTTAACTATATTTAATAAAAATATATATTTTTTGAATCCAACACAAATTTAGGATAGAATGGGACATTTAAATTATATCATTTAATGAAAATAAATGATGATTTTGGAAAAATACTTTTTTTCACAACCCACACAAAAATAAATTCCTTCTAAAAAATTGCAAACAATTATCCCAATGAAATATTTGTTATTAAGATTTAAAAATTAATTAAATTTATAAAATAAAATATATGAAGTTGGTAAAAAATAATTATAATCTTCTTGAAAAAAAATCAATGAAATCCATATTTTACGAACACGTATTTCCAAAGCATAAAATGATATTATTTTCATTCAATAGTTAATATCCTTAATGAATTCATTAAATTGGATATGTAATATACTTATTTCATTAGAATCATTTATATGTTTTAATTTATTAAATATATAAATTTAAAAATACATTGCATATATAAAAATAGTTTTATGAAAAATAATGTAGCGACTCGGGTTTTTGGCCCTGTCAGACTTTGGAATAATTCTACGAAGAATTCCAGAGTTAGGTGCGAAGACGGCGTGCGATCATGACAGTGATCGTGTGGTGTAATCTTCGGGTTGTGGACAGTTGCTGGTGATGAGGTCAGTACCTCTTGTGGCTTGGTGCGTGAGCTGGGTATATCTGGTTTGTTCAAGGTGTATGTATATGAATACACCTGAGCTGAGCTGAATAGTTGTGTTTAGCTGAGGATGGTCACGAGATATAGTTTCTCTCTCTTCTGGGTTCCCTCTGGTTGGGATGAGCGGACTGTTGCCTTTCAGTTTCTCTCTTTGGTTTTGGGTTTTTGGGGTGCCTACTGAGAATGTTTATACTCACCCCTGCACGGGCTTTACCCACACATGTTTGTGTCATGTGCAGACCACAGGCCTTTCGATGGAGTCCCAGGAGGACCCGGAGCAGGCGATGTTGAGTGAGCGAGATTGACCGGGGTGTTTACCAGTGTGGAGATGAGGGAACTTTCCGGTGGGTGTTTGTGGCAACGTTACCCTTCTTCAGAGCAGGTTGGATGCGCTTTTGTAGTTTCTTTTTGGTGGGCCATGTTTTTCCCTTTTGTACTTCTGTTGTACTCTGGTTGTGGGATAGTTGTATACATGCATTTACTTTTCAGTTTTCTATATCTTTGCACTGTTTCATGGAGGTGTTTGTGGGTGAATGTGTACAGGTACCTTAGGCTAATGCCTCCCATGTGTGTGATAGCCTACTCGGCGCTAGTCTCCAGCCCCTAGCCTATTGGAGGCGGGCTTGGGGAGTCGCGGCTCGAGCCCCATTGGGTCGGGTCGGGAAAAATAACTCTTTTACATTCAAAATATTGTATCCTAATTTCCAATAAATTGATAATCGATGTAGGATAGATTCTTCATTTTATGAAGAGAAACAAATATCATATATTTCAAAATACGATTATTACTATTAATAAGCCCCAAAAAATAGGTAGGTTATAATGACTATATTTAAATAATAATACATCCATAGTAAATCAATGATTGTGTATACATGATGTTGTGTATACAAAAAACTATCAAATATATTATTTAAAAAAAATAAAAATATCCTGGAGTTACATTGTACCCCCTTAAAGAAAATTAAACCTCACAATTTTATATTGTGTTCAGTAAAATAAATTTCAGAGTTTTTAAAAAAAATATGTGTGATATATATTAACATACATAAGTTTATCGAAAAACCTTTTTAAATGTTATAAATAAACTAAATAAATAATTTTTTTTTCTAGATTTAAATATTATTATATATTTTAAGAGCATTAAACTCTATATTTCTTAAATATTTCATAAACCAATCATTTTCTAATATGGGACTCATAATATTGAAATAGTATCTAAAAGTATTCTTTTATCATTGAGTGATGAAACTTGATATATTTATCTTTCTATTCCATTAGTTAAGGAATTAAATTATCATAGAGAATGAGAGTACGAAGAAATATAAATACATGAATCCATTCTATTCTATAAGAATAATTTCATTCAATGGTTTTTCTTTATGTAGATTTCATCACTTCAATATCTAATATTCAAAATGGTAAATTACCATAATGAATTATTCATATCTAAAGAACCAAAATTTAATTTTAATAGATCATAAGATCTGAAAAAGGATTAATAGTTATTCCTCTTGTCTATAAACATTTACTTAAACCAAAATTATTAGTATAAGTTTCAACAGTATTCATTATGAATAAACCTTCATACACAAATCATAAAAACACCTAAAATTACACCCAACATTCATCATAAATCATTCCATAACTAATTAATAGGAACACTCTTCAAAATTTTTTAGACTAGATAAAAAGACCAAAAAATTAATCATTATTTCTTCCAAGATCAACCAAACATTTATCTATAAATAAAATTAATCTCTAATAAATGAATATCATATATTCCCCAAAGTTTACTCTTATTCACAAAAATAAAATGAGTCACCATAGATAAATAATAAATTCATATGTTCTTATAAAATTTAACCCATCCAATATTCCTCAAATAAGACCCCATATTTTCTATAATATTAATTCTAAAATAATCCTATAATTTCCTGAATATACTTCACCTCTTCAAAAATAACATTAAACAATTATAGATTATTTGGTATGGTGGATATGGGGGAAAATAAATGATATAGAGGAGATAAATATATCTATTTTGTTTTCTAAAATAAAATTAAATAGATAAATGATAGGTTAATAAATAGAAAAAAATGGATTTATCTAAAAATATAGATTTTAGGTTACCTAGTAATTAGGATTATTCTAAAGAAAATGATGGTGGAGGATAATTTATATTTCTAATTTCTCATATTATCCATATTTTCTAAATTTAACAACAAAGAACACAATTTCTTTTCTTTCAAAAATTCTGACCAATTGAGGTGGAAGGAATTAATTTACCATTTTTATTTTTAATAAATTATTAATTCAAATATAACAGAAAAATTATATTTATTTATTTATGATTTTCAGTTATAAATTATCAAATAATTTTTTTTTTTATTAAAATCTCCTAAAATGGGGTTAGTAACCAAATAACTTTTCAATCCCGAGAATTTATATAATATGAAAATAAGTTACCAAAAATATAATAAACCTTTAACTTGATTAAACATAATTACCTCAACATAAAACTAATAGTAACCCTATCATATTAACCATAATATTTTTAAATAAATTTCAACTTATGTAAATAGACTAAAATTGAATTCTGCCTCAAATAACATATTTACTAAAACAAAAATCAAACCAAATGATTTCATACACATTAATAATCAATGAAAACAAAATAAATTTCCCTAAATAAATATCATTACTCAATATTTAATATAATAATATATGATGATAAAATATTATTTATACTTATAAATATATGATTATATTTAGAATTACTAATACTTAAAATAAAATTCCACTACATCTTAACTCTTGATTCCCAATATGTAAAAGCTTAAATCATTCAACTTTCTTTATAAATACTTTACCATTACTTATCTTCATATACCTTAATAATTACTTCCTACAATAAAAAATAAAAATCATGTACTGATATTCATAAATCTCATAATATATTGAAAAAATAAAATTCATTATATCTATATGTTATTCAATGTTTCTAAATATTTAGTATATAACTTTATAATATGATATTCATGTGATCTTATTGGTCTCGTTCTTGATCATTCCTTATAAGAAATTTCTTTTCATAATTCCCATACTCATGAGATTGAAAACCATTAATTGATACCTCATTAATAAATTTATTCCCCATCATGATGTTAACAGAACTCTTAATTTTTTTTATTTGGATGTTTATTTCTCTATGACCTCCTTTTCAACATTTCATGCACCTTACTACTAATTTAATAATTTATTTGGGTTCTTCTTCCTATATTATTGACACACATGATGTTGAATATTTCTAAATTAAAGATCATTATCACCTAAACATCACTAAAACACCATATTTCTCTTATTTACTACATTAAGAATGCAATGCTGGTTTAGGTTGTTAATGAACACTTATGATAGATGGTTAAGAATAACCTCAAGATTTTTCACTATAGCTCTCATTATATTGGGGTACCCATTTAAAAAAATATTTAACTATCCTTCCCATCCATTATTACCATAGTTAATCTTGGTTCCATACATTTACTAAAAGAAAAATGTTTATTTTGATTTTATCAAATAAAATAATAATGAACTATCCTATAAGAATGATAAACACTATTATTCCCTTAAAAATGTTGTTCTATATTCAAATCACTCGATTCATCCAAAATGAACATAATTTTCCATAATATACTAAATTTTTTGTTATGAAGAAATTTAATACTTTACTCAAATAACACCCAAACCTCTAATGAAATCTAAACCACTACTATGATACCAACTATAAAGACCCATATCGCAAAAAACCTAAAAATATGTTCTTAATAGAAAGGGTTTAATTTTCATACATTCCCAGAATATTTTAGGTTAATTGGTTTAGAAAATTTTGAAAAATAATACATATCAATTCCCTAAAATAAGAAGTGGACACATCCGCTAAATTTGATTTTTTTCACAAAAATTGGATTATTAAATTAAAAATCCTTTTTCATTAAAAATATATTCTATTATTTTCAAATTAATTACCATATTAAAAATATAAACAATGATATAGTTTATACATATCCTTAAGCCTTGTGAAAAAACATTTCAAAATGTGGGATGAGAAAAAAAATGCTCAGTAATGGATAAAATAAAAATGAAAATCAGATATTAAATTTGAAAGTTCATGACAAACTATATGAATTTTGGAATTTATCTTAATTAAATTTTAACACAAATTATTATTATCATACCATTAAAATAAACATCATTGGTCAATTATTTCATAAAAAATATCTTAAGAAATAAAAAATCATGATCATTTAGTTTTGTTATAAAACATTTTCAATCCTAAAAATATTTTCATTAAAAACATAAGTTTCAACCATAAAAGGGATATACCCATTCCATAAAATCATAAACACAATATCATACATTATTAAAACAATAGTTCTCCATGAAAACAATAGTTTTCCAGGAAAACTCATTTCTAGGCATAGAAAAAACATGTTGGTTCCTTGGAATGTAATCTTTATATCACTCATGAAATAACTCTTACAAACACTATTAAAAATGGAATAAATTATTTGATTAATTCTAATTTTTATTCTTTGGAGAGAGAAAAATTCCACAATACATTAAAGAGATATATTAGACTCACTCGTCATCATGAATAATGTATAATGATCATGACATACATAAAACACATACAAGATTTCATTTCAAAAACAAATTCTAAAAAATTATTTTGTTTCGAACATATGAATAAACACTTTTGGTCTTCTCATAAAAATAAGTAAATTTTTTGTTTTATTTTAAAACTCGGAAAAAAAAATTCATAGAATAATGCATGAAAATATAGTATTTTGAAAATCCATGTAAACTTGTAGATTAATATTTTCAAATAATAATTTTCATAATGGAAATAAGTTTTACTTATGATATATATGTTAATATAATATTTTGTTCACACTATTTTATGTACTTTAAAAATAACCCATTTAGAAAACTATAAAAATAGTTCTATTGAAACCTATATAAATAAAGTTAAACAATATGTAAATTGTATTTTAAAATAAATTTTACTATATAAAAAACATACCTAAATCCTTTTAATGTTCATAAATATAGAGGAAAATTTATTAAAAACATTACAACTATTAGAATATGGGGTTAATTAAAAATCCATTACCTTTATCCCTTTCTAGAATCATATGTTTCCTAACTCCTATTCTTTAAGAAACCATATTTGGATAATACCTTATGACTTCTAAGATGGTATTTTGAGGAGAAAATAACCACTATAAAATGAGGTGGAATTTTTGGAATGGATTTAAGTAAACCTTGTTTTGGATTAATGGCACAAGAACTACGAGGAATAGAGGAGTTGAGGTCTTCTTTAATAAGTGGGGTCGATAGAAGTCTTATAAATACATGAAATATTAATATACAATATGTGTCTAAATCTTGTAAAATTGACCCCATGTGAAATAAAATTAAAGATAAGGTGTGTATGGTAAAAAAATAATCATCCAATAAAATTATTACATGTTTATGTTTCATTTTATACATTATCTTCTTTTTTAACCCCTGATGACCTAGCATAACCTTAACTGTTGTAATAATTTATTCAATCGTTAAGGTTCATAAAAGTAATTTTGAAAATTCCAAAAGGAAAACAAATAGACCATTCATGATATAATATAAAACAAACATTCAAATCCTATTATGATAAAATTTTTATGATTTTATAATTATTTAAAATATAATTTTTAATCATTGTATACCATTTAATGTCATATTCACAAGTTATCAAATATTTTGATTTTAAAGACATAAATATAATATTCTAATTCAAATATAATATATTTAAACAAAATAATACTTTATAGTTATATATAATATTCATTTAATATTATAAATCATCCAAAAAGTACTACTTCTAATGTTTTTAAATTCATTTAATTTATTTTTATACGACTTAAAAAAGTATTTTGTCGGTATTTCATGAGTGTTCAAGGTTATTATACCATAAATTAAAAATTTAAAAAATTATAATAAATATAAATTATTCTTAATTTATATTCGTTTATATATAGGTTTTAAATATATTCATATTATTACAACATAATTAGTTAGAGAGAGTGATATTTTTTAATTACACTTAACAGAAAATAATGTAAAAGTTGAAATCAAATGAAATTGGACCTAAAATGACATATTTTAATTGATAAGGTGATAATGGTAACAATAATACCTTATAATAATCTTTATGATGATATTTTGTGACATTATCATTTATTTGTGACATTAACTTCCATGTTTTACCCTTTATTGTGGTGATAACTGTTGATCATGCTTACTATTATAATGACCAAAAATAAAATTAATGTTATTACTAAATTAAAAAATTATTATTAAAAATTATATATATATATATATAATTCAATTTCTAAAAGTGCGAGAAATTATTTTTAATATTTTTTTTCAAAATGTGGTGAAAAATGTTTTTTTTACAAAATTAAACATTTTAATCATAAACATTAATATATACCAAAAAAGTATAATGTTGATTCACATGGAATTAATCTGATTATGTTAAATAAAATTAATCATGTGTGACTTACTAAAAAATTAAAATACAATGAGAAATTAAAATTATTTTATTTAATGAAAATAAATGATAGTTTTTCAAAAAATCCATATTTTTATTATTCACTCAAAGAATATTTTTTCCATAAAATAATACAAAATAACCTAATGAAAAATTTGATATGCTAATTACTAACCACTAATTACATTTTATCAAATTAAATTTCTAAAAGTGTAAAACAAAATTATTTAAAATTTCCATACACGAAATGTATTAAACCTATTTTTAATGAAGGTATATTTTTGACGTATAGAATTACTTTATTTTCATACATTTCCAAATAAAAAATTATGACACTAAATTTCATATATATTAGAGTAATTTTAGTATAATTACATAAAAATAATGATTAATTTAATATATTAAGATCAAAATACATTGACAACATAAAAATTGATTTATGAAAAATATCTCCTCTAACTTCAAATGACTTTATATTAATTTCCAATCAATTGATATTAAATATATAATTGATTGTTCATTTTATAATATAAAAAAAATTATAAATAACATTTATTGTATAGTTATTCCTATTCATACTTTCAAAACCAATGGCTATGTTATAATGATGATATTTAAATAATAATGTTTCGACATTATATCACAGTTTTTTTGTTCTTATTGTTTCAAATACCACACACTATTGAATATATTATGTAAAGAAACTCTAAAATCATGGGTTCTTACATTAATAGTTCAGGTCCATGACTATTTATCTAGGTCTCATTTCTTACATAATATCTAGGATTATTTATCATATTATTTTTGATATTTTTATAGATTCCTATGCTTATATGTTGGATATTAGGTGATAGATAACATGGAATTCCTAAAAATAATTTTTTTGGGTTTTGATTTAATAAAATTAATTAACTTTATTAATGAATATGAAACTATATATTACCATCATATAAGTATAAAGGAGTCTTAAATTCATCATTATTACATCTTGTTATTATTTTTTATGTTTTTATTTTTATTCATTTTTTTATTATCATCACACCATTCAAGTTGATAATAAAACTAATCAAAAGGATAACATCTTATACCAACTAAATGTGTAGGAAAATGTAATTTTATAGAGATATATAATAACACTTAAAAAATATTAATACTTTAATAAACATGTGATTAAGGTTAAAAATCATATTTTAGTAGAGTTTGATTAATAATATATTAAGGAATTATTAAGGATAAGATAACAATTACATAAAGACTTCAATCTCCTCTTAGATATCCTCTTGTAAATGATGAGTTTGACACTTCATCTAATGAAAATGGGTTATTAAAAATTTATAGAGGATTGTGTGTATAAAACAATTTCAAGGTATTAATTATAAATTTGAATGGATATTGTTGGATGATTTGGTAGATTATGTGACCTTTTATTGGTGTTCCTATGTGACATTCCCACAAATACTCATTATATAATGTATGAGGATATCATTTTAAAAATAATATTAGATAAAGGTGAAAAACTAAAATATACATGGGGAATTGATTTTAATAATTACCTAATCCAACCATTTAATGGAAATAATTTTTAATGTTTTTAATTAATATATAAGACATTTTAATAAGAAATACCTATTTAATTCATTTTTATAGTTATTATGGAAATGTAATTTTAAAAATAGCTAATCAATTATAAAACTTGTGAAATAATATATATATATAATTTATTATATTTTATAATTATCTATAAAATTCCTAAAAACTACATAATTAACCAAAGACTCGTCCTATAAAATGTTTTCAAAACCATTTATTTTACTTTTCTACTATTTATAGTAGTGCTCTGTTGACACTATGTAATCGTTTTATATAATTATCTTTGTTACTAAATATTAAAAATAAATTTATAAAATCAAAATTATTTTTTATTCATGAACATATTAATCTAAAACAATTCATAATACTATTTATCCCTGTTTATATCAATTTATTTTATTTATATATAAGAAACTTGCATTTAATTACATTTTATAATCACTGGTTAACGATTTTTATAATTAATATAGAATATAATTTTAAAATTTCTAAATATACATTTACATATTTTTTTAGTCATTTTATTTATCATTATAGTTTAGAATAGACTTATCTTGACTTAAATATTATCACAATGGTAACATGTTTGACTTTTGGGTTGTTGTAAAAGAACTGGGTCAACACCAATATATGTATTAATATTTATTTTGACACAACAATTAATTTATACTTTTTGAAGAAAAATAATATTATATTATGAGTATTACATCATTTATGATATTTTATATAATTATATTAAATAATTATGTCATAATTTTATCATGATTATGTCAAAAAATATTTAATGTTTGTAAAAAAATGTATTCTTTAACTATTCACCAAAATAATCAACTTAAAAAATATCAAAAATTCAAAAAAAAAAAATAAGTTATGATAAATAAATGAATTAATTTTAATAAAATAAAAATCTATAAAAATTTATAAAATATAAAATTTCTATAAAACCATGTAGAATATTAGAAATAATTAAACTTATTCTTAATTTAAATAAAAAACCATAATCTTATTTTATTTTTAAAAAAAATTACATATAAAAATAAATATCAATTTAATTACTTTTAGTTAGAAAAGATATAAATTTATAAATTATATAACAATTAGATAAACCCTTTCATGGATAAAAAATAAACCATTCTAAAGAAAAATATTTGACCACTAAATAAAACACATTTTATGTCTTTTAGTAAAAATTATAATTTCAAATTTACAATTGGTATTTGATTGAATATATTACATAATTTAAGACATGATATACATATATATAAGTGATAAAAATAATTATATCAATTTATATTCAAGAATAATGTGGAGGATGGTTTCACTCTCGAGGGTTTCCCTGAATGGATATTACATTGGAGATCGAATCCCTAAACCCTGAAATCCCATAGATATAACAACCCTGCTCTTTATTACACACTTAAACCTGATTTATTACATAAACTCTTAACTTGATACAACATGGAAGATCTAGAGGTCTAGTGTATTTGGGTCTTAGTATCATTACATAACAACTTAAAACATGAAATACAACATATTCATTGAAAACTTCTTTTACATGACCACTATATTCCCTCGTACTTAGCATTGCATGTGATAACCTCACGACATGCATAAGAAAGGTGTGAGCTATAAAGACTAGTAAGGTAATAAACATGGAATAACATGAGGAATAAAATACTTGTTAGATAATAGGAATATCAATGGAGCATAAGAGAAACATGAACATAAAGGCATGATAAAGCATGATAATCATAACATGGAAATGTGGCAACAACACTTAACATGGAATTAGCATGAGCCAAAGCTCATTGCACATGGAGTATGTGTAAACCCTCATTTCACATGAAGAAAAAGTAAAACCTAGTTTCACTTTAATTATCATGAGTCAACACCCATTTCATATGATGTATCAGGATACTATACTTTACCCCAATGCATTGGAGCGCTATCAGGGTGCGCCCTTCTTAAACATTTCATTTTAGGCATAAGTGTTCCACGTGGATCATACAACATAGAATCAATCATCATAATTTATTCAATAATAAAAGGATGTGGAATACATACATGAATATTTATAATCAATAATTAAGTGTTCATAAATTTTAATACCTTTGATAGAGAAATGGGCATGGTATTCACTACACAATGACATTGGCTTGGAAAATCGTAGTGCAATTTCGGCAGCATAATGGCGTGAAATAAGAACTCATAAAAAATGGTTGATGTTATATAAAGGGTTGTATCATCATATTTACATGAAATTGACAGTAAGGGGGTCATATAGATACATTTCCCAACAAACTTAATGGAATTTAGATGCATAATTCCAAATAATTACAAGGATATAAACAAGGAGATAGAAATCCCTCATGGAATTTCAGCATGGTAACAGGTGTACATGGGATGCATTAATGAGAGATAAAGGGGTATAATATCACATAAACATAAATAGGTCAGTATGGGGGAGGTGTGAAATCATACCCCAACATTTTTAATTGAAAAAAAAAGGAATAACAACTTAAAGAAAATTGGACAAAACCGAGAAAGGAAGAAATACCTTACTTGGAAGTGTGATCCCAAAAGCTTTGGAGAGGATTGAGAGAGGCTTTTGGGAGCTTAGGGAACCTTGGGAAGATTCTAGAGAGAGGAGATCAGGTGTTGTTCGAACTTTAAAGGCTTTGAGTCAAGAGGAAGTGAGATATTGGGTGCGTTTATATAGGAAAGGAGAGGGAATTCTTTATTATTTAGGTTTTGGGACACCTCACATTAAACTAATCAAAACCACAAACCATCCCCTAGTTTTTTCCCATGGTTTTTTAAAAAGGGGAGTTGAAAACAATATTTTATAAGTACAATGGCCTAACTTCTTAAAATAATAGTGTTGCTTATGTGGAGATGAGTCACACTCTCAAGGAAAACAATTTAAAAAGAAAAAATGTTTTATAAGCCTTGAAGGGTCCACTAAAGCTTTGTAAAATAAATCAAACAAACCCAAAACAAAATTATTTTAATGTTAAAACATATATTTTCCGAACATAATGTTTATATTATTTTATTACATCACTATTGGGTCATTATGATGTCACAAAACACATTATATATTTAAACGATATTTTATTTTTACCCAAAACATTCTACTCTCTCAGAAAATTATGAAAAATTCACTGTTGGATAATTTCGATGTCCCGATTCCAAAAATAATATTAATTTTATCTAAATAATTTATTAAATATTTGAATTTATACTTTTAAAATAAAAACCGACATTTATCGAAAATTCATGGGTTTTGACAAAAACAGATTTCAAACATTAATAAAAATTACAATTGTATACATAAAATTATATGATAATTTATATTTAATACAAATTAATTTAATAATAATAATAATATTTTATTAAAATATTATTTAATTCAAAAATATATTAATTCATAAAAATTTATTTCTCAGTTTAATATTAAATAAAAATACTATTTGCACTTTAAAAACTATTTACAAAGTAACAATAATAAATTGAATGCAAATTCATTATACAAAAATAATGTACATATTCGTAGTGCTAGGTTATCATTACATAACCCCTTATAACACCCTCATAAGACCAAAGGGTAATGTGTGTGATGATGACAGACTCTTGGGGTGGCTCAGATAACATTCCTTGGGTGGTAACCTCTATTAACTTCCACTTCTCCCGTAGTTGGTTCCACTCAATATTTATGTGTTCAATCTCGGCTTGGGATTGATCAAGATGTAAGAACCTGGTTCTTATTGTAGAGGTATGGGCTTCTTCTTTTCCTTTTCCTTAAGTGTTTTTGAGAAAAATATGGAAATGGGGAAAAATCCTGAATTTTGGAACTACACGCCGTGTACTTTATCCACACGCCTTGTACTTTTGGCCGTGTAGGGATGAGTACACGGGGCGTGTAGCCATGCCGGCGACGAAGGGTGTAGGAACCGACTACACGCCGTGTAGTGGTACCTTACACACCGTGTAGTCCGTCGGCAGGTTAAAAAGTAAGGCGGTGAAGTCGCCACCAGCAGGGCGGCAGTACACGCCATGTACTTGGGAGTACATGTCGTGTATTCTTGTCGGCAGATGAACAGTGTGGCGGTGCCGCCAAATGAACAGTTAAATGAAAGGAGTACACGCTGTGTACTTTGAATTACATGTCGTGTACTTTTTTTTTGGCTTAAAACAGGAAGTAGCCTCCTCATTTGGAAGAGGAGGCACTTGAGCCATTTTGGAGCCAAAGGAGGAGGTCGGGTCTTTGAAGAACTGCTGGGCGTTCGTCTGGAATCCGATTCCATCTCGGACGATCCCGTTGGAACCGCACGGGTAAGGTCTTCCACCTCCTTTGTTGGTTCTTTCCAATTCTTCACCTAACGTAATTTATTTACGTTTGAATGGTTTTTTTTCTTCGTCATATCTACATCGTTCTTGGGCGTTTCTGGAGTCGGCATTCGGGTATAGCGTTCGTTGGCGTTTGAGGTAGGTGGCTTTGTGTTTAGTTTTCTAACTACTGTGTGTTTTGTGCGTTTTTTTTTCACGAACCCATGTTGGGGTGTCGTGTGGATGAGGTCGTTGCTATATTTAATACCTAGAATTAATTAGGTATTTAATTGTGATAATAAAATGCTGATTGGGATCGTTACTTGGATCTAGAACCACCCCGGGGGGTGTGTTTCTCTGTTTAGCCGTTTGGCCAGGATACCCGAGGGTATGCCTTCAATGTAGTAATTGTAAGAATTTCCTTGAGAGGAATTTCTTGTTTACTGCATTTTGATATGTTGGGCATGGCCCGGTTACCTATATTAGCTTGAGGGCGTGACTATATTAGCCTAAGGGCCTGACTATATTAGCCTGAGGGCGTGACTATATTAGCCTGAGGGCGTGACTATGTTATCCCGAGGGCTGTCATTATTCCGCCTGAGGTAAACCTTTCATGCCTGAGGGCTTGACTTTTGTGCCTTAGGGAGACACTTCGTATGCCTGAGGGCAATAATTCTGTTACAATGCCTGAGGGTGAGATTCTGTATAGCCTAAGGGCATGGTTCACTATATTAGCCTGAGGTCGAGATACTGGTTGGCCTGAGGGCGTGGTACTGTTGAGCACAAAACGATACTAAATTAAATAAATTAAATGAATAATAAAATGGAAATTTAATTGTTAAGTTAGGTCTTGTTTAGTACTTCTTACCTTATTTCATTTTACTATTGCACACTGTTGATGCATGCTTACACGCAGTTGGGCACAGGCCTTTGGTGGGTTCCTACTGAGATATATTTCTCACAACCTGTTTGGGTCATGCTTTTCGGCCCAAATATATTACATTTCTACAGGTGTGGATAGGGGCAAGAGTCCCTATACAGGTACTTGACTGTTGTTGTGGAGTAGGAGGGCATGGGACCGAGCCTAGGCTCGTGATGCCGCTGCCAGCTGTTTACTAGTTTTGTTGTACTTTGCTTTTGGTTGTATCACAGTGATGTATAACATGTTCTAGCTGTTTTATTATAATTTGAAACATGTAGCATCATCATTCATATATTGTTGGTTATATCCACTGCTGTAGTTTATTTCAGTTGTGTGTATTCACTGCTCAGTTGTTTGTTGTATGTTTATTTTAGTTTTCCACTGCGCTACACTTTGACAAATGAGGGCATAGTTTCCCCACTATCAGACCTGATCCCTCGCTGCTAGTTGGTAGCCTCTAGTGTTTGGAGAAATGCGCTTGAGGTCACGTGGCAAACCGGGCTCGGGGCACCCGTTGTGTGGCACCCGGGTCTGGGACGTTACAAAGTGGTATCAAAGGGGTTTCTTTTCTTTGACTTACTATTTGGAGCTGTAGTCAGGGGATAGGACAGAACGGTAGTTGGTAATAAGTTGTTCTCGGGTGTAGCTAACCCGTGTATAGGGAAAAGACAGTCTACCTCGTATTTTGCATTCTTTTGACTTTGCAAATTTTACGGTTGATATGTTTTCACTGTTGGGTGACGCACTTGGATTGTGCTGTTTATATTTTATCTGTGGGTTCTAATTAGTTGCAGCCCAATGAGATGAGGGTATTCCGTCTCATGCATCATATAGGCACATGCAAGATATCACATGCCATGCATAGTTTCCATGCCATGTAGGTGCATTAGAATTTTCATGTTGTTGTGATAGTTGTTGTGCTAACAAAGCATGTTGTAGTGATAGCTGCTTGATAAATACCTACTTTGTGATATGGTATGTTTGTTTGATCTTGTTTATAAAATGGACGCCAAACTTCGGTTTTTGGGGAGTATGGGCCCCCATTGAACGGAATTTGGTGGATCATTGACTGTTTATTGGTTATAACACAACTTAGATGTCAAAATTTGATTTGTGGGGTGTATGGGCCCCCACGGGTCGGAATTTGACACTTAGGTGTTGTATTTCAGTATTTTCTGGGTTCCGGTGAAGTTTCTGAGGCATATTGTCCGAAATACCCAGAATACATGCCGTGTAGGAACTCATACATGTCGTGTGTGTTCTTCTGTTCGGGAAGAAAAATGAACTTTTTGAGTACACGCCGTGTACCAGGAGTACACGCCGTGTAGCCTCATCTCGTGTCACAAACCATGTGGATGGCGACACGGGGTAGAGAAGGGCTTGGGTAAAACACTCCACGTAGTTTTGTGCACACCGTGTAGTGTGACCTGGAGTCCTGTCGTGTAACTAACAACATGGGCTGGTGTCACCTCTCCCTTAACACGCCGTGTACCTTTGGGACACGCCATGTAGTCTTGTCTGAGGACAGACCGTGTGGAGTTAGCCGTGTGGCTGGGAAACAGGATAGTGTACACACCGTGTTCGGGTGTAACACGCCGTGTAGAGTAAAGCCGAGTAGTCGGCCGTGTCACAGACGACACAGGCAGTTGGAAAATAACACCGTACACACCGTGTAGATATTATACATGTTGTGTAGTTTGTTGAACAGAAGCCGTGTGGGTTAGCCGTGTAGAAGGACCCAGGCAGGGGAAAGGAAGTCAAGTACACGTCGTGTAGTCAGTGTACACGCCGTGTAGTCTTGTTTTGCAAATTTTGAAACACCTTATTCCTCTTGTTCCTTTGTGGTTCCTTCGTTTCAGTCTTAATAATATTGAATCTGAGGCGTGCTTTTGACCTTGTAGTGTCATTCCTCCTAGAAGACCGCGAGTTGTTCTCCAAGAGAGCGGCGACGATTATACTCCGGAGATGGTGGTCCATGGGCTACCAGTTGATCCACCAGCAGAGCCAGATGTGGCACCAGCTGTTACACCGGACACGGGCGCGAAGGCGCAGTTCCGTGAAGGCTTATTGCGGTTCATGCAGACCTTTCAGGGAGCACCGCAGGCTTCCACATCCATGGCCGAGATGACGCATATCTTTCAGTAGCAGCATCCGCCTATGTTCTCAGGGGATGGCGGACCATAGGCTGTGAATTCTTGGCTAGGGTCGATGCAGACTATTTTCGAGCATCTAGAGACGCCTCTAGGGCGGAGGGTCAAGCTCGTGACTTGCATGCTGCGTGATTCCACCAAGAGGTGGTGGGATGTGACCACCCAGTCAGAGCATCACAGGGACATGGCGTGGGATGATTTT
The DNA here is from genome assembly GCA_963277665.1 of Viscum album. Classification (NCBI taxonomy): domain Eukaryota; kingdom Viridiplantae; phylum Streptophyta; class Magnoliopsida; order Santalales; family Viscaceae; genus Viscum; species Viscum album. The sequence continues at coordinate 845,510,535 of OY728159.1, forward strand.
CAGACAGTCTTCTATGACTTCTTCTTTCCTGAGACGCTGAGGGCATATAGAGCTCGAGAGTTCATGAATCTGCAGCAGGGCGCCATGTCAGTGATGGACTATTCTACTCGTTTTACAGAGCTTCAGTGCTTTTCACCCGTACTGGTGGGTGATGAGACGCTGAGAGCCAGACGTTTTGAGGATGGTCTTCAGTATGAAATCCGAGTGCTGGTAAATGTTTTCAGGTTACCTACTATACACGCGATTGTGAACCAGGCGTTGATTACAGAGAGAAACCTGTGAGAATCTAGTGGTGTGGGCCAGGGTGGTTCGGCACTAGTTATGGGTACTATTTCTACTGGCAAGAGGAAGAGATAGATGGACTTCTCTCAGGGTGGCAGTACCAGCCAGGCAGTCTCTTCGGGTGGCACGATCAGGTGCTTCCAGTGTGGCAGAGAGGGGCACAAGAGGCCGTAGTGTCCACGAGACCCAGTGGAGTGTCGAGCTTGCAGCAAGATGGGTCACCTGCAGCGCTTTTGTAGGGCATATCCACCGATGGCTAGCGAGAGGGGTTCTGTACAGACTCCACGTGTGGGAGAAGGACCAGTGGCTTCTTACCAGTCATGGAACTGGAATGCGTCAGGGCATGCAGGCAGAGATGGTGGTCGTGGCCGTGGTAGCCAGACACCAGGATCACAGAGGCAGTAGGGCAGGACAACTCAGGGTAGCCAGGCTGTGTCGTAGGGCCGCGGCACTGGGTAGGCATATGCAGTGCAATAGACCCAGCAGGAGCAGGATCCCGGACCTTCGACAGTCAGAGGTACTATTCTAGTAGCTTTTGTCTTATCTTCGGTACTTTTTGATATGGGTGCTACACATAGTTTTATATCTGTACCTATGGTGGAGAGCCTTGGGCTCGGTGTTTCTACTTCTTCTGATATCTTGACGCTAGACACTTAGTTGGGGATGAGAACGGCTAGTGTGCGTCAATTCAAGGAGTTCCCACTTGAAGTTGGAGGGTGTCACTTCCTTTGGGACCTCTATGTCCTAGAGATGACGAGTTATGACGTCATTCTCGTGATGGACTGGTTGGTTCCCTTTCGGGCCTTTGTAGATTTCTATTATCGTAGGGTGCGTTTCACGTCACCAGAGGGAGGGGAGTTTCTATACAAGGGTGAGTGGGATGTTCAGGCGAGTCGAGCTGGACCAGAGCATCATGGGCGAGGTGGAGTCACAGCCCAGATTGTGAGCTTATATCTGGATGACCAGGGGACTTATCAGACGGATTTCCCTCCAGTTGTTGGTCCTTTCAGGGATGTCTTCCCGGACGACTTTTTAGGTCTACCTCCGATGCGTGAGGTGGATTTCTCTATCGAGCTTGTGCCAGGAGAAACACCAGTGTCCATTCCTCCTTATAGGATGGCCACGCCTGAGTTGCAGGAGCTCAAGAGGCAGTTAGAGGAGCTACAGGAAAAGGGTTTTATCCGACCTAGTACTTCTCCTTGGGGTTCTCTGGTCCTTTTTGTGAAGAATGCAGATGCTACCCTTAGGCTTTGTGTGGATTATCGAAAGCTGAACCAGTTGATGGTTAAGAACCGATATCCCTTGCCAAGGATTGATGATCTATTTGATCAACTTCATGGAGCATGAGTGTTCTCTAAGATTGACCTAAGATCCGGATATCATCAACTGCGCGTTAGACCATCTGATATACCTCTCACAGCTTTCAGGAGTAGGTATGGTCTATATGAGTATACGGTTATGTTGTTCGGACTCACGAACGCGCCAGCAGTTTTCATGGCTCTGATGAATCTTGTGTTCCATCCGTATCTTGATTCTATTGTGGTAGTATTTGTGGAAGACATCTTAGTGTACTCACGCACTCGACACGACCATGCCACCCATCTTGAGATCGTATTGAGTACACTGAGAGAGCATCGATTATATGCTAAGCTCTCGAAGTGCCACTTTTGGATGGACCAGATTCACTTCCTGGGTCATATCATCTCAGAGGCAGGAGTTGCAGTGGACCCAGAGAAGGTGATAGAATTAGTTTCCTGGGAACAGCCCAAGAACGTGTTTGAGACATGAAGTTTCTTTGGGCTGGCAGGTTACTACAGACGCTTCATACATGACTTCTCCCGCTTAGCAGCACTGTTGACAGGTCTGACTAAGAAGGGTGTGAAGTTTTTTTGGTCAGAAGCTTGTGAGACAGCTTTTCAGGACCTGAAGAGAAGGCTGACATCAGCACCAATCCTGATACTCCCAGAGCAGGGGAAGAGCTATACAGTTTCCTGTGATGCATCAGGGATTGGGCTGGGAGATGTTTTGAAGCAGGGTGACCGAGTTGTTGCGTATGGGTCTCGGCAGTTGAGGCCACATGAGAGGAATTACCCGACGCACGATCTCGAGTTGGCTGCAGTTGTGCATGCATTGCGCTGTTGGAGACATTATCTGTTGGGAGAGCATTTTGTGGTTTTCACCGACCACAAAAGCCTCAAGTATATCTTCACTCAGCGTGACCTGAATCTGAGGTAGAGAAGGTGGGTCGTGTACCTACAGTCCTTCGATTTTGAGCTTTCCTATACACCTAGTAAAGGTAATGCAGTAGCCGATGCACTGAGTAGGAAGACTCAGATACAGGCAGTGCAGGAGGCCAGTGGTGAGTGGTAGCTTATGGATTTGTTCTCTGAGATGCATCTGGAGGTGCATGATAGTCAGGGGAAGACTTATCTTTCCTCATTAGCTGTGACTTATACCCTCCTGGACAGAGTGAGGATGAGGCATCTATCTGATTCAGAAGGCCTAGTTCTACGAGAATCAGTGGAAAGTGAGGACCCTCCTCCCGGTTGGGCGATAGGCGATGACGAGGTTTTTCATTTCCATGGACTAGTATGGGTTCCAGGGGATATACGCGAGGAGCTAATGTGGGAGTTTCATTCTTCATATTGGGTAGTTCATCCCGGGGTTACCAAGATATACCGAGACTTGAGACGTTAGTACTGGTGGCCGGGTATGAAGGGAGAGATAACTGGTTTTATTACGAGATGTTCCAACTGTCAGCAGGTGAAGGCAGAGCATTAGAGACCAGCTGGGCTGTTACAGCAGTTTCCCATTCCAAAGTGGAAATGGGATGATGTCGCGATGGATTTCGTGACGGGTTTGCTGAGGTCCCCTCGTGGCAATGACACTGTGTGGGTTGTTGTGGACAGACTCATGAAGGTATCTCACTTTTTTCCGATCAAGGGGGCCTTCGGTGTGGATGAGCTCGGAAGGCTTTATATCCGAGAGGTCGTGCGTCTTCATGGGGTCCCTCGTTCTATCATTTCAGATAGGGACGCACGCTTTACATCTCGTTTCTGGCAGAGTTTTCAGAGGGTGCTGGGTACATAGGTGCTTCTGAGCACAGCATACCACCCTCAGACAGATGGCCAGTCAGAGCGGACGATACAGGTGTTAGAGGACATTCTTCGCGCATGCGTCATAGAATTTGGGGGCTCGTGGGAGAAGCATATACCCTTAGTCTAGTTTTCCTATAACAATAGATTTCAGGAGACTATTGAGATGGCACCATACAAGGCTTTATATGGTAGGCCATGCCGATCACCTTTGTGCTGGTTAGAGGTAGGTGAGGCAGCTTTGCTGGGGCCACAGCTCGTGTAGGAGACATCTGACCAGGTCAGTTGATTCGGAAGCGGATGGCTACCGTGTAGTCTCGTCAGAAGTCTTATGCTAATCGCCGCAGACGACCTTTGGAGTTCGTGGTCGGAGATTAGGTTTTCTTTCGTGTTTCGCCGAGGCTGGGACATAAATGGATCAGGAGACAGGGTAAGATTTTACCAAGGTATGTAGGACCATTTGAGATTCTGGAGAGAGTCGGGCTGGTTTCCTATCGGTTGTAGTTACCGCAGCGGTACCGAGCCATGCACGACGTCTTCCACGTGTCTCAGTTGTGTCGCTACCATTCAGACTCATCTCACACCTTTCAGCCAGGGGAGGTAGAGCTTCAGCATGATGCATCCTTTGAGGAGCATCTGATCCGTATCGTTGATAGGAGCATGAAGGTTCTCCGAGGCTGGTCAATTCCTCTCGTACGAGTGCTATGGCAGCATGGACGAGTGCAGGACGAGACCTGGGAGCGAGAGGCCAACGTATGTGCTCAGTGTCCAGAGCTGTTCCGATCTTTCTCTTCACCACCCTTGGAAGAGCAATTCGGGGACGAATTGCTATAAGGGGGGAATTTTGTAAGAACCTGGTTCTTATTATAGAGGTATGGGCTTCTTCTTTTCCTTTTCCTTAAGTGTTTTTGAGAAAAATATGGAAATGGGGAAAAATCATGAATTTTGGAACTACACGCCGTGTACTTTATCCACACGCTGTGTACTTTTGGCCGTGTAGGGATGAGTACACGGGGCGTGTAGCCATGCCAGCGATGAAGGGTATAGGAACTGACTACACGTCGTGTAGTGGTACCTTACACTCCGTGTAGTCAGTCGGCAGGTTAAAAAGTAAGGCGGTGAAGTCGCCACCAGCTGTTTGGCAGTACACGCCGTGTACTTGGGAGTACATGCCGTGTATTCTTGTCGTCAGATGAACAGTGTGGCGGTGCCGCCAAATGAACAGTTAAATGAAAGGAGTACACACCGTGTACTTTGAAGTACACGCCGTGTACTTTATTTTTTCGGCTTAAAACAGGCAGCAGCCTCCTTATTTGGCAGAGGAGGCACTTGATCCATTTTGGAGCCAAAGGAGGAGGTCAGGTCTTTAAAGAACCGCCAGGCGTTCGTCTAGAATCTGATCCCGTCTCGGACGACCCCGTTGGAACCGCACGGGTAAGGGCTTCCACCTCCGTGGTTGGTTCTTTCCAATTCTTCACCTAACGTAAGTTATTTATATTTGAATGGTTTTTGTGCTTCGTCAGATATACGTCGTTCATGGGAGTTTCTGGAGTCGGCGTTCGGGTATAGCGTTCGTTGGCGTTTGAGGTAGGTGGATTTGTGTTTAGTTTTCCAACTGTTGTGTGTTTTGTGCATTTTTGTGCCACGAACCCATGTTGGGGTGTCGTGTGGCTGAGGTCGTTTCTATATTTAATACCTATAATAAATTAGGTATTTAATTGTGATAATAAAATTCTGATTGGGATCGTTGCTTGGATCCGGAACCACCCCGGGGGGGGGGTGTGTTTCTCTGTTTAGCCGTTTGGCCAGGATACCCGAGGGTATGCATTCAATGTAGTAATTGTAAGAATTTCCTTGAGAGGAATTTCTTGTTTACTTCATTTTGATATGTTGGGAATGGCCATATTACCTATATTAGACTGAGGGCGTGACTATATTAGACTGAGGGCGTGACTATATTAGCCTGAGGGTGTGACTATATTAGCCTGAGGGCGTGACTCTATTAGCCCGAGGGCTGTCATTATTCCGCCTGAGGGAAACCTTTCGTGCCTGAGGGCTTGACTTCTATGCCTGAGGGCGACACTTCGTATGCCTGAGGGCAAGAATTCTGTTACAATTCCTGAGGGCGAGATTCTGTATAGACTGAGGGCATGGTTCACTATATTATCATGAGGGTGAGATACTAGTTGGCATGAGGGCGTGGTGCTATTGAGCACAGAACAATACTAAATTAAATAAATTAAATGAATAATAAAATGGAAATTTAATTGTTAAGTTAGTTATTGTTTAGTACTGCTTACCTTATTGCATTTTACTATTGCACACTGTTGATGCATGCTTACACGCAGTTGGGAACAGGCCTTTGGTGGGTGCCTACTGAGATATATTTCTCACACCCTATTTGGGTCATGCTTTTCGGCCCAAACAGATTACGTTTCTACAGGTGTGGATAGGGGCAAGAGTCCCTATACAGGTACTTGACTGTTGCTGTGGAGTAGGAGGGCATGGGACCGAGCCTAGGCTTGTGATGTCGCTGCCAACTGTTTACTCATTTTGTTGTACTTTGCTTTTGGTTGTATCACAGTGATGTATAACATGTTCTGGCTGTTTTCTTAGAATTTGAAACATGTAGCATCATCATTCATATATTGTTGGTTATATCCACTACTGTAGTTTATTTCAGTTATTTGTATTCACTGCTCCACTGTTTTTTGTATGTTTATTTTAGTTTTCCGCTGCGCTACACTTTGACAAATGAGGTCATAGTTTCCCCACTATCAGACCTAGGCCCTCGCTGCTAGTTGGTAGCCTCTGGCGTTTGGGGAAATGCGCTTGAGGTCACGTGGCGAACCGGGCTCGGGGCACCCATTGCGTGGAACCCGGGTCTGGGATGTTACAAAGAGATAATCCCAATGACGCCTCCTCCTTTCCGAGATCCAACAAATGGTCTTTGTATGGGGAAAGTCTACTAGATGAGGTCATTGCTTCCTTTGTCTGAGTAAATTGGATTTGTTAAAGCCCTATATTTATACTAATCATGTAATCATTGTTCAATGGCTATATTAGCAACGGTTACAATTAATAATGGTATTTTAAAATCCAGAAACATAAAACCAATTAATTTCAAATTTTGTATAACCATAATAAAAAATTTAATTAGATCAAGAGGAATTTCCATTAATTAATGTTTGGGTCATTACAATATTTCCCCCTTAAGAAATTTCACCCTATAAATTTCTTTTTCCCACACTAAAACATATGTGGGTAACTATGATTCATAATTTCCTCTGATTACCACATCACTTCTTCAAACTTGTGGTTTCTCCACAATACCTTGAAGAGGGGAAGTGTCTTATTTCGTAGAACTTTTTCTCTACGATCTAAGATCTTCACTGGTTGCTCCTCGTAAGAAAGATCATCCTCTAGTTGTACTACCTTTGAAGAGAGTACATGTGAAGGGTCTGGTATGTAATTCCTTAAGAGGGATACATGAATGTCATCATGTATTTTTCCCATGGTAGGTGGAAGTGCTAGTCGTCAGGCCACAACCCCAACACGATCAAGAATCTCGAAGGGGCTGATGTACCTAGGATTTAACTTCCCTTTCTTTTCAAACCTCATGACCTTATTCCATGGAGATATACGTAGAAATACCATGTCTCCAACTTTAAACTCAAGGTCTCATTGATGGTTATCTTCATAACACTTATGTCGACTCTAGGCTGCCTTGATATGCTACAAAATGGTTTTCACCTTCTCCACCATTTCTTCGACCATTTCTGGTCCTAAAAGCTTACACTCACCGACTTCATCCCAACATGCTTGTGTCTTGCACCTCTTTCCATACAGGGATTCATGAGGTGACATTCAGATGCTCGAGTGGAAACTATTATTGTAAGAGAATTAAATCAGTGGAAGATGTTGGTCCCTCCCTCCTTTGAAGTCCATAGAATATGATCTTAACATATCCTCTAGTGTCTGAATAGTTCATTAAGATTGGCCATCAGTTTGAGGATGATAGGCCATACTAAAGTTAAGTTCGGTATCCAGAGCATGATGAAGATTCTTCAAAAACATAGAGGTGAATCTTGGATCTCGATTGAATACAATATATAGTGGTACTCCATGAAGCCTTACCACTTCCCTAATATATATCTGTGCTAGTTGATCCAATGAGAAATCCTTCTAAATTGCAATAAAGTGTACAGATTTTGTAAGACGATCCACAACAACCCAGATTTCATTATTACCTTTATATGTCTTTGGAATTCTGGTGACAAAGTCCATGGTGATGTTCTCCCATTTCCATGCTGGTATGAGTAATGGTTGCATCATCCCATTAGACTTATGTCTCTCAGCCTTCACTTGCTAACACACCAGGCACTTTGATGTAAATTCAACCATCTCCTTATTCATATTATCCCACCAATAATGCTCTCATAGGTCTCGATACATCTTTTTGTTTCCTGGGTGAATAGAGAATTTTAACTATGTGCATTATCCAAAAGTTCCTTCTTCAGCTCTGGACTTGATGAAACACATAATCTTTTCCCAAATCTCTCAATTTCTTCTTCATTAACATTGAAATCCTAGGACTTCCCTTTTCTAATAGCTTCCACTTTCTTATTGATTCCCACATCATCCTTTTTATCTTCCCTTAACTTTTCCATAAGAGATAGTTTATCAATAATTTGTGAAAGGATTGATGAAGTTACCTTATTTATTATTCCGATGTCCATCTTCATCAAATCTAAGAAGATTAGATCCTTCTCAATTATCATCAATGATAGGATCGTCGGGTCCTTTCTACTTAGAGCATCTGCCACCTTGTTTGATTTCCCAGGTTGGTAATGGATTGAGAAGTCACATTCTTTGATCATCTCTAACCATTTTCATTGGCACATGTTCAAATCTTTCTGTGTGAATATATACTTGAGGCTTTTGTGGTCTATATATATTTCACACTTCTCCTCAAAGAGATTATGCCACCAAAATTTTAAATCTAAGATCATCGTAGCAAACTCCAGATCATGTGTTGGATAATTATGCTCATGAAATTTCAATTTTCTTGAAGCATAAGCAATGAATATGTCATTTTTCATCAACACACAGCCCATTCCCTTCTTTGAAGCATCACTGAATACCACAAATAGTTCTCCACTTATGGGTAAAGTGATCACTGGCATAGTGATAAGCCTCCATTTCAACTCCTTGAAGCTTTCTTCACATTCATCACTCTAAGAAAACTTTAATCCCTTTTGAGTTAGATTGGTAAGAGGGTTAGAACAATCGTGAGAAATTTCTCACAAATCGTCAATAATATATAGCTAACCCCAAGAAGATATGGATATCTGTTACCGATGTTGGCCTCATCCATCCCTCAATTTCATATGTTTTGGAGGGATCCATAGATATTCCATTGCTTGTGATGATATGGCCTAAGAATGAGAACTACTTCAACCAGAACTCACACTTTTTGTACTTTTTATAGAGATTCTCCTTCCGCAATGTCTCTAGTACAGTTCTTAGATACTGCTCATGATCCTCCTGGGTTTTAGAGTATATCAAAATATAATCTATAAATACTATCAAAAATTTATTGAGGTAATCCCTAAATTCTCTATTTATCAATTCCATGAATATTGTTGGAGAATTAGTGAGTCTTAAAGGCATTACTATGAATTCATAGTGCTCGTATCTTGTATGAAAAGCAGTCTTGGAGATATCTTCCTTCTTCACCCTTACTTGATAATATCCCGGCCGCAAATCCACCTTAGAGAAGAATTGTGATCCATGCAGCTGATTTAACAAGTCCTAGATTTGTGGGATAAGATACTTGTTCTTTATCATTATTTTGTTAAGCTCATAATAATCTATTCAAAGGTGCATTGACCCCTCTTTCTTCTTGACGAAGAGGACTGGTGTACCCCAAGGTGAAGCACTTGGGCATATAAACCCTTTATCTATATTCTTCTCTAGTTGTTTATTCAGCTCCTCAAGCTCCACAAAAACCATTCTATATGGATTCTTGGATATTGGAAATGCCCCAGGTATAATATCAATTTATAATTCAACATCTCTTATAGGAGGAAGACCCAGAAATTCCTTGCGAAACACTTCAGTGAATTCCCTCATAATAGGCATGTCTTCAAGGATGGTTTCCTCTTTAAACTCAATCATATGCGCCAGATACGTGTTCTCAAAGGGTAGTAATATCCACTATTAAGATGATAGAGCTAAAGAATATTCATCTTCCACATTAAAATTTTATAGAATCGGGGGTTGATTCTCCACATGGAGAGTGATTTACCTATCACGGCAATTTATGTTGGCTCTATATAAGTAAAGTCAATCCATGCCAATAATTACATAAAATTCCACCAAAGGGGGTATTATGAGGTTCACTGGGAAGTTCAATCCATAGATTATGATAGGGGAGGAGTTATATTCTTGGGATTAAATGATTTCCCATTTTCCGTACTCACCAACATCCTTAATTCCATGATTTGTAGTCATTCTGGGATTTTTATACTAAAATTTTGGGATATAAAAGAATGCGTAGAACCTGAATCAAAAAGTATTTTCACTTTTATTGAACGAATAACTAATTTTCATGTCACCACTTAATTTTCGGGGTTCACTTCAGCAGTAGTGATGGAAAAAATCTCTCCCTTGCTGCCTTGGAGGTTGTTGATTGCCTCTGAAAACCCTTGTCTTAGGGCACTGATTTTCAAGATTCCCTGGTTCTTTGCAGTTGTAGAAATGAACAATGGTTTAAGGTTCGAACATATCATTCCTTTCCTCTATTGCAGCCACGTGTTTTTCTTGTCGGTAGTTAATAGCTAGGTGCCCTTCTCTTCCACACCTAAACCATTTCCTCGTCCCCTTTAGGTAATTTTTGGGGTTCTTCTTTCCGCACCTTTGGTAAGTGGGGTGCTGGATCTTATTAGCACTGTTGGATTTATCCATCGGACCACCAGCATTGAAGTCCACCACACACTTCTTATCCCCACAATACCCCTAATATTCTACGATCTCCATTTCGACTTTGAGGGCACATCAGACAATTTCCTCATAGCTGTCGAAGTCACAGATCGCCAGCACTTTCCATAGGCTAGGTTTCAACCCACCAAAGAAGCAGTCAACCTTGCATTTGGGGGTAACAAAAAAAGCAGAGGCATATCGTGCAATCCTTTTGAAGTTTTCCTCATACGATCCGATAGATTCATCATCTTTTTTCTTGAGGGAAAGAAAGTCCCTTTACATCTTAAACCGGAGGGTGCGCGGAAAATATTTATCAAAAAAATCTTCTGGAAATCCTTCCATTCCAACGCCTCAATATCCTCCTCAGGCTTCCTATTTTTTATCAATGTCAACCATTGATCGGCTTCACCCTCCATATGATAAGCAGTTAGAAGAACCTTCTATTGTTCAAAACATTGAAGGATGGAGAAGATATTTTCAATGGAGTTGATCCATTGTTCAGTGATTGAGGGATCAGACGATCCATTAAAAGTATGAGGCTTTTGTCTCATTAAGCTCTCGATAGTGACTTGTTCTTTCTTAGGGGGGGGGGGGGGGGTTGAACGTTCCTCTTGACCCATGTTTCTATTCAAATATTTATTTAACTGAGAGATAAGTGTGACAAAGTTCACGATTCCTGCTCCCATCGGATTGGACATCTCATTAGCATAGTAATCACATTGATCTTCACATCGGTTCTTAGCCTGAGTCCTCATATTACCGGCCATTGGCTAGAACAAAAGGAAATTTAGGGGTAACACATAAAGGGTAATCCTAGGAAAAAACTAATGACTTATAAATAACTTTTATTTCCTTAACTTATGAATCCATATGCTTCAATCTATGCTTTTTATGGTCTATTTTCTAACATATATTCTTAAGGTTATTTTTTTTAATTACCTTAATAAGGGTTCATAATAGGCTTGTGAATTTACTAAAGAATATACTCTAGGAGTGTCATAACCAAGAGTGTATCAAGACCCGTTGTTGTCAACCAGTTCCCGTTCGTGTCTAGCTCAAAGCGGTGTTTTCAGGTTTTACCCCTAGGATAAATTTGTGCCAGACCGCCTCAACTTGCTTGTATCAAGACATGGATGTATTTGCTTGATAAACCACTTACTCAATACTCACCAATATGTAGGGATGTTTTTATTATAATTATTCTTGTCTCTAAGTCTTCACTAGGGTTTTCTATTCCTAATCCCAAAAATAACTAAACTTTTCCTTTAATACCAACTATAACAACCCTGCTCTTTATTACACACTTAAACTCGATTTATTACATAAACTCTTCACTTGATACAAAATGAAAGATCGAGAGTTATAGTGTCTTTGGGGACTAGGATCATTACATAACAACTTAAAACATTAAATACAACATCTTTATTGAAAACTTCATTTACATGACCACTGCATTCCCTCGTACTTAGCATTGCATGGGATAACCTGAGGACATGCATAAGAAAAGGGTGAGCTATAAAGCCTGGTAAGGGAATAAACATGGAATAACATGCGGAATACAATACATGTTAGAAAATAGGAATATCAATGGAGAACAAGAGAAAAATGAACATAAAGTCATGATAAAGCATGATAATCAGAACATGGAAATGTGGCAACAACACTTAACATGGAATTAGCATGAGCCAAGGATCATTGCACGTGGAGCATGAGTAAACCATCATTGAACATGAAGCGCGAGTAAAAACTCATTTCAATTGAATTTTTATTATTCAACACCCATTTCACATGATGTATCATGATACTATACTTTACCCAATGCATTGGAGCGCTATCAGGGCACACCCTTATTAAACATTTCATTTCATGCATAAGTATGCCACATTGATCATATAACAAGGAATCAATAATCACCATTTATTCCATGATAAAGGGATGTGTAATAAATACAATAATATTTATAATCAATAAGTAAATGTTCATAAAGGTGAATATCTTTGATAGAGAAATGGGCACGGTATTCACAACACAATGACATTGGCTTGGAAAATCGTAGTACAATTTCGGCAGCATAACGGCGTGAAATAAGAACTCATAAAAATGGTTTATGAGAGAGAAAGGGGTGAATCATCATATTTAAATGAAATGGACAGTAATGGGGTCATATAGATACATTTCCCAACAAACATAATGTAATTTAGATGCATAATTCAAAATAACTACTTGGATGTAAAAGAAGAGAGATAAATCCCTCAAGGAATTTCGGCATGGTAACGGGTGTACATTGAAGGCATTAATGAGAGAGAAATTGGTATCCCATCATACAAAAATAAAGAGGGAAGTATGGGAAGGTTTTAAATCATACCCCAACATTTTTAATTGAAAAAAATGGCATAATAACTTACAGAAAATTGGACAAAAATGAGAGAAGGAAGAAATCCCTTACTTGGAAGTGCGATCCCAAAAGCTTGGGAGAGGCTTGAGAGAGGATTTTTGGGACCTTGGGGCACCTTGGGAGGATTATAGAGAGAATAGTTCAGGGTTTGGTAGAACTCTAAAGTCTTTTAGTGAAGAGGAAGTGGGATCTTTGGTGGGTTTATATAGGAAAGGAGAGAGAATTTTTTATTATTTAGGTTTGGGACACCTCACATTAAACTAATCAAAAACTCAAACCAAACCATGGTTTTTCCCATGGTTTTTTACAAAGTGGAGTGTACAACAATATTTTATAAGGAAAATGGCCTAAATTCTTAAAATAATAGGGTTACTTATGTAGAGGTGGGTCACACTCTCAAGGAAAACAATTTAAAAAGACAAAATGTTTTATAATCCTTGAAGGGTCCACTAAAGCTTTGTAAAATAAATCAAACAAACCAAAAATCACATTATTTTAATGGTAAAACATATATTGACCTAACATAATGTTTATAATATTTTATTAAATCACTATTGGGTCTTTATGATGTCATAAAACACATTATATATTTAAATGGTATTTAATTTTTACCCAAAAATTCGACTGTCTAAGAAAATTATGAAAAATTCACCATTGGATAATTTAGACATACCTATTCCAAAAATAATATTCATTTTATCTAAATAATTTTCTAAATATTTTAATTTTTTACTTTAAAAATAAAAACCGACATTTATCAAAAATCCATGGGTTTTGACAAAAACAACTTTCAAACGTTGATAAAAATTACAATTGCATTCATAAAATTATATAATAATTTATATTTGATAAAAATTAATTTAATAATAATAATAATTTATTAAAATATTATTTAATTAAAAATTATATTAATTTATCAAAATAGATTTCTTTGTTGAATATTAACTAAAAATACTATTTGCACTTTAAGAACTATTTTCAAAGTATCAATAATAAAATGAATACACATTATTTATAAAAAAATAATGTACATAGTCATAGTTATATGGTCTCATTACATAACCCCTTATGAAACTTGCATAAGACCAAAGGGTAAGGTGTGGGATGGTGAAAGACTCTTGGGTGGATCGGATAACATTTCACGAGTGGTAATCTCTATTAACTTCCACTTCTCCCGTAGTTGGTTCCGCTCAAGCTTAACATGTTCAAGCTCGGATTGGGCTTGGTCAAGCATGAAGACCAATGACACCACCTCCTTTATGATCTCTGACAAATGGGCTTCATATAGGGAAAGTCTACTAGATGTGGCCATTGCTTCCTTTGTCTGAGTAAATTGGATTTTTTAAATCCATATATTTATACTAATCAAGTGATCATTGTTCAATGGCTATATTAGAAATGGTCACAATTCATAATGGTATTCTAAAATCCAGAAACATAAAACCAATGAAGTTTACATTTTATATAACTATAATAAGAAATTTAATTAGATCAAGATGAATTCCCATTAATGAAAGTTTGGGTAGTTGCAATAGATATGAGATTTGAGATCACTAGAAACCATGTAATGTTCTATGGTTTTCAAAAATAAGTGAAAAAATATTCGTGGAATTTATGAATTTCACATAGAATAAATTTTACCATGGTTAAGGAAGTCGCGGTTCAACAGGTCATCAAAAAGAGGTGCACATCGCATTTTTCTACGAATTAGATGACCATTTCACAAATAATAGATTCATTCAACCACTCAATTATTTAACATGTTCTACATTCTAGAGATTATAAGGGTGTTGGATTTTGATGACTTATAGAAGAGAATGACATTGACCTATGGTTTTTTTACTGGAGGATGACTCTTATAGGATGAGGAGAAATTCATATTATTTTCCCATATGAGAATCTTATATAAAGGGCTTTATGATTCAGATCGATTGTGTTGAGACTAGGTATGCTTCTTATTCATTAATTATACTCTTATTTAAATCTAATTGATGCCTTAAATATTTTTTCTCAGGTTTTTGTGAGAATATTTTTAATTAGTTGGTTCTATTACAATCCCTTTATTCTATGGTATGTTACCTCATAATTCAAAATCCCAATCAAAATAGATAAGGAAAGTATTAAATCTAGATTTGGAAATAATTGATGAATAATAGTTCAAACTGATTTATCCACAAAACCTATGAATCCGGTTGTTCTGTGTAATTATTATGATAATATTAATTTGAAAATTATGAATGAGATGCGACCTACTTTTTGTAATGCCTAGAAAAATATTATGCATGATGTTAAGGCTTTTTGAATGAATAATTATATTATATGTGAATTTTTTAGTACCCATGGCCATCAAGAGGTGAATTATGGGAATAAATTAATGATTCAAAGAAAAAAACAAAAAACATGTGCTGAAATTTAGTGGTGAAATGAGAAATAATGTGAGTTTTTATAATATTAGGTATTATGGGAGGTCTGATTTTAGACCTTCCAATAGTTATAATTTGAAATTATACATTAACATTAATTCTCAATATGAATAGAGGAAGACCATATAACCTTGTTTTGAGACTTCACTGGTGGTTTAAATTGATGATAGATCCAAAAGTGTCTATATTTATGATCAGTTATCCCCTAATGAGGGGGATATGATGAAGGATCAAATGGAAGTCCTATAAAATTATTTGGGGAGTAAAAATGATGACAAAAAGAAATAAACTAGTGCTCACTTAGTGAGATAATATGATGAAACCAATAACTATGAACCATATGAGTGCATGGAAAATGAGTAGTCATAATTTCCTTCAAGTGATTCCAAAGGGAAGACTTCGTAGGATTATAGTGATTCATACCCCTTGAAAACTAATAATTGAAGGAAATATTACGCACAATTAGAAAAAAATATGGTTACAGGATCCTCTAATGCTTGATCTATACTTTTTTCACTACTCTATAAGGAATAAAGGGAAGGAAATCTGAAAGGACCTTTGCTTTTTCAAGTATATATCAATGATTATTATGAAATATGGGTGGATGAGAAAGATAAATGGTCACTTAGGATGTATGATGATAACATTATTAGATTTGACTCACATATTGATATATATAAGTGAATGGTATCTAAAATTGATTATGGTTTTTAAATTATTCCTTGTTTTTTTCACAGGACCCTCACTTGGGATTTACATTTCTTCTACAAGAAGGTATTGAATTCATATTCTATAGGTTTTTTTGGGTCAAGATATTCCAGCATAAAAAAATTGTATTTGGAGTTTGGATTTATGGTGTTCTCTGAATAGTTCAAAGACTGGTTTTTAGAACTCTATTTTTCTATTTTTCTTACCATATTTTGGAGAAGAAATGGTGTAATAATGTTTGGATAGTATATATTTTGTATCATCAATATAAATTTTTGGTTTCTGGAAAAATGGTGGAAGGTAGGCATTGTGTTAGTAGGTGTGACTGTAAGATTTTGATAATGGATTATAATAGAAAGGTGGAAGTTATGTTTCTTTTTCAATTGGCAGGGGACTTTTTGGTATATTTTTATTTTATTTTGGGTATTATGTACCATTATTATCCTCAAAACTTTTATTTTTTGTTTTCTTTTCATTAATAAATCTCTCCAGGATCATGGTTTTGGTTATCCAAATCCATGAATCGTGTTATTTTTATATTCATGAATATAATTAAAATGTAAATGTGATGTATTATTATAAATACATTGGATGTCACATTATCTCATCCATAATGAAATTTTATCCACAAAATGTTAATTACATAGGAAAAAAATTAAAAATAATATGTTCATACAAACCTTTTATAATTAATATCATTAGGAACTCCAACTGTACTGTCATTTTTAGAGGTTCAATAGTGCATTAGGTCAAGTTTAAGAGATAATACAATGCACCATAAGGTAACTATATTTAATAAATTATTAATTCCATGAAAAAAAGTGATAACTTCATTGTAATTACTATGAGAAATTATGGGAAGTTATATGTACTTTTCTAAATTGAAAACATAGTTTAGAAGTAACATTTTTGGATTTTTTTGGGTAAAAACATCAAGTTTCGTTATGGTGGAACACTTGAAAACATTTTTCCATCCAAAAAATGGAAAACATTCCACTAATATAAAAATTATATATGATTATCATATATGAATCTAATCTATAGTTTTATATAGGATTGTAAGGCCATTTTTAATTTATGAAATTTTAAAATTTTGATAAATCCCATTGTGTTAATTCCCAAACTATGTAAAATAGGAACTTTTTGTCTATAAAACATTACATAAATCTTTGAATTACCAATTATAATATCAAATAATTAGAGTATAATATTATATATTTTAATGAAACATAAAAGTGAGATGAGTTTTTGAAAATAATGAATGATATCTTAAAATAGATTTTACAATAATAACTTCAATTAAATTAGTTGGGAGGAATAATAGTGGAATACAATATTTCTATCCATCCATCCTGATAAATTATCTTTAATATGTGGAAAAAATATAGTAGATACATTAAATGAGTTATCTACTCTTGAATTCAAACGTTATTACTTACCTCTTACTATATTCATCAAAAATGAAACCCAAACAATATAATCATTTATAAACCATGATTTCACATTTTTCATTATTAATAACTATAAATTATAAAATTTTTATTAGAAAAAAATCTGAAATAAATCATTAAAACAATAATATTAAAAAAAATCACTATAAAAAATCATGTAATGTAAACAATAACATCATCATGAAAACCTATGTTTCCTTAAAAATTTATCTTTATAAAATCCTAAAAACATCCATTCCGTTGAAATTCCATAAAGTATACCCTTCAAAATTTGAAACCCAAAATCTAGGAAACCTATGAAAACATGTTCTCTTACTAACAACATAACATTTAGACAAAATTAACTAAACATCTATAATCATCTAAATATTCCTTTTCAATTTTTTTTACCAAAACTTCATAGACACGTTAACCATAAGTACTCTCTAAAAAAGTAATTCATTTTTAACCATAAAATAATTTTACCCATTTTCAAATAGAATCGCATACTAATAAATATTTTACTAATATAAACTTTATTAATTTATGATCCCTAAAATTTTTCATACTTCTTAGAAAAATAACCCTATTTAACATTCCACCAAATAAATTTTCAACCCCTATTATAACCAATACTTGTCAATATA
This sequence comes from Viscum album, assembly GCA_963277665.1. Classification (NCBI taxonomy): domain Eukaryota; kingdom Viridiplantae; phylum Streptophyta; class Magnoliopsida; order Santalales; family Viscaceae; genus Viscum; species Viscum album. The sequence goes on from OY728159.1 coordinate 845,528,499, forward strand.
TATTTCCAAAATTAAATAACACTTCATTAATATTTACCTAAACATAAAATTATTTACCATCACTAAAGGTTTTCTATCTCAATCAGGTATTTTTTATATATCCTAATTAAAATCACCCAATATATAATTAATCATATTTATATTATTTTTCAAAATAGGTCAAAGAAATTTCCATTCCATTCTATTTATGATCACCATTGAATTTTTTAACTCGTGATGATGCTTTCAAATATTAAATTATCTTCAACCAATTAAATATAAACCTCTAATGTTATCTAAAAATTTATTTTATACCGTATGTAATAAATAAAACATAACCATCCAAAATTAAGTTATTTATAGAAAAAAAATATTCCACTAACATATCCAAGACCATTTATTTTTATCATTTCTAAGAATTAAGAAGAAGTCTTAAATAAAACCCTCCTAATGCTTCACCCAATGGAAAATTTTCCTATAGACCAAAATCATTAAGTGATGCAGTTTCTTCATTTAGGGATGAAATACAATATTTTTAATTTCTAATTAGATTTAAATATCTACCATAATATTTTTTCACATATGATATCCTTATAGATACACAATAAATTATACTCTTCTTCATTATGCATATAATTGAAAAATAAGAAAGGTTAGTCTAAAAGACTCACAAAGGGTAAACATAAGAGATAATAATCAAATTCCATTAGTGAGAGTAATATGCACATGAAGGAATGAGTATATAACCAAGGTGTATGAACATAACATAAAAAATCATACCAAATAAAAAATAGGTCATGAATCATGATTCATAACATAATAATTTGATAAAAATAAAATACATGATTCACTGGGGTGTGGAAACAAGAGTAATAATTATGATTCATGAAAACATAATATAAGCTTATGAATATAGAAAAATAGTGTGTACTAAACATTTAAATATGAAATAATTCTACCTTTCAAGGATTATTGTTAAGACTATCATCACAATGTGAATAATGTCCCTTGGTGGATTGAATTCACCCTCCATTCCCATTAATTATTATTGAAATGGGTTCACTCCCCACACCGTTTAATATAATATCCTATGATATAATTATTTTCCTAATGAATTGTAGAGGGTGAAAATTATATTCCCACCCATAAAACTATTAAAACTGTACATATGTGTGTCACATTATTGTGAGATCCTTTATAATTCCATTACATCATATTTAACCAATGATAAATTAATAGGTTTAATAAAAACAACCAAAATAAATTATCATAAGACTTACATATTAGGAAGTTGGATTGTATATTTTGATAATATACACATTTAAGCATAAAAACATTCATGTATGTTAAAATATTAAAAAATTCATTTTAAAATGTCATTATAAAAGTGTTTTTATAAATAATTTGAAATATACTTTACATTTTTTTCAACATTTATTTTAGAGGAAATATTATATGCAGTAATGAGAATATAATTTACAACATAAAATTATGAAAATATGGAAATTAGTCTTTTAAAATAAAACTAATAAATATGGTGAGGAAATTCATTCATGTGGAAGGAGGTAAAAAAGATTATTTTAACACATTTTTAATTAATTTCAATTATAATAGAAAATAGAATGTGCTATAAAAAATTTGAAAGAGGTTATATTATTTAATGTCAAAAATATTTTCAAGGATAATAGTGAATTAAAATAAAAAATGATATTATTTTTGATGATGATGTTTATAAAATAACATATAGATTATGAACATATAGGTGAAATATACTGAACCAAAATGAAGATATAAGGTTGGTTCCACATATAAGAATCCTTTTAGTTTATTTCTAAACCCACTATATGTTAAATTATAGGAGGAAATGTAAATAAAATAAAATAAAATAAATAGTATAGAAGTAAATATAATGGGTTTTAAAGATAAATTAAAATCATTCATCCCAAATTAAAACTTAATATAAATGAAATCAATTCCAATGTGACATTGGATATTAAAACATTACGGATTTAATAACTTTTGAATCACAATATCTTAAAGAAAGAACATGAAATGGATATTTACAAGGAATGAATAAAAATATAATTATGATTATATTTTAGGTGAATAGGTTATATACATTATGATTGAATATAAGTTTATAATATAATACATATCTCAATTAATGTAATTTGAGATGGAAAACACTTACCTAAGGCATCTACAAGGTTAGATGCATTATAAGTCCCTATATAATAAATGTATATTTATTATTAATATTAAATAGAACATTACTCATATATATTTTACTTAATTTAATTCATTTATAATTCATTACTATATACATATTAATTATTTATTATCAAAATTAATATTCGGGTGTCAAATGTTCTCTTTTCCATACATTCATTATTTTAAAATGTTTGTTCATGGATCCTTGATCGTGGGTTTTTTACATTTAGAATGTTAATAATGATATAGAGTATATATTTGATATAGTTATAGAGTGACATTTTATAAATCCCTATAAAATAATCAACCCTTAATTGCATGAATTATAACAAGGGTTTTACAGTCAATCATTCCCATGACCATTTATATATAGACTATTATAGAACTTAGAGAAATTACATAAAAAAAGATGAAAATTTCACACAATGTATATGTTTTCAATAGAAACAATTCTTTAAGTCTACACAATTGTTTCACTCAAGTGACATTTGGTTTTCTTTAGATGATTCTCCATAGCTTAAGTCTTTAGATCTATAATATTTCAACGCATCCTTAGATCCTATAAAAATAATTTAAAAACATGAGATGATAAAAAATGATCAATAAGTGATATAAAAATACATAAATCCCATTAGTATAGTAAAGAATATGAAAACCCATGAAGATGTTTTTATTTTCCTCAATAAAATATTTTCACAAAAATAAAACTTTCCTATATCTAAAAAACTAATATTTACTCAAATATAAAATTTGATAACTCTTTCGTAATCATAGAAAAACCATGATGGTGTCTTGGGGCATGTGGGAACTCATGAAAATATTTCAAAACAATTCACCTTTAAATGCTTTTAAATGTTTCAAACCTCATAAAATCAAATTATTTAAATAATAAACCATATTATATAATAATATAGGTATCTTATGGAATTATATTCATAACATGGGTTAAATAATTTTTAATCCATGTGACAATAATTGATGTCTTATTAATTCTATAGCAGTATCCTACCCTGTTATCTCCCCTGTTCTCACCTTTGAGGTCAATTTATTACCCATTGTAGTGTGGGAATTTATTGGACTTGCCTATCATCATATAATTCTTAAGTACTATATCATTAAAAAACTTATTTAAACTTTCAACTGTTTATAAAAAAATATCATTTCATCCAAAAACAAAAACACTTTATATTTTCACAATATAATAATGAGAGACATAATTTTTCTTTAAAAGCTATTAAAATATAAAAATTGCCATAAGAATTGGAATATTATACTTCTTAAGAAACCAAGATAATTAATAGAGTAATTATTATAATGAATAATAGATATGATGGTTGTTGGAATCCATAATTGTGTACCGTGAACATTTCCATCAAAGATTTGTGATGTGTGAAGCTCTTTAAAAATGTATTGATATATTCTATGCCAAGGTAAGGGCATGTGATTCATTTTATATATGAACCTTATCATGTAAATTATTTCACTTTTTTTCATAGATAATTATTCTAATTATTTTATTCATTAATTTATTCCCTTTTCCAAAGAAAAGGCCATCCATTCTAATATCCCATACCACTCATCCAGGGTGCATGCGGGAGTTCCTCAGCCATGCATGGGAGATATTGTAGCCGAAGAGTATATTAGTATGGATTTGGTGAGCATATCACTCAATGTAAGTGCACAAGGAAAATATGAGTGGTTACTATGCGAGATGAAAAATGGTATGATGATGTGGTTGAGGGTGTGGGTATAGGGTTTTGAGTTTCAAATGTTAGCACCTACTCAATGAAGATGTGGACACAAAGACACTTGTTATGTTCTATTCATCCATCCAAAAGTCCAATTTTTGGTTGCCTCATGTGAGAGACCATTCACATGAATAAAAAATATGGATGTACTCTCAACCATCCAATCTCATAAACCTTATCTATACGATTTCCCGCCCGATCCATTATCGAAATTCACTTGTCCATCACTCTACATAATGTCACTAGATCAATGTAGTGAGACTCCCAACATCCACTCCAGTGCTCATTGTTCTCCAGGACTATAAATCCCTAAGTATCATTCCTAATATAGTTGAATAATCCTTGAGGTCTCTAAGTCGTGAATGTGAATTTTTTTCTCATGCATGTTGTTACCTTGAAGAAAATATATTTTTTCATGAATCTCATCATTTCATCTTGTGTAGACATCACACGATATGCAAAGGATCCTATAAATGATTGGAGGAAACCACCAAGACATCATGAGAACATTCCATGTTGTATAGATACATGATGATAATCAATGATGAAATATCATGAACATTTTCCTTTATCATATAAATAACTCTCTTGATGTATTATAGATCACATGAATTATGTATCCCCCACAATGATCCTTGAGCCATTTTTTATTAAAAAATATTGTTGACTTTATCCTTCAGCCTTCAACCGTCTTACTATGAGTGAGCTTGAGATGCTATTTGATTGTCTGAATGATTTGATACTGCCATGAGATGATCAAACTATGCTTCACCGAATCAAGTAAATCTAGTCATGTGAACTCCATGAAGTTGTCATGAGATTTTATAAAGATCCCATGAACAAAATATGATGCTTTTCTATGTTTTTCTGACAAAAAATGGATTTTCATATTAAAAACATAACTCTAATTCTTTAGAACCCTGCACCAATTTTTCATGTAGATCACTCCACTACCTCAAGATGGTGCATACAGTGCCTTATCCAAGAAAATAGAGGCCATCATTAGTATAACATTTCCTATATAAACCACCAATCTCCTTGAAAAAATCACATGAGATGAGATTATAAGGATTGGGATAAAATGAGATGTACAAGAGTAGAGTATTGAAGGATTACTCTGCTACCTTCATAGAATTTCAAGAATCCTATCATGAGAACCCATTGATGGATTCCATCTTGAGAATCCATTGTGTGATTCCTTTAAGTTTACATTATTTCATGACAAAATAATGATCATGAAAGACCTTTATTATGAGATTCATGCATGAATCCTAAATGTACACCTACTTTTTATGTGATATCTAAATGAAGATCCCTCAGTCTTGTGATGTATCTATGCAAACTTGGAAATGTCTTCCTTTATATAAAATGCCCTCATAATCCCTCTACCATATAATGTAAAAAATTTATGGAAATGAACTCCCCTTTTCCATTAAAACCCTAGGAGTTTCATCCTTGAAATGAACCCTAATCCATGAACCCCCTCCCCATCATAAAAACAATTTAACATGTATCCATGTCATTATCCCTTTGGACATTCCACATCAATCATTGTACATGAAATTTTTTACATACATTCAATCATGGACATGTTCGTTAGGCTCTATCATGTTACGATATTATGATTATGGTATACCATGAATCCTCACTAGTATCATGAAAAAATCATCCTACATCACTATATAATTTCTTCATTGATCATGTGAAGTGTCATGGGAAAGTTTTCCTTTTGAAGCGAACGGTCCTAGATATGACTTCTTTGATCATGTGAAACACCATAAAAGTATCTTCTTTGATCATATTAAGAACATTTTAAATGTTAGAATTTATCATTTTAAATTTCCCAAACATGTAATATTTGATCGTGAAAAAAATCCTGGAAATGTCAGTAATACACTCAAGACTTGTCTGGTAAAAAATAAGGACATGTTGGGAAGACACCCTGAACATGACTAGAAAACCCCCTAGGACATGTAAACCTTGTTTAGAAGACACAATTGGATATACATAATGTAAACACCTCTCCATTAACCTCTGTAAACCTACCCACTTTAAAATGGGAGTGTCCTTAATAGGTTAGGGTTATGAAACCATGAATACTTATTTGTGTTATTCTCTAATATGGTACTTTGTTCCATACAAACCTATTCAATATACATTTTGTAGGCATCATCTCATTTTATCGATCATAGGCTGGAGAATAAATATATAACATGGGAATTCATTTGGTGTAAGTCCCTGAAATTTATAAACCTCGGGGATAATAATAATCTTCTTGAGTGTGATCATATATCCTAGAACATCAACTATTTGAGAGTTTATTAAACTATGATGACTCTGATTCCTATTATACATAGGATATGTCTAACACCCCAAGCTTCTACGGTACGCTTCTCTTTGAATAATACAATAGCGTGTGTTGTACGCAACATCGAGTTCTAACACACCACAACCAATCAAACTAGCTGTTATGAATAGTAATACCCACTTTTTGAAATTTATAAATTTTATTTTTCAAAATGGACTTCATTTTTAGATTCGGAATATCGAAATTAGCCTAGGGTGAAATTTTGGTATTTTTCTGAAAAACTTCATTTTTTGATGAATAGTGAAACCACTAAGTGGTAGTTAAAAAACTGAATTTTTCATAAAACTTAATTTTACCGCTTCTGTGAGTGGAATTTCAAAAATCTGAGAGACACAATTAATATCAAGGACTAAAATTTGGTTCAATGAGATGAAAATAATTTTTGGTGAATAGTAACTTTTTACTTTTATTTACCACGGTTAAAAGTAAATAGGGTAATTAAGGGTAAAAATGATATTAATATTACCCTAACACATGTCCTAATTCTATTGGATAATCTTTATTCGACCAAAAAAAACCTTAGGAATAAAATATTATCATTTAGGTCCACTTGGATTAGATTAGGACATTTATTATTATTTAATTCAAAGAAGAGTTAAAAGAGTTAAAATCAAAGTCTATTTACAAAAGCATTTTAAAGATAGGGTTATACATAAGATAAATTTGATTGTAAATATTCATTAGAAATATAAAAATATATCCTATATAATGGTATTTTATTTATAATTTTTTGACATTAAATAATTTAATTTATTTATGACACAATGATGATGCGGTAATTACCATAATAGTGAAAAATTAAAATAATTGATATTATAAATACCCAAATAAATATAATTTGAGACGTTTTATGAATTAAACTAATTTTATAGGTTAATATGACATGTTAGGAATTATTTAATTAAATTTTTTCGAAGTAATAATTCTGTTATGATTTTCACAAAAATCAATTTTCTAAATAGTGTCAAAATTGACATAAAAGAGTTTTTAAAACAAATATTATATTATTAATTGATATTAAATTTCTAAAAATCTAAGGTTTGGCCAAGAGACTTATATCATGATATTTGTATCATTAATGGACCACTTGGGGGGTCGCTTGGATGTATATAGTAAGTTTATTAACCATATAATATAAAAATACAAAAACACGTTGTAAAAGTGAAACTAATTAACTAAGAGTTAATACTTAATGATAAGGTTAATATAGTAACCCAAACCTATCTAAATTATATTGGTTGAGTTGTTTTAGACATATCCCCACCTTTAAATTTAAATAATCCACTTTGGAGCCATTAGAAACCGAATATGAATTTATTATAAAATAATATTTCTAGCTTTTCCAAAGGTGCCTCTCGCCCCTCTTATAAAAGGGAACTCCCCCTTCTCATTAATTCACACCTTCAAAGCCATTTGGCTAGGAAAAACTCTGCCAAAATACTCTCTAAACTTACCTCAATTAATCCTAGAGGCCTTCCTTTAGTCACAAATCCATCCTAAGGAGCCCTTTTGATCAAATCAAAAGGAAGAACCCGAAGAAGAGGTAATGATTTCACCACCCTTTCTCAAGTTCCTTTATTCTTCCACTTCTTCTTTCTTTGTTATTACCATTCTAAAATAATAACTCCAGTATCTTATATATACTTTGATTATAAATATGGTACAATCATATTCAGTGTTCTATCCATCCTTTGAGTAACATGTCACCATACGTGTGTACGTACGGCTTACCGTCTCCGAGTCGTGGTGTAATTGTTATTCAATAAATTATTATTTGGATGGGTATAATAATGATGTGTAATTCATAAAAATAATAAATATAACATGATAATTATTCTGTATATATGATATACCATCCAATTATATATTATTTTAATATCAAAATAATGATATTGTCGCTCGTGCGTACGTACGGACTACCGTCTCCACGAACGCGATGAGATTCATTATCCATCGTATCCATTCAAGTATAATTCTCATTTGATGATTAATAATAGTATATAAGGACTTGATATCATCCTGGATATGATTAATATACAACCTATCCATGAAAAACACGGCCTACGTAAAAAAACATATAAAAGAAAATGAGTAAGTTAACACCCGAAACAACGATAATTCTAAGATATTCACTACTGGAAATCCAGGATTTCCCAACGGTTCTAAACCGTTGGGAAAGGCTGCAGAACCGTTGGTATATGTTATACCAATGGTTCTGAAAACCGTGGGGAAGTAAGCCGTTGGGAAAGGCTTTTCCCAACGGTTTACACAGAACCGTTGGGATAGGTTAGAAAAAATCAACCTATCCCAACGGTTCTGCCAAACCGTTGGGAAAGGTTTTTACCAATGGTTCCATGAACCATTGGTAAAAACAACATTCAACAAAGTATCCCAACGATTTCAAACCGTTGGGATAGGGTGTTTTTACCAACGGTTCAAGGAACCGTTGGTAAAAACACCTACATAGAGCCTATGCCAACAGTTTTCAAACCGTTGGCATAGGCTTTGCTGTGCAAATTGCACAGCAGCCTGCTCTGCAATTTGCACAGCAGATTTTTGGGCATTCACCCTAGGTTTCAATTCAATTTTCAATCCAATTATGCCCTCATTTTCAATTCATTTTTCAATCCAATTATTGTACCTGTAACACATATAATGCATAAATATAGAGAACAAACCAACACATACAAATAATGAAAACCAACCAACCAACACATATAATGCATCCTAAAAATATACTCATCCATAATTAAAGTAGAATTCATAACATAATTATAAACATACATAATTCATTTAGAATTCATTTTAAAATTTAAATGACAATCATATGTGGAATCCGGAATTCAATTCATAATTTGATTGGTTTTTCATATACCATATATTTTTAATAGAAATGATATCCATTTTAAACAAAATACATACATCTGGAATGATACCGGTCACACCGTGCCTCGGATTGAAGCAAGGTTAACTCATACACGTCACAAATGAATCATTGATCGTTGTCCTAAAGTATCAACATATTCCGAAATCGTTTGGTCGGTTTTCCGTATGTCAGTTGTTGTTTTCACTTAAAATGAAGTGTTTTTTAAATAAAAGAGAGACACTTTGAATGGTGTCGGCCACACCGCGTCTCGTATTGTGGCGGGGTTAACTCGTACACATCACAAATGACCCATGGATTGTTGTGCTAAAATATAAATACAATCAGAATGCGTTTGGTTGGTTTTCTGTATGAATTTAAAATGTAGTCCATTTTAAAGAAAAGAGATACACTTAGAGTGGTCTCGGCCAAACCGTGACTCGGATTGAGGCGTGGTTGACTCGTACATGTAACATATGACCCATGAACCGTTTTCCTAAATTTTCAACAGATTCTGAATGCGTTTGGTCAGTTTTTCATATGTCAGTTGTTTATTTCACTTATAATCTTGTCCATTTTAAACAAAAGAGACACAGTCAGAGTGGTACCGGCCACACCGCGTCTCGGATTTAGACGGGGTTGACTCTTACACGTCTCAAATGTCCCATGGATCATTTTACTAACGTATCGACACAATCCGAATACGTTTGGTCGGTTTTCCGTATGTCAGTTGATGTTTTTCACTTAAAATGACGTCCTTTTGAAACAAAAGACGGACACTATGAGTGGTGCCGACCACACCGCATCTCCAATTGAGGCGAGGTTGATTTGTACACGTCACATATGACCCATGGATCGTTCTCCTAAAGTTTAAATGGAAACCGAATGCGTTTGGTCGGTTTTCCGTATGTACTTAAAATGTTGTCCATTTTAAACAAAAGAGTGAAACTTAGACTAATCCTGACCACACCGCGACTCAGATTTATCCCAGGTTGGCTCGTACATGTCACATATGACCCATGGATCGTTGTGATAAATTATCAAAAGATTACGAATGCGTTTGTTCGGTTTTGCGTATGTCAGTTGTTCTTTTCATTTATAATCATGTCCATTTTAAACAAAAGAGACAGAGTTAGAGCGGTGTCGGCCACACCGCGTCTCGGATTAAGACGGGGTTGACTTTTACACGTCACATATGACTCATGGATCGTTGTGCTAAAGTATCGATAGAATCCGAATGTGTTTGGTCGTTCTTCCGTATGTCAGTTGATGCCTTTCACTTAAAATGACGTCCTTTTGAAATAAAAGACGGACACTTTGAGTGGTGTCAGCCGCACCGCATGTCGGATTGAAGCGGAGATGATTCGTACACGTCACATATGACCCATGGATCGTTCTCCTAAAGTTTAAACGGAAACCGAATCCGTTTGGTCGTTTTTCCGTATGTACTTAAAATGGTGTCCATTTTAAACAAAAGAGGGTCACTTAGACTTATCCTGGACACACCGCGACTCAGATTCATCCCGGGTTGGCTCGTACACGTCACATATGACCCATGGATTGTTGGGATAAATTATCAACAGATTCGGAATGGGTTTGGTCGGTTTTCCGTATGTCAGTTGATGCTTTTCACTTAAAATGACGTCCTTTTGAAACAAAAGACGGACACTTTGAGTGGTGCCGGCCACACCACATCTCCGGATTGAGCTGAAACCACCGTGAAACATTCTAATTATTATTCGTGACGTGTACGCGCAGACGGCACATCAATCGGACGTGCGTTTTGCGCGGTACGACTCAATATTCGTGTTTTAAGTGATGCGCGCGCTTCGTAAACGCGCGTGAGGGGGGTCCAAACGGGCCGAACGAAGTCGGAATGGCCTGAAATCAGACGACAAATACGGGAGAGTGATTTATGAAGTGGTCGAGCAGATGGAACGTCAATCGGACGTGCCGTGTGCCCGCAGTGACCGACAACGTAGTTCTGGTGTCAGAAACGGCCAAAACGGGCGTCCAACGGTCAAATTCATAGCGGACAACCTCAGATTGAGCTGAAACCACCGTGAAACATTCTAATTATTATTCGTGACGTGTACGCGCAGACGGAACGTCAATCAGACGTGCGGTTTGTGCGGTACGGCTCAATATTCGTATTTTAAGTGATGCGCGCGCTTCGTAAACGCGCGTGAGGGGGGTCCAAACGGGCCGAATGAAGTCGGAATGACCTGAAATCAGACGACAAATACGGGTAAGTGATTTATGAAGTGGTAGAGCTAACGGAACGTCAATCGGACGTGCCGTGTGCCCGCGGTGACCGACAACGCAGTTCTGGTGTCATAAACGGCCAAAACGGGCGTCCAACGGTCAAATTCATAGCGAACGACCTCGGATTGAGCTGAAACCACCGTGCAGCATTCTAATTATTATTCGTGATGTGTACGCGTAGATGGCACGTCAATCGGACGTGTGGTTTACGCGGTACGGCTCAATATTCGTGTTTTAAGTGATGCGCGCGCTTCGTAAACGCACGTGAGGGTGGTCCAAATGGGCCGAACGATTTTGGAATGGCCTGAAATCAGACGAAAAATACGGGTTAGTGATTTATGAAGTGGTCGAGAAGAAGTCACGTCAATCGGACGTGCCGTGTGCCCGCGATGACCGACAACGCAGTTCTGGTGTCATAAACGGCCAAAACGGGCGTCAAACAGTCAACTTCATAGCGGACGACCTCGGATTGACCTGAAAACACCGTGAAACATTCTAATTATTATTCGTGATGTGTACGCGCAGACGGAACGCCAATCGGTCGTGCGGTTTTTGCAGTACGGATCAATATTCGTGTTTTAAGTGATGCGCGCGCTTCGTAAACGCGCGTGAGGGGGGTCCAAACGGGCCGAACGAAGTCGGAATGACCTGAAATCAGACGACAAATATGGGTGAGTGATTTCTGAAGTGGTCGAGCAGACAACACGTCAATCGGACGTGCCGTGTGCCCGCAGTGACCGACAACGCAGTTCTGGTGTCATAAACGGCCAAAACGGGCGTCCAACGGTCAAATTCATAGCGGACGACCTCATATTGAGCTGAAACCACCGTGAAACATTCTAATTATTATTCGTGACGTGTACGAGTAGACGGCACGTCAATCAGACGTGCGGTTTGCGCGGTATGGCTCAATATTTGTGTTTTAAGTGATGTGCGCGCTTCGTAAACGCACGTGAGGGTGGTCCAAACGGGCCGAACGAAGTCGGAATGGCCTGAAATTAGACGAAAAATACGGGACAGTGATTTATGAAGTGGTCGAGAAGACGGCACGTCAATCGGACGTGCCGTGTGCCTGCGGTGACCGACAACGCAGTTCTGGTGTCAAAAACGGCCAAAACGGGCGTCCAACGGTCAAATTCATAGCGGATGACCTCAGATTGACCTGAAAACACCGTGCAACATTCTAATTATTATTTGTGACGTGTACGCGTAGACGGCACACCAATCGGAAGTGCGGTTTTTGCGGTACGGCTCAATATTCGTGTTTTAAGTGATGCGCGCGCTTCGTAAACGCGCGTGAGGGGGGTCCAAACGGGCCGAACGAAGTCAGAATGGCCTGAAATCAGACGAAAAATACGGGTGAGTGATTTCTGAAGTGGTTGAGCAGACGCCACATCAATCGGACGTGCCGTGTGCCTGCGGTGACCGACAACGCAGTTCTGGTGTCATAAACGGCCAAAACGGGCGTCCAACGGTCAAATTCATAGCGGACGACCTCAGATTGAGTTGAAACCACCATTCAACATTCTAATTATTATTCGTGACGTGTACGCGCAGACGAAACATCAATCGGACGTGCGGTTTGCGCGGTACGGCTCAATATTCGTATTTTAAGTGATGCCCGCGCTTCGTAAACGCGCGTGAGGGGGGTCCAAATGGGCCGAACGAAGTCGGAATGCCCTGAAATCTGACAAAAAATACGGGTGAGTGATTTCTGAAGTGGTCGAGCAGACGGCACATCAATGGGACGTGCCGTGTGCCCGCGGTGACCGACAACGCAGTTCTGGTGTCATAAACGGCCAAAACGGGCGTCTAACGGTCAAATTCATAGCGGACGACCTCATATTGAGCTGAAACCACCGTGAAAAATTCTAATTATTATTCGTGACGTGTACGCGTAGACGGCACGTCAATCGGACGTGCGGTTTGCGCGGTACAACTCAATATTTGTATTTTAAGTGATGCACGCGCTTCGTAAACGCGCGTGAGGGGGATCCAAACGGGCCGAACGAAGTCGGAATGACCTGAAATCAAACGACAAATATGGGTGAGTGATTTCTGAAGTGGTCGAGCAGACGGCATGTCAATTGGACGTGCCATGTGCCCGCGGTGACCGACAAAGCAGTTCTGGTGTCATAAACGGCCAAAACGGGCGTCAAACGGTCAAATTCATAGCGGACGACCTTGGATTGAGCTGAAACAACCGTGAAACATTCTAATTATTATTCTCGATGTGTACGCGTAGACGACACGTCAATCGGACATGCGGTTTGCGCGGTACGGCTCAATATTCGTGTTTTAAGTGATGTGCGCGCTTCTTAAACGCGCGTGAGGGTGGTCCAAACGGGCCGAACGATTTAGGAATGGCCTGGAATCAGGCGAGAAATACGGGTGAGTGATTTATGAAGTGGTTGAGCAGACGACACGTCAATCGGACGTGCCGTGTGCCCGCGGTGACCGACAACGCAGTTCTGGTGTCATAAACGGCCAAAACGGGCGTCAAACAGTCAAATTCATTGCGGATGACCTCAGATTGAGCTGAAACCACCGTGCAAAATTCTAATTATTATTCGTGACGTGTACGCACAGACGACACGTCACTCGGACGTGCGGTTTGCGCGGTACGACTCAATATTCGTGTTTTAAGTGATGCACGCGCTTCGTAAATGCACGTGAGGGTGGTCCAAATGGGCCGAACGAAGTCGTAATGGCCTGAAATCAGACGAAAAATACGGGACAGTGATTTATGAAGTGGTCGAGTAGACGGCACATCAATCGGACGTGCCGTGTGCCCGCGGTGACCGACAACGTAGTTCTGGTGTCAGAAACGGCCAAAACCGGCGTCCAACGGTCAAATTCATAGCGGACGACCTCAGATTGAGCTGAAACCACCGTGCAACATTATAATTATTATTTGTGACGTGTACGCGTAGACAGCACGTCAATCGGACGTGCGGTTTTCGCGGTACGGCTCAATATTCGTGTTTTAAGTGATGCGCGCGCTTCATAAACGCACGTGAGGGTGGTCCAAACGGGCCGAATGATTTCGGAATGGCCTGAAATCAGATGAAAAATACGGGTGAGTGATTTATGAAGTGGTCGAGCAGACGGCACGTCAATTGGACATGCCGTGTGCCCGTGGTGATCGACAACGCAGTTCTGGTGTCATAAACGGCCAAAACGGGCGTCAAATGGTCAAATTCATAGATGATGACCTCGGATTGACCTAAAAACACCGTTCAACATTCTAATTATTATTCGTGACGTGTACGCGAAGACGAAACGCCAATCGGACGTGCGGTTTTTGCGGTACGGCTCAATATTCGTGTTTTAAGTGATGCGCGCGCTTCGTAAACGCGCGTGAGGGGGGTCCAAACGGGCCGAACGAAGTCGGAATGGCCTGAAATCAGACGAAAAATACGGGTGAGGATTTCTGAAGTGGTCGAGCAGACGACACGTCAATCGGACGTGCCGTGTGCCCGCGGTGGCCGACAACGCAGTTCTGGTGTCATAAACGGCCAAAATACTGTCCATTTTAAACAAAATAGAGACACTTTGAGTGGTGTCGGCCACACCGCGCCTCAGATTGAGGTTGCGTTGACTCGTACACGTCACATATGACCCATGGATCGTTCTCCTAAAGTTTTAACAGAAACTGAATGCGTTTGGTCGGTTTTCCGTGTGTCATTTTTTGTTTTCACTAAAAATGAAGTCCATTTTAAACAAAATAGAGACACTTTGAGTGGTGTCGGCCACACCACACCTCGGATTGAGGTGGAGTTGACTCGTACACGTCACATATGACCCATGGATCGTTCTCCTAAAGTTTCAACAGAAACCGAATGCGTTTGGTCGGTTTTCCGTATGTCATTTTTTGTTTTCACTAAAAATGAAGTCCATTTTAAACAAAATAGAGACACTTTGAGTGGTGTCGGCCACACCGCGCCTCAGATTGAGGTGGCGTTGACTCGTACACGTCACATATGACACATGGATCGTTCTCCTATAGTTTCAACAGAAACCGAATGCGTTTGGTCGGTTTTCCGTATGTACTTAAAATACTGTCCATTTTAAACAAAAGAAAGTCACTTAGAGTGGTCCCGACCACACCGCATCTCGGATTTAGGTGGGGTTGACTCGTACACTTCTCAAATGACCCATGGATCGTTTTCTTAAAGTATCAACACAATCCGAATGCGTTTGGCCGGTTTTCCGTATGCCAGTTGATGTTTTTCACTTAAAATGATGTCCTTTTGAAACAAAAGACATACACTTTGAGTTGTTCCGACCGCACCGCGCCTCGGATTGAGGCGGGGTTGATTCGTACACGTCACATATGACCCATGGATCTTTTTCCTAAAGCATCAACACATTTCGAATGCGTTTGGTCAGTTTTTTTTATGTCACTTTTTGTTTTCACTTAAAATCTTTTGGAAATTCATATAGAATATTTTTATATCATATTTAGTATGGATTAGATTTTAGTTGATCGTGCTATGAAACATTTCAGAGCTAATGAAATTAAGGAAGGTGGAGGGGCTGTCCGGGGGGCTGTCTGGGGGGGCTGTCCGGTGGGTGTCCGGGGGGCTGTCCGGGGACCAAGGAGGAGGGTGGGGGGCTGTGCGGGGTCTGTCCGGGGGGTGTTTGGGGGTTGTTCAGGGGGTTGTCTGGGGTTGTTCAGGGGGCTGTCCAGGGGTTGTTCAGGGGGCTGTCCGGGGGTTGTTCAGGGGGCTGTCCGGGGGGCTGTTCAGGGGGCTGTCCGGGGTTGTTCAGGGGGCTGTCCGGGGTCCAAGGGGGAGGGTGGGGGGGGGGGGGGGTTGTCCGAGGGGCTGTCCGGGGGGCTGTCCGGGGTCCAGGGTGGAGGGTTGGGGGCTGTACGGGGGGCTGTCCGGGGGGTGTTTGGGGGGTATTCGGGGTCCAAGGGGGAGGGGGGGGGGTTGTCCAGGGTCCAAGAATGAGGGGGGTTGTCCAGGGAGTTCACAAACACACAACCACTAAAAGACAACAACATCCATAAAAACAGACAATATATAAAAATAACTCAACTCCAACACTATACGACGAGTCTAGATAAAACCAAAAACTAGAATAGATTAAACATCAAATATCAGTAATATAAGTCAAAAATGTAACGGATCAATATGTCCCACATCAGCATCACCATCACCATCATCATCATCATCATCGCCCTTGTCATCGTCCTCCTCATCGTCCTCACCCTCCACAACGCCTTCCTCCTCGCCTTCGCCCTCCTCCTCGCCCTCCTCATCTCCCTCCACTTCCGCATCAGACTCCTCGCCATCATCATCTTCAAGCTGGACATCGGCCTGACCACCACTGGAACTGCCACCTGGTGCACCATATATAGAATGTATCGACGACATGTATTCATCAATCGCTGGGCTGGCCTCTGCTGGAAGTGTTGGACGTAGAACTTCAATAAATTTCAAAAATGCACTGTTTGCTCTAGCAGACTGTTCTGCCGTCTCTGTGGCCCTTTTCTCAGCCTGTTCTGACTGTGCCCTAACTTGCTGCAGCTCGGTGGCACTACAACTCGTACCTGAGGCAGGCCAATACCTCGTCGGGGCTATACTAGGTCGGCAGCGTACTCTGCCAGAATGATCCTCTCCCAACACCTGATGTAAGTGATCAGATGGCCCAAAATTGTCTGCTTCTTGGGCGTCGAGGGCCTCTAAAGCATCCTGTTACAAATATAAATATATTATTAAGTTACTAAATAGATATTAAAATATAAAATCAACAGATTAAAACTTACAATCTGCTTCTGAGTCGCTTCGTTGACAGCACTTCCATCCTTTTTTCATCTACTCGAGCAAAACAGTTTTGCTCGAGGCACACGTCCTTCAATATTTTGTACTTGCCTCTACAATGACATTGAAAACAAAATTTATATAAAAACTTTAGCAAATAATTAAATAATTGAGGAAACAAAAGAAAATGTAAGTCGTAAAGAAAACTTATAAACAATTGTCATACCTGCTGCCTCTCATGATCCGACATCGTCGTGCGTCCTAGTGTATGGAGGTATTTTTTTGCATCAATGTTTTTTTTATTTTTTCCAGATGATTCCTAAATAAAATTCGTTAATGAAAAGGATAATATTAATGCAAAACTTGAAAGTTATTATTTAAATACCTCAAATGTAATTCGTACCTTAAACTGGGTACTCGTCCAATGAGTAATCATCTGACGATACTGCTCTATAGGACAATCATCCACGACTGGTACCGCCTCTAACTCAGTGCCAACTCTAGAACGCCAGCCAATATATAGCTCATGCTTGTAGGCTCTCCAAAGCTCGCCTAAATCCTTTAGACGTTCCAGTCATGCACCCTCACCATCAGGAAAATTAAATCGAAGCTAAAATCAAAATATTAATTCATATAAATACAAAAATAATTCATGGAATTAAATACAATAGATTTTTTTACCCATATCTCTGCCCAAGCTCTATCTTTGACCTCATGTGGAAAATGTCTCCACGACAGTGGGCTGACGGGAATGATGTCGGAGTATTTGGCAAGCGTCGCCATAAAACTCCGACAGTGCTGCCTTGTTTTCTCAACCATCTGATTGTCTTCATTATATTCCACCATAACCTGTGTGCGACGGTTCCACACCGAACGCATGCGTGTACGACCCCGCCCCCGCCTCCTGTCAGTAGATGTATCTGTCATGAAAGAAAAACAAATATTTTATCAAAACATGTTATAATGAAAATAAATATTTCTATAAAAATTTGTTAGGGTTTTATAAATATACCTGCGCTAGTCTGATCAATGAGTGGCGCCGGATCCACAGAACCTGATGGAACACCCTATGGTGGAACAGGAGTCAAAGACGATGGAATATAAAAGCTCGGAGAGACAGAAGTAGAAGGAAAAGAAGATGGAACAGCTGTATGACCTGATGCTGACTGGGGAGTGGGAATCATCATGGGATGTTAAAATGATGGGGCAGAAGATGCAGAAGGTAGCGAAAACATGGGAGGTCTAAATATCCCGTGTGTCCCTAACGACACACCGGGATCAGAATGTGGGAAGGCTGAAATGTCAGTGGGAGGGGCAGGGTCTAGTCGGGCACGCGCAGCTCTACGTCCACCTCTGGTATGAACCCTCCTCGTACCACTGGCCTGAGTACTAGGACCAGTACTAGGCTCCTCGTCGAATAACTGTCGACGTAATGGTGGATCCTACAAAAAAGTTTACAAAAAAAAGTAATCACATGACATTATATATTCTGTAAATATATATATATATATATTTGAAATAAAGTACTCACTGTAGGCACTAATGGTGGAATGCCCATCTCCTCCATCCGACGATTGTTCTCCGCCATTTTTTTTCTTCGTCTATCTTCAATTGGCTGCATTTCCTGCATTGGAAAACAAATATGTAATTAATTAGAAAAAGAAAACTAATGTGTAAACCAAAAAACTAAATTTATGAGGGAATGAGGGGATTCATTGGTAATTTAGCTATCAATTGTTTTAGAAGAGCTTGAATGAATTTAATAAAACATACAAGTTGTAATGTTCACCAAGTTAGAAATATTGTTTGATTTGGTTTGAATACAGTTCAATTCCAAATTAGAAAATGCAATTCAAATAAAACAGCAACCAATAAACATTGAAAATTCACATAACGGTCAAGTCAGCTAAAACATATTTGTGATCAATACTAAATAAATATGAATATTACCAACCTTAACAACCCAACTCGAGGTAAACCAAAAGAATTGAGAACATGGATGAATGATTCTATATATTTCCAACCACAACTTCAGGTTCACAACAAACTCTGACAATTGAGCTATTGGAGTCATCAAAAGAAATAAATGGATTGGTTCCAATGGCAATAGGGACGGTGTCAATTCCATCATTAGCATCATCAAAAATATGTCTTGGAATTACTTCAACTATGACACCAAATTCAGGTTGAATTTGATCTTTGACATAAAAAACTTGTTTAGCCATTGATGCCAACACATATGGTTCTTCGGTTGCAAGTGTGAAGGTCATATTAATTACTCGAAATCTACAATCATCAATAAATGTGCCATGTCTCGTCATCAAATCAAACCAATGGCATTTCATCATTGTGACTCATCCATGAGAGTAATAATCCAATATTATTATTTTCTCAACGACTCCATAATAACCCACATTTTCAAGTCGCGGTCTACTATCTGATGCACTGGCATAACAATCTGTTGTGGTAGTAACCATAATACCATCATGTTGTGTTCTCATGTTTTTGGCTCGTTCAGTGACAATAAATCTGTACCCATTGATAACAATTGATTTACAGTCACGAACCACGGTATTAGGACCAAAAGCCAAAGCTCTTATTTCCTCAGAGACAGAGTCAGCAGACAAACTCAATACCTGCAATATAAATGACAGTTAAACTTAAGTAAATATTGAAATAATTAATTTAAACAGTAATATTTTTACCTTCAATTTTAACCAAGCAGAAAACTCTTTGCTATGCAAAGTCTCTCTCCTTCTCAAAGATAAAGAACGATGATTCCTATTTATCATTGTTTTATGTTCCCTGTAGATAAAAAAATATTAATAGTTTAACAGATATATATGTAAGATATACATATTCAATTTTGTTACCTGATATAGTCATCGAAAAAATCACAGTTGAACAAAACTGTGCGATGTGCCATCTCCCGCTCTTCATGGCTTAATGTCTTCAATTTATATGATCCAGGAATTCCTCCTGTTTGAGGAAGTGATGGAAAATTGGGTTCAATTTGCTCATATTGTTCTTCTTCATTTCTCATTGGTCTGTTCATTCTTGTAGTAAGATCAGACAAATACATTGAACAGAAATCCATACATTCTTGAGATAAGTAACCGTTCACGATAGAACCTTCGGGATGATTCTTGTTTCGAACATAAGACTTTAATGTGAACATATTTCTTTCAGTTGGATACATCCAACGAAAAGAAACAGGTCCTCCGAGAAGTATTTCAGTTGGAATATGGACAGTCAGATGCAGCATGCATGTGAAAAATGATGGGGGAAATATTTTCTCCAACTCACACAAAATTAATGGGGCATCTGTCAACATTTTTTTCAAGAAAGACTTGGACAACTTCTTAGCACAAAGATCTCTAAACAAATGGCACAACCGAATAACACCCACCCTTACATTATTGGACAAAAGATGACCGATTTCTATTGGAAGCAACTCATGTAGTAGAATGTGATAATCATGAGTCTTCAAAGATTTTAGCTTCAACTCTCTTCTGTTGACCCGTTTAGATATGTTTCTTGAATAGCCATCAGGAACTCTAATAGTCTCTAATACTTCCAAAAATTGTTTTTTTTCAGTAGGTGTCATCACATAAGAAGCACATGGAAGTTTCCATTTATTTTCACCGATACGCACAGGATGCAATTCTGGTCTGATGCCCCAATCCACCAAGTCACGTTGAGATCGTAAATCATCTTTTGTCTTCCCCTTGACATTTAGAAGAACTGAAAGCAACATTTCACATATATTCTTTTCAATATGCATTACGTCTAAGCAATGACGTAGCAAATTGGTTGACCAATAAGGCAAATCAAAAAGATACTCCTCTTCCTCCAATTGTAACAGGTTTCTGTAGAAACATTCTTTATCTTTCCAGATTTCATTTGACCCTTCCCGAACGAAAAACTGAAATCTTTCAATTCATTAAGCACATCAGTTCCAGACATACACTGAGGTGGATCATCGGTCTCTATAGTATTATCAAATCTTCGACAAATCATTCTATATGGATGATCCTTTGGAAAAAATCATCGATGTCCCATAAAACTGAAACTACAACGATGTTTCAGTCTTCTGGATCGTGTATTCTTCATACAAACTGGACATGACAGTTTTCCCTTCGTGCTCCATCCAGACATCATTGCATAAGCCGGAAAATCATTGATCGTCCACATAAGCGCAACACGCATCTGAAATATGTCTTTCGAACATGCATCGTATGTGTGCACACCCACATCCCAAATAAGTTTCAACTCTTTTATTAAAGGTTGCATGTATACATCAATATTAATGTCGGGATCAGAAGGACCAGATATGAGTATACTCATGAAAGTGAAAGATTTTTTCATACACAACCATGGGGGAAGATTATAAATGTGTATAAAAATTGGCCATGTGCTGTGCGAAGTAAGCATCTGCCCAAACAGATTAAAACTGTCGCATGAAAGACCCAGCCTCACATTACGCACGTCAACTGCAAAATCAGGATGTCGAGCATCAAATCTCTGCCATGCAAATCCATCTGCAGGATGAACCAACTCATCATTAGTCTTCTTTCTCTCGGTATCATGCCATCTCATTTTTATTGATATGTCATCAGACATAAAAAGATTCTGGAGTCTGGGGATCAATGGAAAGTGCCACATTACTTTCTGTGGAACGCGGGATGGTGTTCCATAAGATTTTGACTTCCAGCGGGATGTGCTACATTTTATACATTCATTTCATTCAGCGTTTTCTTCCCAGAATAAACTACAATCTTTCGGGCAAGCATGAATTTTGTTTCTAGAAAATCCAAGTTCTTCAACTAACTTCCATGCCATATAGTGGTTTGAGGGAATATCTGCATCATCTGGAAGTAAATCCTTCAAGAGGGTAAGAATGTAATCGATTGCTGTATTAGAAATCCCATATATAGTTTTTCCATGAAACAATCGGATTAAAAATTCCAGCTTTTTCATTTATCGCATTGTCGATATACTGGAGTCGTGGAAGCATCATTCAATTTTTTCACCCTATCAATATCATCATTTTCACTAGATGCATCAGTTGTCCTCATATCGACGTCTTCTTGAGTCGAAATCCTTTCTTTTTCATGATGACGAATAAACGGAAACCGATCATCTAACAAATTCTCCATTCCAGTCCTTTCATTTCGATCATCACCAATTTGAGATTTCATTTTCTCCCCATTGTGATACCACACAAAGTAGTTTGCTTGAAAACCATTTTTGGTTATGTGGTAGCTGACTTCTTCACGACTCAACCAAGGTCTACCAACACAATTGGAACATGGGCAGTGTATACGACCACTATCTGAAGCATTGTGAAATGCAAAATCTATAAAGCTCTCCAAATTGTTTTGAAAATCGCTTGAGATACGATCGGTTTCAAACATCCAACTTCTGTCCATTCTGTAAAAAAATTCATATAATTCATTTTGTCATAAACAATTCAATAGGATTGAACTTTAATAGAAAATACATTTAAGTAAACGATAAAGGAAGAAAATAATCATGGTATCAACTAGACATGTGAAAAAAACATACTAATGTGTTATTGAAAAAAATGTAAAACCAAAAAGAATTTAATGTGTTATCACATCAGAGCATGCCTCATCCCATAACCATATTAGTAGGGTACCCTCGTGGACAGCCCCCGCCCACCCCCCGTGGACAACCCACCCACCCCCGTGGACACCCCTACCCCCTAGACAGCCCAACCACCCCCCGTGGACAGCCCACCCACCCCCCCTCGACACCCCTTCTCCCTATGGACAGCCCCCCACCCCCTTGGATAGCACGCCCACAACCCTGGACGACCCCCTACCCCCTGTGGCCAGCCCACCCACCCCCCCTGGACAGCCCGCCCACCCCTCCTTGACAGCCCGACCACCCCCGTGGACAGCCCGTCCACCCTTGTGGACAGCCCGCCCACCCCCCGTACCCCCCTGGACTCCCCGTACCCCCTGGATAGCCCCCGCCCACCCTCCCAAACATCCCACACCCCCCTCCCCTGCAACCCCACCACCACCACCTAGACATACCACCCCCCTGGAATGTGTAGAAATAACATAAAAATACATGATATATAGATAGAAAAAAATACTCAACTATGGGTTCACATTAACTACATAATCACACACTTCACTACTACCATAAAACACATAAACCACACCACCACCACACAAGACGCATAGCATTTCTCACATTCATTTATAAGCCACTTCATTCACACTTACATTGTCCATTCATTTAATGTTAAATTAATTAAATCCATTTACCACACATCATACACCACAACTTCATCACACAACACCTCCACACGACACAACACCACCACACATCATCACTATCATACAACTTCACATGTCACCTCCATGCCCACTAACCATCACATTACAACCCCACATATCACAAAGTCCAACTGGTCACCTTAATCCCCATAAAACACCCTACAACATACAATGAAACAGAACAAAAAACCTCTCATAGAGGAAACATACCCCAACTTCCACAATGTATTTATTCAAGGTCTTTTATTACATTACCGCTTTATTTATCATGGGCATTATAACACAACTGATATTCTAGGGGAAACTAATTAATTAACAACATATTCATTCATTTCCCTGTTTTTCACGGTGAAATCACATCAAAATCCTAACTTAAAACAAAAATATTAGATCAATAACAATAAAAACAAGGTACCATATATGTATAAAGAATAAAATACATGATTTGAGATGATTCAGCTGGGTTTTCACCTATTCAGATGGGGAGTTCAAGATTAGCAGAGAGTTGGAGCTCGATTGATAAATTAAAACTAAAATCTGAGATCAATAACAATAAAAATAAGATAGTATATGTGTATAAAGAAAAAAATACCTGATTTCAGATGAGTTTTCACCTGTTCCGATGTTCGGATGGAGGGAGTTCGCGAGAGGAGGGAGAGCAGCCGCGCTGGATAAGAAATTTAGGGTTCTGTCCGAATGGGGGGAGAGTAGGCCCGCGCCTGTATTTGGGGGAATTCTTTCCCAACGGTTTTAAAAACC
Source organism: Viscum album (assembly GCA_963277665.1). Taxonomy (NCBI): domain Eukaryota; kingdom Viridiplantae; phylum Streptophyta; class Magnoliopsida; order Santalales; family Viscaceae; genus Viscum; species Viscum album. Next base: position 845,552,777 of record OY728159.1, read on the forward strand.
GTTGGGAAAGGACCCTTTTCCCAATGGTTCAGGGGAACCGTTGGAAAAGGGGTTCTCTAGGGGGACTTTTCCCAACGGTTCACTAGAACCGTTGGCTAAAGTGTCTCCAAGACACCCCTTTACCAACGGTTTGGGGAAACCGTTGGCAAAGGGGTGGCCTTTCCCAACGGTTTCACTAAACCGGTGGGAAATCCTTCCCTGGACATGCCTTTGCCAACGGTTCTGTATAACCGTTGGTAAATATGTCCTACCCCAACGGTTTATGCCAACCGTTGGTAAACACCCATTGGGAAAAATCTTATTTCCAGTAGTGATTATTAACAAATAAATGTAAAAAGATCATATATGATATCATATTAATGTATATGATTCTTATATAATTTAATAACAATTATTTCACCATTATACAGGAGGTTAACCTACCCTCAACTAAGTAAAAGTACAAGGTAAGGGTTTATTTCACAATCTCTTCATTATCCGAGGTTGTTTATACGTAATAATCTACTGGGATCTCTTTATCATACACATCCATGTTTCTTAAAAATGTATTTCAAAACATTTTTACTATTTATAGGAATATGGGTTGAAGTCATTTATACCCTTGTTTGAATTTCTATAAGAGGTTTATAAAGGAATCTTTCTGTCGTTTTTTAAACAAGTTGCTTTTTAACCTTTTCGACAGAATTAAGGTAAGAATGTTTTTTTAACTTATACGGCGGATGCAGATATTTTCCACCGTTATAAAATCGTCGAAGCTTCACTTACAAGATTATAAGAATATTTTCAAAGAAAATTTTTTATTTTATAAATATATGACTATTAAATTCTTTCAAAATAGAAAGTGATATTTCTCTAAAAAGAGTTTTTATTTCATCTATGTCAACATCCTTTGATGGATTTTACACTTATTTGATGTTGATTTACTATGATACAAAACTTCTATATTGTATTTAAGGTTTTGTGATATGTTTGACTATGGATGTGTTATTTTTATACCATTCATGGTTTATGGATGAAGTATTTAAATTTTGTATGCTAGTTTTAATACGAATGTTTATGTTATGTTTAAACCTTTTCATATGGGAATGCATCAGACTTAGTATGTGATGGGTGGAACCCGCTATAGCTCCTCGATGCATCGATAGGTCTCATGAGACAAACTAGTGTCTTGGCACAAGGCGTTGGCAAAATATTATTTTTAGTCTTGGCACGATGCCTTGGCTATGTGGTTATGATAGTCTAGAATTATGTATTCCATCATTATGACAGTGGTTATTGATATTGCATGTGATTATTCGATTAGTAGAATATCCATGTGAATAAGTAAATGGAATTATTTCATTTTGTTTTTGCCATACTATGTTTAAGTTCAAGTTTAAAATGCTTTTGTTTTAGTTATACATTTCCTTAAATGTTTATTATTATTTATTAAATTTTCCACCATATTGTTATCCTTGCTGGGAATTTGAGCTCACCCCTTTTCTATGTTTTATTTTTCCCAGGATGTGAAGAAGTAAATTATGAATGACCTACACGGATAGAATGAGGGGATAAGAGTGTAGACTATGGAGACTATGTTGTTTAAGTTTTCATTTTTATGATGTAATGTAAAACTTTATGAATATATCTAGTGTTTCCAAGGCTACTAAACTAATCGGTCTTTCGAGATTTGATCTTTCTTGTGATCATGCCAATGTTATGTAATAATGAACCTACTCTAGGTAACTGGGGTCGGGGTATTACAGTTGGTATCAGAGGAAGTTTAGTACAAACCTTGGAATCTAGATTTAGATAAATTATGATTAGAGCACATAGATTTAAGATGGACTTTGAGGATTAGTATAGATGAGTTTCCTAGAATTTTGGTATTGTAGAGATTTTGTGAGTTTTCCGAGCAATACATCCCTGTCTGGATACGAGCAGGTAGAGGAAGCTCTGGCACAGATGTACATAGGGGTAAAATCCGAAAGCACCGCTTTGAGCTAGACTCGAACGGGAACTGGTGCACGACAAAGGGCCTTGCTGCACTCTTGGTTACGACACTCACAGGGGGTATGCTTAGGATAACTTTCATTTTCTTTAAAAATCATTATGAAGGGTTTATGAGTATATAATTCCTCAAAGAAAACATTTTTATGATTATGGATTATATCCATAAATAGTTCAATTTATGTTAAGTGTTTTATAAGTATGGAATTATGTATTTTGATTCATAAACTGATCTAGTTTATGTCATTGTTTAGAAATGGCGCCTAGTGGAAGAAATGGAAACTGTATCAATGGACGCACTCAATGTAGGGATTTCCCTCCTACTCAAGATAATTATAGTGGAGCTGGTGATGCAACTGGTGCCGATCAACTAATAACCATACTGGGACAACTCACTCAGATTATGAATAATAACCTTACCCGTATGGAGCACCCTGATCCACAGCGTGGAGGATCAATGTTAGATCGCTTCATCAGGAAGAAACCACCAACGTTCAATGGGAGTACAAATCCCTTAGTAGCTGAGAAATGGATAAGTTCCCTAGATAAAATATTTCAGGATTTGGGATGTAGTGAAAGGGAAAAGGTTATCATGGCAGTTTACCGCCTCACTAGAGATACTGATCAATGGTGGTCATTGATTCAAAACACGAAGGAAGATGATGAAGTATCAAATATGTAATGGAGGGAGTTCAAAGAACGGTTTTTAGAAAAATACTTTCCTCGTGACCATCGAGCAGATATGGAAAGGCAATTTCTGAGTCTGAGACAAAAGGAGGATGAGAATGCTGCAAAGTATGAGGCTAACTTTACAAGGTTAGCAAGGTATGCTGGAGATTATATACGTAACCCAATAAGTAATATTGATCGTTTCTTTGATGGGTTAAAACTATTTCTCCATCGAGCATTAGTCTCACAATCCTTCTCATCGTATGAAGACATTGTCTCATGTGCTATCAAGACAGAGAAAGAATTCTCAAAGTATTATGACTTTAAAGCAAAGCAAGAGAAGAAGAGATATGCTGATCAATCTGGGAATGGAAATAAGGGGAAGAAGGGAAAGGTTGAATATCCATCCTGCAGTAAATGTGGGAAGAAACACCCTGGTACTTGCTTAAAAGTAACGGGAGTCTGTTACAAGTGTGGTGAAAAAGGCCACCAAGCTCGTGATTGCAAGGGGAAGAAGGAAGCTATTGATGTCCAATGCTACAATTATAGGGAGATGGGACATTATAAAAACGAATGTCCTAAGAGTTAGGGGAACTTACCACATAAAAGGAAAAGGGATCAAGGCCAAGATTATGTTATCACTACTGCTGAGGTAGAAGCTCCAAAAGACGTGGTGGCAGGTAAATTAATGGTTTCCTCAAGTTTATCAAATGCATTATTTGATTTTGGATCATCGCATTGTTTCATATATTCCCAGTTTTCTAAGAAAATTCGATATTTCCAATTTGATTTAACAAGGGATTTGTCAGTTAAAACTCATAAGGGAAGTATCATTGCAACAAAGTTTTGTGAATCAGTCCCCATTAGAGCACATAAATGTTATTTATCTGCTGATCTCATCATCATACCTATGACTGAGTTTGATATAATCCTCGGTATGGATTGGATTTCGGACCGTGATTTGAAGATTTATTGTAAGAAGAAGGAGGTTACGATTTTTGATGATGATGATAAGGAACACCTTATATTTAGAGCAGAATCGTCACCACCTAATTCTTATCTAGCTCCACCCCCAGTAGCTCAACTAAATTCAATTATTGGGGAGGAAGAGGATGAAATGACTGTGGCTGAGGAAAGTAATGTTCAAATAGAGGATGTACCTATTGTGAATGAATATGTAGATGTGTTTCTGGAATATTTACCTGGACATCCTCCAGAACGATAAGTTGATTTTTTCATTGATTTAATTCTTAAATCAAGGCCTATATCGAAGACACCTTATAGAATGGCCACTATATAATTAGTTGAACTAAAGAAACAACTAGAGGAATTGAGTAATAAGGGATATATTCTCCCTAGTGTTTCTCTATGGGGAGCCCCTGTTCTTTTTGTTAAAAAGAAATATGGATCTATGAGGTTATGTATCGATTATAGGGAGGTCAATTCTATAACAATAAAGAACAAGTATCCCCTACCTCGCATTGATGATTTATTTGACCAACTGCATGGAGCTCAATACTTTTCAAAGATTGACCTTCGATCTGGATACCATCAGTTGTGTGTGAAGAAGGAAGACATTCTGAAGACAGCATTTCAAACCAGTTACGGGCATTACGAGTTTACAATAATGCCTTTTTGATTGACTAATGAACCCTCTGTATTCATGGATCTGATGAATAGAGTTTTCAAGGAATATTTTGATGAATTTGTGGTGGTATTTATTTATGATATCTTGGTATACTCAAAAAGCTACGAAGATCATGAAAATCACTTGTGCATTACCCTAAAGACTCTGAGAAGACATGAATTATATGGGAAGTTTAGCAAGTGTGAATTCTGGATTCACGAGATTTCTTTTCTTGGCCATATTGTCCCTAAAGATGGAATCTCTCTTGATACTTCTAAGACCAAGGCAATCCAAGAATGGCCAGCACCTACGAGTGTAACTGAGGTACACAGTTTTATTGGTTTGGCAGGTTATTATCGATGTTTCGTCTAGAATTTTTCCCGATTGGCTTACCCATTATTGAAGCTCACACATAAAGGGGTTAAATTTGTTTGGACAAAAGAGTGTGAAGAATGTTTTGAAGAACTGAAGAGAATATTAGTCAATGATCCTATATTGACTCTACCATAAAGGAAATTATGGGTTCGTTATTTATAGTGATGCATCGAAGAAAGGACTTGGTTGTGTTCTTATGCAGAATGATAGGGTTATTGCCTATGCATCACGACAGTTGAAAATTCATGAACAAAACTATCCTACTCATGATCTCGAGTTAGCAGCTGTGATATTCGCTTTGAAGATATGGAGGCACTACCTCTATGGTGAAAAATGTGAGATTTATACTGATCACAAGAGTTTAAAGTATATTTTCTCACAAAAAGAACTCAACATGAGGCAAAGGAGATGGCTTGAATTACTCAAGGATTATGATTTCATGATACACTACCACCCGGGGAAAGCAAACAAGGTGGAAGATGCTTTGAGCAGAAAAGACCATGGAGTTTTGAACAATATGAGAATTGAAAGGGATCCAATTTTCATGGATCTAGTGAAGATGGACATGGGAATAACTAGGGAAGGTGAAACATCAATGCTTTTTCAAATGGTTTCCAAACCATCTTTACTAGAAAGGATTAAGAGTTCTCAGACCGATGATGAAGAATTTCAAAAGAAGATTAAAGCTGTGAATGATGGGAGATTGATAGACTTTGTGTATGAAGAATGAATTTTGAAATTCGGGAATAGGCTTTGTGTTCCCGATATACCTGATCTAAAAAGGGAATTACTGGATGATGCTCATAGTTCCAATTTCTCTATACACCCTGGGAGCACCAAAATGTATAGAGATTCGAAGGAACATTTTTTGTGGGACAACATGAAGAGGGAGATTGCTGATTTTGTGTCAAGATGTATGGTTTGTCAACAAGTGAAATCTGTAAGGAAACATCCTGGAGGAGTCATGCAACCTATTCCCATACCGGAGTGGAAATGGGATAATATTACGATGGAATTTGTCATGGGGCTACCAAAGACTCCTATAAGGAACGATGAAATATGGTTCATTGTTGATCGTCTTACCAAGTCAGCACATTGTCTTGCTATAAGGGGATATTTACCACTTGAACGACTAGAAAGACTATATATTAATGAAGTTGTGAGACTTCATGGAGTACCCCTATCGATTGTTTCTGATCGCGATCCTCATTTTACTTCAAGATTCTGGAAAAGTCTTCAGAAATCCTTGGATACTGAACTTCATTTGAGCACTGCCTACCACCCTCAAACAGACGGACAATCAGAACAAACTATTCAAACCTTAGAAGACATGTTGAGATCCTTCTCACATGACTTTCAGGGTATGTGGGATCAATATTTACCTCTGGTAGAATTTTCCTATAACAATAACTTCCATTCGAGTATTCATATGGCACCATATGAAGAGTTATAAGGAAAGAGATGTCGCACACCAACCTGTTGGGATGACGTTGGTGAAAGAAAACTTGTAGGCCCAGATCTGGTGGAGGAAATGATGGAAAAGGTGAAGGTAATCCAAAACCATATCAAAGCATCTCAAAGTAGGCAGAAGAGCTATGCTAATAATCGAAGGAAGGATTTAGAATTTCAAGTCAGTGATCATGTTTTCCTGAAGGAATATCCATGGAAGGGAGTCATACATTTTGGTAAGAAAGGTAAATTGAGTCCCAGGTACATCGGACCTTTTGAAATTCTAGAACGAATTGGGGCTGTAGCTTACCGATTGGCAATGCCGCCAAGTGTCTCCAAAGTTCACGATGTATTCCATGTATCTCTGTTGAGGAAATACATGTCTGACCCAACGCATGTACTCACCTATGAGGAATTAGAACTGGAACCCGATCTGTCATATTGAGAAGAGCCCATCAAGATTCTTGATACGATAGAACAAGTACTGAGAAACTAGATGGCTCGTCTAGTAAAAGTATTATGGAGAAACCATAAGATGGAAGAGGCAACGTGGGAACCCGAGGAACTTATGATGAAGAACCACCCGAGTCTTTTCATGCGGTAGTATTCTAGAAATTTCGAGGACGAAATTATTTGAAGGAGGGGGAGAATGTAACACCCCAAGCTTCTACGGTATGCTTCTCTTTGAATAATGCAATAGCGTGTGTTGTATGCAACATCAAGTTCTAACACACCACAACCAATCAAACTAGCCATTATGAATAGAAATACCCACTTTTTGAAATTTATAAATTTTATTTTTCAAAATGGACTTCATTTTTGGATTCAGAATATCGAAATTATCCTAGGGTGAATTTTTGGTATTTTTCTGAAAAACTCCATTTTTTGATGAATAGTGAAACCACTAAGTGGTAGTTAAAAAACTGAATTTTTCATAAAACTTAATTTTACCGCTTATGTGAGTGGAATTTCGAAAATCCGAGAGACACGGCTAATATAAAGGACTAAAATGTGGTTCAATGAGATGAAAATAATTTTTGGTGAATAGTAACTTTTTACTTTTATTTACCACGGTTAAAAGTAAATAGGGTAATTAAGGGTGAAAATGATATTAATATTACCCTAACACATGTCCTAACTCTATTGTATAAGCTTCATTCGACCAAAAAAAACCTTAGGAATAAAATATTATCATTTAGGTCCACTTGGATTAGATTAGGACATTTATTATTATTTAATTCAAAGAAGAGTTAATAGAGTTAAAATCAACATTTATTTACTAAAACATTTTTAATATAGGGTTATACATAAGATAAATTAGATTGTAAATATTCATTATAAATCCAAAAATATTTCCTACATAATGGTATTTTATTTATAATTTTTAGACATTAAATAATTTAATTTATTTATGAAACAATGATGATGCAGTAATTACCATAATAGTGAAAAATTAAAATAATTGATATTATAAATACCCAAATAAATATAATTTGAGACTTTTTATGAATTAAACTAATTTTATAGGTTAATATAACATTTTAGGAATTATTTAATTAACTTTTTTCGAAGTAATCATTCTGTTATGATTTTCACAAAAATCAATTTTCCAAATTGTGTCAAAATTGACATAAAATAGTTTTTAAAACAAATATTATATTATTAATTGATATTAAATTTCTAAAAATCTAAGGTTCGTCAAAGAGACTTATATCATGATATTTGTACCATTAATGGACCACTTGGGGGTCGGTTGGATGTATATAGTAAGTTTATTAACCATATAATATAAAAATACAAAGAGACATTGTAAAAGTGAAACTAATTAACTAAGAGTTAATACTTAATGATAAGGTTAATATAGTAACCCAAACCTGTCTAAATTCTATTGGTTGAGTGGTTTTCGACCTATCCTTACCTTGAAATTTAAATAATCCAATTTTGAGTCATTAGAAACCGAATATGAATTTATTATAAAATAATATTTCTAGATTTTCCAAAGGTGCCCCTCACCCCTCTTATAAAAGGGAACTCCCCCTTCTCATTAATTCACACATTCAAAGCCATTTTTCTCAGCCAAAATCTGCCCAAATACTCTCTAAACTTCCCTCACTTAATCCTAGAGGCCTTCCTTTAGTCCGAAATCCAACCTAAGGAGCCCTTTTGATCAAATCAAAAGGAAGAACCCGAAGAAGAGGTAATGATTCCACCACCCTTTTTCAAGTTTCTTTCTTCTTCCACTTCTTCTTTATTTTTATTACCATTATAAAATAATAACTCCAGTATCTTATATATACTGTGATTATAAATATGGTACAATCATATTCAGTATTCTATCCATCCTTTGAATAACATGTCCCCATACGTGCATACGTACGGCTTACCGTCTCCACGTCGTGGTGTAATTGTTATTCAATAATTTATTATTTGGATGGGTATAATAATGATGTGTAATTCATGTAAATAATAAATATAACATAATAATGATTATGTATATATGATATACCATCCAATTATATGTTATTTTAATATCAAAATAATGATATTGTCGCTCGTGCGTACGTACGGACTACCGTCTCCACGAACGCGATGTGATTCATTCTCCATCGTATCCATTCAAGTCTAATTATCATTTGATGATTAGTAATAGTATCTAGGGACTTGATATAATTCTGGATATGATTAATATACAACCTATCCATGACAAACATGGCCTATGTAACAAAACATATAAAAGAAAACGAGTAAGTTAACACCCGAAACAACGATAATACTAAGATATTATTAACAAATCAATGTTAAAAGACCATATATGATATCATATTAATGTATATGATTCTTGTATAATTTAATAACAATTATTTTACCATTATACAGGAGTTTAACCTACCCTCAACCAAGGTAAAGTACAAGGTAAGGGTTTATTTCGCAATCTCTTCATTATCCGAGGTTGTTTATACATAATAATCTACTGGGATCTCTTTATCATCCACATCCATGTTTCTTAAAAATGTATTTCAAAACATTTTTAATATTTACAAGAATATGGATTAAAGTCATTTATACCCTTTTTTGACTTTTTATAAGAGTTTTATAAAGGAATCTTTCCATCGTTTTCCAAACAAGGTGCTTTTTAACCTTTTCGACAGAATTAAGGTAAGAATGTTTTTTTTAACTTATACGGCGGATGCGGCTATTTTCCGCCGTTATAAAATCGTCGAAGCTTCCCTTACAAGATTATAAGAATATTTTCAAATAAAAAGTTTTATTTTATAAATATATGACTATTAAATGATTTCAAAATAGAAAGAGATATTTCTCTAAAAAGAGTTTTGATTTTATCTATGTCAACATCCTTTGATGGATTTTATGCTTATTTGAAGTTGATTTATTATGATACAAAACTTCTATATTATATTGAAGGTTTTTTGATATGTTTGAATGTGTATGTGTTATTTTTATACCATTCATGGTTTATGTATGAATTATTTACATTTTTTATGCTAGTTTTAATACGAATGTTTATGTTATGTTTAAACCATTTCATATGGGAATGCATTGGAATTAGTATGTGACGGGTGTAGCCCGCTATAGCTCCTCGATGCATTGGTAGGTATCATGAGACAAACTAGTGTCTTGGCTCAAGGCCTTGACAAAATCTTATTTATAGTCTTGGAACAAGGCCTTGGTTATGTGGTTATGATAGTATGACATTATGCATTCCATCATTATGAAAGTGGTTATTGATATTGCATGTGATTATTCGATTAGTAGAATATCCATGTGAATAAGTAAATGGAATTATTTTATTTTATTATTTCCATACTATGTTGAAGTTAAAGTTTAAAAGGCTTTTGTTTTAGTTATACATTTCCTTAAATGTTTATTCTTATTTATGAAAGTTTCTTCCATATTTTTATCCTTACTGGGCATTTGAGCTCACCCCTTTTCTATGTTTTATTTTTCCCAGGATGTGAAGAAGTAAATTATGAATGACCTACAGGGATAGAATGAGGGGATAAGAGTGTAGACTATGGAGACTATGTTGTTGTAGTTTTCATTTTTATGATGTAATGTAAAACTTTATGAATATATCTAGTGTTTCCAAGGCTACTAAAATAATTTGTCTTTAGATATTTGATCTTTCTTGTGATCATGCCATTGTTATGTAATAATGCACCGACTCTAGGTAACTGGGGTCGGGGCGTTACAATATGTAGGACCCATTCCTAATGCCTGAGCACCACAATGTATCTAATATGGTGTAAGTCCCTCCATATCCCAAACATAGAAAATATTAGGATCCAAATTCTCTTATGAGTCTACCATCCCTCATTTTCCATTAGTGGAAAGGATTTTTTATTATACATAGGCATATTCATATGTGTAAGCCCCAACCATTATCTCATGAAACATAAACCCATTAGTGGTCTAGGGACATTACATAACTACAAAGAAAATTATTCAAGTTATAAATAAGATATATATTAATCCTTTATATGGGATAATATATATTCTATATTATATAAGATACTTGTAATAATACCTATCTAAGGGAAACCTCTATGTATATTCCTTGAACTGGTTCCGCATTACTTTCCAGTGATATGACTTTAATCTGTATTTATATGTCATTTCTGACACCAAGCATAACTAACATGGAATTAGAGACCAATAATGATTATACCAATAACATGATGTGGATTTCCCAGTGTGGTCCCTTTATTAAGATATAAATCTGATTAAATCCCATATTCACTCAAAGTATCAAACTTATAATGTGTAAATTTAGGGAATCATTACAAGAATAAGTCTTTCTTGAGGCCTCTGTTTTTTGCATCATTTACATAGAAAATTCCTGAAAAAAATATGAAAACTATGATTCCTCCCATAAAAAGATACATGGGAGGCATCCTAAAGTCATGATCCCTATATTTACATATTTTCTACATATCGTTAAATTGAAAGTTATATTCCTTCCATACAACCATAAACTATGTCAAATTAACTACATAGGTTTTGATTTCTATTCTCAAATGATATGTAAGATGATTTATAGTTGTTTAATATATTCTCTATAAGACCAGAAGACACCATGGATGTTGAAAAAATATTGAAATCACTAAAATAGATGTAAACTAGAGATTCATTAATATATATGAGATGATATATAATCATTGGCACATATAGTCATTCCTATCAACATAAGATCTTGATCAATCCATTGGAACAGAGGTGATCAATCCCATTCTAGGGCTTGGGATGGATTTATAAACATATCTTAAATCAATATGAATTTACTTAGGTAATAGTTCCCCAAAAAAGGTTTTGATGAGTTCGGCCTCATGTCATCTTGACCAATGTGAGTTCCCAAGAATAATTAGGTTAGAAACCACAAATGACCACATAACTTTGGAATGTTTGTGAGTGCCTTCTTATGGATGTGGAAACCATTGGTATTTTCTATAAGAGAAAAAATCATAAAACAGACACTAAGAATTATAAAACTATACTCTACCACCCATAATTGAGCGTTAGGCCAAACCATCCATGTTTCTTGGGAAACAAATATGGTGAACCTGATTTGAATCTATGAAATATTAAAAAAGATCAGTTGACCACATTTTATGCCATCTTTTTCCATATCATATGGAAACATAAATGTTTAACCTAGCATGACGTCCTTTAACTAAGTCTACCCTTTCATAAGTATAAAAGGATATATTTTCTAGTTCCATTCAGGCTATTTTTTGTGTCTACCGCAATGAAAAAATGGTGAAGCAAACATGAAATCATTTAACTACGCCAAAAATATAACAAGAATTACAAACAGACCACACCATTTATCCTATAACTATGAAATCAATTGATCAACCATGTAATTTTATATATGATGTTGTGCTGATAAGGGGTCTTGTTTCGTCCAAAAATTATCAGATCCCATACAATACAAATTGAATCATCATATGTTCCAAAGGATATTAAGATCACAGATCAAGGTTGAAATGCATGTATAAACCCTCAAGATGTTGTAAAAAACTAGCTGGAACAGTTATAATATGCATCATCCACCATGGAAGCATTGTCCCCAAAGCCCATACATTCTCTATCACTAAATAAAAACCTCTAGTTCTTATTCCTGAATGTATTGGTCTGAGAGACCCATATCAATGGATCCATCCCAACATTAGACACAGCTAATGAAATCCTCCAAAGGATGAAGCACCATAGGCTGTCATTCACATGAAATTACATAAAATAGTATTTTTACCATATTTCTATATTCAATATATTTGGGTGTTATACTTATAGAAAAACAACATGAACCTTCACTAACTAAAGGTGGTGGATGAGTAAAATCACAAAGTCAATTCGTCCACTATAGAGATTCCTAGGATGGATCCTTTCTATTTTGGTCATCATCATGATTATATGACCACAATTCTACAGGGATCTATATTGGAACTTTTTCCTACACCAACATCCCAAATGGAGACATCCAATAGGAGATACCTTCTAGGATATCCTAATAGATAAACTCCAAATAAGGTTAATATCCCTATTATCTTCAAAGTATTTGAGGCCCATCAGTGTTTATAGATAATTTCCCCTAATCAATCCCATATAATTAATATCCAAGAACATTTAATGTAATCCTAACTTGTCTTAAAGACTTTGAAATCTCCTAGTAAACCCAAGCCTATAGGGATTTAGAAATTTATATCATTTTTAACCCATGGAATGTCATTAATAGGGGTGCCAACCCACCAAATGGTATAATGAGAACTATTTCAAAAAATGATACATCATACAATAACCCATAAATTTGATACTCAATTTAAGTGGATCACCAGTCCACCTATGTCTAGGTCAATGTGATATAAATTGAATCTGAGGACTTATCATCATATCCAAATGAGAACACTCTAGTTTTTCATGCATTTACCAAAGGAATTATTGACTATATTTTTGTTTCATTGTGAAATATCAATAGAGAATATGGACAATAGAAATAGAAGATTCAATATTCAAGGTCTATGAGGAGACTCTTATCATCATCCACACACCCTACCATTGATTATGGGAAGTATGTCCTATGAATTCTTCCAGTTAGCCCCTAAATAATAGTAAGGAAATTCTTGTCGAAGGAAAATTTACTCAACTCCAATAGGAGAATGAGGATATATGGAATATAATGTAGATAATTATATTGGGATCCCTTAATTGGAATAACACATATATACCATCCTAAATAGGTCCTCCCAATAGTGAAGTTCCCTTACCCATATGGTAGGGTTCATTTTTACATTCTTCATCCCCTCATCTAATGAAATCCTGACATTATTCCACCTCACCCTAGCCCATATGTATAGGGGTATTTTCATATTCTTAATACCCCCAACTCCGAGGCTAAGAAATTTATATATTTTCCACCATCTCATTATTGGTGCTTTGAATACCATCCAATAATATATTTTTTCACAAAGTCCTTAGGAGATTCGGGTTACCCCAATCAGTGGGAACAATTGCATCATCCATGGATCCTAATGCTTCATCACCTACCCGCAAACTGATAAATGTCGAGGCTCTATATCTCATGCTATATACTCAACCATGTTCCCATACCATCATAATTATTGTTAACATGTGGGGGAACTAGTGTGGTTTCCTATATATTGATGAGGCATAGTGAAAGTTATATTCATTCTATCTAGAACATTTACCTAGGTACTTTGACTATGCTATTGATAAGAGTTTGGTAGAATTATCAATAATGATGAAGCTAAATGATGTAGTTTTTAAGGCCAATCAAAATAACTTCCCCTACAATGGACATCTTAGGAATAAAATATATATTTTCTTTAACTTTGGTAACTAGCTGTAGGAGTAAATAGATTAGGGGATGTTGGAACATCTAACACCGAAATACCCACTACATTCATGTGATCACTCTAAATAGAAAAAAAAATTATTTAGATGAACATGGTCCATATATGCCTCATTTATGGATGATAGTATCAAATCACTATATGTAACAAAGTCTATTCCTTCATGTCAAAACATTTCCCCTTTTTGATTGACTATTCCTTGGAGAATGATTTGATGGAACTCTCAATAATAGAGAAGTTGGGTGAGGTGGAGTTGACAGGCCATGAAAATCCCAACCCCTGCAACTGACATCTTGGGAACATGGTATAGAGATGACTTAACATTAATGATTTACTATTAAAGTGGGTAAATGGAGGATTCATATAGATAAATGATCCCAAAACTCATGGAACAAGCATAAGATCCATCTAAGAACCATTATAAAATCAACCCTCCTGACATGTTGTGGTGAAAAAAAACCTCATCAAATAACATTAAAATTTCCTACAATATCCAAGTTCAATTACATTAAACTGTATGAAAATTTCCTAATCTGATTAATTTAATCTTCATGATGATGGACTAGTCACATTATAATGAACTACATGAAAACATTCTAATTTCAAGATGTTAAAATAATTGATAATATCACAGTCTCAAGATGAGAAACTATATAATAATATCCTTGTATAATGACTTTAAACTACATGAAAATATCCTTCTCATGTTATGTGAAACTCCATGGGAGACAACCCAGTCATAGGATAGTAAAATGTGTGACATCTCAATATCTAGGAGATATCATCATTATCAGGTGGAAGTTATTGTTTCCAAAAAGGTACCGTTGATATAATACAATATGGATCCTAGTAATATTAAAAAATTTCCAATTCCCCATATTCACTTACTGAGGCCATTACCTAAAAAGTCACCTCCTCGGGAAATTAGATCTAAGAATAATGTAAATCTCATTGAGTATGTTAAAATTTTGACCATAGGGAGTAGAATCAAACCCCTTCCTTCTATGACAATGTTTGACGATATTATTGCAGGAACCAGTGAACGGGATCATATCCATGATCATATATTAAAGGTTTACTTAAATATCATGTAATAATGCATAGGGCTGATAAGATCGAAACCTGCATGTATAAATCCTATCAGCATATTTTGATGTCATAAGGGGGTAGGAGTGGGAACACACACCCACTTCAATCAAATACATCAACTAGTATATCATGGAAAATGATAGCATGCATGAATACATCCCATCACATACCCTTATAAAGTATGAATGTAATTAGATAGAGGCCAAGGTTCTCTTTCAATATATAATTTTGATAATATAGGGATAGGAACACATTAAAATACCAATATCCAGAGCATCATATCACCATGATCAGCATGAAAAACATTCAATTCTGGTAAAAGTGAACATTCCTTCTCATATCCTGGAGGATTATCATTATATTTTGGTTATGGATGAATCACATGACTATGACCATACTCATGTTCTGAATGGGGATCACCAACCTTGTATGGTAAGTTCTATGATGAAGGTGAATATTCCTATTAAAAAAATAGAATTCTCAAGAGGCACATGATTATTCTCTTACACCCACTAAAAATGAAGTATTTCAGCATAACATAGAAATTACCTCAGGGAATGATCACATACCTGATGGTGAAGCTATTAGAAATATTCTAGAATCATATAGGGAATGGCTCACATCACTGTTCACGTTTATTAAATTTGGGATTAGAATTATTTAGAGGATATACATGAGGAGGATCATACCCCTTCTCCCATTCCATAGGTCTGTCGGCATATAATGATGGGTAAGTCACATTTTAATAGAGTTTGTACACCCACTTCAGCTGAGATTTTCCAACACACTCCATAATCCCCCAAAAGGAATTTTTACATCCCTATAACAAATACCAATGATCACTAGAATTTTGCAGTAGCATCCATGAAGTGTTGTTATATTTCCATGGTACAATATGGTTATCAATATATTCCATATTATATAATGAAAAAGGCTCAAACCCTTGATCAAAAACAAAAGAAAGGTAAATATATTCCATTCATGATGTAGAAGGATGGTCATATCTCTAAACAATTCAATATGCGTGTCTCGGAGGCTATGTGACGCATATCAATAACACCATAGGGGTCATTCTACTTTTAAACCATGTAATTAAGTGACCACTACCTCGATAGTCCTCTATTAAGTAGTACACATATGGATCGTAGAGAATTTACTCCTGATATCAATCATGGTAAAACTACTCATAGTAATATATCTCCTAAAAAAGGTAATCTTATCATTTCCCACATACCTTTTTATAAAGATTTTATCAAAACACCTTGGTAACCATATATAGTCTTCTATAAACTTTTGAAAACTTCTCACCTAGTTAAGCACGAAACCTAGAGAAGAAACCTCTATAGTCTAACTAGTTGGATTCATATAACAATGATGATGTTGAAGTTTAAATTTATATATGCGGAGATTTATCCAAAAAAACATCTCATCCATGTTCTATCCCATATCCAAATTCATCTATGAGATCCCATATGAGATAAAGTAATCCATGCCTTACTTATGCCAAAACATGTGGGTGACTCATTCATGGTTGAAGGATAGATACCACCCTTATCAAGGATTTTTGGGTTACCTAATGATGATAAAGAAACTCCATTATTGGATAAAAATGTCCATGTTGTCCTTTTCTTGGGATATAACATTAGAAGAGCACAAAAATACCCATGGAATAATTTTTACTGCATCATAACAAATATTTGGTGACTGATTACCAAAACCTCAAGAGATGTTCATATTTTATGATAGGGAAGTTATGGAGGATTTCACATTACCCTATCCTTAGGACAGAAAATATCCCTAAATATAGCATCCCGAATGTCATGTCCATTGGAAAAATCATGGTACCTTCTAATGAGTTGTCTAGTTGGTCAATACAATGAAGGACCTCTACTTTTAGGATTAAAAGATGTCATGAACATAGAGATAGGGTCTACCAAATATTCCTAAGATGGACCTCTTAAAAAAATAAAAACACATCTCAAAGAACTGAATTTGAAGCCATGGAATACCTAAAATATCCCTTCAGTATGTGGCTCCCATCATGGAAATCCATTTCATCCAGTCCATAAGTGACCAAGATTCTAAAAAATAAAAAAAATAACAGTAGTATCTATTATGGATGATATCCAAGAGAAAATACATCCCACATGAACATGGTAATTTTAACCACAACCTCCACACCCAGGGTCATAAAACCCCAAGATGATCCCAATGAAATTAGTGGTGGATCAAAACTAACCCCATAGTATATGATTGGGGGAATTTTTTATCACAATCACCCCAAACTATAGTTATTGTATCATGAACAATAGGACCAAACCATGCTAATGAAGGATCCAAATAAACCCCATCATTCACAATTGGGGGCATAGTTGGCCCAATTGATTCTAGAACTATATCCTCATCATGATAGGTTTCCTTCATTCTTTCTTAGGGACATTAAATTATTGGAAATTCAAATTACATGAGATGGATCCATGCATAAGAATGAAATTCTCACATCCCAATGTATGAGTGAGATATTCATAAAGAAATTTTCCAAAAAATAATTATGTATTCCTTTATTCTTATTTCTATAGGATATGTAGTAATTCAAGAATCTCAAATAATGGGTCTCTCCACAATTTAAACTGCAAAAAAATCCACCTCTTTGTGTATGTGTCAAAACTACGTAAGGAATTTTCCATACAAGAACTACATGTTCCTTGATTATGGTTACTATAAGATACATAGAGACACCCATATCTCATATTATTGGCTTATCCAAATTATAAATGTAAACAAATCCCCCTCCATACATATTGGTGAGACAAGTACATGGAATTTTCTACTCAATAACTTTGTGTGCTTTGATTCATATTACCACAGGGTATGTAGTGATCTCATATCCAAAGTCCTAGGTACATCCATAATTAAAATGGAAAAAAATATCTCCCTCAATTCATATATGTCAAACCTATGTAGATAATTTTCAATTCAATAAATATGTGTGTCTTGATTCCTGATTTCCATAAGATATATAGTGATTCCTAGATCTCAAATCAAGGACCAGTAATAGCATGTATAAAAATGAAACTATACCTGCATATGGGCTGAATCAATACATGTAACTTTTTCAAAAATATATGTGTTTTG
Organism: Viscum album; assembly: GCA_963277665.1. NCBI lineage: Eukaryota > Viridiplantae > Streptophyta > Magnoliopsida > Santalales > Viscaceae > Viscum > Viscum album. The sequence continues at coordinate 845,570,999 of OY728159.1, forward strand.
ATTCCTATTATCACATGATACATAGTGAAAACTAGATCCTAACTCTTACCCCATCTATAATATAAAAAATATAACCTCTCCCCATATAGTAACTCATAATTTACATGGAATTTTACATCTATAATCTACGTTCAGCATGATCCCTAGAATCATAGGATACATAGTGACTCCTAGATCCTCTATTTTAGGCCCAAGCATGATTTTCCATCACTCACAATCATGCCCCTCAATGAGAATTAGATATGTGTAGACACGCTGATCTATATTAAATTGAGATCATCCCCACATATTCCCTATCACGTAATTTCCTATAGTTTAATGGAATGTGTAGTTCTCAATTGTTTCTCAAGACAGACATGACTCATGTGAAATTATGGAACCTACTATGTCATTTCAAATATTATGATAGAGACATGTTAAGGATAGAGAATTGCATCCTAGTTCTATTATGCTAATATTCAAGACCATATCCATGTTTCATGATATTAAACTAGATAACAATATCCTAATCAAATGATGTTAAACTCCATGAAAAAAATCCAAGTATCATGACATTAAATTGCATGATAACATTATATTCACAAGATTTTAAACTACACAATAAGAGATCTCCATGCCAAATAGTACATCCCTCTAATGAATGTGTATTCAAGAATTTCATGATTTATCTTTTCTCCTAAATTTTTTTTCAATAATGTTGTCATAACCATTATGGTTCTTGAATCCTTCATGTATATTATATTCTGATTAAAATGACTTCATATCTTTGATATATTTGTTAATACTAATCAATTTCTATATTTTATGTCCTTATTTTGGAAACCTCTTGGACTTTGGGTTTCCCTACTCTTCATTCACCAATGTAGAAAACTAGTAACAGGGACCAGTTAATCCAATGAACACCACTACGATTCAATGGTAAAAAACACAACACCAAGGATGTTATGACTAGTGGGTTTTTTGTCTCAAAGGAGAGGAAACATTAAATCTAGGAGCTATCATCATGACTGTGTGCAATATGGGCTTCTTCCATTACTAATGGTCAACCTATACCCATCAGTCTTCATCTTCATTTAACTCAAAAAAATTGGTTAAGATTTATAATTCTCATTAATTAACTATTAAAGAGAATTAATATACCCTATATGTTACTCAATTGTTCATCATATACATTTTCAAATAAATACTATGAAATATCATTATTATATCCCTTCATATTGTGGAATTTATTTCTAATGAAGAACTAACTTCCTTGATCTCTGAAGTACATTTAGATTACCCTTATTCAAAGTAAATGCCCCACATTTCACTTTTAAATCACCAGATACACTGAGAAAATATTTACTTGACACATCATGGAATATTGAAAATAGGTAATGTTCTATAATTAGGAAACCATACTATGATTCACAGGTGAATAACACAATTCCTCAAAGCTTGACACTATGGGGTATTTTGGTTTCTAAAGGCACCCAATAGGTATTTTTAGTGAATAAAATAAATCCTAGTAGCTAGTTCCTTGAGTATATTTTGGTATAAGAGGATAGGTACCCCTTAACACATGAGATATTTATCCAATGGTGTAGTGTTAATCCCACCAATCATTGAAAAATCATTCTTTATATGGGATCATAAATACTTGATATAATTAACCAATTGTATCCCTTTATAAAAGGGATTAATAATAAATCAATGCTGTGTGCCTTCATATTTCAAATCCCAGAAACAAGAATCTAAACTATATAGAATTTATATGATAACTATGTTTAGCTTGATTCATGTTATCAAAATAGACATATAGACACTTTGATCATAAATCTTATTCCCAACCATGATATAAATGGGAAATTCCCCTATTTGTGTATTGTCCGTAACTGTAGAAGGAATTATATAAAAAGAGACACATATTGATTGATTCCCATATTATGGTATATGTAGCGATGCTTGGATCCTCTATTTTAGGCTCAAAAATGAATTCTCATCACTCCTAACTATATAACTCGATGAGAACCATATTTTAATGGGGATTTCTACTCATACCAAAGTGTGGATACCCTTGAATATTCCGTATAATTCAACCCCTCACCATTCAAAAAAAATTAAATTGTCTCATTTTTCTAATGATGATAATGAATCATATAATATTAGGTAACCCATAAATCACTCTGACCTTCATGATCTATGGAATCCCACCTTTTTACTACATAACTTTTCATTACATTTAACAAACATAGGAGCTTTAAATTCTAGTGTCTTGGAAATCAGGAACAATAAAACATGAAAACTTAAAACACTATTTTAAATACACTTTAAAAGATTCTTTAAAATTAAATCCTATGTATAATTACTACATCTCATAACCTGGAGACATACATCAAAAGAAAGGGTGAGCAGAAATCCCAATAAGGAAAGCAAGGGAATAAGTTTACTTGTGATATCAATAAAAACATGATGAAAAACATAATGACATGAGAAATGGAAGTAGAGGGATTTAATAATGAAAATAACTTGAACCATAACATGAATATGTGTATAAAAAATTTAATTTATACATTCATGAACATATCACCAAGTTTCATCCCCAAGGTGTCATAAAAATTACTAAGGTCATTCACCAAGGTATCGTGAAACTTGTCATCACTTGAGATTAAATTCTTTACCCAATTCACTAAAGCACTAACAGGGTGAACCCTTAATATGTATTTATTTTCATGTGATACACATATACCATAGACAAAAATTTTATAAATAATCCAAAAATAATAAAATAAATGGGTTTCATTTCAAAATCGCGATGTTTTAAAAGTGCTTAAAAACATGATCGTTATGTCATTTATAACCCATGGAAAAGGAATTAGGATTTCATGTATGTAAATTCTAGAATCAAATAGATTGATTTTATGTCTTGATTAATACCTCTAGAAATGAAAATAGATTGGGTATTCACATAAATATAACAAGATAGTTTCTTGAGAAAAAAGATAGAGATTTTGAGATGAAAATTCTGCAACATAAGGGCTACATAACATGGTTTTAGAAAACCTTAAAAAGGGAGGGGACAAGGGTCACCAACTCCAAAATAACTCATAACATAGTATAGGGATATAATATAATATAAATAATCTCACGGTATGGATATTTTAATGACATACCATATGAAAAGGAAACTTGAGAGAAAATAGAAGATGTGATTTCTTTTACGAAAATTCGGCAACCTAACGACATCACTTAAAATTTTGGAAATCATTTGATGGGAGAGGAAAGGGTCTCTCAATATTTGTACATGAAATGGAGAGAAATAATGATATATAGGAATATACCCTCACATAATAAAATGGAAACTATAAGACATTACATAAAGGAAGTCATGACATAAAAGAGGAGGGTGAAAGGTTCACTTACCTTGAAGAGTAACTTTGAAAGCTTGAAGTTTGGGACCTTGGGGGGCTTGAGGGAACCTTGGGAGGGAACCTTGGGAGATAAAAATATTAGATCTTAATTTAGGAGGATTTTGGAATGAAATGAATGAGGGAATGTCTTGGTATTTATAGGAAAAGTAAGGGAATATTTAATTAATTTCCAAGGGACACCTCATCGGTGGTATTTGCAAAACCATGGGCTTTCCCATGGTATTTTCCCATGGTATTGTCCCCTTGGGACACCTCACAACATATATTACTATTCAAAATTCTACCATAATGATTACTTCATTAATGATGTCATTAATCACATCAAAACTCAAAATTGTATTTTTACTAGTCACCGAAAAACAAAACATTTTATAAAAATATCATAAATTCACTATAATCTAATATCAAAATTCTACATAAAAAAATGAACTCTTTTATATGAAAATAATTTTCTAAATATATTTAATTTAATTTTTTATTAAAATCTTTATTTATTCCAAATAAACAACTTTAAATCTATAACACATTTTGTTACACCTTAAAAAAGTAATCAGGGTCCCATAAAATTATCATATAACCATAAGAAAATAAAGTAACAATTTATGATTAAATTTTATGAAAATACATTTCCATTTTAAATTAATAAATTAATTGTAAAATTTTAAATAATGTATTTATGAAATAAAAAAATACCAAAACTTATACTACGATCGTTTTTCGCTTTTAAGATGTTTAAATTGTATTTATACATTCATGGGTGAAGTGTCTTTTTTTTGAATGATTTACTATTCATTACTATTCATAAGGGTATGTTATTATTCATACTTTACTATTCACTAGAAAGTAAGTTGATCTTATTAGAATCTAAATTTATTACTGATCACAACTATAGAAAACCATTTTTTTAAAGTCATTTCACATTATTAATTATTTATTGTTTACATGAATATTTTAAAATACCATTTTTACAAAATTCATTAATAATATTCATCCTATATTTATCCAGACATTTGAAAAACACAAATTTTACCATAATAAGAAATAAAAATTTTATTTATACTAATGGATTACAAAAAAGTATCTAAGGCCTCATTGCATAGCCCCTTATAACACCTGCATAGGACCTAAGTGTAAGGTGTGATATAGTGATAGAATATTGGGGAATATCGGACAACATTTCCCAAGTGGTGATTTCTATTAGCTTGAACTTCTCCCTCAGGTGATTCCATTCAAGCATCACATGTTGAAGTTCGGCTTGGGGTTGGTTCATAGAAAATCCCAGTGATGCTACCTCCATCCCAAGCTCCGACATATGGGCTTTGTACGACCCGAGTCTATTGGATGAGGCCATCGACTCTTCTTTTTGTATCAATTAACCAAGATCACTTGTATTTATATACAATAATCGTAACGTTAAGAGTTTAGTTTCCAATGTTCATATAATAGTCGAAACCCAACGGTATCATTTTAATTATACTCACTTCATTAATTAAAGGATATATTTTTGTTGAGTATAAAATAAAATAACACAAAAATTTAGGAAACAAATATTATTCAAAAGTTTGGGTCGTTACATTCTTCCCCCCTTAAGAAATTTTGTCCCTGAAATTTTAACTCGTACCCTAATAAGAGAAAAAGTGTGGGTACTTATGCCTCATAAACTCCTCTGGTTCCCACGTGGATTTTTCACATTTGTGGTTCCTCCATAACACCTTAATAAGGTGGGTAGTCTTGTTGCATAGAACCTTATATCTACGATCCAAGATATCCACCAGTTTCTCTTCATAAGAGAGGTCTTGTTCCAGTTGTACCACCTCTAGATTTAGTACATGTGAAGGGTCAGGTATGTACTTCCTCAAGAGGGATACGTGGAAGACATCAAGAACGTGTGCTATATTTGGAGAAAGTGCAAGATGATAGGCCACTGCTCCAACATGGTCAAGGATTTCATAGGGGCCAATATACCTAGGGATGGGATTCTCTTTCTTCCCAAACCTCATGACTCTCTTCCAAGGTTAAATTCAAAGAAAGACTTTGTCATTAACATCAAACTCTATGTCCCTTCGACGGTTTTCAGCATATCTCTTTTACTGACTCAGAGCAGTATTAATATGTTGTTGGATGGCATGGACATTTTCTATCATCTCTTGAACAAGATCAGGCCCAAGAAGCTTTCTCTCACCAGCTTCATGCCAACAAGTAGGAGTTCTAAATCTCTTACCATATAGATCTTCATAGGGTGCCATTTTAATGCTCGAGTGGAAGCTGTTGTTGTAAGAGAACTCAACTAAAGGGAGATTTTGATCCCATCCACATTTAAATTCCGTTGAGCATGTTCTCAGCATATCCTCAAGTGTTTGAATAGTACTTTCATATTGGCCATCAGTTTGGGGGTGATAGGCCGTACTGAAATTCAATTCAGTGCTCAAAGCATGTTGATGACTTCACCAGAATTTTGATGTAAACATTGGATCACGATCAGATACGATAGAAAGTGGAACTCAATGAAGCCTTACCACTTCCTTCACGTAAATCTTGGAAAGTTGATCAAGATATAAATCTTCTCGAATGAAGATAAAATAGGAAGTCTTGGTGAGATGGTCCATAATAACCCATCTCGCATTGTTTTCTTTGGATGTTCTCGGGAGACCAGTGACGAAGTCCATAGTGATATTGTCCCCCTTTCATACTAGTATGGGTAGTGGTTGCAATACCCCTTTAGGAAGTTGTCACTCGGCCTTTACTTGCTGACATACCAGGCTCCTTGAAGTGTATTCGGTAATATCCTTTTTTATATTATCCCACCAATAATGACCACGAAGGTCCCTATACATTTTATTGCTTCTAGGATGTATAGAGAAAGTAGATCTATGAGATTCATCCATAATCTCCTTATTTATTTCCGAAATATATGGAAAAAACTTTCTTGTACAAAATTTCAATACACCTTCTTGATCAATATTGAACTCAAGAAACTCCCCATATTTAACAGCCTCAAACTTCTTCTATGACAAAGTATCTTCTTTCTGAGATTTCTTGATCTTCTCTAGTAATGATGGTTGAGAAATAATTTGGGTTAGTATTTATGATGTCCCTTCCCTTATAATTACCATGTCTATATTTACTAGGTCATTGATCAAAGGATTTATTTAAATCCTTGTCATGGAAAGAACAACTAGGTCTTTTCTGCTTAATGCATCAGCAACTTTGTTTACTCTTCCAGGATGATAATGAATTGAAAAATAATAATCTTTAAGAAGTTACAACCAACTCCTTTGTCTCGTGTTCAATTCCTTTTGTGTGAAAATATACTTCAAACTTTGATGGTGTTTGTATATATCACATTTCTCTCCATAATGATAGTGCCTCTATATCATTAGAGAAAAAATGACCACAGCCAGCTCCAGATCATACGTAGGATAGTTCTGCTCATGAGTCTTAAACTATCAAGATACATAAGCAATGACCATGTAATTTTCCATGAGGACTCACCCAATCCCTTTCATAAATTCATCACTAAAAATAACGAATCCTTCTCTACTTGAGGGTAGAGTTAACACATGTGCAGTAACAAATATCTTCTTTAGCTCTTGGAAACTTTCCTCACACTCCTTTGTCCAGATAAACTTGACCCCTTTTTAAGTTAACTTGGTTAATGTATTAGAAAGTTGTGAAAAGTTTTTCACAAACCTCCTATAATATCCCACTAATCCAAGGAAACTACAAATCTCAATTATTTTTGTAGGATGAGTCCACTCCTCTATAACTTTTTTCTTTGCAGGGTCAATTGTGGTTTCTTCATTGGTAACAATGTTCCCCAAGAAATAAACTTGTTGTAACCATAATTCACATTTTTTTGAACTTTACAAAAATCCTCTCCTTCCATAGATTTTTCAAAATAACCCTTAAATGATCCTTACGCTCCTCGCAAAATTTGGAATATATCATAATATCATCAATAAAAACTACCAAAAAATTTTCAAGGTAGTCCTTAAAGAATCTATTCATCAAATCCATAAAAATATCAGGTGCATTAGTCAATCTGAAGGTCATAAAAACAAAGTCATAATTACCATATATTGATTGGAAGGCAGTTTTTGGAAGATCTTCTTTCTTCACCCTCAATTGATGACAACCAGACTGAAGATCAATCTTATAGAAGAATTGATCCCCACAAAGTTGGTCAAATAAGTCATCAATTCTTGTAAGAGGGTATTTTTTTCTTCACTGTGATCTTGTTTAGTTCTCTATAATCAATTCATAGCCACATTGATCCATCCTTCTTCTTCATAAAGAGAACTGGTGCTCCCCAAAGAGACACACTTGGTCGGATAAAACCCTTCTCCAAAAGATCTTGGAGTTGTTTCTTTAACTCCTCCAGCTCCACATTTTACATCCTATATGAGGTCTTTGATATCGGATGGGATCTAGGTATGAGTTCAATGGAGAACTCTACCTCTCTTTCTAAGGGAGGTCTGGGTAACTCCTCAGGAAATACGTCAATGTATTCATGGACGATGTGGAAATTTTCTATCCTCAAACACTCATTTCCTTCATCTTTTTCACCAATCAAATCCATAAAGAATGATATAGGAGGTTCTTCTAGACAAATATCAGGTTGAGATATCTCTCCTTGGAAGATAATTGTAGGTTTTCCATTCAAAACTACTGAGATTTCCTTGCTTCTGCATTTGATCTTAGAATTATACTTTGAGAGACGGTCCATCCCTAGTATAATGTTAAATTCCAGAATAGGAATGACAACTAGATTTGGGATAATATTTTTCTCACTAAAGTAAATACTAGAGTTTCCAAATGATAACGATGCTTGGATAATCCCACCAGAAGTCTTGACTGATAACTCTACTTTTAGAAAATTAGGGGTTGATTCTAAATTATTTTCAAACATGGTGAAAATAAAGGAATGCATAGAACTATAATCAAACAAAGTACTTTCTAGCTTTGAGAGAACAATAATAGTACCTTCCACCACATCATTTTCCACTTCAACTTTGTTCGTAGTGATTGCAAAAGTACAACCTTGTTCCCTTGGTTGTTGCTGATGCTAATGGTGATTCCCCTCTACTGACCTAGGATTTGGACAATGATTGGAAAAGTGCCCAAGTTTTACACACTTATAGTATTAGACATTAGGTAGGTCATGCACCATATTACCTTTGTTGTTAGTGTTGGGATGTTGTGGCTTCACCTCACTATGACAATTCTGCACAATGTGGCCATCTCCACCACACTTGTTGCACTTCCCACTCCTGAGCAGGCAGTTCCCCGAATGATTCTTCCCAAATTTATTACACGTGGAATGTTGTACTTGCTTTCATCTTCTTCCCTGATTGAAGCTCCTCCCTAAGGGCTCAAATGATATTTTCTTATCATTGGATTTATGAGACCATTGCATCTCACCAAAATCCAGTTCAACTTTCACTACACTTCGCACGATCTCCTCATAGCTATCATAATCTCGGTTGGATAGATTCTTCCGCAGATGAGGTCTCAGTCCACCGAAGAATATATCAACATTACCATTTGGATCCATGAAAAATATAGAGGTGTAACGTGAAATACTTGTGAAGTTCATCTCATAGCTTCCCATAGTTTCATTCTCCTTCTTCTTCAGCTCGAGAAACTCCTTCTACATTCTTGTTCTCATCGATCGAGGGAAATACTTGTTGAATAATATCCCTATAAACTCTTCCCACTCCATAACTTCAACTTCCACTCTTGTCCTTGTGTTTTTTAATCAATTCCCACCACTGATCATCTTCTACCTCTATGTAATAAATAGCCAAGGTAACCTTCTCTTGTTTAGAATAGTGGAGCATAGAAAAGATCTTCTCTGTAGAGCTTATCCATTGTTCAGCAATCAATGGGTCCGTCAATCCACTAAAGGTTGGTGGTCATTGATGCATAAATGACTCAACATAATTTTGTTCCCTTCATGGTGATATTGGTCTCTCAGCTTGATTCAAGTTATTTCCCATAACTTCAGTCAGTTGGTTCATCATTCTCATGAAAGTTTCCCTTCCTGCTTCCATCGGAGGTCTGTCAGCACATAGTCCATTGTAGTCACCATTTGCATGGTTCCTCCTATTTCCCTAAAATTTCTAAAAGAATAAAATCTTAGTGAGAAACTCATTTGATTTACAAATATTTTAACTATAAAGGATTTTATGTCTTAAACCTTCATTCTTTAAACCATTTCATTTATCTATAAATCCTTCATAATGATTTATAAAAAGCTTATAATTAACCAAAGATATCCCCTGGGAGTGTCAAAAATAAGAGTTAAGCAAGGCCCATTATGGTGTAGTCAAGCCTGAAACTCCATGTTATATTTTTCACTCCTAGGTACGTCTATTCCAGATCCGCCTCTACCTGCTCGTATCCATACAAGGATTTAAATGCTTGATAAATCACTTACTCAACACTCACAAAAATACCAAGAAGTATTCATATATTTAAACTTTTCCATAGAGTTATTCCTAATGTTTTCATATCCTAATTTCCATAAATAAATAAATTATCCTTTGATACCAACTATGGAAACCTTCCTTTTTACTACATAACCTTTTCATTACATTTTACAAATAGAGGATCTTTAAAGTCTGGTGTCTTGGAAATCAGGAACAATAAAACATGAAAACTTAAAACAATATTTTAAATCTCCTTGAAAATATTCTTGAAAAGTTAATCATATGTATAATTACTTCATCTCATAACCTGGAGACATACATCAAAGTAAAGGGTGATCAAAAAGCCTAGTAAGGAAAGCAAGGGAATAAGTTTACTTGTGATATCAATAAGAACATGATGAAAACATAAAGACATGAGCAATGGAAGTAGAGGAATTTCATAATGAAAATAACTTGAACCATAACATGAATATTTGGCTACAACATTTTATTTAGACATTCATGAACATATCACCAAGGTTCATCCCCAAGGTGTCATAAAAATTACCAAGGTTATTCACCAAGGTATCGTGAAACTTGTCATGTCTAGAGATTAAATTCTTTACCCAATGCATTAAATAACTATAAAGGTGAACCCTTAATATATATTTATTTTCATGTGATCCACATATATCATAGATAAACATTTCATAAATAACCCAAAAATAATAAAAGAAATGGGTTTTATTTCAAAATCGTGATGTTTTAAAAGTGCTTAAAAACATGATCATTATGTCATTTATAACCCATGGAAAAGGAATGAGGGTTTCATGTATGTCAATTACAGAATCAAATAGATAAATTTTATGTCTTTATGAATATCTCTAGAAATGAAAATATATTGGGTATTCACATAAATAAAACAAGATAATTTCTTGAGAAAAAGAGAGAGATTTTGAGAAGCAAATTCTGCAGCATAATGGCTACGTAACATGGTTTTAGAAAACATTAAAAAGGGAGGGAAAAAGGGTAAACCACTCCGAAATAACTCATAACATAGTATAGGGACATAATATAATATAAATAAGTGTATGGTATGGATATTTTAATGACATACCATATGAAAAGAAAACTTTAAAGAAAATAGAAGATGTGATGTCTTTCACGAAAATTCGGCATCATAACGGCATCACTTTAAATTTTAGAAAATCGTTTGATAAGAGAGTAAAGGGTCTATCATCATTTGGTAAAATAAAATGGACAGTAATAATGATATATAAGAACATACCACCACATAATAAAATGAAAACTAGATGACATAACATAAAGGAAGTCATGACTTAAAAGAGAGGGTGAAAGGTTCCCTTACCTTGAAGAGTAACTTCGAAAGCTTGAAGGTTGGGCCCTTGGGGGATTGAGGGAACCTTGGGAGGACTCTTTTGAAGGTAAAATATCAGATCTTAGTTGAGGAGTATTTTGGAATGAAATTAATGAGGTAATGTCTTGGTATTTATAGGAAAAGTGAGGAATATTTAATTAATTTCCAAGGGACACCGCATTGGTGGTATTTGCAAAACCATGGGCTTGTCCATGGTATTTTCCCATGTTATTGTCCACTTGTGACACCTCATAACATATATTACTATTCAAAAGTCTACCAGAATTATTATATAATTATTACATCATTAATGATGTCATTAATCACACTAAAACTCAAAACTGTATTTTTACTATTCACTGAAAAACAAAACATTTTATAAAAATCTCATAAATTCACCATAACATAATATTGACATTCTGAATTAAAAAATGAACTTCATTAAATGAAAATAATTTTCTAAATATTTTTAATTTAATTTTTCAAGAAAATCATTTTTTATTTCAAATAAACAACTTTAAATCTATAACTCGTTTTGTAACACCTTGAAAAAGTAATCACGGTCCCTTAAAATTATCATATAACCATAAGAAAATAAAGTAAAAATTTATGATTACATTTTATGAAAATAAATTTCCATTTTAAATTATTAAATTAATTGTAAAATTGTAAATAAATTATTTATTTAATACAAAAATACCAAAACTTATACTACGATCATTTTTCACTTTTAAGATGTCTAAATTGTATTTATACAAACATGGGTGAAGTTTCTATTTTTTTTCCTGATTTACTATTCATTACAATTCATAAGTGTATGTTACTAATCATACTTTACTATTCACTAAAAAATAAGTTAATCTTATTAGAATCTAAATTTCTTACTAATCACAACTATAGAAGACCATTTTTTGAAAATCATTTCACATTATTAATTATTTAAAGTTTACATGAATATTTTAAAATACCATTTTTACAAAATTCATTAATAATATTCATCCTATATTTATCCAGACATTTTAAAATCACAAATTTTACCACAATAAGAAATAACAACTTTATTTATACTAAGGGATTACAAAAAGTATCTAAGGCCTCATTACATCGCCCCTTATAACAACTGCATAGGAGCTAAGTGTAAGGTGTGCTATAGTGATAGAATCTTGGGGTAGCTCAGACAACATTTCCTGAGTGGTAATTTCAATCATCTTGAACTTATCCCTTAGGTGATTCCATTAAGCTTCACATGTTGAAGTTCGGCTTGGTCTTGGTCCAGAGAAAAGCCCAGTGATACTACCTCCATCCCAAGCTCCGACAGATAGGCTTCGTATGGCCCAAGTCTTTTGGATGAGGCCATCAACTCTTATTTCTTTATCAATTAAACAAGATCACTTTTATTTATATAAAATAATTGCAATGTTAAGAGTTTAGTTTACAATGGTCATATTGACCAATGGTCATATAACAATCGAAACCCAACGGTAACATTTTAATTATACTCACTTAATTAATTAAAGGATATAGTTTTGTTGAGTATAAAATAAAATAACACACAAATTTTGGAAAAAAATATTATTCAAAAGTTTGGGTCATTACATGATCAATGTATGGTCTATCGAATGATAGGTAACAACATCACAGTCAAAAGAAGTTAAACTACTTGATAATTTCCAAATCGCGTGATGTTAAAATTCATGAAAACATCCATATTTTTTATTTTAAACTACATGAAATGAATTATTAACCTTGAATGTATGATCCCCTCTGATGGTTGTTTATTCATGAATCACATATTCTTTCACTTTCCAGTGAAATTTGTTCAGTACACATTGATGTTTCATTTAGGGTTCTTGAACCCATCTTGAATCTTGCATCCTCCATAAAATAATTTTTTATCTTTCATGTTTTCATTAATACCAACTAATAATTTGAGTTGATATCCTTCCCTTGGAATTTTATATACCTTGCTCTCCCCTAATCCTGAATCTATCCTATAAAAATGGTAATAGGAACTAATTAATCTAAAGGGGGCCACTAGAATTGATGCTGAATAGTTCAATGTTGAAGATATGGTTCCACATTATTGTTTTGGTCTAATATGTGTGGCCCCCCATAAATCTAGGAATTATTATCTTAGATATGGTGAAAATGGTATATTTCCTCATTGTATTAAGTTTAACTACATGACAATATCCTAGTCACATTATGTTAAACTACACAAAAACATTGGAGTTACAAGAAATATAACTCTATGAAAACACTCAAGTTTCATGAAATTAAACTTCATGAAAATATCCTAATCACTCTATATTAAACTATAAGGTGTATTTTATATCCTACAAGATCTATAGTTGCTAATATTGGACTTTCCTATCTGTGATTATGTGCTTGGGATGAATCTTTCACCTTCATACCAAAATTAAATATTGATATTCCATTTCCCTATGTATGATATTGATCCAAAAAGAGTCCATATTAGGTTACCATGATGTCGATACTCCCTAATGAAATATAAAAAAAATTACTCCTCTCACTGTGTATGAGTTAGATCTCTAAAGGGAGTCTCCTTTTCAGGAAATATGTGTGGCAGTAATCCCAACCTATCTGGATATATAGTGATTCCCAAGTATATTTTACTAGGACTACTAATAGCTGTATCACTATCATAACCTTACTATGTCATTGATCCACATTAAAATCTATCAACATCATTTGGCCATGAGACTATAGAAATTCTCCACAATGGAAATTATCTCTCAATATCAGATCCCTTCACCTCAATGGTGCTATAGACAGTGAGTGATCATGCACACAAACTTTAGTGGATGACCTTGATTTCAATGGAATCATAACCCTATTTCCTATATAGGAGTTAGATCTATAAAGAGGGATCTGTTTAAAAGAGATGAAAATGGAATTAATACTACCCTCACAATATACACATGGTCTCCCAGAGAAACCAAAAAAATAAAAGTTTCATATACAAAGAATCTTTAGTCTATAATGCAATATCATAAGTTGAATAAATATAGTCGAGTCATGTTAAATCTCTTATCCTAAGTGTGAATCATATTTGCATAAAAATTTCCTATATATGAGATTGATTTGCACATTATGGGATCCTGCTTAGGGATTCCCTCCAATAAGTTCATGAAAGGATAAAGTATAACTCTTAAATCTCAATGCCCCTGACCTGTGTAAATTTTCCCTATGAACATCTTGAAGATTTTCACATTGGATTGAATATCCATACCACATGATGTTAAACTAAAAATAGATCCTCCTCATCCCCTGATGTAAAACTAAAAAATAGACATGTTCCCACTTCACGATGCTAAACTGGGGAAACCATCATCCATCATCACTCTTATCAGAGGACTGCAAGATCCTGACCATGGTAAACCAAAGTTTGGGTTGAATACATTTCATTTTGATCACCTTAATATATAAAACAAACAATGTTCCATGAGTGTCGTGGGGTGTCGTAAACCATCCAAAACCCTTGAAAATAATAAATTTTTCTTCTATTTTACCAATGAAGATGTGGATCTGCATTATGGCATTAGGATCATCAACTAGATGCATCTTGGACCAACTGTAAATGCCTTCGAATCCTTTTAATACCTAGTATAATTGTAGCAGAGATCATCAATATGGACTAATTAACAATCATCCTCTACATGATTGTCACATATCATTACTCATAACCCAAGAACCATAATCCATCATTTATAAAATTATCATCTCCTACTCAAAAGGATATTGTAGAAATCATGACCCTGAGAGTGATAATTTAGTTATTTTGTGAAACTCACATAATATTGGCTCCACTTGAATCATTACTATAAACTTCGTGAACTTTGGTAAAATCGATGAGACCATAAACAATAGCCTTTGAAATTGCAAATCAAAAAACCCAAAAATTCTAGTAAAAGAGACATAAAACATGTTTTCTGAAAACTCAAATAGTGTGGTATGAGAAAAATTAATTCCTCTAATTTCTATACTCTTCATATATAGATTATATGGAAAAAATAGAGAATAAAAATTTTTACAAAGATTATAGGGCCCTTTTATGGGATTAGTATAATCCGAGCTATGCTCAATGGACCTTTCTACTCTAAGAGAAATCTAGAGAAATGATTTATCACATACCCTCACCATGATAACATGTTTAGAACATGGTGACCCAACATTTAGGTTTCTTAAAACCTTCTTGAATAGTATGTTTTTTATAAACCGCTATCCTGACTTTGAAGCCTGAGCATCCCCAACCAATTAATTGAGTTTATACACTTCTCTTGGAACCCCATAGCCGTGAGTAATTTCTCTTAGCACTCCTATGTAGTGTATTGGTAATAGGGATTGGATGATCTAAAATGACTCATCTAGGATTTTTTGGGAAATAAAAAATGATAAAGAGGATGTTCATAGAGGATATTTGGTCTTATAGAAACAGTCCCCCTTAAATCCATGATTTAATTCCTTGACTAAATACAGTAATGGTTTCCAACATTAATAATGGTGGAAATATAACCACTAGCCTCAATTTTTAGTTGACTCATATATTATTATATCATGATTTAAAATCCCTATAACCATATTATTCATGGGGATTCTACATCCATGATGTTACTTGATTATTTATTGTATCCATTCTAAAATAAAGAATGAATTATTTCAATATCAAACCTCTTGATGGACCTCATCAAATTACTTGAAACCACAAGATGTAGGGCCCGAGCTTCACCGCTATAAAACAAAACTATCCTCATGGTTTCAATAGTAGGTTCTAGATAAAGAACCCTAAACTATATATAAATAAGGTATGAGCTATAATTCCCTAAAATAAAGTAACCACATGTCCAATATAGAAGATCATAAAATACATCAACATATTGTCTGAGCTAGAGGACCCAAAACTATAGAAAAAAGTAGTCTGATATTGAGGATCCTAAACTAACCTAATAGTTTTGATTGCAAGAATTTAAACATCCAATTAATATAGTCATAATTCTCACTAGTTTTAAAACTAGAGAATGTAATACTAGGAAAATTCAAGCCTCTACTCATTAGACACATGAAATATATGTTCTAAGAAACATTGAGAATTTATGAAGAAGAAAATACTTAAAACATGTCATTATGAATACACACAAAAATTAGAAAGGTAAATTTTAGAGTATATGCCTACTAAGACTATCTTTTAAAGGATTAATAAATATTTAGAGCTAAAATATGGAGATACAAATCTTATAATTTCCATTATCTGTCCTTGTAAAAAAATCAGTCTAGAATCTCTAGGTCCATTGTACTAGAAAAAAATAAGAGAGAACCTCTATTTATCGGGATACATGTAAGGGTATGTAGTCCTCTAATATCTTATAACTACATGATTCGTGGTCCATCCTATTGGAAATTAGAACTCATTGAGTGTCCTGCATATATGGAATATAATTTATCACGAGAGCTAGATCTGTGAAAAATCCCCTCTAGAACATGGGTCTGTACCTATGATTTTTTCACAAAGACATGACATCCCTTCCCTATGTAAGATCTAGATCTACATAGGATATTTTATCATAAGGTTCATCATCCATGAAATAATTTCCCCTATGCATGATTTTGATATTCATATGATTCTTACATAATAGAACTATGTATGGCTTTATTACCATTATTTTGGGTTATTTAAAAACATCCATGTTTATTTTTTCTTTATTCGGCCACCAAATATATTCCATCCCAATCCTTGTTTCAAATAATAATTTATTCACATTATAATTTCATTATATCTATAACCCAAAAAAAGTTAATTCATATCGTGGATTTAGCCAAGCATTCAACGGAAAGATTATTCTCTTGATTACACATGAAAACCCTCATCCAAAAATACTCTTGGAAAATACTCTTAAAGTGCCTAATATCAATTCTTTTCATATGTTCAAGAAGATGTAAAATTGATCCACATTTACCTTATAATCGGATTTATTTCATTCTAAATGAATCCCATTCTATGGGGGGTATTTTTTTGGCACCTATAATTGTATACCAATCATATTATCATCGGATATTTGATAGGTTTGATTCTTATGAAATAAATACTAATATATTATATAAAATATCTCATTATTGGGATTATTTGTTTAGGGGTACCATATTATGGAACTAATTTCATTCATTTTCATATAGATAATTATTCTAATTCTTCAATGTATTCATTTATTCCCTTAGTGAAAAAGTTCTCCATCCATTCTAACTAGATGTGGGACCTTGACATAGACTCTCGATCACGAACCCCTCCAATCATATAAATTGATTCCCTTATAATCATGTCAAGGTCAACTTGGATAGAAAACCTCAAGCTATGGATGTGAACTCTTTATCATGTGCACTATCTAGGAAATGTTCACAAGACCCCTTTTCATAATGATCTTAAGATCACATGATAGTGTGACTCCACACTGGTCTCACAATATCATCATTTGGTATCCCTATATTATTTTTTCTTACATCATGTGAAGAACCTTGTAAATGAAATCCTTTTCATATGTAAGGTCTTATATGTGTCTTATTTAATCAAGAAAAACACTATATACATGTTATCTTTCGTCATGTATTGAACCCTAGAAATGTCTACCTCTATCATGCGAATGGCCCTGGAAATTTCATCATTGATCATGATAATCATCCCAAACATGTTGGGAGGACACTAAGTACATGTTAGGAAGAAACCTAGGACGTATCGAGCGGACATCCCAGACATGTTTGGAAGTCACCCAGGTGCATATCAACCTTTTCCAATAGATAGAATTTTTTATACACCATGTATAACCCCATCTGGTAACCTCCATCCAAGTACCACCATTTTAAGGTGAGTTTCCTTAATGTGTTAGGGTTTTTCCCTCATACAACCCGGTTCATTTATTTCTATAAAATTTTCCTTCATGTCGAACCAAACATATCTGAAATACATTTCATAGTCATCATCTCCTTTTATCCATTAAAGGGTGTAGAATTTAATATGTATTGTGTGATTCCGTCTTTTTAAAAGTCCCTAACATTCCCTAACATCATGGATAATAATAATCCCCTTGAGTGTGATCACCTATACCAACCCATAATTTGGTCAGGATATCACTCAACTATGAGTACTTTGATTCATGTTATACACTAGATGCATAGTAAACCTTATTAAGGAACAAGCTCTCATGGGAATCCTATTTGGTTTAAGTCCCTCCATAACAAAAAACACACAAAATCATAGGACATAAAACTCTTATGATTCTATCATCCACCATTGTCTATCAATGTAAAATAAGTCGGATTATACGTGGTAATATTTTTACGTGTAATCCCAGACCATGCCCTTCATTTCCTTAAACCCGTTAGTGGTTTAGGGTTGATACTAAACTATGATAACTTTGATTCATATTATAAACAAGATATGTATGATTCATTCCTAATGCATGATTCCCATACTATATTCTCTATGAGATTGGTAATCATACCTCTCTAAGAGAAACTATTGTGTGTAATCCTTGAACAAGGTCAACCTTATTATTCTATTAAATGTGTCCAATCTTCCTCTATCTCTTGTTTCTCACACTAAGAATGACTCACATGGCTATATATACAAGTGATGATGATACTAATAGCTTGAAGTGGATTCCCCCTGTGTGGGTCTTTTTTTGGGATGTATGCTTAATTATATATCATCTTCGCGTCAAGGGTTACACTCCTGGTGAGTTAGTTTAGAGAAGCCTTACATGAATTGGTCCCACTCAAGGCCTCTTTTGTCACATAATTTACTATGAAAACACTAGAAACTGAAGTATTTGAACTTTTATTCTTACATTAACAAGATTCATGGGATGCCTCCTCAAGGATCGGGACATATATTTACATCATCACATCTTGAATTTAAATATTAAGTTATATTTGTGTCATATGACCTTAATATATGTAAAATATATTATTCTTTTTTTATTCTTAATCTCATAGGATACGTAGGACACCATATAGTAGTTCAATCCCATCTCCCAGACACTAACTACCTCCTGGATGATGATAAACTCCTGATATCATGAACATATCAATAATCTAGATCATCATAAATAGATAATAGAATAAAATAGTACTTGGGGAACACATAGTCATTCTTGTCAATATATGGTCTTAATTGAGACATTAGCAGAGGGGTTACCAGTCTCATACCAAGGTGTGGGAAGGATTAAAGATCATAAAATAAATATAAAAGAGATTTACAATATATGGAATTATTACCTTCATAAGGGATATGATGAGACCAAAATCCCATCCTATCAAACAATTTTTTTCCAAAGTATCATTGGTAGTGAAACAAAAAATGACTTCCTTGCTTTAGAATGTAGGTTTGTTCCTTGTTATAGATGTTAGAACCATTATGAGTTTTTATTAAAGGAAAAATGGTAAACTAGATGATTTTTTTTATTAAAACTATAGTAAACCGCCTACAATAGAGAGTTTGGATAAACCATCCCCCTTTTTTATTAAACAACATTTGTAAATGGAATCCATGTTTTATAAATTAAATAATATTTTTCTCACTTTTTTAAACAATTCAAAATAACCCATATGAAAATCATTGAAAATATCCATTTTTTAACATTTTTAAAGAAATTATGGAATTTAGGAAAGTGATATATAACAACAATTGATGAATAAATAATAAAATTCTAGAAACATTTAAAATAATATATATTTTTAGGAGAAATAGTTTAAATAATTTAAAATAATGTATTAATGGAAAATCCCAAACCATGAATCTCGACCCGTTTCCTTTGAATATCTACTCTATAAATTTATAAAATTATTTTAGTTTAATAAAATATTCATAAAATTTTTTATATTAATTCCATTATCATCTTTACCTTTATTTTATTTGATACCATATTTTATTAATTTACTAAAATGTATTTGTTTACATTTGGCATTTTGAGGACGTTCGGTCCATAAGATCAAATTAAAATCAGTGTGATTAACATGGTAAAAAGGGTTATGGTACAATTAAATCCATAATATAAAAAAAATTATATTTATAATATTTATATATTAGATACAATTTTAAAATAACCCTTTAATTTTGTTCATACAAAATGAACCACATCATTTCATGGAGGTGATAGTTTGTACATATGCATGAATGAAATTTTAATTTTTATAACGAGTGGAAAAGGAATAACCTAGATAATATTTAAATTTTATTAAATAATATATGTCATATTTTTTTATTATTTATATCCTTATGACTTCCCATGTGTGGAAGAACTGAAAAATGAATCGCATTGCTTCGTGGAGGTGGTCCTCAACACATACACATAACCAATGTTAACCTTTCCAAACATATGGAAGGGTAAGAAGGTAATTAATATATTATTCATGACTTTTTATGACCCCCTCCCTCCAAAGATTCCCTTACTGGGATGAAAATGGAGGAAGCGAGATAATGAACCCTGAGTCCCGCCTCTAGTATCCCCCGGGTTGCCGACTAGAACCAAGGGTAAACAATTCTAATTAAATGAGAGGTATTACCCTTTATATGAAAAATGATCATGAGATATGATGGATCTTCCACAAAAAAAAACTCTAAGATATATACAAATGAAATAAAAAACCATCCCATATGCATGCATAGAATATAACTAGTACAAATACAAAAGTCTCCAACGTAAATACCAAAAGTAAAGCTTAGAAGCGACACAACAACTATTAGGATCTGAGCTATTAGGGTCCAACATGGTCTGTGAAATCCTCCTAGAAACCTTAATGCGGTTTATATGAGTAGGGTGAGTATAAAAGTATACTCAATAGGAAAACCAGAGTCTCTCATGAACATGTAAAATAAGAATACTAATTCCATTGTGAGAAAACAACAGAACCAAATAGCACCTAGGAGGTATACTAACCATCCCAATCTCACCATGGCACGCTCACCAAATAATGAAAGTCAAGTAATGTAATATAATTCACATAAATTATAGGGTACCCCACACCACTTACCACTAATTGGCCACTCCTACCTAATAGAAAACATCCCCGCACTCCCACCTCTTATAGAAGTACCTCCTCACAACCCACCCACACACACCTAGGCCTCACTAACAATGACACATCCTAGTAACTGATACCTGGGACACAAACCACATCAAATACTGCCTGCATAAACCTGGGAAAAAAACTACATCACATCTCACCTGCAGACACCTGGCCCAAAAACAACATCACATCCTGCTCGCAAACACCTAAGCCACAAACCACATCACATCCTTCCCGCAAACACATGTTCCAAAAACCACACCTCATCCTAAAGGCACCTAGGAAAACACAACACATCTCATTCTGAATACACCTAGGAATGGATAAATCACTCTCACACACCTAGCCCTCAAAACCAAAAATTGGTTGATGAATCTTGGGATTTCACTCTCTGGAAGAGGGATTAGGGAAGAGTGGGTGTCCAGACATCCATCCTCACACCGGTATGTTTAGGAAAGACACCCTCCCCTGAGATGATGTGGGTGTTAGTCACATAGTTCTCAACTAGGATGGGGTGTGAGTATAAATCACAAGGAAAATACAACTATATACATATATGATACCAACCACACATTCCCAACCTATGAGTTCTCAAATAAAAAACCAACTCACAACACTTCCAACTTTGATGCTACCTCTAAATGCACAACACCACAAAAAAATACACAAAACCCATTCACATTCCCAACCAATTTAATTAACCATTTCCATCCTATTATCCAAACAAACCTAATACTTTCTAGAATTTATTTATCAATCATTTATTTATTCCATCACTACCCAGGAAACTACCAAGAACAACACACATCAAGAAACACCATTTTCAAAAGGTGAAGATCCCTGATAAAAGTAGACAGCTTCACATTAAAGACACATCATTCCAAAACCTCCATGTTTAACACCAATTCATGTTATAAAAAATATCGATATATAGATACAGGGTAAATATTTTTGCATGTTACTCATGTAGAACTCTGTGAAAATTTCTCATACCAATCACTACTATTATTCTTCAAACTCATCCTTCTCAGGTCACATATCAAAAAAACAACCCCTAACACACAAACCATTCGGTAACACAATATTGCACAACCATTTTTTCATCCTCACTACACAACACTTCCCATCCATTTCACAATCAATTGGTCTCTTAACCTGAGATTCCATCACACCACCCAAGCCATACCACAACACACAACCATACTCAAATACAAACTACAACACCAACCAGAATATACCCACACAAACCTCACATCACCACACATTCTAAGGAAACCAAAATTTCAAGATTTAATAACGCATCACATATTTGATTCCACTTGTTAATTCAGGCGTTATCAAAGAAACTGTATGATTCTAGGGAATCCATTCATTAGCTGAAAATTAGGGATTAAACTATTTTCTTATCTAATTTTCCAACCAAAGTAAAGGAAAATGTATTCCATAATCTATTTTTTGCACACAAAAAAATCACCATTGGACACAATTTTAAGTGGGGAATCAATCCAAAAAAATCACAATATCATAAACAAAATCAAGAGTGTAAAAACCTACTGACAACCCCATTTTCTCCTTAATTTCAATTAATAGATTATTTATCATAAAATTTTCCATCACAACCATTATTCAAAAGTAAATAGAAGTAAAAAACCTCCCACATGATGTAAAAAAAAGAGAAATGAAGGAAATTCTACCTCAATGAAGCTTTCCAATTGTTTCACACCACAGGGCAATGAAGAAATCTTGTGAACCACAAACACACCATGAAAATGCCAAATCAACCTACACCATACCAAATATCCTTAAAAATGAAACCCAATGAATCTACAACCCAAATAGATGCCACCATAGTGGATCCTTGGAGAATAATGGAAGGAAACAAATGATAAATAGAAGATAACTCACCATAGATTGACCACAGATAAACAATGAACATAGATCGGGATCGATAGATCAAAGAGGGAGGTAAAGGGGATCGAAGAAAAAATTGGGGTGCCAAGGATTCAACCAAAATGAGAGGAAAAAAGGAAACCATGTCTGAATGAATAAGGGTTTGTCTTAAAATTAATTTTAAAACTACACATGATCAGGGTATTACATGATGTGAAATCCCCATTCACATCATGTAATACCTAGGGTTTAATATTCACCAAAAAAATGTCACCTCTCCATTTTATTTATATTTTTGACCCCTAAATATTACATGTTTCAAAACCTAAAAGACAAACTGTGAAATGGAATTTTACATTGTGTAATCTAGTTACACGACATGTAATTCCCATTATTCTATCCTTTAGTGATAGAACTTCTCCAAACTATCTCTGATCCTCCTCTGAATACTTCCAATGTCCAAATTCTGCAATATAATAGAAAGGTAAGGCATTGAACATTACATTAGATACCTCTCGAATGATTCCCATCCTCAAGAATCCAAAACCAAGCCCAAAATAAAAGGGGTCCAAAAAACCACCATGTGAGATACCTCTCAAGGATTATGTCATACCTCCAACACTACCACAATCTAAACACACCAACCCAAATAACCAAAACCACACTGCAAAACCTCACCACTAAAACAATAAGAATCTCCTCTGTCACAACCACACTACTACACAACCACGACAAAACTGTGTCAACCTCTACACAACCCAAACCAAAAACCATTATGGCCGACAAATTGAACTATATAGAACACAAGAATCAAGAAATTCCATCTTCTATGTAAATATACTATCCACTCTAGGTGGCACTAACTCACCCCGAAAGGGTTTAATTGCATCGATATTAATGCTTCTCAATTAGGAATCTATTCCTCCCCTTTACACATGTATGTAAATCATCACAAAACACACCACACACAATAATAAACCAAGGAAATAACTCATCTCATAAAAAAAAAGGATCCAAACATCACATTACAAAGAAAAATATATTAAAAATAAACACAAATCAACTCCAAGTACTGGTCACACATCTGTACTTCTCATTCCCAAGTACTCTCCCCCAAGCCACTATACCTCCACAACACACAAACCAAGGGAATAGTCTATCCACACAGCACCTTATCTTGACGATCTGGTATCTCCACTGTTCATTCCACAAACCTCACATCATTATCGATATCTAACTCTTGCCAGTCAGTGACATGGGAGTCATCATGAAGATACTGATGAATATTAGGGATGTTGAAGATGCCATGGATTCTCTCCAACTACAGTGGAAATGAAAACTAGTATGACACCTCACCAACTCATCCCCACACCTCAAATGGTCCAACAAACCTAGGGTAAATATTACTACCTCTTCCAAACCTTCACTTCCCATGTCAAGGGGAAACCTTCAAGAACATGTGGTTCCCAACCTCTAGCTCCAAGGGCCTCCTCCTACGATCAACATATGACTTCTGACTCTCATTCCCTTCTTTCATCTTCTCACAAACAAGTTGAACCTTTTCTGTCATGCTCTGCACTACCTCGGGATCAAGAATAGTTATCTCCCCAACCTCTGTCCAACACAATGGTGAACTACATGATCTTTTGTACAATGATTCAAAAAGATACATTTCAATGAAGAGTGGTAGCTATTATAATAAGAAAACTATACCAAGGTTAGGTGTCACACCCAAGATATTCCAATTTACAATATGCATGCTCACAAAATGTCCTCCAATGTCTGGATAGTTCATTCTATCTTCCAATCTTTCTGAGGTTGGAAGGTAGTGATGATATGTGACTGGGTTCCAAAATCATGTTGTAATCTACTCCATACTCACAAGGTAAAATGTGTGTCTTGATCGGAGAAAATGGATCTCTAAACTCTATGTAGCTACACCAACTCTTCCACATGCCTCATGGCTAAGGCATCCACTGCTCCCAACTTCTTGATAACTAAGAAGTGAGCCAATTTCCTAAGATCCACTATCACCTAGATATCATCACAAACTCATTGATCTTTGGTTATCCCTGTGATTAAATCCATTGATATTTCATCCCACTTCCACTTGAGAACATCAAAGGGCTGCAAAAAACCATCGGGAACATAGTGATTGGATTTTACCAACTGGAATACCATGCACTTCACCACAAACTCTTCCATTTCCCACTTTATCCCGGGCCACCAAAACTACATACGTGGGTATATTGTAAAAATTCTTGGGTGTACTAATAATGTTAAGCGATGAAACACATGAAGTACTCCTTCATGCATCGCTATTGGAATGAAAAAATTTCATAGAAACAATATCTAGTTTTAACTATCCTCTGACCATCCCTCTAGAGATTCACCATGTCCAATACGATTGTAAAAAACCTATGTATATGAGTCTCCCCACTAAGACTCTTTCACATAATGCATCAAAGAAGATTTTACTATCATCTGAAATAAATATCCTCTACAGCCGTCTACTTCAGCAATAAAGTGAAAAGTTTCCAACTCCTCCACCACTCTCCAAGAATCCACATATTTCTAAACAACCTCATTATGAAACTTTATTATCAAATAATTGGCCACAACATTCCCCTTTCCTAAGGTGTATGAGATCTCAAAATCATAGTCTTTATGAAACACCACTCACCTCTATAATCGTAAGTTCAGATCTCATTGTGAAAAGATATACCTTAAACTCTTATGATCCATAAAGACCATAAAGCACTCTTCAATGAGGTAATGACACACCATATTCAACAAAAACACGACCACTAATAGCTCCAGATCATGGGTGGAATAGTTACGCTCATGGGGATATAATTTCCTAAACCCATAAGATATCACAGCTCATTGTTTCATCAAGACAAATCCCAATCCCATAAGGGAAGAATCACAGAACACCTCAAACATTACCCCTTCCTCAGACAATTGGATCACTGAAGCACTAACCAACCTCCCCTTCATATAACTGAATGCTACCTGGAACTAGGCACTCCACAAAAAAAACATCACCCTTCCTATTAAAAGATATCAATGTGGATGCATCTTGAGGAAATTGGGTACAAAACATAGATAATATCCTACAAGACCCAGAAAACTAAAAACATCTGCCACATTCTTGGGAAATTACTATGAAACAATTGCTTCCACCTATGAAGGTTCTACTATTACATCCTGATGAGGCACTACATGCCCTAGTAAATGCACCTCCCACCTCTTGAACATACACTTAGACAACTTTTCATAGATCTAGTGGTGTTGAAAAACCTACAAGACAATCCTGAGATGCTCAGTATCTTCCTAATATGAATTTGAGTATTTCAATATATCATTAATGAATACAATGATGAACCAATCTAGTAACTCACAAAACACAGAGTTCATAAGTCTCATAAACATATCTGGTGTATTCGTAACCCCGAACGGCATGACTACAAACTTGAAGTGACCATACCTTCATCTAAAGGATGTCTTCATGATATCACCCTCATTAACCCTCAAATAGTGATATCCAGACCGCAGATCGATCTTAGAAATCCAAATTTTCCCTCTCATCTGGTTTAAAAGATCATATATCCTTGGAAGAGGTTCATAGTTCTTGATTGTCACATGATTCAACCACTATTAATCGATACACAACCTCAGACTATTATTTTCCTTCTTTGCAAACAACACTAGAGCACCCCACAATGACACATCGGGCTGGATAAAATGTTTTTTCCTCTGATTGTTTATTTAAATCCTCAACTCCTGCAGCTTATAAGGTTTCATCTGGTAAGGATCCCTAAATTTAGAGAAGCACTAGGCTAAAAATAAATATCAAACTCATCGTCGTGTCGAGGGGGTAGCATCACAACCTCTTTAGGAAAAATGTCTAGGAATTCCCCCAATGACCTTGGGAACCCCCACCAGATTATCATCCACCGATTCCACTAACAAATCATCCAATAAATAAAGAATAGGATCCACATGAAAATTTCCCATATGAAAACTATTCTCTCTAATGAATACCGCATACTAGCTATCTATGTCTGAAAACATGACTCTACTCTAGTAGAAGTGGTAATGGCATGCACGAAATATAACTAGTTATTGTTGAGAATGAAATTGTATGTTTGTATATGTAGTCAAAATAGATCCACATGGGACTGATGCAGCACCATCATTAGTCTACATCCCTGGCACACATCAAACAAGCGGGTCTGGCCTCTGAATAGCATAATCAACACTAGGGTCATAAGAGGCCTCTCTACATATAGTACCAAAACATAGGCTAGTGACGGTGAAAAAAATGAGTGACATATCCTGAATCAAACAAAGAACAGGAAAGCGTACTGAACAAAATGATCATACCTCTGATGACCTCTGGCCCTACTGGAACTGCTCTAGATACCATGTGAAACTAACCACTACAGACTCTTATGCCTCTCTAATAATGAATGCCTCTATGACCATGCCCAGGTCGAGGCCCCTAAACATGAGGAACATCTTGAGGTCGGCCACTACATGATCTATCTCCCCTCGGTGGAAAAAAGGTCCATTTTCCTTGCTAGTGAAACTGACTAACTATAAACTACTAATAAGGATGGTGATGAACCTATCCACCTTTACTAAACTGAGATCATAAAGCTGATGGACACTAGTTCCAAATATTTCTATGAATTCCAAAAAATAAATACCTCATATATAAGCCCACGGGAAGAGAAAAAGAACCACTCACACCTAAAGGTTGGAAGGGAAGTTGCTGAGGTTGAATCCCCACGAGTCAAACCCACAAAGGACACGGATCTAGAGCCTTCATACTGGTAACACTACCTCTTGATGAACTCTTCTAATTCTCCTCTCATGGTAGACCACCATATGAGTTCATCCACTCACTCACCTCTTCCTTCTTCTAAACCACTAAGTAAATTGGATACATGAAAGGAGTAACTGCATACTATATCAAAGGATAGAGAACCTCCTCATGATGTCTCGCATGAGAATCCTCATCTAGAATGAGATCTGGTTCAAAATGAAGAAGGTTCTAGAACTTAATCCCAATCTACTGCACTAACATAATCCCCTATTGAAGGGAGAGTAGCTCTTGCCTCTTCTCATACTTTATGGTCAGTGAAAGGAATTATTATTGAAATTCCTTCTCAAATTTGACACAAAAAATGTCTATCTCCTTCCTCTCACCCATATAAATCATCCACCACTAACATGTATCTCCTCACATCTAACTAATTTCCAATTGAACCCAGTACTCTGTTAGGGCCTAGATCAAACTGAATGTGATCTCAACTTCCTTCATCCATCTTTCCATCTCCATGTAATAAAAACTACCCTTGTACTTTCCCAAATCCTACTACTAGAAATCATACAATGTCCTCTTCCACTGGTCACCCCCTCTACTGGATAAACCATCCATAGATTAACCAGATTATCCTGTTGAGCCTCAAAATCCTGAGCCACATAAAGATGACTACTTGTATCCATAGTTTAAAGGTAAACAAATAGTTCCTAAGCCCGGTTAATATGTAATTTTTAATTAATATTCATTTTAACTCATATCACTCATTTCATTATTCATTTCAACTTTCCCAAAATAACACAATTGAAACAAGAAAAAAATCATTATGATGCATGAACCATTCCTAGGATCTCTACCCCGCAAGAAGTGTAGACTCACTTGGTCATTCGATAGGCTCAGAGTCCTTGCATCAAATCATGGGCAGGCCTAAAATATCGTTTCTTAGTCAGTCTTCCCTGGCCCATGTCACACACCAAGATCACCTAAAACTATCTCCCAACCAACCCATTAAATCCTCAATGTGCCTAAACACAAACACCATCATATATCTCAACCATCAGCCTTTGAAACCATTTATTCATGACCCCCTCCCTCCAAAGAAGCCCCTCCTGGACAGGAAATGGAGAAAGGGAGATAATGACCCCCAATTATCTCCTCCAATAGGCCCCGAGTTAGAGACTAGCACCAAGGGTATAAAATTCCCATGGAATAGGATAAATTACACTTTATAGGAAAATAAGACCATGAGATATGATGGGTTATCCAAAAAACAACTCCGAGACATATGAAAAATAAATCCAAAAACCATCCCATATGTATGCATAAAATAGAACTAGTGAAAATACAAATGTATCTAAAGTAAATCCCAAAAATAAAGTTAATAAGTGACACATTAACTATCAAGATATGATCTTTTAGGGTCCAGAACAGTCTAAAAGATCATCTTGGAAACATGAAATTAGTTTATATACCTAGGGAGAGCATACAAGTATACTCAGTATAAAAACTGAAGTCTCAAGTGAACATGTGAAAGAACCATACTAATACCCTTGTGAGAAAACAACATAACCAAACAACACCTAGAAGGTATATTAACCATCCTAATATCACCATGGAATGATTACCAAATAATTAAAGTCATGTAATTTTATATAATGCACATAGATGATAGGGTACCTCGCACCACTTCCAATTGATTAGCTACACTTGCATAATGGAAAACGTCCTCGTGCTCCCACCTCTTTTGAAAGTACCATGTCACTACTCACCAACACACACTTGGGCCTCACAAATCACACCACATCCCACCCATAGAAACATGTTCCACAAAAAACATCACATCCTACTTGAACACACCTGGTCTAAAAAACACATCACATCCCACCCGCAGACACCTAGTCCATAAACCACATCACATCTCGCCCGCAAACACCTGGTCCACCAACCACTTCACATCCCACCCATAGACACCTTGGACACAAACCACATCTCATCTTGAAGAAATTTGGGAAAGAACAAAACATCTCATCCCAAAGACACCTAGGAAATCCCAGCTCACCCACACACACCTAGTCCTTACCACCACAACCTGACCGGAGAATCTTGGGTTTTCACTACCTGGAAGAGGGAGCAGGGTAGAGCGGGTGGCCATCCATCCATCCCCCCACAGGGATGTTTTGGGAATGAAACCCTCCCCCATGATGATGGGGGTGTTAATAACATAGTTCTCAAATATGTTGGGGTTCATATAGAAATAATAGGGAAAATACAAGTATATACATATATGGTACCAAACATTCATTCCCAACCTATGAGATCTCAAACAAACAACCAACTCACAATACTTCTAACTTCGCTACTACCTCTAAATGAATAACACTACACAACAAGCCACAAAACCCATTAACATTCCCAACCAATTTAATTAACCATTTACATCCTGTTATCTAAACCATCCCAATCCATTCTAGGATTTATTAATCAATCATTTATTTTTTTCATCACTACCCAGGAAACTACCAAGCATAACACATATCAAGAAACACTGTCTTCAGAAGGTGAGGATCCCTGATAAAAGAAGGCAGTTTCACATTACATACACACCATTCCATGACCTCAATGTTTAACTCCCATTAATTCTATAACATATATCTTTCTCTAGATATGGGGTGAATGTTTCTATATGTTACTCATGGAGAACTCTGGGAAAATTACTCGTACTAATCACTACTTTCCTTCTTCAAAATCATCATGTTCAGGTCACATATCAACAGAACCAACCAAAAACTCACAAACCATCTATTAACACATTAACACACAACCTATTTCATAGCCTCACTACACAGCGCTTCTCATCCATTCCACAATCAATCAATCTTTCAACCATATATTCCATCACACCACCCAAGACATCCCATATCACACATCTTTGCTCACAAAAAAACTACCACACTAACCAAAACAGACCCACACACACATCACATCACCACACATGCCAAGAAAAAACACAATTTCCATATTTAATAAGGCATCCCTTATTTTATTCCACTTGTTAATTCATAGGTTATCACAAAAACTATATGCTCCTGGGGCATCCACTCATTAGAATAAAATACATGATTAAACCATTTTCGTATATTTGTGTACATCCAATGGAAAAAACATGTATTCCATAATATATTTAGTGCACAAAAAAATCCACCAATGGCCATAATTTTAAGTGGTACATCAGGCTAGAAAAATCACAAGATCACAAAAAAAATCAAGGCTTTAAAAGAAGACGAACAACACCATTTCCCCTCAATTTCAATTAATTGATTCTTTATATTCAATTTTGCTTCCACAACCATGATTCATAGTTAAAAAAAGTAAAACCCCTTCCGCATGATTCACAATAAGGAGAAAAAAAAAGAAAATACTACCTGAAGTAATATTTCTAATTGTTGTGCATCGTAGGTCCAGGAAGAATGCTCACAAACCAAAACCACACCATGACAATAGTGGATCAACCTACACCGTACCAAGGACCTTCCAGAACACAACCCAATGCCTCCCCAAACTAATGAAACACCTCTATAGGGTATCATTAGGAGAAGAACCGAAGGAAAATAATGAGAAAGAGAATATAACTCACCACTGATATAACATGGATCTCCAACGAACATCCACTAGGATCGACAGATCGAATATGGATGGGAAAGGGGTGAAGAATAATTCAAGGTGCTTAGGGTTTTCCCAAAATGAGAGGAAAAAGAAACCATGGCTGGATGAATGATAAATTTTCTGAAAAAAAGGAATTTTAAAACTACACATTTTTGGGGTATTACACAACATGTAATCCCCTTTCACATCCTGTAATACCTAGGGTTTGATTTTCATCGAAAAACACATTACCTCTCCATTTTATTTATTTTTCTTACTCAGAAATATTACATGTCATGAATCCGACAAGAAAAACCTTGATACATGATTTCATGTCATGAAATCTAATTATATGGCATGCCATCCCCATTCTTCTAGCCTTTAGAAACCAAACTTCTCCAAACACCCTCTGAGCCTCTTTTGAACACTTCCAACATCCAAAACCTGAAAAGTAATGGAATAGGAAGGAAAATTATGTTTCATGAATTATCAAAATAATATCATATATATTCATTTTTTATATTATTTTGACAATCTATTTGATTAAGTGATTAAAAATGAAACACATTTCTTCATGGAAGTGGTTGTCAACATGTATACATGAGCAATGTTTTCATTTCTCATTCAATTGAAAGGAGATATATAATGGTAGTTATATAATAATTATAGAATTTTTATATAAGTAATATAAATTTTTTATTATATGATATTTATAAAATAATATTTCTAGGAGTTATAAGTTAAAAAAACATGAAAGACTTGTTTAATAATTATGAATATTCTTTGAAAGACATCCATTATCTTTTAAATTAACCCTTCATATGTTGGTATTTTGGTGATAACAATACCTCTATAAAATGGGAATGGATTTTTAATTTTTTTAGTGATAGTTTGAGATACAAAAACACAATTTTTTGAAGAGGTGATGATAGGATGTTCTCATTTATAAGTGAGGGGAGTTGTACATTTTCAAGTACTCAAAACATTGAAATATATTATATATATTTTTCAATGTAATGTGAATACCAATGGAATATTCTGTATAAAAAATATATTTTATAGTCCAAATTCACTCAAACAGTCATATTTAGCTTTGTTTTATAGATATTTTTTACCTTATATCTTATTTTAAACCCCTTTTAACCCTTTTATCCTTTATTGGAGTTATAAAATTTTACATTGATTACTAATCATAATGAATAGAAATAAAATTGAAATTATTTGTAAAATTTATCATATTTATTAAAAATATAAAATAAATTTTAACATATTAAATTTTAATAAGGGGTAAAAATTAATTTTAATATATATATATATATGTAAAAATCAGAAGAATTGTTTTTTGAAAAATACCCTCTTTAAGTTGAAAAATGATATTATAACAAAATGAATTATAATGATGATTATAATGGAAGTAATTGGATTCCTTTTAGTTAAATTTTATTACTTTAAATTTAAAAAAATCCAAAATATAATTATTATTTTTAAAAAATATGAAAATAAATGACAATTTTAATAAAAATATGTATTATTCACCATTCCCAAATAAAATAAACCCTTTTACATAAATCATAAAATTTACCCATAAGATAAATTTTATATTATGATTCCAATAATAAATTAATTTTTATCAAAGTAAAATTTTAAATTTAGAAATTATACTTGTAAATGATATAATTTAATACATGGTAATGAAGTTATGTTAGATAAAACTATTACAAATTCAATTGAAATAATCCTATAATGTTATTTATAAAACTATGATGAATATGATTCCATAAAATCTATAATTATAGAATATAATATTTATTTGTTTCTTGAAATATATAGGTTTTCACACATTGTAATTTCTTATAACTTATCGTGACAGTTCATAATGAATGATTAAAATCTACTTTGATGTGAATTTTGATTCAATAAAAACACTTTATTTTACTAGTGAATATTCTTATATATATTTATATATCAAAATTATAAAAAATATTAAATTAATAATAATTTTGTTTTATTACAAATATTTATGTGTTTTTATTCATTCATGATGTAAATGTTACATCATCATCCATGTATATGGTAAAATTGATCAATATTAGAGGATGTTATAAAGACTAAATGAGTATGAGCTTGTTATTTTAGAGTAATAAAATAAATTTTAAATAAGTTTAGTGATTTCAAAAAATAATAATAAATTGATTAATAATATTGAATAATAGGGTAATGAAGAAGATAAAGATGAATTATTAACAAAGACATAACACTTACATTGAAGACTTCAATCTATTCTTTGAGATCCTATTAAAAATGAGAGGTGTGAGACTCCATCATGTGACCAAGGTTTTAGAAACAAGAAATAGGATTTTTATGTAGAGAATTTGGGTGAGGATTTAATTTATGTTATAACCAATTTTGTTTGTTGAGGTGGTAGATGAGGGGTCCTTTTATAGGTTATTCTAAGTGATTTTTTTACGAATACACATTACTTAATGTATAAGGTTGTCATTTTAAAAAGATAAGTTGAAAAAAGAGAAAAAAATAATATATAATGGATGAGTAATGGTCATGAATTTTATTACCCGTATATTTATTGATAAGGTTTTATTATATTTTAATTATTATATATATTATTTTAAACATTAAATTCCACTTAATGTCACATTCAAGGTTATTACCATAATTTTATATTTAAAATAATTAATTTATTTAAATAATAATAATTAATATTTATATAATTACCTATATTTCATAAGTACTTGTAAAATTCTTGGAAAACCCTACTTCAATAAACCTTTTCATGTGGATTGATTTAAAAACCATTTATTAGAGTTTTCTTCTTCTTTTACGAGTGTTCAGTCGACATTGTGTAATTTTTTTAATTAACCTCTTAATTATTACAAAAAAATAAACTTATAATAGAAATATATTTATTATTCCATAATATAAAAATATAAAACCATTAATAATATAATTTATTCCCATTTATATCCTGATAACATTTTCAGGATTATAAACATAACTTTTCTTACATTACGTAAGAGCCAATTAAGAATTTAGATGATTAACTTATTATATAATTTTATAATTCAAAAATATACATTATAAAAATTTATTATTCCCTATATTTAACATTCATGGTGATAATATCCCTATCTAATCTTAAATTCTATAAAAACCATGTTGAACTTTTTCAATACTCTAAAATAACTACATCATCATCAATAAATTTTTTTATATTTTCCATGATACACAAATTAATATATATTAATTGAATAATATTTATATTATATTTTGAGTATATCATAATGTTATGTTCATTTCATATATCTCATAAAAATTTATTTCAGATTCATATCAGGATAAAATCATAAAAGAAACGATATTCATAAAAATTATATTTTTAACTATTCACCAATTAATCAATTTGCATAGAATAGTAAACAAAATTCTCTATAAGATAATTTTAACATCATTTACAAAAAATGAATCTCGTTTTATCAATTTATTATTTTTAAAAATATAAATTTTACTTTTAAATATACCATATAGTACAAAAAATAACAACAAAATTTATTTTTCACATAAATGAAAACCATATCATTATTTCAAACCATAATAATATTATTTATAAGAATAAATATAAATATAAATACATATAACTAATGTAATTGGACATATATAGAATATCTAATAATTATAAATTTATTTAGATATTTAAAAAATTAAATCATGTTAATGAAGTATATTTATCCTTTATAAAAGAACTTTACATTTCAGGAAGTAAAAAAATAATTTTGAATATATAATTATAATTGATTTTATTATAAAATATCTTTTGATACATGATATGAACATATACACATGTTTACTAAAATATATAAATTTATATTCATGAATATTAAGAAACCATAACAAAAAAGTATTATTAAAAATAAATTTGATGTCACATATACATTATATCTAGAGTTAAATAATTTTTATAGATTCCATTTGATATATTTTGAAGATAAAAATTACTCTTGAATTAATGTTTTTGGTTGTTTGGAGTTATAAACTTTTTTTATAAATAATATAATTGGAATAAAATATAACTAACAGTTTCAATGCATATGAAAAAATATTTTCTCACATAGAATATTGTTCTTTGAGGTGATGTGTAAGTTTCTATCCATGAAACTACTTATATGTTAGACTATGAAATGACATGAAATTCAAACATTAAATAAATTACTCAATATAAACATTTATTAAGGAGTTGAGAAAGTTAGTCTTTAGAGAACCACACATTCATGGATATACCCTAATGTTTCATGAAACATTCTTGTCTCAAAACTATTTTCATGCACACATCATTTCCTTGTATGCACCATTTCTAGGATTTCACACTCCACATTTTGATATATGATTCATCTTTTTATCCCTATATTTTTAAATCCTCACATGCGAGATTTTAGGTTTTAAATACTC
The DNA here is from genome assembly GCA_963277665.1 of Viscum album. Lineage (NCBI taxonomy): Eukaryota > Viridiplantae > Streptophyta > Magnoliopsida > Santalales > Viscaceae > Viscum > Viscum album. The sequence goes on from OY728159.1 coordinate 845,607,098, forward strand.
CTAAACCATTCATTCATAGTGATAAACCACTTCATAAAAATAAACATTTTTTAAATAATCGGAACACTTTCACAATAATGTGGAGAAATCTAAGAAAAGGCATTCTCATGACCCATCCAAATATCAAGTTCAATCTATGAAAAATGTGTAACTAATACAAAAAATGAATAATCAATTCAAATTACTTCCATGGGTCCCTAACATGGTATTTGAACTAAACAACCCATGAGTGTAAGTTCAATTGATATTCATACACAGCGAGTACCCAGTGATCTATGAACCAAGGGAATTACACTATCCTTATACTCTGATAACTCTTCTAACATACGAAAGTAGATCATAACATTCATATATTCAATACAAGTTTTCAGACTTGAGAAACCCTAACAAGTTAAAAGAGTCAATTGTCCACAAGGATCATATATGTTTATATTGAATATGAGGGGATACACATGTGTGTGCAATATTTTTTTAATAATGGAGTGAAAATTTCATAAATTCACACAATTACACTTTATAAAGGGATGTGACATCCCATGGTATATCACCTACACTTGTGGATCAGCTTTGGACTATATAGAAATCAATGTTATGTTTAGGGAGGTCCTTTACCACAACAAAGTCTATATATTATCCTTAACACATTTGGAAGCCTATACATAATACCCACTAATATTATAAGTACATTTTTATTCCACATATCATTTCTAAACCTCTACCACATGTATGAAATCCATGAAAGGGATTCTACCCTCGTTTTAATTTCAACATTTCTCCCCCTATTTTTCATCCCATGGGAAAATCATCCCTCCCCTCTCTATATTAAAATGGATTTAAGGTTATTAAAAATATTGTTACATTATAATGTATGCCGCACACATTCCCTATAATTTCATTAAATCTAGTAGCCTCAAGCCAGTTTTTATATTACTATATCGGAACATAGTAAAAAGGAAAACATACTAAAGGATTAAATAGTTTAGTACTCTTGAGAGACTACATTCATACATTATTCTCACATTACAAATGATAACATGAAATATAATGTAATAATTCATTTTATAAAAAATATTATTTCTTCTACTACATCCATGAATTCGTTCATATATCCATTCTTAGTATTCTATTTAAAAGAAAACATAAAAATGATAGGCTTAAATTCTCATTAAGGGAATGCCTTTAATAAAATATATCATTAGATAAACAAAACATTTATAATATAGTTGAGGTAAACAATAATAAGATATACTATATAACTAATACCATAAAAGGGGAATAAATCAATTGATATAATAAAAAAATAAATAATCACATAGATAATAATAACTAGATTCATAATGATTCCATTGATAAAGTCAGAACATCATAATCTTTCCATCAAGGACTTATTCTAAGTCAACATACATAAACAGATAAAGAAAACACCAAATATCCAAACTAGATTTCCTCATGAGACCTAATGATAAATATAGGAAATATAACAGGCCCCTCCTATCACTTACTAATTCCAATTCATTAATCATATGAAATAGGTGAATATCAATTCAATACATAATCAACATAAACATCCATATTGAAAAAATACTATGAAATATGAATATTCTTCCCAAAAATTAAATATAACATTATCATAAAACATCAAGAGTAATGTGGTGGTTGTCATCAAAAGATTATGTCCACAATAAATCATAATATTCACTAATTTTTTGACATGGATGAAAATACTTTTATAATATTATTTAAAGGTTTCTTAAGAAAAATACGTTATTCAATTTTTATCATGTAATTAAATTATAAAAATTTAAAAAATATTAATGAAAATTTTTCTTTTAAAATAATCTAATGAACTTGTAAATAATTCAAAACATTGAGCTATGATGATAGTGGGAAATTAAATTCATATAGTGAAAGTAAATACAATGATTTCATTTGCATTTTTTATAAATCATCAAAAGTATCTTGTTTAGAAAATGAAGTGAAAATACCTTTTGTATATTTTTATAACAATTCATACATGGGTAAAAAAAATCAATCAGTCATGGGAGAATTATAAAAATTAAATTGTTTACTTATAAATATTTATCAATCCATACATGAAAAAAAATCAGAAGTGTATTGAATTCTCTAAATTAGAAAGAATTTTTTTCAATAGGTCTTCACAAATACATCTAATGGAAACAGATCAACCTTTCCACTCTGAGTAGAAAATTAGAGATTGTATAATTGAGGTTATCCCCTTAAAGGAATATAAATAAAAGTGTATATCTATCATAACAAGGTTAATATCATCTTTTTATTCGATTAGTGATGATGATGAATATGTTGATCTCAATGTGAGGAATGCATATCATATTATAGATGGCATGGGAGAGGAGATAAAATAATGTATCGACGAACCATATGTAATTGTGTTAAAAAAAATAAAGTTTTGATAACTATCTACGGAGGTTTATCATCAAATCATATAATGGATGATCACTAAGATGTTGGATGAATTTAAATTAAATATTGATATTAATTTTTTTAACATTCTATGGAAATTATTTCATCAAATTTTCTCCTTGTTGGATTTGGATTCCTCAAAGTTATTTTCCAAATATTCTTGGGAGTTTGAAATTGTTTTTGATTTTTAAATATTTTTTATGATTATACCTACTCATGCAGTATTCGAATTTATCACAAAGGCTGCTAAATATTCTAGGTTAAGTTGATTAATGACAACATAGCTTCATGTGTAATGGTTTCTAACTAAGATTCATATAAGTTTCCCAAACATGGGATTCGGCTATTCCCCCATAGATTCTGATGCATCAAATAGTATTTTTTATGATGTTTGGAGATGTATCTGAAGAATATATTTTCATTAACCTTATCTATTGTTAGAATGAATCCTGGTGAATGTTGGATAGTTGTTAAAGATGAGGGTAGGATGATAACGAGAGTATTGATGGTCATTTTTTTTATTCTTTTAGTTTATATTTGTAGTTATGCCTCTAATTTGGGGGGAAATTCTACTTCAAATATTAATAGATGATTTCTTATTGTATCATATTATAAGTCTAACTTGTGAACACACTATGTGCAGTACTAGCAGTATATATTTTCTAATTTATATTTCTGTGTTTCAACCTAGAATAAATTTAGTATTATTATCACTATTGCTATCGATGTTTTAAGAAGATTGTATGAATGAACTTGAGGATTATCATATTGGGATATTGATGTTCTTATGATAATTTTTTTTGCTGGAAAATATGGAATTACATAATTCCATATAATTATCACTTAATTTTGAAGCCTTGTAGTTGAAGAAAATCATTGAGAACATTCCATGAGTCTTTGATAGTGGATGATGATCTAATAGCAGTCAACCATGAATATAGAGATAGTTTGGTTTGAAACTAATTAAATTACTAGTTGATATCTACATGAAACATCAAGTTGGATTCAAAATAGTAACTAATGTCATCTTTAATATAAGTTAACCTCGGATATGATAGTCTTAGGGTAAGCCTACTAAACTGGTAGTAGAACGTTGTTATATAGTAACATTCTGATAATATTTCATGGGAAAATTGTTGATATATTTGATTATTTCTACATTTATCATTCCACTACAGAGATAAATACACACAATACATGGATTATTTGACTAAATAGTGATGCAACCTACCTCTACTCTCAATTGATACAACATAGTAAAGGCATTAATTTTAAATGCTACATGGAAGCTATTTGGTGATAGATAAAACCCTCCATAACACAATATGTTGTGTTTTGATAATAATTATATTCCAAAAATGTTGGAACAATAGGGATAATGATGTGTTTGCAACAAGAAATTTGTGACGGGCCCGTGACTCATCGCAAATAGTCCTTACCGAGGGAATTTTTGTGATGGGATTCATATCCCATCCTAAATAGTTGTTAATAAACATTTATTTCTGATAGGAAAACATTCCTATCGCAAATACCATTGGCACAACAAGCATGCCATTCCAAAGGAATGATATTTGGGTTGGGCTAAGAACCTCATCGCTAATACCTTCAGTCATTATTTTTATATGAGGTGTGAATTAATTCTCATCACAATTAAATTTTTGGTAGAAGATTACTTGGGATGGGACCTAGAGAAAATACATTTCTTAACACTAATAGATTAATTAATTGTGGGAACTAATTGGGATGGGACCCGTCACAAAAACCCCCACCATAAATAATCTAACCCATAAATACCCACCCTTGTAATTTGTATCACTCCCTTCTCATTTAAACTCTCCTCAATTATTCCACTATCATCTTCTTCTGGTTAAACTTTTAGAAGATTTAAATTCTACATGGAAGCAAATTTGATGTTCTTAAAACGATAAAATTTTCATTTTTAAGGTATTTAGTGAATGTTTTTATGTTTTAATTTATTTATATTTTTATATAAGTCATAATTATTTTTAATTAGGAGTAATTATTTTTAATAATGATTACTTAATTTTATTTTCTAGTAGATAGTTTTAAGTGGTATTAATTATTATTAATTACATGTATTTTGTTATAATTATGAATAATTTTTTTATTAGAAGTAATTACTTTAAATTAGTAGTAGTTAGTTTTAATTATTAGTATATTGTTATAATTGTCATTAATTAACTGTAATTATTTGAAATAAGTTGTAATTATTCAAAATTAATGATAATTAGTATAAAAATTGGTAATTAATAAAAATTAGCAGTGACAAATGGAGATTGATAAAAATTAATGGGAATGAGAGTGAATTAATAGAACATAGTACATTAAAAATATCAGTAAATAATACTAATTTTTAATAATTAATGGTAAATATTAATAATTTTAAAACAATTAGTATAAATTATCAGTAATGATTAAAAATTAGTGATAATCAGTAAAAACAACGATAATTTTTAGAAATGGGTGATAATTATTAGAAATCAATTGTAATTATTATAAATAAGTTCTAATTATAAGAAATTAGTGGCGATTATTATAAATCGATGATAATTATTATAAATTTTCAGTAATTACTAAAAAGTAGAGATATCTAGTAAACAATTTGTGATAATTAGTGGTAATTAATAAAAATTAGTGATACATAGTAAAAAATTGTAATGACTTTTATTTCCCCAGTTTTTGTTTTAAACAATTTCTGGGAAAATTCCAAGACAAGGCATTGAGACAGCGTGCGATTTCGAGGCCTGGTGTGCCTATAATGGTTCGATGAAAAATATTAAGTTTTTAATAGTTTGTGTGAGTAGTTTTTATAAAAAAAAATTAATAACACTTAAATGGGTTATCGGATCAGAAATCTAAGGGAATCGTTGTGTTCAGGATGGTGGGTTTATCCTAGGTGTGACTTAATTTTATTCGGCATGGGACTCCAATCAGAAAACCTGAAAATGGAATAACAATAAAAAAATAATTAAATAAAATTATTTTATTTTTGAAAACCTTATAACTCAGGAAAGGTGACTCTGATTAAAAAATTGTGATTGTCGTTGAGTTTTTAATGGGGTGTTTTCCTTAGGCGATGCCTAACATTGGCCAACTTGGGTCAACTATGGAAAGTATTTTTTAGGATGTAACTGTAAATAAAATAATTAAATAAAATTATATTATTTTCAAATCCTATACCTCTTAAATGGTAACTCTGATTGGAAATCTAAGAGTACCGTTGATCTCGTGAGGGTGTTCTTTCCTTAGGTGTGGCCTAACCTCGATCGATGTGGGTCGAGGGTAAAAGTTTATTTTTGGGTGTTTTAAAGAAAAAGAAAATTAACTAAAGAAAAATTATTTTATTCAAAAATGTTTCACTACAACACAATGATGAGTCAGTTGTTTCATTTCATTAATGAAACATTATAATGATTCTTAGACTCATTATAATAGAACTGTTGAATCATGTTTCCCCAGTTAATATCCTGACATGGATACAAGATCAGGGGACAACCCTGGATATTTCTATAAGGATCTGAAGAATAGTGTTGGAGAACGACAAGTGGCGATGAGCGATGAATCGCCAATGACAACAAATACTCCCCTCCTCTTTGAAGGATCTTGGTAGTGAGGAAGGATCAAGGACGTTCATGGAAGGATCACCATCAATGACAAATTCATTCCTCCAAACAATCATGTTTTCTAGGAAGGGGTTGTTATTTTAATCTTTTCTTTCCATGTTCTTGGATTTAAATGACAAACATAGATCAAACCATAAACATTTTGACCCATGGTTTGGTCATTCTTGTGGGAGGGTTTGATTTTCAGGGATTTAATGGGAGATTATCTTTGTTATTTTTGGTTAACCATTCTAATGGAAACAAACCTCAATTGACAGGAATAGAGATCATGGTCCATTTATCTTTTCTGATTCATGCCTTTCCTCACTTTGTTCTTTTTTCATCATGGGCATTCATCGTTTGGCCCGTGACTCGACATTTGGTGATAGATTGATCATTTTTCAACTGATACTTGGTGCAATGATCCGACATTGTGGAATCAGGATGAATTTGGCATGATAGAGGTGTGATGACGATGGTGGTGAACATATCGAGTTGGTGCAGGAGATATCGCTACTCCAACGGCTTTGCACCAGAAAGGATCGTGGCATGGATCGGAGCCCACAATAGTAAAGATAGAGACCCAAGGATTCTGAAACCTCTTCTGGATCAAAGAATGGACCAACAAAGTGCGTTTAGTTGCCCGTGGAAGAATTCACCGACACCGGCGGTATCCACATACCGGTGTGACAGAGGAGCCCATGGAAACCTCCATGGGTGGAAAACAGGGGCCATCGGCAAGAGGATGTGCCAGTGAGCCGTGTAACATGGCCAAAGATTTTTGGTCTAGTCGGACCATGGCAGCAGGACCCCATGGCGACCCATGGGGTGATTCTGATACACGACGCCTGCCGCATCCTGGGCAGAGAAGACTGGCCCACTCCAACAGGTTGGGTTGGTTAGGCGGGTTGGAACTAGGTCGGGCCAATGCATCAGGCTGAGTCAGAACATTGGGTCAGGCTAGAGTAGCGTTCTGAGCCAGGCCCATCAGATCGGGACAACCTAGTAGGTCGGGTCATCGGACCTCGGGCCGGGTAAGGTAGATCTGACTGGTTCGGACCAGACCCAGACCCAACCAGACTCTTTTCACTACAATTCTTGTATCTTTCAAAAAATAAGTCTGTTTTATGAGTCATCTATGGAGTTGGGACCCTCTTGATAAGGTGATCCTTTTGAGACAGTTTTTGGGTTTTTTAGTCGGACCAGCAGGGGCTGGTGGTGTTCTCTTTTTCTTTTTTGTAAGGGATCGATGCAGGATCTTGATCCCATCATATAGGGTGAAAGTAGAAATATAGATCATACCTTTGGTCTTCTCTATAAAGGTTTGATGTAGGATATCATTCCTTTCATAGAGAATGACCAATGTTCTGAAGTGACTTGACTCATCCAAGCTTTCTCAGGGACTCTGTGGGCTGGAGTATGGATCGTACCAAGAGACTCGGTCGGTCCTCACTTCTCTTTGAGGTACCATAGATAGGGTTTGTGGTATGGGGGTGACCAATATTTACATGGGAACTCATCCACTATCTAGGATGATAATTTCAATATGACCAGGATGTCCCCTATTGAGCCCTGGGTGCAGTACCCCCTATCTTTGTATCGAGATCTGATTCTTTCCTTCATGACTTGACCTGACCAGCATGCTTCAGGTAGTTCTCAATGTGTTATCTTTGGTCAAGGCCCAATTTAGTGGGACATTTTTTGAGGGTCTCTATTGACTTTATAGCTCAAGGAGTGAGTTCTCCCGAAATGAGAATACCTTGAGCAGAAACGTATGACCAAGGATTGGTTTCAATATCGAGAATCCTTGTATTGATGAGACCGGACGTCTCATGAAAACTTTGTGACGTACCGAGACCATATTTTCTCTTAGATACGTTAGGTAGACTTGTTCTATGTTCTTTCTTTCAGGTATCTCAAGGAGTGGGAGCTCCCAAAATTGAACATTCTATGAGTGAAACCTTATGGCTGGTAGTAGATGAGACATTTCATCTTGAAATCCTTTACGAGTATACCTTATTTTTCTTATTATATGTGTTATTGACATATACCTATGTTGAGCTGACTGTACCTTCTTTGTGGTGTTTCATTTTTGGTCTTTTACTTTGTGTTTTGGGGTACCCTAATGAGTATTATTTACTCACCCCTTCAAGGGCTTGGCCCACATGTGTCATATCTTTTGTATATGACCGACACTTTGGTGGAGTCCAAGGAGGAGCAGGACTAGGACCTAGATCAGATGGTGCCTTGTGAGATCAGACGAGCCGATGTGTTTCTGGGTGCTTCCTATAGTATCTTCATTACCCATTTTTATAGGTTGGAATTGGGGTTATCTTTCTTTTAGTGGGATTTTACGTTGTCCTGGTTGTAATTTACTATTTCTCTCTCTGTTGTACTCTGTTATTGGGTTTTAGTTGTATCCATGCATTTTCTTTACTTGGTGTTTTCACTTTATGGCCTTTATGGATTGGATTTGTGTGTGTGTGCACAAGTTCTTAGGAAAATACCTCCCATTTTTGGTATATGCCTACTCAACACTAGTATCTATCCCCTGGCCTATTGAAGGTGGGATTGGGGTAGTCATGGAAAGGGCCCCATAGGACGGGTCGTGATAGAGTAGTATCATAATGAAGGTTCGGTTACACATTGGGATTGGGATTAAGTGAGATTGGTTTGGGTTAAATAGTGTTAAGTGTTTCAAGTTTGGCTTTTAGACCAGGGACTCCAGTGTTGGTTCGGCAGCCGACGTATCCATCCACCAGGACTCTGGGAACCTTCTTTTTGACTCGGTACATGAAAACACTAGTTATAGTGAAAAATAAAGGTACATGCATCATATAAAAATGGGTTTTGTTTTCTATTTCCTTCTTCAATACTAGAAAAATGACATATAGCCATGTATCAATAGCCACACTTTAATTTATCTATGGCTATAGGTAAGATTAAACTACAGAGAGATTCTCCCCTGTGGAAACAACTCCCTCTAATTTTTCTCTCCCACCCTCGCGCTCGGGTTTTCGCTCGCCTATCCCACCCTCACACTCAGGTTTCCTCTCCCACCCTCGTGCTCAAGATTTTCTCTCCCAAAACCCTTATCCTTAGCAGATATTCACCCGATCGATTCTCCCTCGTCAGATCCTCACCGGCTTCTCCTTTTCGGTTCCTCCATCCTTCATCGGCTTCTCCATTTTCGGTTCCTATATCCCTTGCACATTCTTCGGGCATTCCTCCTACTTTAGGTGTGTCAGCCAGTGCTTCCCCTCTTCGCGATCGATCTCCCCATCCTCTGTATGATCAAACTTCCCCTCTTCATGATTGAGCTCCCCTCTTCTAGAGTTCATCGTTTCACTTGAGGTACATTTCCTTATGGATTTTTTTAGCATTTCTAAAAAATTTGGGTGAAATTGGCGGTCTATTTTAGTTCATTGTTTTGGGTTTATTTATGAATAGACTAGTGGAATGTGATGAGTGGTCGGATTTCATAGGTTGTATTATCATAGATCTTTTGGTTCTGTTTCTCTGTCTATTTTCATTTTGGATTGTTGTATCGTCCTTTTTTATCCTATTATATTTATGTATCTTCTTCCACATTTATTTATTTTAGTTGAATCTATATCCTTTTATGGATATTTTCTTATACTATGTTTGTAAGGATTTATAATTATTTTTTCCATTGTTTGTTTATTTTCATATTAATATTCATGGGAGAAATCATTCCCAGAAGGGTTTTCTCAATACCCATGTACTAGTATCAAGCTTGGGGGTATCAGGAACCCCCTTTGGGGTAGTGGTGGGTTAGGTTATGTGTCTATTAATATAGTATCTCCATGATAGTTTATTGTAAATGGTATTAGATCCTATGATTCAGTATAGTGACCTTGGTTCTCCAATCCATCTCTTGTTATTTGGGGAAATTGGGTATGATTTAGTTGGGATTGTCATCAGGACTTTGGTGGTTAGTCATGAGTGGGTTCTTAGTCGCCACCCTTCATAATGACAAATGATTTTCCACGGTTAATGGGGTTTGAGTTATGAATTTGGAATTTCACTTGATTTTTTATGATGATGTAAAAATTCTCATTTGTATTGTGTGAGTTACCTTAGGTCTCAGATTAAATTTTATGATGGTAAAAAATTTGTTCAATGGCATTATGTTAGTTCACGTGATCGGATAAATAGGGCAGTGAACAAACACTCAACCTTAATGATGTTATAGGAAATGCTAGATAAATGGCCCATAACTTATCTAACTACATGGCTTAGTAAAGCATGGTTCTGTATCTCATTTCACTAGATGTTTAGACTACCCTTTAGAAATTTAACGCACAAGTAGTTCAATCAAGGGGGGTCTTATTTTATGTTGACGATGTAAATTGGTTTTTACATGGATTTGTTTTGTTCCACCATTTTCATGTGACTCTTCAAACCATTTTCAGAAAAATTTGAGTTTTTTATTGAAAGTTATTTCGGTTTGAAATGAAGAATTTAAGCTTGTCTACAAAATGGTTTTGAATTTCGTTAAAGATTTCTGGTTTGGGGGTTACTCTATTTTTTTTGTCTATAAAATGGAATTTCTTTTCCCAGTTTTTATTTCTTTTTTTATATTGGTTGATTTGGTTATGGAATCTAGAAAATGTTTTAGTTATAAAAATCATTGGCTATACAATTGTATGATAATTTTAGATCCCTTGGGTTGTGTTCCAAAAAATATTTTTTCATTTCATTGGATGATGATGATGTGGTTAATATTTAAAACAAAAATTAATTGTGGGTGAATTTTTTGGAAAACCTTTTAGAGAATGGTATTTGATCATTCGAGTTGATTATTTATTTTGTAAGGGAATTAGTGGTTTTTAAAATCGGGATAAATTTTTTTGGAACTCCCTATGAAAAGTTTAATTTTAAAAGAAATAAAAAAATTTCCAAATGGTTTTGTGCTTCTAAAAATATTAGAGTTATCAAAAAATTGATTTTTTTTATTTGGGAATGTAGTGTTTTTTAAATAAATGTGATTTTTGGAATATGGATTTCTTTGTTTTCTTTTGATTTATGGGTTTTTTCCCATCCTACAGGTTGGGACCATTTGATTTATTTTATAAACATGACAATGTAACACCCCAAGCTTCCACAGTACGCTTCTCTTTCAATAATGCAATAGCTTGCATTGTATGCAAGTTCGAGATTCTAACACACCGCGACCAATAAAAGTAGTCTTTATGAATAGTAATACCCACTTTTTTAAATTATATAAATTTTATATTTAAAAATGGACTTCATTTTTTTATTCAGAATATCGAAATTATCCTATGTTGAATTTTTGGTATTTTTCTGAGAACTTCCAATTTTTGATGAATAGTGAAAAACACTTAAAAACAACTTTTTTAATATAAATAATTTATAGTGATAAATTATAATATTGAGTGGTTTTAAAGTATAATTAGAATATAATTTTACCATTTTATCCAATGGTGTCCATTATAATTAATTTCATTTTGAAATTGGACATAAACAATTTTCAACCTTTTGATAGATATTGTTTCTTAAAAACACGCTATTTGTTTTGACAGCGGGAATAATTTTTTAATTAATTACTAAAATTTCTGTGTTTGGAATTTGGTAAAATGGATTCCATATTTGGAATCAGAAGGTCCAAATTATGTAATTAAGTCACTTGTTTTTTTACATTATGAATAGTAACGATGGTAATTATCTTTAATTATCGTGATTAATTAGTAATCGGGTAGTTAAGAGTAATAAAATAATATCATAATAATACAAAATGACCCCAAAATGTGTTCTAATGCTACTTTTTGTGTCATTTAAGAACATGGTATTCCTTGTGCCAAACTTTGGGACCCCATGGAATCACTTTTGGGTGATAGTGACATTTTATTATATTATTGTTTAAAGGGAAAGTATAACCAAAGTATGTATCACCCAAGTAAAACAATTTTAGTTTTATCTGTGTAAATTATCTCTTAGACTATAAATATTCATTGGAAAGATAAAAATATTTCCTACATCATGATATTTTTTTATAATTTTTAGACATTAAATAAATTAAATTTTTTTTGACACCATGATGATGCAGCAATTACCTCATTAATTAACAATTTAATTAAAATGAAAAGATAATGTAAAATATAAGAATTACACTTGCCAAAAACATATTGGATGAGTATATTTCGAACCCTTATCACCTTATCCTCGAAATATATAATTTTGGGACCTTTAAAATCCGAAACTCATTATATAATAAAGTAACATTTCATGACTTTCCAAGAGTGCCCCTCCTCTCCTCTTATAAAAGGCCCCCACATCTACCACCTTATTCACACCATAAAAGCCATTTGGATTGGCCAACCTCTGCCCAAATACTCTCTAAACTTCCCTATCTTACTCCTAGAAGCCTCACTTTGGGAAAAATTCTTCCCAAGGAAGCCTTTGGCTCAAAACAGAAAGAGTTACTCGGTTTTAAGGTAATGTCTTTTTTATGTTCTTTTATATTATTTTGCTTCTCAAACCCCTTAAACTCTTTTTATTCGTTTATTTTGTAACAAAACCAGTATATTAAATATACTAGGATGTTTTTATGAGAATTATTTGATTTACACATACACACACCTTCGTCTAATGGTTAAATAACATACTGTTTCTATGGGTGGAGAATTATTACCTCACAAAACGATGATTGTTCAATATTCTTTTAACACCTCTCATGGTGGCCATTATGATGAAACTATTTCTATATATGATATATATTATGTTTATGTTTTCTTTATACTTCTGTATTTTACATTTATGGCATACCTTTATGATTTCCATTATGGGAAAACGCGATAATTTCATTTTAGGAAGTGCAGACTACCGCCCCCTCAAAGTGATTTGCATCATTAATGCCATATGTGGGACATATAAAGGATAGAGTTAATGATATTATATATGATATTATACTGGAATTATAATATACCTTTATATAATCATGATTTCATTCCATTAAATATGAAATAGAAATAAAAGTAGTGTTCATGCGTATGTACGGCTTACCGTCTCCATGAACGGTGCATTTCATTTCTTACCTCTAAATGTTATGTAATATTATTAATGCATGTATCTACTGGATATATATGATATATATGATATCTACATCAGGAATATAATTCTGGAGATAATGGATATTCTACCACATAAACAACTTGTAATTATAAGAAGTTTATTGTTGACTCAAGTACCAAAGATCGAGAAAACGACCGTTATTAACTTAAATGACTACATAATTTTCATAATGTGGTAATAATTGATATAAAAGGGATAATGAACTTAAAAAAGGTTCTTAATCAATTAGATATTAACTCTAGTTTATTATTCATGCGGTTAAATAACGATCGAGTCAATTCGGACATGAGGTAAGGGACTTCGTCTCAATCTCCTTTCATTGAGGCATATTTTGTTTTATACACAACTTTATTTTATACGGTGTATAAACCCCTTTGAATTTTACATTTATTCAAAATGAATCTTTTTTATACGAAGCGTTTTACTAAACGACGAAAGGGAATGTTTTTTTTGCCGTATGTATGCGGCGACAACGACTTCTCCACCGCCGTGACCATTATTTGAGTTTCAGCTTCCTCTACAATCCATAACTTTTTTAAAATGAAAAATAAATACCAAGTTTTAATTTTCTTTTATTTTGGTATTGAAAATGGTTTTGATAATGTTTTTATTATATCAATGTGTTTTATTGATATATCTTGTGATTGAAATGTGGAAATGTTATGTTTCCTTTATGCATGTTTTATGTGATATGATTATGTTATGGTTTATGATATGTTTAAACCTGTTCATATGAGGAATGCATTGGACTTAATAAGTGACGGGTGGAGCCCACTATAGCTCCTCGATGCATCGGTAGGTCTCAAGAGACAAACTAGTGTCTTAGCACAAGGCCTTGACAAAATCTTATTTGTAGTCTTGGCACAAGGCCTTGACTAGGTGGTTATGATAGTCTGGCATTATGCATTCCATCATTTTGAAAGTGGTTATTGATATTGCATGTGATTATTCGACTAGTATAATATCCATGTGAATAAGTAAATGGAATTATTTTATTTTACTTTTTCCATATTATGCTTAAGTTCAAGTTTAAAAGGCTTTTATTTTAGTTATACATTGACTTAAATGTTTATGTTTATTTATGAAATTTTACGCTATATTTGTATCCTTACTGAGCATCTGAGCTCACCCCTTTAAATGTTTAAATTTTTCCAGGATGTGAAGAAGTATTTTATAAATGACCTGCAGGGATAGTATGAGGGGATAGAAAGACACGATTGTGTTGTATTTTTGTTTTACTTTATGATGTAATGTAGCAATTATGATTGTATCTAGTGTTTCCAAGGATACTAAACTAATCGGTCTTTCGAGAATTGATCTTTAGTGATCATGCCAATGTTATGTAATAATGCACCGGCTATGGGTAACTGGGGTCGGGGCGTTACTGTTGGTATCAGAGGGAGGTTAGTACTAACCTTGGAAGCTAGATTTAGATAAACTCTGATTAGAGAACATAGCCCTAAGATAGACTTTGAGGATTAGTATAGAAGAGCTTCCTAGAATTTTGGTATTGTAGAGATTTTGTGAGTTTTCCGAGAAATACATGTCTGTCTAGATACGAACAAGTAGAGGCGACTCTGGCACATATGTACCTTGGGGTAAAACCCGAAAACACCGATTTGAGCTAGACTCAAATGGGAACTGGTGCACGATAATGGGTCTTGTTGCACTCTTGGTTACGACAATCCCGGGGGATATGCTTAGGATAATTCTCATTTTCTTTACAAATCATTATGAAGGGTTTATGAGTATATACTTACTCAAAGAAAACATTTTTATGATTATGGATTATATCTATAAACTGTTCAATTTATGTTAGGTGTTTTTCAAGTTTTTTATTTTGTATTTCGATTTATAATCTAATCTAGTTTATGCCATTTTTTAGAAATGGAGCCTAGTGGAAGGAATGGAAACCGTATCAATGCATGCACTCCATGTAAGGATTTCCCTCCTACTCAAGATAATTATAGTGGAGCTGGTGATACAACTAGTGCTGATCAGCTTATCACCATACTGGGACAACTCACTCAGGTTATGAATAATAACCTTACTCATATGGAGCACCCCGATCCACAATGTGGAGGATCAATGTTAGACCGCTTCATGAGGAAACAACCACCAACATTCAATGGGAGTGAAAATCCCTTAGTATCTGAGCAATGGATAAATTCCTTAGAGAAAATATTCCATGCCTTGGGGAGTAGTGAAAGGGAAAATGTTATCATGGAAGTTTACCACCTCACTGGAGATGCTGATCAATGGTGGTCATTGATTCAAAACATTAATGAAGATGATGAAGTATCAAATATAGAATGGAGGGAGTTCAAATAGATTTTCTTAGAAAAATAATTTCCTCGTGACCATCAAGCAGATATGGAAAGGCAATTTCTGAGTCTGAGACAAAAGGAGGATGAGAATGTCGCAATGTATGAGGCTAACTTTATAAGGTTAGGGAGGCATGCTACAGATTATATGTGTACCCCAAGAAGTAATATCGGTAGTTTCTTTAATGGGTTAAAAATGTTTCTCCGTCGAGCATTAGTATCAAAATCTTTCTCAACGTATGAAGATATAGTCCTGTGTGCTATCAATACAGAAAAGGAATTCTCTAAATCTTATGACAATAAAGTAAAGCAAGAGAAGAAGAGAACGGTGGAACTAGATACAGATAAAGTGAAAAAAGGAAAGAAGGATTTTCCATTATGCGATAATTGTGGGAAGAATCGTCCTAGTACTTGCCTAAAAGGAATGAGAGTTTGTTATAAATGTGGAGAAAAAGGTCACCAGGCTCGTGATTGCAAGGGAAAGAAAGAGGCTATCAATGTTGAATGCTACAATTTTAGGGAAATGAGGCATTATGAAAATTAATTTCCTAAGCGTCAGGGAAACTTACCTTAGAAAAGGCTAGGGGATCAAGGCCAATATTATGTTGTTACTACAGTTGAAGTGGAATAATTATTATATTTGTGTTTTTGGACTCAAGAACTATATTATGGTTATAAGAATAATGAGTGTACTACAGTAATTTTTGTTTTCATTAAGGTTTTAATATGATGAAGGTAATCATATTTTTAGTATATGACAATAAGAGAAACTTTACTTTGTTTGGGGAATCTGATGAATTGATCTTTGGAATTTAGAGACCTTTTAGAGAAAGTCTGGACAGTGGTATTTTGGATAACTATAAAGGTTGGAATAGATTAAGTTTAACTTTGGATATTATTGTTTAATGTTAAAACATTTCTAAAGATTATTTTTGGAATATTATAATACTATAGTTTTAGGAAAAAGGACAACCTGCAGGTCGGGGGATAACCCGTCGCATCGGACAAAGTTGTAGGAATCAAACCCACCACCATAGTGCGACATGCCTTTATTACCTACCACTAGCCTACAGGAAGTCCCTAGTTATTACAAATTTTTTTTCCTAATCTAAATGGTATGTGTTAATATTTTGAACCTTGTAATATTAGGATAAATATAATATTTTTGAGTTCTATTATCTTTTTGAGTGAAAGATGAGTTTGTGGTAAAAATTAGTTAAAGGTAGAAACTCTACTTGTCAAGAATATATATATATATATATATACCTATCTCTTATTATATGAATAAATTAATTATTAAACTTTAGGAAAGAGATATTAAAACAAAAAATGTGTTATCCTAATACCTTATGTTTTGTTGAACTGATGATATTTTAAATCAACATAGATTAAAGGCTTTGAGGCCCTCAATTTTACACTTGTTTGTGATTGATAAACTCAATCACTCCCTACAAATATTTACATTTTTCCTCCAATTATATGTCTCTAATTTCCACCAATGTTCTCCTAATCAATATCATAATTTGGTGGTGACTTTTTTCATTTCTCTTTCCCTCTTATTAAGGCTAAATTGTATTAACCTTATTTCCGATGTGGGTTTTCCACAAAGGTATTTTCTATTTTCAACCTTTTATTTTCAAATAACATTTTAAAATTTTGAGGACACAATTTATTGAAGTAGAGGAGAATGTAACACCCCAATATTCCATGGTACGCTTCTCTTTCAATAATGCAATAGCTTGCATTGTACGCAAGTTCGAGATTCTAACACACCACGACCAATCAAACTAGCTGTTATGAATAGTAATATCCACTTTTTAAAATTATATAAATTTTATATTTCAAAATGGACTTCATTTTTGGATTCAGAATATCGAAATTAGCCTATGATGAATTTTTGGTATTTTTCTGACAACTTCCAATTTTCGATGAATAGTGAAAAATACTTAAAAACAACTTTTTAATATAAATAATTTATAGTGATAAATTATAATATTTAGTGGTTTTAAAGTATAATTAGAATATAATTTTACCATTTTATCCAATGGTGGTCATTATAATTAATTTCATTTTGAAATTAGACATAAACAATTGTCAACCTTTTTATAGATATTGTTTCTTAAAAACACGCTATTTGTTTTGATAGTGGGAATAATTTTTAAATTAATTACTAAAATTTCAATGTTTGGAATTTGGTAAAATTTATTCCATATTTGGAATCATAAGGTCCAAATTATGTAATTAAGACACTTTTGTTTTTTGACATTATGAATAGTAACGACGGTAATTATCTTTAATTATTGTGATTAATTAGTAATCAGGTAGTTAAGCATAATAAAATAATATCATAATAATAAAAAATGACCCCAAAATGTGTCCCAATTCTACTGGTTTTGTCATGGCCGACCATGGGATGCCTTGTGCCAAACTTTGGAACCCCATTGAATCACTTTTGGGTGATAGTGACATTTTATTATATTATTTTTTAAAGGGAAAGTATAACCAAAGTATGTATCACCCTAGTAAATCAATTTTAGTTTTGTCTGTGTAAATGATATATTAGACTATAAATAGTCATTGGAAATCTAAAAATATTTCCTACATCATGATATTTTTTTATAATTTTTAGACATTAAATAAATTTAATTTTTATGACACCATGATGATGCAGTGATTACCTCATTAATTAACGATTTAAATAAAATGAAAAGATAATGTAAAATCTAAGACTTTCACTTGTCAAAAACCTATTGGATGAGTATATTTCGAACCCTTATCACCTTATCCTAGAAATATATAATTTTGGGACCTTTAAAATTTGAAACTCGTTATATGATAAAGTAACATTTCATGACTTTCCAAGAGTGACCCTCCTCTCCTCTTATAAAAGGACCTCACCTCTACCACCTTATTCACACCTTAAAAGCGATTTGGCTCAGACAAACTCTGCCAAAATACTCTCTAAACTTCCCTATATTACTCCTAGAAGCCTCACTTTGGGCAGAAGTCTTCCCAAGGAAGCCTTTGGCTCAAAACAAAAAGAGTTACCCGATTTTAAGGTAATGTCTTTTCTTATGTTATTTTGTTTTATTTTGCTTCTCCAACCCCTTAAACTCTTTTTATTACTTTATTTTGTAACAAATACAGTATATTCAATATACTAGGATGTTTTTATGAGAATTATTTTATTTACACTTACACACACCTTCGTCTAATGGTTAAAGAACATATTGTTTCTGTGGGTGGCGAATTACTGCCTCACAAAACGATGATTGTTCAATATTCTTTTAACACCTCTCATGGTGGCCATTATGATGACACTATTTATATATATGATATATATTATGTTTATGTTTTCTTTATTCTTCTTTATTTTTCTTTTATGGCATACCTTTATGATTTCCAATATGGGTAAACGTGATAATTTCATTTTAGGAAGTGCGGACCACTGCCCCGTCAAAGTAATTTGAATCGTTAATGCCATATGTGGGACATATAAAGGATGGAGTTAATGATATTATATATGATATTATACTGGAATTATAATATACCTTTATATAATTATGATTTCATTCCATTAAATACGAATTATAAAATGAAAGTAGCATTCATGCGTACGTACAGCTTACCGTCTCCATGAACGGTGCATTTCATTTCTTACCTATAAATGTTATGTAATATTATAAATGCATGTATCTACTGGATATATATGATATATATGATATCTACATCATGAATATAATTCTGGAGATAATGGATATTCTACCACATAGACAACTTGTAATTATAAGAAGTTTATTGTTGACTCAAGTACCAAAGATCGACAAAACAACCGTTATTAACTTAAATGACTACATAATTTTCATAACATGGTAATAAGTGATATACAAGGGATAATGAACTTGAAAAATGTTCTTAAGAAAGTAGATATTAACTCTAGTTTATTATTCAGGAGGTTAAATAACGATCGAGTCAAGTCGGACACGAGGTAAGGGACTTCGTCTCAATCTCCTTTCATTGAGGCATATTTTGTTTTATACACAACTTTCTTTTATACAGTGTATAAACCCATTTGACTTTTACATTTATTCAAAAGGAATCTTTTTTATATGAATAATTTTACTAAACGACAAAAGGGGATGTTTTTTTGTCGTACAGATGCGATGACAACGACTTCTCCGCCGCTCTGACCATTATTTGAGTTTTGGATTCCTCTACAAGACATAACTTTTTTTAAAGGAAAAATAAATACCAAGTTTTAATTTTCTTTTATTTTGGTATTGAAAATGGGTTTGATAATGTTTTTATTATATCAATGTGTTTTATTAATATCTTGTGATTGAAATGTGGAAATTTTATGTTTCTTTTATGCATGTTTTATGTGATACGATTTTTTTATGGTTTATGATATGTTTAAACCTGTTCATATGAGGAATGAATTGGAATTAATCAGTGATGGGTGGATCCCTCTATAGATCCTCGATGCATCGGTAGGTCTCATGAGACAAACTAGTGTCTTTGCACAAGGCCTTGACAAAATCTTATTTGTAGTCTTGGCACAAGGCCTTGACTATGAGGTTATGATAGTCTGTCATTATGAATTCCATCATTTTGAAAGTGGTTATTGATATTACATGTGATTATTCGACTAGTATAATATCCATGTGAATAAGTAAATGGAATTATTTCATTTTACTTTTTCCATATTATGCTGAAGTTCAAGTTTAAAAGGCGTTTTTTTAGTTATACATTGACATAAATGTTTATGTTTATTTATGAAAGTTTCTGCTATATTTTTATCATTACTGAGCATCTGAGCTCACCCCTTTAAATGTTTTAATTTTCCTATGATGTTAAGAAGTATTTTATGAATGACCTGCAGGGATATTATGAGGGGATAGGAAGGAAAGATGTTGTTTTAGTTTTGTTTTACTTTATGATGTAATGTAACAGTTATGATTGTATCTAGTGCTTCCAAGGATACTAACTAATCGGTCATTCGAGACTTGACCTTTAGTGATCATGCCAATGTTATGTAATAATGCACCGACTCTGGGTAACTGGGGTCGGGGCATTACAGAAAAAGTGTGTTATATGTTTTTATTTAATTAAAGCATTCATCCCTGAAAGGTATTGGGTTAAAGGGGGAGTGTTTATCTTCAAGGGTAGTCATTTTCTTATTCATGGATCTTGCTAATTTTTTAAGCAGAGAGTAAATTATTGACCATTTTTAGATGATTGAAGGTAAAGTTTTTGAACCGTTCTTGTGAGGACCAATCTACTTATGTTTGCAGGTGTTGGTCAGTTTTGGGGATTAGTGCATGATTTTAGATCCTTGTATCCTTGAGTTAGATTCTAATTCGTATGAACCTTTGGGGGTTCATTGGGTTTCACTTAATTTGGTTTCGTTGTTCTGAGATGCTCACTCCATAATGTTCATATTTCCATGTATGGATTCCTGGGATATGTAGGGCTTGTGGTGAATAAAAAATTAATATAGTGTGGTTGGAAACCTCTTTTTATTTATGATCAAGGGGATGCGAGTCCACAGTCATAAAATTACTTTACTTTAAAGTGGTGAAGTCAACAAAGATAAAAAGTGATGCATACAAAGAATAGGTGGTTCAAAAATTAGCCTATATGTTCATTAAAGGCATATAAAACAGACAAACAATAAACAAAAGTGTAAATAAATACATATCCAACATAAGTTAATTTCAAAATAGATAAAAATTGGGGAGTAAGAAGATCCTAAGACTCTAGGTTCACATCCACATGCTCTATGTCTGGTGTTTTCTATATGAGTATCCTTCTCATCGGGACAGAGCTACTTAAGATGGTTGGTATTATCAATAGAATGAATAGTTACCTATTATAGATAATTTGAAACCAAGG
This sequence comes from Viscum album, assembly GCA_963277665.1. Taxonomy (NCBI): domain Eukaryota; kingdom Viridiplantae; phylum Streptophyta; class Magnoliopsida; order Santalales; family Viscaceae; genus Viscum; species Viscum album. The sequence goes on from OY728159.1 coordinate 845,628,498, forward strand.
TGGAAATTGTCTACCCATCTAGAATTGGTTGGTCTAAAATAAGAGGAGTCAAATCTGGGGTACTGGGTGCAGCCTACTCATATACTACTAGGGAACTCTACAATGTATTCATGGTCTTTGTCGGAGTTTATGTTGAGGTTTACTCATTAAGTACCTTTATAATCTAAAAATATGTTCTGGTTTGAGTATTATGGTTAAAAAAAGCAGTTATCTTCACCTTTTTTGGTGGCATGCCCCTTCCCCTTGCTTTGGTAAGCCAGCAAATACTCATGTTGGGTAGTCGGGATGCTAATATCAACAGGAATTTGAATATAGTGTCGGCTTTTCAAGCCACTGATTTCAGTCATAATAGGGATAGGGGTTAATAAGTCAATGGAAGAGGAAGGATACAAGGCCAGGGAGGTCTTAGATAGATAAAATGGGTGGACTAGTGGCTCGGTGAACAATAACCCACAACCCTATAATAGAATATGAAGTTGATTGATATGGAACTAAATAGAGGCACCCAAGTAGTGAAACTTCACCTCTAAAGTGAGGGTGGGTGAATATGGTTAGGCCTGAGAAATAGATACCCCCTTTTTAGTCTCTTTCTGGGTGATACTATATCCCAAAGTTCCTGGAGATAGATCCTCACTCTCAATAACAGTGTACTCGGGTGACCACTCATATTATTTCTCGATCAATATAAATAGGTCCAACATAAGTAGAATATGAAATTCAATAAAATATAATTGGAACATGGATGATAGTGGGATTGAGGCCTCAAATATGATGAGGTTATCTGCCATATGTGTAATAAAGTTTCCTCCCACTGGTGTTACATCCTTCCTCTTACCTATTGGATTGGGAATGGGAAGAGGTGTTATTAACCTTAGGTGGAATCCCCAGAACATCAAAGTCTATAAATATGTTATAGGGGAATACTAGATCATTGGGGGATGATTTTTCTGGAGATGATAATAACCTACTGAATACGAAACAAATGCAACCATTTTTATATGATGCATTTAATGAAATACAATACAACCCAAACTAGATGTAATATCAGAGTAGCGGATGGAATAAAATAAATGATACTACACATACATGAAAAAAAGAAAGAACTCAATGAAACTAATGTGTCATCAACATAGGCATCACCCCAAACCATCACCAATATTTAACTCCAATATTCAAGCCTACAACATTATGATGCATCACTAGAGAAGTACGACACCATGCCTTTACATATATCTCAGTACACAACATCTGCAAAGGAACCAAGTTTCCCAAGTAAAGGGTGAGTATAAAACTGAGTAGGTAATCCCCAAATACATTATAACATATACCACTAGGAAGAAGAAAAAGTTAGCTCACATTTATATTTATATCATAATATAAGTAGAGGGAATTGGGGGTGGGGGCTGGTGCAGGCTAGGGGGTTGGGGATGGTGCAGGCTAGGGGCTAGTGTAGGGAGGAGGGGGACTAGTTTTGGGGGGAGGGGACTGGTTTGGGGGGATTCTAGTACAGGGGAATGGTTGGGGTGGTGTAGTGGGGGTTAGGGGGGCTGGTGAAGGGGTGTGGGTGGGTTTGGTGGTTGGTGCTGGCTAGGGGGTTGGGGGGCTGGTGCAGGCTAGGGGGCTGGGGGTGGTGGTGTAGGGGGAGGGGGGACTGGTTTTGGGGGGAGGGGGCTGGTTTGGTGGGGAGGCTAGTATAGGGGAAGGGGTGGGGATGGTTCAGGGGGTTAGGGGGGTGCGGGGGGGGGGGGGGTGCGGGGTGGATTGATTAAGAATAAACGAAGGAAAATTATCTACTTTATAAAATTGATAAACCTATATAAACTAAGAATAAATCTGAATTCCAGAAGAAGAACATGCTAAAAAATGAGGTTTCAATTTATAAAATCAAGAAGTATTTATACATGAAGATTTTTAGGTATTTTATACATTCAGGGAATGGATTTTCTAGGTTAAGAATAATTTCTAATCCCTATTTCTCGCATTTAAGTTTTGATGGAAGTTTACTTTATTCCCATATTTTGGTGATTTTTGATTTTTGAATAGGAAATTGAAGGTGATGTTTGAAAAATAAAGAGGTTTATTAATGATCATGTTATTTATTATTGATATGTACATATCAATCTCAATATTATTTGTTCATTGTTGGTTATGGATTCATGTATCATTTATCATGCACATTTAACACATTGATCACATATATATAAGAAGTCCTTATATCTGATTTTTTCCAACTATTTTCTTATAGGTGGTTTCTTATAATGAGGCCAGTTATATCCACCACCATCGATGTAGTGATTTCAACATCGGATTTGGGTAAGGTTTATTCTATTTTTATTTTTTGGCCCAATTTTAATTAGGGAATTTGCGATTTTTAGGTTCCTTATATTTTTATAATATGTTTTTGATTTCATTGAGGTGGATTCAACTCATTGTTGATGAAGTCTTACATGTGTATTCATAGGTAGGTATATACATATATAAGTTCCTCCTTTATATATATTCACTCATGGAAGTGCGGATATTTATATTGGGGCTAGGTGTGCTTATATATAGATATGAAAAATGCATACATGTGTAAGTGTAAAGGGTTATATGCAAGTATTAACATATATCTAAGGACCCCCTTGTGCATATTTTTCCATGCAAATAGGTACATAGGGGATAGGTGTCCTTATATATATGTGAAGTTTCATATGTGTACAAGAGGAAAAAAGGAAGATTCGAGTTGTCATCGTCAAAAGCAACACGCCTTGAGGTTGAGGTAGGTTACCTATGACTAAACCTTTAATTTGAATTCTATAAATTCTTGATTGTTTTAAAAACATGTTTCCATAATTGATTTATTGTTTTAAAAACTGGTTTTATAATAACCACTAGCTTTGTCAAGGAAGGATATGAATATAGACATTGAACTTATTTGTAGAGCTTGTTCAAAGAGGTTAACAAATGATATTCGTTTCTAGATACTAGAACAAGAGATCTAAAAACCATACATTTATCATCCTTAGAGACATTCATGATCTCATTCAAATTCCTAACAAATTCATCATAAAATACCACTACTTAATTTTACGAATCTATTAGTTCCAATTCCAAGCTTCTTGACATCTTCTTTGGTATCATGGAACTCACCCAAAATATCCCTCTTGAAATATTTCATAAGGAATAGTGTTCAACACTATAGGGACTGAATCTTTAAGGATACATAATTCAATTTTGAGAGAAATTGATCAACTCCACTATAAAAAACTGGAACAACTAAAGGTTCTGAGTTGGAAGTTATATAGGGTTGAAACCTTTTGATGAACTCAAACTAGCTTCATACAATACTTTATAAAGTTTGTAGGATTCCCTTAATTTCAGTCCTGAAAGACTTAACCTCATCAAGAACATCATTATACATGTCTAATTTCACCATTAAAAGATTTTGGAACATGTAACTTTGAGATACAACCATAACACCAAGATCATTGAACTCGGACTTGGTAGTATAAACATTCTTCAAATATCTAACTAGATCATTCAAATCCTTAAGACCTTTGAAACTTAATTCAGAAATAACTTTTTGAATAGGAGGGAATGATTGGAGATTCCTAATTGACTTTGTTTGGGTAGTCGTTAACCCAACCAACTTTTCAAAATCAACCATGGGAATAGAGGACTTCTTAAGTTCTCTAATCTCATCATTAGTATATTTTAACTCCTATTTCATCTCATTATAATCTCCTCAAATATTATCAAACTCATTTAGAATATAATAGGAAACAGATTACATTTTATAACTTTATGAGATCTTACTAATAGAGGGTGATTCCTCATGCACAATAAGAGGTGGTGATGGTATACTAGAGAACCCTGTAGCTGGGCCAAGAAAGAGAAATCATATCCCTAGATCTAGGGGAGGTTTCAGGGGGGAGGGGGAGGGTGAATATGGGGTGTAGGGGGAAAGGGGGGGAGGGTGTAGGGTGTAGGGGGTCTGCAGGGGTAGGGGTGCAGGGGAAGGGGGAGGGTATAGGGGGTCTGTAGGGGCAAGGGGAGGGTGCAAGGGCTGTGTAGGGGCAGTAGGAGGGTACAAGGGGCGGTGGGGTCTGCAAGGGGTAGGGGGAGGGTGCATGGGGTGTGCGCGGGGGGGGGGGGGGGGTAGTGTTAATCCCACCTATTAGACTATATTGTCACATCTTCTTTGCTCACATAGTCAAAAAACTCATATTTTAGATATTTGAATACTTTTAGGAAGGACTTATGAACAAAATTTTCATATGACATTATAAGTCATATGATTATCAATGCTATACAACATAACCACTATTTCCATATCATTTCGAGTGCTTCTCGGGACTTCACTCCCAATGAAATACCCTTCTTCTTGACACCGTAGCATCAAGTAGTTAATCATCAGTAAAAACAACCATATCCATGGCCACATCATTATTTAGTCATCCACCTATTAAACATATATTCTCATCTTTCCCATAGAGGGATTCCAGATTCTCACAATTTTGGCACAATGTTTTCTCCTAATATTTGAGGGTGTTTATATGAAGATAATATCCAAAATAATTGGTATCATTTCATAATGATTTTCAATGATTTGAATAAAACCTATGATGCATACGTGAAAGTTTTATATTATTGTAAATATGAACCAAAGTATACGACATGATGTAGTAAAAGCCATCATCTTGTGGTTTGTGTTATCTGGTGATCCATGATACCACACCTAGGCTTGATTCATGATACCACACCTAGGACACTATGACTCCCTACACCTGAGGTCTCCATGTGTTAACCAGGATACCATCATTACTGCTTTAGTTCCATTCCAAAATTCCACCTGCAAGGGGTGGTGCAAGGGGTAGGGGGCTGTGCAGTTGGGCTGTGCAGGTGTGCAGGGGGGCTACAGGGTGGGGTGCAAGGGGTGTTGTGCAGCGGGGTGCTGGGGTAGGGGGTGTCTGTCCGGGGGGTCTGTCCAGGTGGTTTTCCAGGAGTGGGGTCTGTCTAGGGGGTGGAGGGGGCTGCTGTCTGGGGGGGGGTGTTTTCCAGGTGGGGTTGTCCCGGAGGGTTTCTAGGAGGGGGGTGTCCAGGAGGGGGGTCTGTCTAGGGGGGTCCGGTGGTGGTTGCTATCCGGGGGGCTATTGTTTGAGTGGGGTTGTCCATGGGGTCTGTCCATGAGGGAGGGGGTGTCCAGAAGGGGTAGCAAAATCCAAGAGGGAAAATGCCAATTTAGTTGTGCTAGACATGTAATGTTCCACTTTTATTTCAATAGGAATAAAGAAATAAATTTTTTTTTCTTCTCAGGCTGACTATTGATCTCTTTGAAGACAACTAAAGCCCGAAGAGAAGTGTTTTATGGAGGAAATTCAATGCAATACTGAGGTTATGAAATGTTACATTCTGAAAGTTCTCAGTTTAAATTTATTAGGTTCACCTAAGAAAGAATCTGAAGTAGATCATACCTTTCATGTGGTAGATGAAGCTGCTCAAGAGAATTGGAAATACAGTAATGAATTAATAAGGTCAATTCGATGACCACACAGTACTACAACAAATAGTCTAGAGATCATAGCATCATTTACTTCAATTGATGTAGAAACTCCATCTGTATCAAGTTCAGACCTCAAAATTCATTTTTATTCGTCCCTGGGATGAAGGGAAGAAAAAAAGAGGAATCAATGGCCATTGAAAAGTGGATTCCCTTAGTTTATGTGTGTTCAAGACGAAACCCCTGATCCCATTGTTAGTGTCATAGTGATTTTGATTTTGATGAGAAATGTGTTTCTTATTGGGCTATTTCCCTAAGTTTTTTCTTTTATTTGACTACAGATTAACACTTGTAATAGTTTCTACTATGATTAAATTTCACCAAAAAAAGGATTCAACCCTATGATTTGAACTAAAATATAGAGTGGTTGGTACATTTACAATCTTTCATGTTCATGTGCTAATGAAATTTTCATAAAAATTGTTTTCTTTAGTTTTTTTCCTTCATATGTCACCCCATGATCACATCCCTCATCTTCCTTTTGTTGAAAGTTACACTAATTTTGGATGGGGTGCACCTTTACATCATGTTGAATACTTGGAAGACCATAATAGATAAATGAGAAGATTAGGGAACTGAGAATCTGAAATGAGCTCATGCAGAGACTCAAGGGTTGCACAGGAGGAGATCTAAAGGGGTTCTATTCACTAACTCCTTGATTTATAACATTGAAAAATCATCATGTTATGTGTTTCAGTTGTTTTAAGGTATGTCTCAACTATGATAATTGATTTTTTCTTAACTGAGGAGTCATTTTTTGGATTATAAGCAATAGTGATTATTTTTTTGTTATGCACAGTAACATACATTCAAGTATACCCATATTTTATTCCAACTATTCTATCCAGGATCTGGTGGGGGGGATGGGTAGGGGGCTGGTAGGGGGTCTGTTCTGGGTGGGGGGTGGCAGTGGGGGGATGGCAGTGGGGGACTGGAGGGGGGAATGGGTAGGGTGGGGGTGTCCAGAGTCTAGAGGGGGGAGTGGGGGTGTACAGGGTCTGGAGGGGGGACTGGTGGGGGGAATGGTCAGGGGAAGAAGGGTGCATGGGGAAGGCAGGGGGCAGGGTGGGGGTGTCCAGGGTCTGGGGGGGTCTGTCCTGGGTGGGTGGGGGGTGGAAGTGTGGGACTGGAGGCAAGGAAGGGGAGGTGGAATGGGCAGGGGGTGCAGGGTGCAGACAGTGCAGTGTAGTGGATGGTGCAGTGCAGGAAGTGGAGTGTAGGCAGTGCAGTGCAGGGTGCAGTGCAGGCAGTGCAATGGGGGACTGGAGGGGGAATGGGTTGGGTGGAGGGGTGTCCAGGGTCTGGAGGGGGGAACTGGAGGGGGAATTTGCAGAGTCAGGTGGGACTGGCAGGGGTGTGGGGATGGTAGGGGGGACTGGAGGGGGTAATGGGTAGGGGAAGGGTGGTGCATGGGGAAGGCAGGGGGAAGGGTGGGGGTTTCCATGGTCTGGGGGGTCTGTCCTGGGTGGGGGGATGGCAGTGGGGAACTGTAGGGGGGAATGGTAAGAGGTGGCAGAGGGTGGGGTGGGGGATGGCAGGGGTGGGGGAGGAAGGGGAGGGGGAATGGGCAGGGGGACTGACAGGGGGTGCAGGGTGCAGGCAGTGCAGTGCAATGAAGTGTAGTGCAGTTCAGGGTGTAGGGTGGAGGGTGTAAGGTGCAGGCAGTCGAGGGTACAGTGCAGGCAGTGTAGTGCAGGGTTCAAGGCAGGCGATGCAGTGCAGGGTGCAGTGCAGGGTGTTGTGCAGGGTGTTGTGCCGGGTGTTTTGCAGGGTGTTGGACATTTCATGATTTAGTTTTCGTTCATGTAGTTTTTTTTATGTTCATGTGTTCCGACTATTATTTATATACTATCATATACTTTGGGGATGTTTAACTTATGGATGAGGTGTTGGTATCTTAACATATGGATGATGGGCACTCATGTATGATTAACCAGGTGCAGGGTGTCGTGGAGTACAGGTTGCAAGCTATGTAGTTCACTATCGTATTCAGGTAAGTTTTCTTCCATTTTTATTCTTTGACTCAATTTTAATTAGGGTTTTTGTGGTTTTTGGGTTCCCTATCTTTTTTTGGTGCATTTTGGATCTTTTTGAGGATAGTGAATCATCATATGACTGGGACATCCTCTCAACCTGTGGGCATGAGGCCTTCTAAAAGTTCATCACAAGGCCCGACTCCTTGGTTCAGTTTGGATCAGGTTAGGTTTTCTAGGTTATTTTTTATTAGGTTCATTTTTTTTTGGTTTATGTCAATTGTAAAAGGTTCATTTTGTTCAATTTGGGTCTATTAAGTTCAATTAAATTAATTTTAGATTCAACCAGGTATTTTTCATTAGTTTCATTTTTTTCTTACTCAATTATGCTTTATTGAAGTTAGTTTTGATTGGTTTGAGTCAGTTTGGTTACATTAATTTTAGTTTGGTTCAGTTTCATCTTTTTCAAAACCATTTGTTTTGGTTCCAGTCTACTCAATTTGGATTGATGATGTTTGATTTAGTTCTAATAATATTAGCATGTTTTTTATTAGTGTAGTTCATTTGACTGGAAATTTTTGTTTCATAGACATATTAGCATGTTTTTGGTTTTCAAAATTAAATTGACTGGTGTGTTGGGAAGGTTGGGGTATAGGGTGGGGGGCTGTCCGGGTGGTATGTTGAGGAGGGGGTGTGTAGGAATGAGGGGTCTATCTAGGGGAGGGGGCTGTCCAGGGGGAGGGGGTGTGCAGTGAGGAGGGGGTAGGGGGTGCAAGGTGCAGGGGTGTGGGGGTGGGGTGTAAGTTTCAAGGGGGTGGGTTAGGGGAGGTGTGCAGGAGAAGGGGGTGGGGGGTGCTGGTGCAGGGTGGGGAGGGGGAGAGGGGGAGGGGGTGTGCAGTGAGGAGGGGGCAGGGGGTGCAAGGTTCCGAGGTGAGGTACAAGGTGCAGGGGGGTGGGGGTGGGGGTGGGGTGCAGGGGGGTGGGGCGGGGAAGGTGTGCAGGAGCAGGGGGTGGGGGTGCTGGTGCAGGGTGGAGAGGGGGGTTGTCTAGGGGGAGGGGGAGGGGGTGTGCAGTGAGGAGGGGGCACGGGGTGCAAGGTGTAGGGGGGTGGGGTGCAAGGTGCAGGGGGTGGGGCAGGGGAGGTGTGCAGGAGCAGGGGTGGGGGTACTGGTGCAGGGTGGGGGAGTTGTGGGTGGGGGAGGGGGGGAGTTGGTAGTGTCCTCCCAACAGCCAGCACAGTGAACTGTGTTGGGTTTTTTTATGCAGTGTAAAAGCCTATAGCCACGGTTTTAAATCATGGCTAAATCCCTATAGCCACAGTTTGAACCGTGGATATAGGTCTACAACCATGGTTTCAAACTGTGGCTATAGGTTATAGCAACGGTTTTATGAATTGTAGTGTTTATTGGCATGGCTATAGGGCTAACCCTATAGCCACGGTTTTCAAATTGTGGCTATAGGGCTATATCTACGATTGGAGCTGTGGCTTTAGGGATATAGCCACGGTTCGAACAGTGGCTATAGGGCTATATCCACGATTTCAAATCGTGGCTACAGGCTCCGACCTATAGCCACGCCAATACCATCCATGGTTCATGAAACCGTGGTTATAACCTGTAGCCATGGTTTTTTGGCCTATAGCTACGGTTTAGAACCATGGCTATAGAATAAATTTCTAGTGGTGCTTGAGTCAGATCACTAGTTATACACTTTTAACCATGATACATCCTGTTTTCTTCAGGATATATTCATGACGCCAGACAGTGAGGTTCCACAACAGGATCGAGAGTTTTCCCCGATACTCGACAAGGCCTCCCTAATGGGATCCAGATACAGAGCAATTCTTCTTCAGGGTGGTTAGAAGGTGATGGTTTCTCCAAATGATCAGTTATCTGATCCACCTACAATGGTTCAGGTGGATGTATCTTTCCATACTAATTCGTGGATGGATCTTTTGGAACTGGATGACAAAGCGCGGGGTTCAAACATGTGTCACGGGCTTCCGAGGTAGCGATCTCTTGGGATGTAGGGTTAGCAGTACCTACCTAGAGAAAGTGTTCAATATAATTTGCAGAACCATAGGTTTTGTCAAAAGTTATAGGGACATTCTAGTTCCGAGAAGTAATGGATTTTCTTTACCTTTTGAAAATGGGGGAATCTCACATGAGATTGTCCCACCATTAATATTGTTGTCAGAGAGGTAGTTGATGAACCACCAAGGAAGAGGTAGTGTTAAGAGAAAACAGATCCATTGGGAAACAGATGTGGCAGGAGGGTTGGGGATGTAGTAGGAGGTGGCAGGAATTTTGACTTGTTACCACCACCACCTCTAGGTGGTTCATACCAGACTTTAGAAGATGGAGGAAAGGGTAGGAGATAGTTTTAGGTTGTCAAGGTTTATAACCCTAGGACTCTAGGGATGATTCAAGGTACGATCTATATTTTTCTAATTTAGTTGTAGTATTGATAAATGCTTGTACTATTTATTTTCTTTCCTTCCACTTTTCTTGTTTGATACATAAAGGTTTTGGTTAAAACTATTGAATTTATATTCATGTTTAGAGACTCCTACTGGAGGATACTCAATGACCATGCACTGGTGCCAATAGTGTTACCTGACTCTTGGAGGTGAGATTTTTGGTTGGGATCTCTTGGTAGTTGCATTGAGGCCTTACGATATCATTCTTTATATGGAATAAATCTATATTTCATGCTCAGATTGATTATTTTAGGAAAAGTATGTGGTTTTTCTGTGATGATGGAACTAGATTTCCTTCCATAGACAAGGGGGAAATCCTTACAACTATTGATGGAAGAAATCAGAGGAGGTTGTATCTAATTTATATTCAGTTTTCTAGTTTAACCCTTGGTTCATTGGATGTTATGAGTCCTCAAGTTTCTTAGTGGTTACAGAGTATAAGAATGTATTCCTTGATGATGTTCTAGGTTTACCTATCCATCTAGAGTTATACTTCTATGTTGGTCTACACCCTAGGGTGGAACCGATATTTATGTCAGTATATTGGATGGCTCCAAAAGAGCCTTATGAGTTGGGGGTACAGATGGTGGACTTGTAGAGCAAGGGCTTAGTAAGACCCAGTGTTTCACCCTGGGCAACCCTAGGTTATCTTTATATATGACATCTTAGTGTACTCATCATCTTAGGAGGGGAACAAAAGACACTTAAGAATGGTCATGGACACACTTTGAGAGCACCAGTTTTAAGAGAATCTCATGAAGTTTTATTTATGGTTTCGAAAAGACCCTTTTCCCGAGATAGGTCATCTCAGATTTTTGAGTTTTAGTGAATCTAGTGAAGGTTGATTTTGAGTTTTTATGAGAATAACTACATAACCCATAATCTCGAGTTAGCATTGGTGGTCTTCCGATTGAAGATGTGGTAATACTACATGATGGGCGGACGATTCATCGTCCAATTTGATCAAAATATTCTCAAATATTTATTATCTTAGAAGTATTAAGGCTTTAGATAGAGGTGATGCCTATAGTTCCTACAGTACTATGACTTGGAGTTTTTCTATACTCCTACGAAGAGGAACATGGAAGTAGATACTCTCGGCAGGAATCTAGTTAGCAATTAAAAAATGAGTTATTGGATCGGTTAGCCTCGTTGTAGTTATCCTTCATGGATTGAGATGGAGAATCTTATCTCTAGTAATTGGTTTTTACCCTTCCACTCTTAAATTATTAAAAGATCCACAGTTTAGTGATACCAGCTATAAGGCTTTACGTGCTCAATTCTCCACAGGGAATACCCCAGATGGTCATTTGAAAGGTAGGGATCACATTATTCTTTTTAGAAAATGTTTAGTTGTAGTAGTGGATTCCTAGAGTGGTGAGATGCATTGAGGAATGCATGTGGAAGTAAAGGAGGACAATGGGGATATGGAATGGGTTGAATCTGGGCTTACCTATTGAGATAAATTTTGAAATCTTGTTTGAATCAGTTTCGTGCATTTTCAACTCACTGTGTCGAGCCCCTGTGCTTGGAAAGGGTTGCTCTTTCCTTCCTTGGGCACCAGGAAGAGAGTGAGAATAGATATCGATGAATTTTGTGATGGTTTTACCACATACTTCTAGGAAACACGATACCATTTGGGTGATAGTGGACCGACTCACAAAGTCGTCCACTTCTTAGCTTTTTGATATCAGAGTTCAATAAAGATCTTGGGATGCCTCTATGTGTAGGAGATAGCTCAACTCTATAAAATCCAATAGACTTATAGTTTCTGATCGAAATGTTCTTTTTTGCATCCTAGTCATAGAGATTGAGGATTATCAGGACAGGACCCTTTATGAGAATTCAATTCCTTTAGTGCATTCCTGGTGTTAGTATAAGAATATCTGTAAAAGTACATGAGAGAGGGAGGCTCATGTTCGTGTCCGTATCCTAATCTATTTGGGTATCCCTTAGTTTATCTTTTTGGGACATAAATCCTTAAGGTTGGGATAATTTAATTACTTTTATTTTCCTTATTTTAGTTTTAGAAAATTTCTAGCAAAATTCTGAGACCAGGTGCTGAGACAACATGAGATTCCGAGGTCCGGTGTGCCCGGAATGGTTTGACAAAAAATGTTATGTTTTTAATAGCACGCATGAGTGGTTTTCCTAAAAAAGTGGAATAAATCTTAAAAGTATTCTTGGATCATAAATCCAAGGGAATCATTATGTTCAGGAAAGCAGTTTTAACCTAGGAATGACTTAACTTTAGTCAGCACGGGTCTCTAGTGAGAAAACCCAAAAATGGAATAACCGTAAAGAAAATAATTAAATAAAATTATTTTACTTTTAAAAACCTTATAACTCATAAAAGGTGACTCTAATTAAAAATTTGAGATCACTATTGATTTTTTAATGGGGCATTTTTCTTAGGTGGAGACTAACATTGGTCGGCGCGGGTCAACTATGGAAAGTAGTTTTTAGGACGTAACCGTAAATAAAATTATTAAATAAAATTATTTTATTTTCAAATCCAATAAATCATAAACAGTAAGTCGAATTGTAAATATGATAGTATCGTTGAGCCCATGAGGGTGTTCTTTCCTTAGGTGGGGCCTAACCTCGACCGGTGCAGGTCGAGGTTAAAAGTTAATTTTTGGGCGTCTTAAAGAAAAATAAAATAAACTTTAGAATGTTTATTTTATTCAAAAATGTTTCACTACAACGCAAATATGAGGCAGTTGTTTCATTTCATAAATGAAACATCATAACGACAATGCGACTCAGTGTAACAGAAATGTTGAATCACATTTTTCTAATTAATATCCTGACATGGATACGGGATCATGGGATGACCCTAAAGATTACTCTAAGGGTTTGGAGGAATAGCATTGGCGAACGATGAGCGGCAACGAGAGACGAATCACTAACAATAACGAACACTCCCCTAATCTTTAAAGGATCTTTCCAGCAACAACGGATCAAGGATATTTGTGGATTTATCAACATCAACAAAAAATTCCTTCCTCTAACCAATCTTGTTTTCCAGGAAGGGGTTGTTATTTAAATCTTGTCTTTTCCCATTATTAGATTTAAACGACGAACACAGATCAACCCATGAATAGGTTGACCTACCGTTCGATCGTTCTTGTGGGAGGGATTGATTTGCAGTGTTTTAATGGGAGATTATCTTAGTGATTTTTGGTTAACCATTCTCACAGTAACAACCCCTGATCGACATGAACATCGATCAAGGTCTATTTATTTTTTTTGATTCATGCCTTTCATCCCTTCATTCATTGTTCATCTCATGTTTTCATTGTTTGGTATGTGACTTGACATTTGGAGATCGATTGATCATTGCACAATAGATCCTTGGAGAAAAGATCTGACATCGTAAAACCGGGATGGACTCAGCACGACGGAGGTGCGACAACGATGGTGGTGAATAGATTGAGGCAGTGTAGGAGATATCACCGCTTGAACGGATTTGCATTGTAAATAAACATGGCATGGATCGGATCCCATGATAGTAAAGATGGTGACCTGATGATTCTGTAACCTCTTCCGGATCAAATAATGGACTATCAAAGCATGTCTGATGGCCCGTAACAATTGTCGTAGGCAGCGAACAGGGGCTACCGGTAGGCAGTCTTTGGTGGATGTGGCAGTGAGCCGCGTCACGTGTTCGGAGAGCCGCGGTCTAGTTGGACAGCAGTGGTAGGACCTCATGGAGACCCACAGGGTGGTTCAGAGATACAGTGCCCACTGCATCCCGAGAAGAGAAGACCAGCCCACTCTAGCGGATCGGGTTGGGTAGGCGATTCGGGCCAGCAAACTGGGTTGACCTGGTGGGGTCTAGTCGTCAGACCTTGGGCCGGGTCAGACCAAACACAAACCCAACTAGCTTATTTTCACTAAAAAGCCTGTAACTTTCAAAATGTAAGTCTATTTTTTGATTTTTTTGCGGCATTGGGACCCTCTCGACGAGGGAGTCATTTTGAAATGGATTTGGGGGTTCTTAGTTGGACTATTATGGGTTGTGGTTTTCTCTGTGTCTTTCCTATAAGGGATCAATATAGTATCTTGATCCTGTCATAGAGGTTGACTGTTTCCGACACTTTCGTCGGGGCGCGCGCATCCATATTAGTGGAGGATGGTGGTGCTATTTGTTGCCCCTCATTCCTGCTTTCCAAAGGCGGGCAGCATCCGTTCCTTGTTCAGGGACATTTTCTCCTTGATCGAAATGGGATGATGGGATGTCAATTCTTCCTTCCAGGGATTCCTCCTCAGAACTTGTCACCTAGTCCGGGTCTCCCTTGTTGATTTAAGATGTTTTTCATGAAACTATTCCTAGTTCCATATCTTCATGGACACCAGTTAATTACACTAATTCTGTCAGGACAATCCAAAGGGCTTGGTCAGGTCAGTAACCTTCGGTCAGGGGAGTAGTCACTTTAGACATCACTGGCATGTCCGGATGCTGGAACACTGGAACGCCTGGGTTTATTCCACTTATTATAGGGCTTCTCGAGGGTGTCAAAGCCCGAGGCATCCCACATAGAATGTGGGGAATTTTATGACATAGGCATGTATCTAAGGTTTTCCTCATCTTCCCATGTTTAACACAGGGTATGTCGCGAGTTTAATATCTAGTGGAGACAGATCAGAATGATCAGAACACTGATTAGAGTGGATTAGATGGGTGTAACCCCTAGAGAGAACACTAATGTTGGGGCCAACATGTGGTTCGCTTCCCAGTTAGTGTTAAGGGGAATAGGGAATGAGGTGGCATGATCTCATCAGGATGTGGCGGACCGGGTAAGAATCAGGATGGATGATGGAGGGTTTAATAAAGTAGGTGGATAATGAGATGGAGTCGACTCGAGGACGATGGTGATGTTCGGATTGAGTCTCGAAGAGACCTCCTAAGTATCCATGTGGCAGGGAATCAAAGTTATTGTAGTTCATCTGATGACAACTTACCACTGATTGGGAATTTCAATGTTTTCCCACCGGATGGTGGATCACAACAGCTTACTTCTAGAAGGGGTCGCAACGGATTACCGCTGGACGGGTTCGAACCTCAAGGAGGATTCCTACGTACCTTATCTAGGAAATAAGGATCAAACCGACATAGTTTCTATGGGATGGGGGTTGGTGGACCAATGTGGAGGTGGATATGGGGTCCAATGGTTGTTGGGATTGAACCTCAGGGAGGTTTCCTGCGTACCTTGTCTTGTCAAGGATAAAATTCCACGTAGTTCGGGAGGGTGCAATGGCTTACCGCTAACTGGGGGAACAATATCTTATCGCTTATTGAGGTTCACAGTTTAACATCATACAGGACGGAGGTGAACTGTCATGAAGGAGGACCTAAATCCCAGATAGATGGTGGGATTGAACCTCATGGAGGCTTCCTACATACCCTGCCTTGGAATGGATCAAAGTCCACGTAGTTCAGAAGGAGTGGGTGAACCTATGTTTAGGGGGGTCGGAGCAATTGGGTGTTGGGATTGAACCTCAGGGAGGCTTCCTACGTACCTCACCTTAGTAAGGATCAAAGACCATGTAGTTTAAGTGGGGTGTTTGGTGCACCGGTGTGAAGATGGTTGGGACCAATAGATGGTGGGCTTGAACCTTAGGGGGCTTCCTACGTACCTTTACTTGGAAAGGATCAATGACCCCGTAGTTTAGGTGCAGTGGGTGAACCGAGGTGAAGGGGGGTCAGAGTGACTGGGTGTTGGG
Organism: Viscum album; assembly: GCA_963277665.1. Classification (NCBI taxonomy): domain Eukaryota; kingdom Viridiplantae; phylum Streptophyta; class Magnoliopsida; order Santalales; family Viscaceae; genus Viscum; species Viscum album. The sequence goes on from OY728159.1 coordinate 845,644,222, forward strand.
CTTGAACCTTAGGGAGGCTTCCTACATACCTTGACTTGGCAAGGATCACAGACCACATAGTTCATGTGGAGTGTTTGGTGAACCGGCGTGAAGATGGTCGGGACCAATGGATGGTGGGCATGAACCTCAGGGAGGCTTCCTATGTACCTTTCCTTGGTAAGGATCAAAGACCCAATAGTTCAGGTGGAGTGGGTTTGGGGATTACACTCTAGGTTTCCCATAGAGGATGTCATGGTTGATTCTTGCTATATGCCCATGTGAGTCATGCTCGGTGTGAGAAACAAGAGACAGCAAAGACCTGATTATCACGTTGTGAAAGGTGCGTCCATGGGAAGTGGAGTGGGGCTTAAATGTATTTAGCGGCCCAAAAAGGAAATTGGGACTTACATGTGGTCTGTAGCCCAAATAGGAAATAGGGGATTACACGTAGTTTGAAGCCCAAAGAGGTGATGGAGATTGGGACTTACTCCAGGAGGGAGGCCCTGGTGATGACAAAGCCCAACAGGAGAGGGATTTGTCACCTAGGAAGAGAGGAGTAGTAGGGGTGCTACCTCCTGCAAGGAAAACTAGGGGCTTACACTAGTATGATTTCCCTTTCCCCATGGACGAATTCCGCTTTGATAAAGAGGATTCCATTCCATGGGAGGAATGATCTCACTCCCGTGGAGGCCAGTATGTGTAAAGGACATCCAAGGTGGGGCGCCTCGCATGCAAATCACAGGGTGAGGTCACAGTTTAACGTCATGTACTGAGGACAATGGCGCTTGGCAGTCTAACATCCTTCATCACGGACAAAGTGGGTGCGCTCCGCACCCCTAGGACTTACATAATCGATACCCGCCTGCCCTTTGGGGAAGGAAGGCATCAGAAATGCCATATTGAGGGGTGTTATGGAGCGATCCATCAGGGTATCCACATTAGTGTGGCTATACGAAGAAGCAATAGCCATTATTGTGCCTATGCGAAGAAGCATGAGGTGAAGCAACGCAACAGGAAGTATCGTCCAAGGGACTTTGAAGTTACTTCATGGAAACTTGAAGGGATGCATGGGAAAAGGAGTTACAGAGAAAAGGGGTTCATAGGTAGAAGCCTTGTGAAGCTCTAGTGCTCCATGAAGTGGAGGGGCTTAGTGAAGGGATGTTCTTTGCGAAGTGAAGTTTCCTAAGCTAGGCATAGGGCATGGGTGCATATGAGAGGAGATTTGTGAAATGGAAAGGCATTCGCAAAGCAATGCCTCATGAAGCAAGGGTGCCTCGCGAAGCAAGGTGTGGTGAATCAATGTGCTTCACGAAGCACGGTGACCCTACGTTATCATGTGGGTCGTGTGTGTATGGAGGGTGTTTCGTGAAGCATAAATTCTTCGCGATGACATGAGTCCCCGTGGGGATCCCCTTCCTTCACGAAGGCTCGTGGGCTTCATGAAAGGAATCCCTCTCGGAAGAGGGGTTGAATTAAAGCAAAGGGGGAGGCACTTCACAAAGAAAAGGTACCTTTAGAAGCTCATGGTTCACAGAGAAAGAAGTGCTTTGCAATTTGAGAGATGAGAAGGTAAAAGGTCAGATGATCCATCCTTTGGGCTTGATGGGAGCCTTTATTTATAGGAAAGAGGATCCACGAAGCAGAGCTCACTCAGTGTGAAGACAGAGTTTTCGCCACGGTGGGCTCACGAATGTCAAAGAGGTTCGCGGAGCCTCCCGCCTCCTTGCCCCGTGGTGGGGTCGCGAATTTCAAAGGGGTTCGCAGAGCCTCCCACCTTATTTATCCGCGGTAGGGTCGCAAACGTCAAAGGGGTTCGTAGAGCCTCCCACCTCCTTGCTCTGCAGTGGGGTCACAAACATCAAAGGGGTTCATGGAGCCTCCCGCCTCTTTGCTCCATGGCGGGGTTACGAATGTCAAAGTGGTTCACAGAGCCTCCTGCCTCCTTACTCTACGGCGGGTGTGGGGCCATGGGGCTACGTGAAAGGTCTTCACGAGGCATCCTTAGAGAATTCCCTCTTGTTATTCTTCTTCCCAACTTTTGGTGCCAAAAAATGTCCCTCCTCATACTTGGAGACGAGGATAAATCAAGGGTCAAAGTCTGAGGGTCAATCACCAAAATCCCTCAGCCATCTGTGAATCTATTTCACAAAGAGGGCTCGCGAGGCGGATAGGCGACGTGCAGGTTTAGCGCGCCGCGAATCTCGGCGTAGTATGGACGTTCCGCGAAGCTCCAAAGGTCGTCTCCTATAAATAGGGGAGCTGACCTCTCTTTTTTCCTTTCTTTACTCTGTGACTTTGTCTTGTAGAGCTCTCAATTTTTGAATCTTCATATACTTCGCGCTTGCTCTCTGCAAATTGGGGCTTCTACTTCACAGCACACAGTGAGTCTTCGACTCCATGACAGCGCTTAGTGACTTTATTTTGAAGGTTGGGGCAAGGCTCCAAGAACATTTTTTTTGAATGAGCTCTACGAAATTGCTCCGCGAACGAGCTTCATGAACCGAACACAGGAAACACCCAAACTTAAAATTGAATGGATCATCAGGAGGCTTCCAGGGGTTCCTTGCAGACACTGCCCGAAAGGAGGAGATAGGGAACAACTTGGGCCTAGGGGAGTTAATATGGAGCCATTCTAACAATGGTTCATTCGTGGAGCTACTATCGGAGATCCAAAGGAACTGTCCAATGTGAAATAGGTTGCCTTTGTATAGCTTCAGGATAAGGGATAACGTCTTCTTTCCTGAAGAAAGTAGGGACGAGCCAGCTTACTGGTTCAGAAGTACATTGTGTCAGCGCCAATGGTTTAGGGCGGCTGACAGCCATGCTCGAGAAGACTCCATGCCTGTCAATGTTGACTTCCTGTATAACCACCTGAACAATGTGGATGGGAAGGAATTGCAGCTGGAGACGTCCCCCCCTCTATACCATACAATCTTGAAGGTATCCTTGAGGAACCCAGGGAAGGGATGGTCTAAGGATTGGGACCTACACTAGGGCAGCAACTTCATAGATGATTGGGCCTGGGACTACTGGGTAGGTTCCTCATGTGAAGATTTTTGGGCGGAGATAAGGAGAGTGGGCCTATATGAGGCAGCTTGGGCCTCCCCGTTTCACATCTATCAGCAGAAGCAGCTGATGTCGGAGTAGCTGAGTAGGTGGTCATCGAAAACCAATACCTTCCACCTACACCACGGGGAGGTTGGTATCATATTGTGGGACGTGCACCAGATCTCAGGAGTCCTGATATTGGGGGTGATGTATGATGGATTCCTCCCCATCATGGGTGCATGGGAGGATCCAGAGAAAATGGCATGCATGGCGATGGTGTTGATGGAGATAGCACCGGGAGAGGACAAAAAAGCCATAAGGTATGTCCATTTCAGGCAGTGGTTCAAGCAGTTTCTAAACTTCCCGGAAGACATATAGTTTCTAGTGAGGCCTCGAACTTGACCGAAGGGGGCTCAACAAGGCAAGGATCACTCATATTGGTGGATTTTGGAGTACAACCAGTGGAAGACCTGGGGATTTAGAATCAGCACCGAGAAACAACCAATAGTCAGGCTGGCAGCATTCATCATGACTCTCATATGTGGTTGGATCCTGCCGGTGAAGGATACAAACATGGGCGTACGACTAAGCACATTTATCATGGTGTCCATGTTGGTGATAGGTGGGTGAGTCAACCTCGGGATCCTGATGCTCGCCAAGCTATACAATATGGTGTGTCACATCAGCGAGGGGAAGAGGCCATAGAGAATATGCAGGCCATTTCACCTCCTGTATGGGTGGATAGTGGTGCATGTTAGGGGGGTTTATGAGTACCCAAACCCCATATTTCCTTTGGGGTTGAACTTCTGCCCCTCTATTCTAAACGTCGTGGGAAACTTTCCAGCCAAGCTGACCACACAGTTGGTACTGAACCGGGTGTGGAAGGTGGAGGAATTAAACTTTCACCCATTTACATTGCCAACAGGTGATTTTACTGATTCCGACCAAGGAATGGAAGAGCACCGGTCCAATCCCCTGGCCTTTGAAGGTGGAGTCTTGGTGGTAAGGGTGGACCGTGAGCCTCTCTGCGAGCCGTACACCCCGCACCGATTTTCCCAGAAATTTAAGTGTATGCAGCGACTGACCCTGTGGGTCTATCTAGGGGTGTTCCATAAAGAACACCCGTGTGTGATGAGGCAGATGTGGCTCATGTTCACATAGGAAGACAGGAAGATGCAGAACGAGCTGCCTCCGCCTACCGTTGTCTTTGGCTTGGTAAAGGAGTATGCCCAAAGTTGGGAGGCGACCTACTTGGGGGAGATACTAAAGTAGACAACCATTAGGTTCGGTGATAGTGATCCTCCCAAACCTTGAGGTCGGGTTTGAAAGGTGGCAAGGGAATCTCACGGTGGCAGGGCTGCCATGGTGGTGAGATCCACACCAGTTGAGGGTGAGGTAGCAGTGATAGATCCAACAGCGGTAGCAGGCCTGGTGGTTCCAGAAGAATAGAGTCATCTATAGGGGATTCCACCGAGAGGATTCTATAGGATACCCACCCAGGCTCCGGGGAAGCGGCTACTCCATATAGACATGTCAGATAATGCTGTCTTCCAAGAGGCCTGGGACATCTGGGAAGTCAACCAGAAATTCATCGGCCCGTCTGAGATGTGGCAACACTTGAACCATCTCGGGATGGATTTGTCAAGGATAGGCCTTATTAGGGTCTTCTTTGTAGTGTCCTGGGTAGAGGTAGAGAAATACCTGGCAGAGTTGGAGGACTTTTTGCATTCTCAGGGTTCCCCACATCCAATGAAAGACCGTGCCAAGGTGCTCCTGGATCGTATGGTCCCTCCTCAATTGTCGGCCGCTGAACTGAGAGAGTGCTTCCCTCTTCCGAAAGAATCGGACGAGTCCTCCTAGGTGGACGAGGCCGGTAGAGGGATTCCACTGGGGGAGGGAGAATTCGGAGATCAAGCCTCAAACTTTGAAGAGTTATTAGAGGACCTCAAGGTAAAATCCTGAGCCCCTTCCTTAGGTTATGCTTCTAGGTCATTCTGGACTCCTAACTAATATCTGAACTGTGCAAGAGGACCTCTTACATAGAACATGTTCTTGTCCCTCTGTGGATGTAGATTCAGGGCCTCCAAGATCCACACCTGTGACTGCATCAATTACTATGTCCAGCAGGGCTAGGACTCCTGAGGTGACCCCCCTGGAGCTTTCATATCTTCTAATAATATACGAGGGACCACACCTCGGGGTCCCAATAATATCAAGCCAAGAATGAGATAAGGAATTCGATCTTTATAAGTTTCTTCTACCAAATTCATGGATGTCACCAATTGACCATGTCAACTAACATCTATGATCCTTTTTGGTGTGTACAGTTCTTCGATTGGTCTGGGCTATTGCGGCGAGGTTGGTCGGGACTTCTGGTGGTGCCTTTCCCAGGGGAATGTCGGTGATTATGGAGGCAGATATCTAGACTAACCAAATTGTGGTTCTCCCGATCGCTGGTGGGACCGCTAGCGGGGTTGTGCCTGAGATTATTGAGGTGGTATCTGATGATGAGGATTGATCAGATAGCCTATCTCCCGTCGTGCCTAATAAAACTCCAGATGAAGACCCTGATGATGATTTCCTAAGGGAGTTCCCCGCATATGATCCTGCCAACCACACTGACTGGGACGAGATGGCCTCTGATGAAGAGGACAGCAAAATAGTCTGTCACCGATTGTGTAAGCTGATCAAGAACTTCATTGATGACACCCCCCAAGCACTATGGATAGATGAGATGGATAGACTTCACTCATGAATACGTGAACTATGTGTTGGGGGAGTGGACGCCCAGCGTCCTCACATGATCGTCCGAGATCTTATGGCGGAGAAGATTCAGGAGTATGACTATGGCCTTGGTGTGGGGTGGTAGCAGAGGAAGGTGGTGAACATCAAGAAGCTCTGGGAGGCTGAAAAAAAAGTTCAGCGGTTGCAGGTCCAAGAGGATGAGCACTCAACCACCCTTAACGCGCAATCGGGGCTGATATTGCGATTGAAGGCCCAGATGGTAGAGGCCGAAGAGGGAATGAAGTGATCCTCCGAGGAGATGACCATCATCTGGACCGACATGGAGTAGGCCTAGATTTGGGCCGATGAATTTCACCCCATCGCTACCGAGGAGCGGGAACTGAACAGGCAGAAGCAGATCCGGGACGCCATAAGCTAGAGGGTGGTGGAGCTGTAACTTTCCATTGACGGGATTAACTCAACTATGGGAGGGATAGACCCTTAGGTGTTGTAGAGATCACAAACCCTCTAACTTAATTTCATGCTTTTATTATTTGATGTCATAGCTTGCATTAGTCTCGTTATTAGTGTTGGTTTTACAGACATTTGTTATATTCATGAAACTACCAGTGATCAATCCCTAAGCTCATGTGGGTTGATCCCAATGTAAGAAATAAGGGATGATCACTATGTTATTCCATCTAAACATAAGAGTGATGACCAAGTTTCGAGCACCGAGGGTTTGAACAACCAACCCAGATTTCTGGTAAGAGAAGGGGGAGACCTTACTGAAGAATGAAGATCTCGGAACAGTGAAATTACTGTTTTCCCAGTGTGCTCTTATGCACGAACGAGGTAACTCCAGGGGCACTGGAATAAATATGAACAGGGGGGAATGGAAGGTGTGAATCACAATACCCAAGATTCATAACACTGTGGGGGTGGCGTGACAATGAAAGATAAATTTTGACCATGTTTGAAACATAGTATCCTTATTGCGCTAGCCTAAAATAGAGATAACAAATGAGGGCCGACCGTTGACCATGTTCGAAACACAGGGCCTTGCTAAAAATTAATCCCATTAGTCTTCCAAAACGTTGGCCCAGGACAGTAGGGGAGCCATAGGCTGAGCATCCATACTGTTAGGGGGTTCCTTTGGGCATGAAAGAGGACGAGGGTCCGAATAAAGGGTACGCAAAGCATGAATGTTGGAGTTATGTATTGTTCGAATGGAATCTAACACTCTTAAAATTACACCACCATGTGGAAACACATTAGTTGGGTACATCGGTCTGATCAAGGATAAAACATACTTCCGAACAGGACCTCTCCGGTAAGGACCTGGAAGGACCTGTAGTTTTACGTCATACGGTAAATACGGTGCACATAGTTTAAAGGTCATACTGCCTGGACGATGGTTAACAGTTTAAAGTCATGTTAGATAGACTTTAGGATCCTAGTTTAAGGTCATAGAGAGTGGACTGTGATTGGGGACGAGGGGACAAGAGGGTTAATGAACCTGGGGTTGGGCCTAAGGTGAAATGCCTAGGCATCACTACGTATCCCATAAAGATAAAAATCAAGCCAAATGTAGTTATTGGGGCACAATGTGGCCAGATACCAACACTGGTAGGGAGAATCCTCTTTGGAGAGGAAACTGACGCATACCATGATTAACATAGGGCATCCTGAACTTGTTCAGGGTAGAACCATAGTTTAGTTTCATGCATTGAGGACATATGGACTCGTATAGTTTAACATTATATGATAGGACGTGGAGTGAAAGGGGAGATCTTATAAATGGAGTATGTGGTGCGGTACCTATAAACCCGATGTGAATGAGTACTTGGAGTCTGGATCACACCACATATCCCTAGAGGAAGTTCTTCAGATCAAGAGACCAAAAGTGAAAATTAGTTTGGGCCCAAAGCAAAGTGGTCGGGTGTTCCTACGTACCCCAATAGGATGGGAATCAAGCCACACATAGTTGTAAGAGTGCAGTTTAAAGTCATGTGGGATGATGAAGGGCATGCATGCCATGACTGTGCTAGTACACATCCTACCAAAAATACTAAGCCCACGTGAGTCGTGTTTGATATGGGAAACAAGGAGTAATGATGGGACTTTCCTAACACATGAAGGCACATGTCAAGGGCAATGGGACACTAGGTGAATGACATCCCAATGATTCTAATCCGCCTATATAACGCACCTAGATGCACGAAAGAGTAAATCTGAGTATGTCGGAATTCCACTTGAACATAAGGAAGTGGAAATATCTGAATCATGATGCTCAAGATCTGGACCATAATGATGGTGGCATGATGATAGGGGATAACTGTTGACCGTGTTTGAAACATTGAATACATATCGTGTTATCCTGATATGGTGATAGATAGATGAGGGTCGATCGGTGACCATGTTCGAAACACAGGACCTGTCACAAATGTCATCTGGGGTCTTTAGGGATGTTGGCCCGACATGGTTGGTGATCTGAGGCGGCATGAGACCAGGCCATGAAGGGGGTCCCTTTGGATGTGGAAGAGGATGAGGATCCAAATTATGAGCTCACAAATCTTGGACATGGAACGATGGGAATGTCTCTGTGAAAATTCCACACTTCAAGATCTTTGTCAGAACGCATCTGAGTACGAAAATGAGACACATCAGATAGAGGGAGTTGAGTCCCTTCCCAAGTACAAGGGTCCTGGGGTAACACACTTTCAACTTAAGGTTTTAGGGTGGACCATTAAGGGGGGATTGATTTAATGGATTGTGCAAAGGGTGGTGAAATAGCCAAAAACAATGTGTGGTTCCCATATGGAGATCTTAGTTTTGGGTCATAGAACTCAGACCACGCTAGGAAAAGATATGGGAAGCACATGGTGTGGCTATTGAAAAACCCGACTTGAATGAGAACCTAAGAGGTACTCGCCGCACCACAAGTTCCGAAATGAGTTCGGGTGAAGGGGATGAAAAAGAATGGATAGGATTTGTAGATTCCTGGGGCTGGACCCAGAGACAAATATGCATGGGCATTCCTACGTATCCCATGAGGATGGGAACCAAGAAAAACATAGTTCTGGAAGATGTTGTGCAGTTTAACGTCTTGAAAAAAGGACGTGGAGTGGTCTTAGTTTATGGTCATAGAGATTGGACCATGGATGGTAGGAAATGAGAGACACACAACGACGTAATTACATGGCCCTATGTGAATGAGGACCTGGTCCGGATCACCGTTCACTTATTGGGGGAGGTTTCAAGTCGAGGGACCAAAAAAGAAAGTTAGGATGAGCCTGAGACAAGGTGCATGGAAATTCATACGTACCCCGTAAGGATGGGGATTAAGATTCACGTATTTATAAGGATGGCATGGTAGGATACTGGTTCTAGGGATAATAAGGTTGTGTGGGTTTGGCCCTTGCACCAAAAGAAGCGGTATTTGATATATCATGTTTATCCTTTAGGATAAAAGCTTTTTTTTTGTGAAGCGACGGGCCTAGGATAGAAAGTACAGGAATCTCCCTAAGAATCAAGTTGTATTCAGGCATTAACGAATGGTAGAACGTGTGACCGATACCAAACATGATGTCCCCTTGAGTGAGGACACCCTGATGCAGCGCCAGTTTTCGTCGTGCGGCCAGGACAATAATGTCACAGTTTAGGTTCATGTGATGGGACCAGGAGACATAGTTTAACATCATATGTCCTGGATGTATATAGGAGAGATGAGGTTCAAGAGGGAATTTTCACGGTGTGATAAAGCATACGAGACGTGAATGAGGAAGAGGTCCACATCACACCGTGTGTGATTCCGTGAGTGAAACCTCGGTCCGAGGGGCCAGAAAAGGCTATAGGATATGGGATAGGATAGGATAGCTCTCATTTGAGCTGGACCCTAAGGCTAGATGTCCGAGTGTTCCTACATATCCCATGGAAATGGGAATCAAGCCACACATAGTTCTTGAAGGTTCCTTTTAACATCGAGCAGGAAAAAATACTGTTTGATGTCATGTGGGATAGGATGTAAGGGGAATAAGTTTTAGAAAGGGGTGTACATGGTGCGGCTAATGCAAACCCGATGTGAATGAGGACATAATCTCATACCAATCCATGTAGTCCCATAGGAGCTAAAGCCTCGAAGACATAATAGAAGAGATAAATTAGTGGAACTCGAGCTGGACCCAAAGACAAGATGTCTAGGCATTCCTACATATCCTATGGGAATGGGAATCAAGTTGTACATAATTATAAAAGAGATATTAGTTTATGGTTTTAGAGATAGGACCCTAGAGGAGTGAAATCCTTACATGTAAGTGCATACATCAACCCAATCCCTAATCCCATGTGAGTCAAACTCGGTGTGGGAAACAAGGGTGTAAGAGGTTTTTTGCAATACCTGGAACGCACGCCAAAGGGGAGTCAGTGAGGAGCCCCAAATGGTGAATTTATTGTGGCTTTTGTCCTCCTAACGTGCAAATGTGAACTGAGGGATAGTTCTAGGAGTGTCAAAATTCTATTTGGACATAGTGGGGTGGAAAATAATGTGAATCATGTAACCAACATTCAAGGATTAAAGGGGATGGCGTGATATTGGAGGATAATTGTTGACCGTGTTCGAAACACAACATCCATATCGTGTTAGCCTGAAATGGGGACAAAAAATGTGCATCAACCACTGAACATATTTGAAACGTGGGACTTGTATCAACTTGTTTTCTTAAACCCTCGAGGATGTTGTCTCGTAATGGTAAGAGAACCCTTAGGCCTAGAATCCATGCCATATGGGGGTCCCTTTGTATAGCATCCTGTCTTTTTATAACATAAATTTTCATTTCATTACACGGAACTGAGGATCTTTAAGGTTTAGTGTCTTGGAAACAAGGAACATAATATATGAAAAGAACATAAAACATTCTTCTTAAACACTTGAAAGGCTTCTCCTTAAGTTCATCCTAGGTTCATTACTGCATCTCATAACCTGGGGACATACATAAAAAGAAAGGGTGAGCAGAAGGCCCAGTAAGGGAAACAAGAGAAACATTTTACATGTGAACTTGAGATACTTCAATAAGGACATGAAAAGAACTTTAAGGAATGAGAAAGAAATCATGAGATACATCATAATAAAAATAACATTTTTCATAACTTGAAGATGTGGCTGCAACTTTCAATATTGATAATCATTTCGTTTCACCAAGGTCCTTCCCCAAGGTGTCATTAAAATTACCAAGGTTATTCACCAAGGTATCAGTCTAAAAAGTCATCTCTAGAGATTAATTCTTTACCCAATGCATTAGAGCGCTATCTGGGTGCACCCTTAAACTGTAATCTCTTGTGGTTACATCATTATCCAACGCAATGGGGCGCTATCAAGGCGCACCCTTAAATTTGCATTTATTATCATGTGAGCCACATATATCATCATCAAACATTTCATAAATAACCCATATAGAATAAAATAAATGGGTTTCATTTCATAATCATAATGTTTTAAAAACTGCTTTAAAGACATGATCTTTATGTCACTTTAAACCCACGGAATGGGAAAGAGGGTTTCATGTATGAAAATCACAGAATTTAAAATAGAAAATTTTGATATATATTTGAATAACCCTGTAGAAATAATAGCTTTGAGTATTCACTTTATAACATAAAATAATTTTGAGAAAAGAGCGAGACATTTTGAGACGAAAATTCTGCAGCATAACGGCTATGTTACAAGGTTTTAGAAAACATTGAAAAGAGATGGGACATGGGTCACCCACTCATAAATGATCCATAAAACAGTAGGGGGACAGAATATAAGGGATTTAAGAACATGGTAATGAAATTTGTAAGATATGCCATATGAAATGAAACACATGGAAGTGAGACAAAAATAAGATTTCTTTTATGAAAATTCGGCAGCCTAACGGCGTCACTTAAACTTTAATAAAAAGATTAGACAAGATCAAAATAGGGTCTCTCATCATATGATCATAAGAGATCAGTATGATAGATATAGAGATCATACCCCAACATAATAAAAAGGAACTTGAAAGACTTGACATGAAAATAGAACTTAAAAAAAAGAGAAGGGTGAAAGAATCCCTTAAAAATTCGGCAGCCTAACGGCGTCACTTAAACTTTCATAAAACGAAATGATGAGAGTAAGAGGGGATCTCTCATCATAAAAAACATGAAAAGGGAAGTAAGAGGAATATAAAAGAACATCCTATCACATAAGAACATGGATCATAAAAGGAATGACATAAAAGAGATCACTTGAAAAGAAAGAGAGGGGTCGGATCCCTTACCTTAAAACGTGACTCTTGAAACTCAAAGGTTTGGGCCTTGAGGGCTTTGGGGCACATTGGGAGGACTCATTGGGAGGTAAGGAGACCAGAACATCGTTGTGGGAGAGTTGGGAGTGAAAACTAAAGGATAAAAGGGTGGGTATTTATAGGGAAAGTGAGGGGACAAGGCATTAATGGCCAAGGGACACCTCACAAGTGCTTTTCTCAAACCCATGTGCTCTCTCATGATATTTTCCATAAAGTTAGGTCACATGGGGCCCCCAAAAAAATAATTCATCACCCTTGGCCGGCCAACCCTTAAAATATCTCATGACATCATCATGACACAGTTATGATGTCATTAAACATATCGAAACCCTAAAACTGTATTTTTACTATTCACTGAAAATTCAACTTTCTCAGAAAAATACCAAAATTTCACCTTAACCAATTATCGATGCTCTAAGTACATTTATGAACTCCATTTTATAAAAATAATTTTCTAAATATTTTTTAATTTAATTTTTAAATAAAATCACTATTCATCGAAATTTCATTTTTTTCAGAAAAATCCCCAAAAATTACCATAACACAATATCGATGCTCTGAGTTCAAAAATAAAGTCCTTTTTATAAAAATAATTATATAATTATTTTTAATTAAATTTTTAATTAAAAAACACTATTCACCCGAAAAAAACTAATACTTGATTAATCATTTATGAAACCGTTATTTACCCATTTTATTGAATCACATTACTTAATCTAGGTGTCTAAATTATATTAAAACTTTCTTTGAGTGAAATTACTAATCCATTTGGTCACATTACTAATCCTAAGTGTAAAATCACTATTCATAATTTACTATTCATCAAAAATTAAGTTGATCTTATTAGACTCCAAATTCCTTACTGAACACCTTTGTAGAAGACCATTTTTTGAAAATCATTACACATCATTAGTTATTTAGGGTTTTCATAAATATTTTAAAATATCCTTTTTTCCAAAATTCATCAATAAAATACATTCTAAAATTATCTGGACATTTGAAATTTCACAAACATCACTAAAGGAAGAAATCCAAATTCATTCATCGCAAAGGATTACACAAAGAAGCTAGGGTCTCGTCACATAGCCCCTTATAACACCAGCATATGACCTAAGTGTAAGGTGTGCTATGGTGAGAGAATCCGAGGGAGGTTCAGATAACATTTCCCTAGTAGTAATCTCTACTAACTTGAACTTCTCTCGTAGGCGTTTCCGTTCAAGCTTGACACGCTGGAGTTCGGCTTGGGCTTGGTCTAAAGTGAAGCCCACAGATGCTACCTCCTTCCCAAGCTCTGATAAGTGGGCTTCATAAGGTTCAAGTCTACTGGATGAAGCCATCGACTCCTCTTTCTGCATTAACCATTAACATATCTATTAAATCATTAAGAGTAAGTTAATATACTATTTAAAAAGTTTGGGTCGTTATATTCTTCCCCCCTTAAGAAATTTTGTCCCCGAAATTTATACTTGAGGCCTAGTTGAAAAGGTGAGGGTACTTTTGCTTCATCATTTCCTCAGGCTCCCAAGTCGCTTCTTCATACTTATGATTACTCCACAAAACTTTCACAAGGTGGGTAGTCTTGTTTCGTAGAACCTTGTCTCTACGGTCCAAGATCTCCAGTGGATGCTCCTCATAAGAGAGGTCATGTTCCAGTTGTACCACCTCTGGGTTCAGTACATGCGAAGGGTCGGGTATGTACTTCCTCAAGAGAGATACATGGAAGACATTGTGAACTTGAGCTAGGTTCGGTGGAAGTTCTAGACGATAGGCCACTGCTCCTATGCGATCAAGGATTTCATAGGGGCCAATGTACCTAGGGCTGAGCTTCCCTTTCTTCCCAAACCGCATGACTCTCTTCCATGGAGAGATTCGAAGGAAGACTTTGTCACCAACACCAAACTCCAAGTCCCTTCGACGATTGTCAGCATAGCTCTTCTGCCGACTCTGAGCTGCCTTTATGTGTTGTTGGATGGCATGAACCTGTTCCGTCATCTCTTGCACGAGATCAGGCCCAAGAAGCTTCCTCTCACCAGTTTCATCCCAACAAGTAGGAGTTCTACACCGCTTTCCATACAGAGCTTCATAGGGTTCCATCTGAATACTCGCATGAAAGCTGTTGTTATAGGATAACTCCACTAATGGGATGTGTTGATCCCATACACCTTTAAATTTCATTGAGCATAATCTCAACATGTCTTCGAGTGTCTGAATAGTCCTTTCAGATTGGACATCAGTTTGAGGATGATAGGCCGTACTAAAATTTAATTCAGTATTCAGATCATGTTGAAGACTTCTCCAGAACTTTGATGTGAATCTTGGGTCACGATCAGATACGATGGATAGTGGTACGCCATGAAGCCTTACCACTTCCTTCACGTATATCTTGGCAAGCTGATCCAGAGAGAAATCATCCCTAATAGAGATAAAATGGGATGTCTTGGTGAGATGGTCCACAATAACCCATATCGCATTGTTTCCTTTGGATGTTTTCGGGAGACCAGTCACAAAGTCCATAGTGATATTATCCCACTTCCATACTGGTATGGGTAGCGGTTGTAATACCCCCTTAGGAAGTTTTCGTTCTGCCTTTACTTGCTGACACACCAGGAACCTTGTAGTGTAATCAGTAATCTCTCTCTTCATGTTATCCCACCAATAATGATCACGAAGGTATCTATACATCTTAGTGCTTCCTGGATGTATAGAGAAAGTAGAGCTATGAGCTTCATCCATCAGTTCTTTCTTTATCTCCGGAATAGATGGAACACATAGTCTTGTATGAAATTTCAATACACCTTCTTGATCAATATTGAAATCAGGGAACTTCCCATCCTTTACAGCCTCGAACTTCTCCTGCAGCAAAGGATCTTCTTTTTGAGCCGTCTTGATCTTCTCTAGTAATGAAGGTTGAGAAATAATTTGGGATAGGGTTGATGATGTCCCTTTCCTTATAATTCCCATGTCCAGTTTTACTAGATCTTTAATCAAGGGATCTCCTAAGATCCTCATTATTGTCAGAATAACAGGATCTTTCCTGCTTAATGCATCTGTGACTTTGTTTGCTCTTCCAGGGTGATAATGTATTGAACAATCATAGCCTTTAATAAGCTCCAACCATCTCCTTTGTCTCATGTTCAATTCTTTCTGTGTGAAAATATACTTTAGACTTTGGTGGTCAGTGTATATATCACATTTCTCCCCATAAAGATAGTGCCTCCATATCTTTAGAGCAAAAACAACTACCTCCAGCTCTAGATCATGCGTAGGATAATTCTGCTCATGAATCTTCAACTGTCGAGATGCATAAGCAATTACCTTGTCATTTTTCATGAGGATGCACCCAAGCCCTTTCAGAGATGCATCGCTAAAAATAACGAATCCTTCTCCGATAGAGGGTAGTGTTAACACAGGTGCAGTAACCAATCTCTTCTTCATCTCTTGGAAACTTTCCTCGCATTCCTTTGTCCAGATGAACTTAACCCCTTTTCGAGTCAACTTGGTTAGTGGATTAGAAAGTCGTGAAAAGTTTTTCACAAACCTCCTATAATATCCCACTAAACCAAGGAAACTACGAATCTCAGTTACTGTTGTGGGTTGAGGCCACTCCTCCACAACCATTGTCTTTGAAGGGTCAACCGAGATTCCTTCATTGGTTACGATGTGCCCCAAGAAAGCCACTTGTTGTAACCAAAACTCACACTTTCTAAACTTCTCAAAGAGCCTCTCCTTCCGTAGAGTCTTCAAAATAACCCTCAGATGATCTTCATGCTCCTCACGACTTTTTGAATATATCAAAATATCATCAATAAAAACTACCACAAATTTATCAAGGTAGTGCTTAAAGACTCTATTCATAAAATCCATGAAAATAGCAGGAGCATTAGTCAAGCTGAAAGGCATAACAGTAAACTCATAATTCCCATATCTTGATTAGAAGGCAGTCTTTGGAATATCTTCTTTCTTCACCCTCAGTTGATGATAACCATATCGAAGGTCAATCTTAGAGAATAATTGAGCCCCACGAAGTTGGTCAAATAAATCATCAATTCTTGGAAGAGGGTATCTGTTCTTCACTATGACCCCGTTCAGTTCTCTATAATCAATGCATAGCCTCATTGATCCATCCTTCTTCTTCACAAAGAGAACTGGTGCCCCCCAAGGAGACACACTCGGTCGGATAAACCCCTTCTCCAACAATTCTGGGAGTTGTTTCTTTAACTCTTCTAGCTCCACATTTTCCATTCTATACGGAGTCTTTGATATCGGTTGAGACCCAGGTACGAGTTCAATGGAGAACTCTACCTCTATTTCTGGGGGAGGTCCAGGTAACTCCTCAGGAAATACATCCATGTATTCCTGAACAATCGGAACATCTTCAATTTGTATGCTCCCTTTCCCTTCTTCAACATCACCGATTAACTCCATAAATAAATCTATGGGAGGTGCTTCTAGATAGGGATCAGTTCGGGATATCTCTCCTTGGAAGATAACTATAGGTCGTTTATTCAAGACTACTGAGATTTCCTTACTTCTGCATTTGATCTTAGCATTATACTTTGAGAGCCAGTCCATCCCTTGTATAATGTCGAATTCCAACATGGGAATGACTACTAGATTTGAGATAAGATTGTGCTCACTAAAGTAAACACTAGAGTCTCTAAACACTGTTGATTCATGGATAATCCCACTTGGAGTCTTGACTGACAACTCTACCTCAAGCAATTCGAGGATTGATTCTATATTCTTTGCAAACTTGGAAGAAATAAAGGAATGTGTAGAACCAGAATCAAATAAAGTACTTGATAGTTTTGAGAGGACAACAAGAGTACCTGCTACCACATCATTTGGAACTTAAACTTCAGTTGTTGTGATAGCGAAAGCACGACCTTGCTCCCTTGTCCTCTGCTGAGGTTGATGGTGATTCCCCTCCACCGCCCTCAGATTTGGAAATTGATTAGAAAAGTGCCCAAGTTGTCCACACTTGAAGCATGTGACTTCGGGTAGGGCCAGAACCATCTTTCCTCTGTCGTTAGTGTTGGGAAGTTGAGGCTTCACCTCACTATGACAATTCTTAGCAATATGGCCTCCTCTTCCACACTTGTAGCACTTGCCACTTCCATTCAAGAAGTTCCCCGGATGCTTCTTCCCACATTTATTGTATGTGGTAAGTTGCATTTGCTTTCCACCTCTTCCCTGATCAAAAGTCTTCCCTAAATTGGGCTCCAATGATCTCTTCTTTTCATTGGATTTTTGAGACCACTGTGTCTCACCAAACTCTTGCTCGACTTTTATAGCACTTCGAACTATTTCTTCATAGCTATCATAGTCCATGTTGGCTAGATTCTTCCGTAGATGAGTTCGTAGTCCACCAAAGAATCTATCAACCTTCCCATTAGGGTCCATGACAAAGCTTGAGGTATAACGGGAAAGCCTAGTGAAGTTCATCTCATAGCTTCCGACAGATTTGTTCTCCTTCTGCTTCAGCTCGAGAAACTCTTTCTCCATTATCGTTCTCATGGAACGAGGGAAATACTTGTTAAAGAATATTCCCCGAAATTCTTCCCACTCCATAGCTTCCATCTCTCCTCGTGGCTTTGTGTTTGTGATCAGTGACCACCACTGATCAGCTTCTCCCTCTAGGCGGTAAACAGAAAGGGTGACTTTTTCTTGTTTCGAACAATGAAGTACAGAAAAGATCTTTTCAATGGAGATTATCCATTGTTCCGTAACCAATGGGTTAGTAGATCCACTGAATGTTGGCGGTCGTTGACGCATAACGGACTCAACAGAAAGTTTCTCCCTTCGTGGTGAGATCGGCCTCTCAGATTGATTCAAGTTATTACTCATAACTTGAGTCAGTTGGTTCATCCTTCACATGAATGTTTCCATTCCGGCTTCCATCGGAGGGCCGTCAGCACATGGTGCATTGCGGCCACCATCGGCACGGTTTCTCCTATTGCCCGCCATTTTCTAAAAGAATAAAACCTTAGTGAGAAACTTATTTCATTTATGAATATTTTAACTAAGACTTCATTCTTAGACAATTACACTTCTCTATAATTCCTTCATAATGATTCATAAAAAGCTTGTGATTAACCAAACATATCCCCCGGGAGTGTCATAACCAAGAGTGCAGTAAGGCCCGTTATCGTGCACCAGTTCCCATTCGAGTCTAGCTCAAGGCGGTGTTTTCAGGTTTTACCCCTATGTACATCTGTGCCAGAGCCGCCTCTACCTACTCGTATCCAGATAGGGATGTATCTGTTTGATAAACCACTTACTCAATACTTACAAAAATACCAGGAAGTTTTCCTATATTTAAACTTTTCTATAGGTCTCTTCCTAATGTTTTTATATCCTAATTTCCACAAATAACTAAACCATCCTTTGATACCAACTATAGCATCCCGTCTTTTTATAACATAAACTTTCATTTCATTACACGGAACTGAGGATCTTTAAGGTTTAGTGTCTTGGAAACAAGGAACATAATACATGAAAATAACATAAAACATTCTTCTTAAACACTTGAAAGGCTTCTCCTTAAGTTTATCCTAGGTTCATTACTACATCTCATAACCTGGGGACATACATCAAAAGAAAGGGTGAGCAGAAGGCCCAGTAAGGGAAACAAGAGAAACATTTTACATGTGAACTTGAGATACTTAAATAAGGACATGAAAAGAACTTTAAGGCATGAGAAATAAATCATGAGATACATTATAATAAAAATAACATTTTTCATAACTTGAAGATGTGGCTGCAACATTCAATATTTACAATAATTTCGTTTCACCAAGGTCCATCCCCAAGGTGTCATTAAAATTACCAAGGTTATTCACCAAGGTATCAGTCTAAAAAGTCATCTCTAGAGATTAAGTCTTTACCCAATGCATTAGAGCGCTATCTGGGCGCACCCTTAAACTGTATCTCTTGTGGTTACATCATTATCCAATGCAATGGGGCGCTATCAGGGCGCACCCTTAAATTTGACTTTATTATCATGTGAGCCACATATATCATCATCAAACATTTCATAAATAACCCATATAGCATAAAATAAATGGCTTTTATTTCATAATCATAATGTTTTAAAAACTGCTTTAAAGACATGATCTTTATGTCACTTTAAACCCACGGAATGGGAAAGAGGTTTTCATGTACGAAAATCCAAGAATTTAAAATAGAAAATTTTGATATATATGTGAATACCCCTGTAGAAATAAGAGCTTTTCGTATTCACTTTATAAAATAAAATAATTTTGAGAAAAGAGCGAGACATTTTGAGATGAAAATTCTGCAGCATAACGGCTATGTTACAAGGTTTTAGAAAACATTGAAAAGAGATGGGACATGGGTCACCCACTCATAAATGATCCATAAAACAGTAGGGGGACAGAATATAAGGGATTTAAGAACATGGTAATGAAATTTGAAAGATATGCCATATGAAATGAAACACATGGAAGTGAGACAAAAATAAGATTTCTTTTATGAAAATTCGGCAGCCTAACGGCGTCACTTAAACTTTAATAAAAAGATTAGACAAGATCAAAATAGGGTCTCTCATCATATGATCATAAGAGATCAGTATGATAGATATAGAGATCATACCCCAACATAATAAAAAGGAACTTGAAGGACTTGACATGAAAATAGAACTTTAAAAAAAAGAGAAGGGTGAAAGAATCCCTTAAAAATTCGGCAGCCTAACGGCATCACTTAAACTTTCATAAAACGAAATGATGAGAGTAAAGGGGGATCTCTCATCATAAAAAACATGACAAGGGCAGTAAGAGGAATATAAAAGAACATCCTATCACATAAGAACATGGAGCATAAAAGGAATGACATAAAAGAGATCACTTGAAAAGAAAGAGAGGGGTCAGATCCCTTACCTTAAATCGTGACTCTTGAAACTCAAAGGTTTGGACCTTGAGGGATTGGGGGAACCTTGGGAGGACTCCTTTGGAGGTAAGGAGACCAGAACTTCGTTGGGGGAGAGTTGGGAGTGAAAACTAAATGAGGAAAGGGTGGGTATTTATAGGGAAAGTGAGGGGACAAGGCATTAATGGACAAGGGACACCTCACAAGTGCTTTTCTCAAACCCATGTGCTCTCTCATGATATTTTCCATAAAGTTAGGCCACATGGGGACCCCAAAACAATAATTCATCACACTTTTCCGTCCAACCCTTAAAATATCTCATGAAATCATCATGACACAGTTATGATGTCATTAAACATATCGAAACCCTAAAACTGTATTTTTACTATTCACTGAAAATTCAACTTTCTCAGAAAAATACCAAAATTTCACCTTAACCAATTATCGATGCTCTAAGTACATTTATGAACTCCATTTTATAAAAATAATTTTCTAAATATTTTTTAATTTAATTTTTAAATAAAAGCACTATTCATCAAAAATTCATTTTTTTCAGAAAAATCCCCAAAAATTACCATACCACAATATTGATGCTCTGAGTTCAAAAATAAAGTCCTTTTTATAAAAATAATTATCTAATTATTTTTAATTAAATTTTTAATTAAAAAACACTATTCACCTGAAAAAAACTAATACTTGATTAATCATTTATGAAACCGTTATTTACCCATTTTATTGAATCACATTACTTAATCTAGGTGTCTAAATTATATTAAAACTTTCTTTGAGTGAAATTACTAATCCATTTGGTCACATTACTAATCCTAAGCGTAAAATCACTATTCATAATTTACTATTCATGAAAAATTAAGTTGATCTTATTAGACTCCAAATTCCTTACTGAACACCTTTGTAGAAGACCATTTTTTGAAAATCATTACACATCATTAGTTATTTAGGGTTTTCATAAATATTTTAAAATATCCTTTTTTCCAAAATTCATCAATAAAATACATTCTAAAATTATCTGGACATTTGAAATTTCACAAACATCACTAAAGGAAGAAATCTCAATTCATTCATCGCAAAGCATTACACAAAGAAGCTAGGGTCTCGTCACATAGCCCCTTATAACATCGGCATATGACCTAAGTGTAAGGTGTGCTATGGTGAGAGAATCTGAGGGAGTCTCAGATAAAATTTCCCTTGTAGTAATCTCTACTAACTTGAACTTCTCCCGTAGGCGTTTCCGTTCAAGCTTGAAATGCTAGAGTTCGGCTTGGGCTTGGTCCAAAGCGAAGCCCACAGATTCTACCTCCTTCCCAAGCTCTGATAAGTGGGCTTCATAAGGTTCAAGTCTACTGGATGAAGCCATCGACTCCTCTTTCTTCATTAACCATTAACATCTCTATTAAATCATTAAGGGTAAGTTAATATACTATTTAAAAATTTTGGGTCGTTACACTTTGGGTGTGAAAGATTATGGAAGCCCAAATAAAGGGGAACATGAAGCCTGAAAAATGGGCAAAATCATGTCCACGTAGAATCTGACACTCCAGATTCTAGACCAGAGTACTCATGGGCCAATTGGTGAATCCCCAAAGTGGGCAGAGGGACCCGATTCAAGGGCAGCTGACTCAAAGAGACGAAAGCAGGGAAAGGGAGCGAAGGCCGCAAAGGAGAGAGAGATATGCAGCGTGGTTGTTATAAATCCAACGTGAATGAGGACATGAACCCATACCACATTGTATACCCCTCTTTTGTAAGAACACGGGCCAAGGGGCCAAAATGATAGGGATGTTTCTAAGAGATGGGGATGGACCAGAAGTCTAGATGCTTGGGTGGTCCTATGTAGCCCATTATGATGGGAATCAAGACACACGTAGTTATAGAAGAGACACAGATAGATCTAGGAAATAATACTGCAGGTGTCATGTCTTTTGCAGATAATGGACACTTTGGTGGAGTCCTAGGAGGAGCAGGACCAGGACCAGGACCGTACGGTGCCTTGTGAGATCAGACGAGTTGTGGTGTTTCCGGTACCTTCCTACAGCATCTTTAGTACCCATGTTTACAGGTCGGACATTGAAATTTTCTTTCATTTAGTGGGCTTTCATTTTTTTCCCTGTTGTACTTTACTGCTTCACTTTCTGTCGTACTCTCTTGTTGGGTTGTAGTGGTATGCATGCATTTTCTTTGCATAGTGTTTTAACTTTCCAACCTCTATGGATTGGAGTCATGTGCATGTGTACAGGTTCTTAGGAAAATGCCTCCCATTTGGGGAATATTCCTACTCAGTGCTAGTTGCCAACCCCTGGCCTATTGGAGATGGGCTTGGGGTCATTAGGACATGGGCCCTGGGGGACGGGTTGTGACAAAAATTACATTTAATTAGTAATAATTAATGCTAATTACTAAAAATAAGTGCAAATCAGTGGAATTCACTCAAATTTAGTGGAAATTAGTGGTACTTAATAAACATTAGCGTCAATTAGTAAAAAATAGAGATAATTACAAAAAAAATAGCAGCACTAAGTGGTACATACTAAAAATTAGGGTTAATTAGTAAAAATCCGTGATAATTAGTAATAATTAATAGTAATTAGTAGAAAATAGCTATAAATAGAAGTAGTTGCTAAAAATTAGCGATAATTAGTGGTACTTACAAAAAATTAGTTGTAATTAGTAAAACAAAATAGAGAAAATTAGTAAAAATAGCGATAATTACTAAAAATTATCACTAATTAGTGATATGTACTAAAAATTAGTGGTACTTAGTAAAAAATATCGGTACTTATTAAAAATTAGTTGTAATTAGCGATACTTAGTATAAATTAATAGAAATTACTAATAATTAGTGGAAAATAGTGAAAAGTAGCAGAAATTAGTAAAAACTAGCTTTAATTATTAAAAATTTGGGGTAATTACTAAAACATAGTGGTAATTACTAAAAATTAAGGTATTTTGTAGAATCTAGCAATATTTACTAAAAATAAGCGGTAATTACTAAAAATTAACAGCAATTACTCATAATTTGTGTTAATTAGTAATATATATTGATAATTAGGAATAATTCTTAGTAATTAGCAGTACTTTTAAAAATTAGGGGTAATTACTAAAAATTAGATGTAATTACAAATATTTAGCTGTAGTTACTAAAAATTAACTGTAATTATGAATAATTAAAAGTAATTAGTGGTAATTTCTAAGAATTAGTAGTAATTAGTAGAAATTGGGAGAAATTAGTAAAAATTAGTGATAGTTATAGATACTTAGTAAAAATTATCCATAATAAACAATTCATAGTAATAATTAGCTATAAATAGTAATCATTAATAGTAAAGTGTGATAATTAGTAGTTCTTAGTAAAAATTAGCAATAAATAACAATAATTATTAATAAATAGTAATAATTATCAGTAATTGCTAATAAGTAGTGGTAATTAGTAATAATTAGTGGTAATTTTTGAAAATTAGTTGTAATTACTAAAAATTAGCGGTTTTAGTATAAATTAGAGGTAATTACTCAAAATTAGTAGTGATTACTAAATATTAGTGGTAATTACTAAAAATTAGCAGTAATTGGTAATAATTAGCGGTAATTAGTAATAATTAGTGGTAATTGGAAATACTTTCTAAAAATTAGTGGTAATTATAAAAATATAGCGGTAATTAGTAAAAAATAGTGATGTGTAATGGTACTTGGTAAAAAATAGTGATAATTAACAGATTTTAGTAAAAAATAACTGTAAATATAAACAATCATTAGTAAATAGTAATAATTAACAGTTCTTACTAAATATTTTTGGTAAATACTAATAATTAATAGTAAATAGTAACAATTTGAGGTCATTAGTTATAATTTTTTGTAATTAGTAAAAATAAATGCTAATTACTAAAATTAACAGTAACTAGCAGTTTTTAAAAATTAGTGGTAATTAGTGGCATATAGTAATAAAAAACAATAATTAGCATACATAGTAAACATTAGCTATAATTAAAAAAATAGTGTTAATTACTAAAAATTAGTTGTAATTAGTAAAAACTTGCGGTAATTAGTAAAAATTAGTGATAATTAGTAAAAATTTATCAGTAATTTTTAACTACTAGTAGCTATTACTAGAAATTAACAGTAATTACAAACCATATTTAGTAATTATTAATAATTAGGTGTAATTAGTAATAATTAGTGATAATTGGTAATAATTAGATATAATATGTAATAATTAGCGGTAATCAAAAATAATTTCCAGTAATTATAAAGATTATACGATAATTAGAAATAATTTCTAAAAATTAGCTGTATTTTCTAAAAATTAGTGGTAATTACTAAAAATTAGTGGTAATTAATATAAATTATCGATAATTAGTGGTGCTCAAGAAAAATTAGTGGTAATTAGTATAAAAGGTCATTGGTAAACATACGTTATAATTAGAAACAATTAGTGGTAATTAGTATAAATTAGGGATAAATAATAAAAAAATATAATTAATTAAAATAAATTAGAAGTAATTACAAAGAATTTATCAGTAATGAGTAAAAATATTAGTAATTAATAATAATTTATAGTAATTACTAATAATTTCTAGTTAATTGTAATAGTTTTTGATACTTAGTGATGATTACTAAAAAATCATAAATTAGTAAAAATTAGTTAAGAATAGTAAAAATTAACTATAATTAGAATTAATTAACTATAATTAGAAAACAAAAAAATTACTAATTAGTAAAAATTAGTTGAAAATAGGTAAAATTGATAACATTTAATAGTAAATTATTTTTTTACTTTCTATTTTTTACTTTTTCTTTTTTACTTTGAGTACCATTTCTTCCTAATGTTGAAATAACCTTACATGTATTCTTTGATTAAATATATACAAATTGTTGAATTATACTTATCTCTTCCTTGGGAGGGATATTTAATTTTACCTTATGTTTTAATGATCTCAACCCCTTTTCATCCTCCTTGAATATAAAATTTGTATCCTTTAATTTTTTATCCATATCCTCCATTCTATGGCATGATTAATTTGAATAAAAGAGCATATATTATTGTTGTGTATTGAGATGAATAAAATTTTCTATATGTTCATTCTCTTTTTATATTTATTCATATAATACATGTTTAATTTCTCTGAGTAATTCACTTCTCCATTTATATTTTTAACTTGTTGATCAGATTGATTCCTTAAAATATGACCCATCATACTTCAACTACTAAATCTATAAAACCTATTTTTTTATAAATTAATAATTCACTCCATAAATAATCTAAAATTAATATTCCATTTCTTATAAGTGTTTGATCTCTTCTTAGTTACTAAAAAATCCTTTGGGTTGAAAACATGATATTACTACCACATCATCTATGGAATCACCATTATTTTCAAAAAAAACGAAATCTAAATTTCTATATTGAAATGAATTTTATTTAATATTATTAGAATTATATTTATCAATATTACCAATTATACACAACTTATTTAAAATTTCCAACTTCTCAAGTATCTTCTTCTCCTTACTCAATTTCCTTTTTTCCTTTTACATGATAATATTTTCCAAATATTTTCTTATAAAATATTATAATCAATATATTTTAATTAATTATTTATGGAGTGATTTATAATATTATATTGTTTTAGTGGTTCTCCATTAATTTAAATTAATATTTCCCATAATTCATAAGTAGTGGTGTAATGACATGTTTTTATTAATACCTTAACATTGAAAAAGATCCATTATGGTGTTCTATTATGAACTCTTTAATTATGATTTCATAAATAATAATAATTATGAATATACACCATGAAATCATCATTAAGAGAATATAAATAACATAGAATATCCTTTTTTTAACAATTAATTAATACACTAAAAAAAGATACTTCTTATATGAATCCATCCATGTAATAAATATAAATAAATTGTTTTGATAGAGTTTGATATGAATTTTATATCAGCAAATAAAAATCACATCTAAAACATAATCATAAAATTAAAAAAAGGATTTTTTAAGTATATCCAAATTATGATATGTCCAAATATCATACACATTGAGATGTGAAAGTGCATCAGAATCCACTATTATGAGCCATTTTTGTGAATAAAAATGTTTCGTTTATGGTCACTCAAATATTAAACTCACTTACATTACAAATTATTTTTGGGATGTTACATAACCACATAAAGGTCACTCCCTAATCTCCCTAATCTACACACTACTTTAGGGAAGTATTCCTCAGTTTATAGTATGATCAAAAACTTTAGGGAAGTATTCCTCAGTTTAAAAAAATTGATATTATTTGTGATAATGATAGAAAACCCATAAAAATGAATAAAATGATTACAAAAAACCATAACAATGAAACATTAAGTAAGCATGAAATTAGTTATAAAAATTAATTATAATGTAAAAGGAGATTATTGATACACAATAATATAGAAATAATTTTTTTAATCAAAAACATTAAAAAATAAAAAATTCACTTAATGAATACAATATGTAAGTAAGTAAATATAAAAAATAATAATAATGAATCATAAAGTAAATAACAAAACCTAATAAGGTATGATTCATGGGAAACTCGCAAAGTTATAAAGGGGAAAATATAAGCATACTTGGGTTAAACAATCTTCTAAACTATTGATTGGTTCTTAACAATTTTCTTATAGCCTTACTATTTACTAGGCTACCAGGTGGAATACTCTATAATAAAGTAAGGATCCTAAATAGGGGACACTAGCTAGTGTGTAGTTCTTAATAGTATAACAACCATTGCTTGATTTTCCCCTTCTCTACATAGAGCTCCCATGAAAATATCTATAAGGGGTGAGGAAAAATTTCACAAATCATATTATAATATTAATAAAATAATCCCAATGTCAATATCTAATATCAATTTTATAATACCCTCAATTAATCAACCCCTTCACATTTATATCCAATTAAAAAAAATTAATACAAAAAAATATCTGCTTAAACATAGATAATCCCACAATGAGGATGTAATACCATGGATGTTAAGGAAAACATAAAAGCTATCAAATATTATTGTAAAAGAGTATTTAAAAAACATATAGAAAAAAATGTTTTGAAATCATCCTTTGTAAATAATTAAATAAGAAAAACCTAAATTGGATCATAATTAAATTAAATATAAATTCAACCCAATACCTAAATAGAAAAAATAATAATAAATTTAATTTAATACTTAAAAATCATTCAATACAAAACAAACACAATAATAATTTTTGATTAGTTTCATGAAAAAATGAATTATCATTCAAAAATACAAAGTTAAAATTAAAAACACCTATTTAATTATAAATAAATTTGAATATAGCCTATTCAAAAATTTTAAAGACACATAGTGGTCATAAAAATTTGTTTATGAAATAAATTATTATGTTCCAATGAAAATAATCATTTTATCAAGTATAAAGGTAATGAAAAACAAAGAATATACTTATTAGTGTTCAAAAGGTAACCCATATGAAATATTTTTGATTGATAATAGGTTTATTAAAATCTATAATCACATGATAATAAAGATACGAGTAATTAAAACCCCTACAAAAGATTATAATCTCACCATAAACTATAGTTATTGCACCAGTGGAATAAAGTATATACACTTTTTAAATAAGAAGAATCTTTGAGAAAACTAGTAATTTATTCTCATGAAAACCTAATCACTAAGTGTACATGTATGTTTCCTGAAAAATGGGTGAAATAAATAGTAATAATAACATGGAAGAAATATATTAGAGTAATATACATAAAGAAATTTAATGGTTTAGATAATAAATCACTAATGAATATTCCATGAGTTTGGGGAGAGAAATTATTTAATGTGAGGGTTTCTCTAAGATTTTTTTGGATAATGAGGTGGAAAATAATAAATATAACGAAATAAATTGGATTCTAGAATCTATAAATTTTATGTCCTTATAAAATTTCATGAGTTCTATGCATGATAATGGACCTCTTACACTAGAGACATTAAACTCCTTATTTCAAATGAAAAAAGAACCCCTTTTAATATTAATTTCCATGGGACCATGCATATTCATGCACCTTATCCTTGAATGAAATCAAAAAACCACCAAAAAAAATTCTCAATGTAAAATTTATAACCCATGAATAATAAATATAATGAACAAAAATATAATTGTGAGTATCATAATTATCTTCTAAATAATAGTTTATCTCTATTTAAAATCATCAGTTAACCTCATAGTTAAGATATAGACTAGACTATTATATTTTGTATGCTAATTTTAATAGTATTATTTAGTCCAACAGTTCAAATTAGGATGTGGTTGTCTAGTAAAATAAATATTCTATTCAAATAAATATTATATAGTAAATAATATGTGAATATATGGAAAATATACATCCTCAATTGGATACATAAGAAGAAATAATTATAAGAAAATAATTATAAATTGACAAATATATGAAATATCGTCCCCACAACCCACTATAAAATTGGATTTACTAACACATCACAACTAGATGATACTTATTGGGATAACTCTAGGCAATAAGAACATAAATTGTTAATTGATATCTTGTCCACAATTACTTATATAATATTCATTCCCCTTAATAGATGTTCACCATAAAAAGATTATCCTAAATGAATCAAATTTAAGGAACATAAAATGGTATAATGGAATTCTATAATGAATATCTAATACCTGGTATTGGTCAACATTCCATTTAGAATTCACATTGTACAGATAGAAAAAATAATGAATAACACCACTAGTATAATATTCTAACATAATTCATTTCAACACCTGGTTAAAATTTAGTGAACTGACTTAGGATGACCGAACACATCACCCTGGTCAATCCTTCATAAGTCCTAATGATATTTCTTGATCACCTCAGGCTAGAGACAATCACCAAAGTTTCATAAGTGAAAATATCAGAATTATTTATCCCTCATCAAAACTTGTATCAACAATTGATCTAACTATGGACCCATCATGTGGTCTCTTTACATTGCATATCCATTACAAAATATATATGTGGAACTAAATAATGGAAAATAATAAAACAAGGAATAAATATCAAAATAAATAATATTTTTGAAACATTTTTTGAAAAAAAGAATCAAATTTATAAAAAGATTTTTAAATCCAAAAGGAAACAAAACTAAGGATAAAATAAATAGTCCAGGTATGCCAACGAATCACAGATTTGAAATGGTATGAAATAACTTATGTGAAAAACCCCCGACATATTTATGTCACTCTGAATCTGCTACAATAACTTGATGATTTTCTATATCCTAATAAATATCAGTAGTAAACTTATAACTACTTAGACATTTATTAACAAATTTCCCTTTTTATTTTCATTATTATGTAATGTAGTTATATAAAACACATGTATGAATTTAGATATTTTGGACCAATATATAATTTTGGATTTAAAAAATCATTAATCTTCTTAAACTACTAGAAAAAATTCCATTAACAGTGGTTTGGAACCTTCTGTATAGGCCCCCAAACCATTGGTATAGGATATACCAATGGTTTTTAGGGACGTTGGCTTATCGTATATCATTATAGACCTATACTAATATTATTCCAGTGTTTTTGGGAAACTTTTTCTATAGGTGGGCTATAACAATGGTTCCCAAACTCTTGGTATGGTTTATATGAAATACTTATACAAATAGTTTTGAAAACCATTGGTATGGGTAATGTAAATATAAAATATTGAGTGGTTTTTATCCAAGAACCTAAAAAATATATTTTAATGACTTATCCACTAATATATAATTACTTATATAAACATAATTTTTTAAATGTGAGGTCCATATTTAAATGGAATTTAAATTTTTATGTATTCAATGTTATTTGATAAACAAATCAATGAAAATTATGAATAACTATACAAACACTTTCTAAAATAGTTTGTATATGTATTCGGGTATTTTGGACCTATATTAATGGTTTTGAAAAAACTATTCTTATAGGGTCTTTTTATAGTAGATATGCCAATGGTTTTGGCCAAACCATTTGCATTGCTATTTCATATACTAATGGGTGGTCCAAACCTATTAGTATAGGGTCATTTTTTGGTACCTATACCAATGAAACTAAAATACCATTGGTATAACTATCTCTTATACTGATGATTTGGTCAAACCATTGATATATGGTCTCTCTATGGTACCCATACGAGCATTTTTGGCCAAAAAATTATTAATAGTCCGTTGTACAGATCTAATTTCTCATAGTGTTAATCATTGAAAACATAAATTTTTTATAGTGATCATTAAGATTAGAAGATATTAAGGGTTATGATAAAATTAAATAGACATGGTTGAAAAAAGTGATGGTCCCAACCAATCAGATTGTACACTATGAAGCCCATTTATCAGAGCTTATGATGGATATGGAATCACTAGGATTTTCCCTTGACTAGTCCCAATCCATGATTCAATAACTAAAACATCATTGAAACCATTATGGGAGAAGTTAAAACTTATTTAAATCATATCCCAAATCATATTCATTGATCCACCCTAAGAATGCACCACTAGCACACACCTTAACCTTAGGGAATACACTAGTCTAATAATGGGTTATGTATCAAGAACATAATTGTTTATTTTTTTATATAATCATTTTAAAGAAAATAATTACTATTTTTAAACCATTTTATTATTAATTTATAAATATTTATATATTTATTTTTATAAAAATTATATTTTTATTTGAAGAAATAAAGATTTTATTTTTGGGAAAATATTTAGTTTCAATTGAACCACTATTTTAAAAAATTCCAGAATTTTTAAAAAAAATATTTATTTTCATGAAATACCCTTATTAATAAGATTTATTTTATTATAAATGATAATATAATTTAATGAAGTCCAATATGATTTTATAAGGGATAAAAAGTTGATAGTTTCATAAAAACTAGTATTTTTAGTAAATAACAATTTTCATTTAAAGGTATAAATTATTAAATCCAAAAAAAATTTGTAAAATAAATATCATTTTAAAATAATCTTGTTAAAATTATACATGGGTTAATTTTTCATAATTTTATAATATTTTCAAATATTTTCATAAAAATTAAATATGGCATGTTTAATAACATAATAAAACCTCAAAATTTTTGTAAAAAATAATATATAATATATCAATGAAAAAAATATATATTTCCACATAAAATAATGTAATTTTGAATATATTTTATCAATCTTATAAACCCTTCATGAATCCTCCAAAATATATTTTATATTTTATTGTTTTAAAATAAATTATTTATGAATATGACTCACATGTACATCACTAATGGTATTATTTTAATATGATTGGTTTATGAGAATAGAAAATCTTTAAAACTACTCTTTTATTTCAAAAAACATGGTCCAAAACATGATATAGTTTTTTCTTTCTATTATTTTATTATATAGAGTCCAAAACATAAGTTTGGAAATTAACAAAGAATTCCCATCTATGTTTCTATAAATACCCACCCAATCTCTCACTCATCTTTACTCAAAACCCATTAAGCATGAATTTACTCTCCCTATACATATATAAATCCCACTTATGGTGTTCTTAATCTCTTAATATGATCATACCAACATTTTAGAAGATCCCTCTTAAGGTATGGGATTCTTCCCAACTATTTATTAACACACATTCTTTGTATTTTCCAATTGTTCATACTTTTACTATCTGTATGATGTTTAAGAAATTATATCCCACTATTCACTCTCATTAAACCATTATATTATTTTTTATATACACTCGTTATTCTACCAAAAATTATTCTATGATTTTCCATGAAAAACATTTGTGTAGTGAATAGCCATATTTATTTCAACTTAATAGTATTCAACAATAATTACATATCCTTCATTGATCAGGGAAATCCATCTATATAACCCAAGCTACATAATCATGGGATTAAATGTGATGAATGGTGTACCTATGTTGTTGTAATTATTCTATATGATATTTGTGCCAAACAATTTCATATACATTATATTTATGTTATGGGTGGGTCCAAAATTATACAGCTCTCAAATGAATTTTATAGTGTTTTTAACTCATGATATACCATTTATAGTGCACATTAGTTTATCCTATCAAAACTATGTTATGATTTCATGATGTAATTCTGTGAATTGTGTTTATGATATCATATTTTATGTTTTTAACACATTCTATATACTAACTTGATGTTATCATCTTATACCATTCTTTGATATTCATTATTATGATTCTCTCTTTTCTATGTTATCATGTTATATCTATGGAATAAAATGTACTAATCTTACTTATTCATATATTTAATTATTCCCTTACTAGGATTTATATATCATATCATTCTTTTGAACATCCCCATGTTATCTCATGCATTATTATATGATCAATTGATTTTAAAGGAATTTTTTGGAATTTTTAAATAATTGTATCATACACATGTATCAGCTTGTTGTTTTATGTATCTAAAAATCCAAATACACTAAGCCTATTGATTGATTGGGATTATATTAAGAGTATCATTGTTTAAAAAATCATGAAAAAGTGTGTAAAACATTTGGTTTTTCATAGTAGGTATCATAGGAAATCCTAGTAATTTTGGGGTATTGGGATTAGAAAAACATAGTGAAAGAAATAGGTATAATACATAAAATAGGAAAATATCTATAAATTTTGGTAATGTATATAGTAGATATATTCCAAACAATAAAATCCATGTATGGATACTATAAGTGGGTGTATCTACGGAAAAATAGGACATGATACACAGATAGTTTGAATCTCTTATGAAATATGATTTGATAAATTCACAAGATCCTTATGAACCATTATAAAGGAAAAAAATGAAAATAATATTTTATGTTAGGAAATAGATCATTGATAAAATAAGAGAAACTGAGTCAACAACCTACATGAGGGTTAATGTGATGAATACATAAAAAACATTCCTTATATAGTTGGAGAAACAATAATCAATTCAATACTAATATATTCTCACATAACACATGTTTTTAATAGAATCTTGAATCAAGAGGAAAACCAACATCCCCATAAGAAATAGAAATTTTCAATTAAGACCTTTGTAAAACAATAGCTGCCGACAATCAGTGGATCTTTGGATCTCTTTATATTGTAATAATGGATCAACTCAATAGAAAAGTTCTTATCCACCCTTCAATACTTTGATCAAGAAAATTTTATGGTGGATATTTATCTTATTAGGGAGAAACTAGTCAATCCTGGAAACTGGTAAAAATTATAAAGCCTGGAGAGGAGATTGAAATGATGGAGTGGAAAGAATTCCAGAAAATGTTTCTTGAAAAATAATTTCCTCAAGAACTATGTCTTTAAATAGAGAGGTATTTCCTAGGCTTGAAGAAAAAAGATGATGAATCCATTAAGGTGTTTTAGGAGGACATCAAAAGACTATCATGAAACAAATCTAGCTTTTTCATTTAACCTAAATTTAAAGTTAATTATATCTTTATTGGTATAAATCTAGACCTATAAAAATATTTAGTGGTTCAAGAATTTTATGATTATAAGAAAATGTTATTATGTTCCATAAAAGATGAAATGGGAAATGTTTAATCTCAATGGTATCATGTGTCGAAATATTGGAATTATATAATGGATTTTAATTTTGGAAGAGTGATGGAGAAATATCTTGTGGAAATAATGTCCAGCATACTGTTTGTCAAATATTTGGGAATAGGTATACTATAAATTGGTTAAAGAGGACGAAGATATGCTTTAGGTTTCAAAAGTAAGGTCACCTATCTAGAAAATACTGTTGGGGAAACCCACTAATGTGATGAAATAATGGAATCCTTTAGTAAACCATCATCATGTTTTCCAATAATTCAACTATAAGGAAAAGGGACACTATGTAAATCAATTAACTAATCCACAGGTTTTTGATGATAACCTATGAAAACCACCACCAATTCCAAGAGGGTAAGGGATAGGTTATTCCATCACAACTCCTGATATGGGTCCTAATAATGAATTGGTGATAGGTTCACCAATTATTCACTCATGGATAAAAAAAATTCTATATGATTTTAATTATACACATTATTTCATATCATGTAATTTGTCCAAAACTATTCAATACCCACCTCAAAACATTGAAGTTGAGCTGTAAGTGAAAATGATTAATGGGTAAGTGATTACATCCCAAGAATAAAATTCATCACCTATCAAAATTTGTGTGCTAAATTTCATATCAAACTTTTTTATACTCTTTTTAGTGGAATATTATAATATTCTAGGTATGGATTGGATTTCCTTATATAGTGTAAACATAAATTTTCAAGAGAAATAAATAACCCTTCATATCAAAAATCATGATATGATTCTATACAAGTGAATAGAGGATGATGAATATCATTTATAATAATCATCCCATGTATCAATATTATTACCTTAATATCAATAATATCAAGATAAAATGGTTTATACTAAGGAAAATATTATCCTTGATGTCATTCCCATTGTGAGGGAAATAACTAACATGTTTCCTAATGAATTTATTGTTCTTCCACCTAGTTGATAGGTTGATCTCCCAATAGAACTAATACCTGATGCTTTTCCAATATTCAATACTCCATTTATAATGGCCACTATTTATCTTGAAGAGATAAATAAGAAACTATAAGAGAATTTAGATAAAGTTATTTTATGACCATGTGATTCCCCATAGGGTGCATGAGTACATTTCATCAAGAAGAATGATGGGATAATACACCTTTGTATTGATTATCATGAGATTAATATATCATTATTATGATTAATAATCCTCATTCATAGATTGATGACTTGATCAATTAGCTATGGGGATCTCATTACTTAAAAAAGGTGGAACTTTGGTCTAGATATTATCATGTAAATGTGAAGACTGTGGATATCCAAAAGTATACTCTTGTTAAAATATATGGGAATTGTGAATCCATATTGATTTCATTTAGAATCAATAATTCTCTATCTATCTTCATTAACTTAATGAATATGTACTTTAAGTGTTACCTAAAAAAATTAGTCTTTATAGGCAATAATCTTATTTACTCTAGAAGAAAGGAGGAACATAAGGAACATTTGGATGTTATTTTGAAGACCTTGTGAAAGAATAATTTATCTTAGAAGTATTTAAAATGATTATTTTTTGATATATAAAGTTACATTTCTTGGGGATATTATCACTAAAAAATTATATGTGTGGATACCTCAAAAATAGAGGCAATTGAAGGATGAACCAGGACAACATATTTAATGGAAATCCTTAGTTTCATTGGATTAGATGGGTACTATCATTGATTTTTGAGAAATGTATCATAATTATCAATACTTATAACAAATATAATTCAAAAGGGAAGTTTTTTTACTAATGAATGTGAGGAGATCATTAAATTGTTGAAGGATAGGATAATAACTGCAACTAGGATCACATTACCCACCAGTAGTCAAGGATTTGGCATCTAAAATGATGAATCCAAAATGGTAATTGGTTGTGTGCTCATGAAAGATGAGAAAATCATTATATATGACTACAAAGAAGTAAATATCCCAGAGAAGAACTGCCAAACTCATGGTCTGAAATAGGATATAGTGATCTTCACATTAATTATTTAGAGACATTATCACTACGGGGTAAAGTGTGACTTTTATATGAATCATAAAATCCTAAAGTATAAATTCACACAAAAGAATCAAAAATTTCTTCAATGAATGTTGTTAGATCTGATTAGGTATTAATATTATTCAATATATTACCATCTTGTGAAATCAAACATAGTGGGAGATTATCTAAACAAAAATGATCCTAAAACCCTATCATTTATGTTTATTGAAAGGGATCTAATATTATTATACATTAAATTGATGCATATGGTAATAATAAATTGATCTTCATCATACCATTCTCAAATAACTGATTGACCATCCATTCATGAAATGGTCAAAGAAACACAAAAAGATAATGAGGATCTACAAAAAAAATAGGGAATATTCCATCATTTATATTATCTAAATATTTAGTTAGAAGGTTTGGAACCCATATATGTTTCCCATAAAAACCATTTAATAAGAGATATCTTATGGATAATGCACATGTCTAATCCTTATCTATTCATCTAGGAGGTATAATGATATTTAGGGATCTAAAGAAAAACATTAATTTGGATAACATGGAGATGGAGATTGCAAAATTTGTATCTCGATTCTCGGTATTCCAACAAATAAAGGGTGAAGGATAGAAGTACAAGGTCATGATGGAACCACCAGTATAGAAATAGTAAAACATAACAATGGATTTCATCATCAGACTCCCCATGAAATATAATGGAAAAATCTATCTGGGTGGTATTTAAATGCCTTATAAAGTCAGTACATTTCATTTTTATCAAAAAACATTTCTATCTAGGAATACTCTCCATTATACACATAAAGTAAATGGTATTATTTCACTAAGTGACACTCTATATTTTATCTGATTGAAATCTATGGTTTAAAAAGAGAGTATAGAGAACCCTTTAGTAATCATTGAATACAGTTTTGTATTTCAGTACTTTTTATCACCTTCATATGGATGGATAATCTAAAATAACCATTAAAAATATATATGATATAGTAAGATCATACATAATTATTTTTTTGAGAATATTGGGATCCACACCTTTCCCTAATGGTGTTATCATATAATAATAGATTCTATTATAGCATTCAACTGGAACATTATAAGGAATTGAATTGATGATATCTCATAATCAAATATGATGGGATGATATTAAAGAGAGTATGATTATGGGACCTTATATTATCCATGAGATAAAATATAAGGTTTATGTCATTATACATCATATGAAATCCATACATATTCAATAGAATTGATATGAAAAAAAATCATTGATGAGACATAGTGTTTGAGGTAAAAGATAAAGTTTAACATTTTTTTCACTATGAATGAATATCATGAGGTATGGGAATAAGTGAAAACTTAGACTAAGATACATCATCCTCTTTGAGGTCCCTGATCATAGTAGATCTATGGAATATTTACTAGCACTCCCACCTAACATATTTTAATTACATGATGTGTTATATGTATCCCACTTGATGAAATTCATACCAAAAACATCACATATACTAAATCTAGAGGTGATACCATTTGATAATGATCTTATGTATGAGGATTATCTGGTGAATATTTCAAATCATAGATAAAATTTTCTAAAAATAAATATGACACACCTCATCAAATTACTGTGGTAGAGCTACATGTTTGAGGAAACAACTCAGGAATAAGAAGAGGAGATGAAACAGAATAACCCTAATATATTTTAGTTTATGAAATGTAATATTTTTTGTTAAGTTTATAAATGGGAAAAATGTAATGATCCAATATTTTATAAATTAATATCCCTTTTTATGATTCTTTTTATATAATGTAGTTATATAAAAACATGCACTACATTCATTTTTTTGGGACATTATAGTCAAAAAAAATTAAAATATTATTTAGCATCTTAACCATTGAAAATATATATATTGCATAGTGACCATTATGATTATTATATATTAATGATTATGAAAAAATTCAATCAAAAAATATAAAGGAAGAAATGTCTTCAATTAGTAGGATCATGACCTACAAATCTCATTTATCAGAGCTTCCAAGGGATATGGATTTACTAGGATTTTTCCTAGACCAATCCCAAGACAAGATTCAATAACTAAAATATGAGAAAAATATTTTATTGTATTAGTTCAAGCCTATCAAGATCATGAACCATACTATGTTTAGTGAACTAATACATGAAAGTACCACTATTACACACCTTACCCTTAGGATATATGCTGGTGTAATAAGAGGTTATGCATCTATACCCTAGTAGTATGAATTTGAATATTTTATTTTTAAATAAAATAAATATTATATTTATCAATTTTTATTATTAATTTATAAAAAATATTTTTTTTGATAAAAATAATATTTTCTTATGATGAAATGAAAATGGAATTTTTGTGGAAATATTCAATTTCAATTAGGAAATCATTTGATAAATAAAATAAATTTTAAAATAAATTTTATTTTAATAAAATATTATTACTAGAAAATATTTATTTGAATATAAATGATTATATAATTTGATGAAGATAAATATGATTCTATAAGGGCCAATAATTGGTCAGTGTCGTAAAAATATTATTTTCTAATAAATAAATGTTTTCATTTAAAACAATAAATTATCATATCAGTAATATTAATTTGTTAAATTAAATATCATTTTTCAAATTATAATATTGAAATTATCCAATGGTGAATTTTTCATAGTTTTTTATGTTAGAAAAATTATTGGGTATAAATTAGATATGGTTCAGAGATAGAATGTGTATAGTAACATCATAAAAGCACAAAATTTAAGTAATAATTATTATATAAGGAATCAATGACCAAATATTTATTTCCCCTTTAAAATATATTATTTTTATGTTATTTTTATAATTTTATAAACCTTTAATGAATCATCCAAAACCTATATTTTATTTTATGGTTTTAAAATAAATTCTTTGTAAACATTATCAACTTAAATAATATTGATTTTATATTTTTAGTTCATAGACTTATAAAAAATAGGAAACCAATCCTACTTGGTATAAACAGTGTAAAAATACATGGGATGGTTTGTGATTTTTATTATTTTATTATATATAATCCATAAAATAAGTTTATAAATTAGTATAGAATTCCCCTCTATTTTACTATAAGTACTAACCTATCCCCCACCCATATTCACTCAAAACCCATTGATCATGAATTTACTCTCCTTATCCCAATCTTTAATTTGTCCCAATCTATTCTTAGGATCTTAATAATCTCTTCCCAATATTTAACAAGTGCCCTATGAAGTTAATGGATTATCTCCTCCTCTTTATTAAAGAATATTATTTGTATTAGAAAATTTAATTTATAATTATTCATCCTTTCATATGATTTTACAAAAACATTGTATGATCCTAATAATATAAAATTAATAATAAACCATATTTAACTCTCACTAAACCCTTTTATTAATTCTTATGAACACCTGTTATACTACCAAAATTATCGTGTAATTTTCCATGTCAAACAATTTTATTTTTCATTTCCAATCCCATTTCGACTCAATAGAATTCACCTAGATATAACTATACTTAATTTATTGACGTTATCCATGTATGAAAACTACACTCCTTAATCATGGGAATAAAAATGACTAAATGTGTTCTTATGTTGTATGATATATGTGGAACAAAAATTCATGTACATGATATAAATGTGATGGTTGGGATTCAAATTTTATATCTCTCCAATAAATTAAGTGTTTTTTACCTCATTAGATACCATGTATAGTTTATCAGAGTTTATCCTCTAAAAAATATGTTATGATGTCATGGTGGTTACCATTGTCTTATATTTAGGATTTGATATTTTATGTTTTTTCCACATTCCTTATGATTCCATGATGTAATAATCTTATAGAATTCATTAATGTTCAATATTATGAATATTAACTTTATATGTCACCATGTTATACCTCTTTACTAACATGTACTTATTTGAATTATTATATGCTATGATTATTCCTTTACTGAGATTTATAGATCAAACATTTCTTATGTACATCTCTAGGTTATCTTTTACATTATTAAAATATCAATGAATTTTTAAGGGAATACTGTGTTGTTTTAAAATATTTTTTATATCCTTGTTTCATTTTATAGTTTTATGTATCTAATTACCCAAAGAGATTATTCCTCTCAAGCCTATGGGATTTCTTTAAGTTTATATTTATTTAATAAATAATTAAGTGAATTTCATAAAAGATATGGGTTTTCATAAATCCAACTAGGAAGATATTACCTCATAACCTTAACAAAAATTATGATTTCATACCCACCATTTTGAGTATATAAGGTTTTAGCTAATGGACAATAGTATACCACTATGTGTATATTAAATTCATTTTATATACAGAAACCTTGTCGACTTGTTTGAATCTAAAATAAATTGGTTTACATTTAATTTATAAAAAATGAAATTAATCATGTCATTCCACATATAATTTCTCTAAACTCACACCATAATAGTCTTGAATGAATAATTACGAAGGTAATTTAATTTCAAAGATAAACCATTTACCTTTTCAAAATAAAAAATCTTTTATTTCTAAAATATTAATTATAAAAATTCTTTTTTATCTTAAAAAATTCTTATTTTAAACCAAACAAACACATGTATTAAAAATTCATTACAAAGGAACAATTCTCTAAGCCGTCGATTTTGAACAAAGGTATATTTTACCTTTTTAAAAATCAGTGCACACATGCACTCAACATGAGTATAATCAAGTAAAAAAATATCATAATGAAAACATAGAAACAGTCATAAGTAAATGAAAATAAAAAAATAAGGAATTACTTACATCAATAGTTCTAAATTATAAATAAATAATACATCATAGTCGTCTCAATGAAATAGATAAGAAACTAATATTTTAATACACTATAAATAGGAATAATATAAGACACATATCCTATGGAGAAACTCTTGGGATTAATTTATTGACTACTAGTTGAAAAAAAGTTTAGCCTACTATAGATAGGTTAATTGTAACGCATATTATCACTCAAATAACTCTCATCTAGTTTCATCTATTCTAGATAGACCATAACCTTCAAAAATATTTTACCATGAATTGTGTAAATATAAACATTCATAACTACCATACCTAGACACCAAACATAGTAGCCTAGTGTTTCTCATTTCATAGATATCAGAAGTGGACCACTATAAAACCAACATCAATCACATATCCCAAAGGTAATAAAATGTAAAATCAAGTACTTCGAACATCAAACCCACCCATTTCAATAATGATCCTCTATACAAACCCATATAATGAAAAAATCAAAGTAATATAACCATAAAACATACACACAAGCATAAAAAGGATAATATTTAGGATCAATAAAGGTTCAAACAATATATCAATCAAAAAACATCATGAAAGGTTTCAATCATGGATTTTAGTTTTATATTAAAGTCATATTATTTGGAAATTCCATTTTAAAAACCACTTATAACCCAAACACCCTTACAAGATAAATGAACATAACCGAAATAAAAATCAATCTAACAAAATTAAAAATTATCTTTCAAAATTATCTTTAAAAATAATGTAAATTATAAAAATAAAATCAAAACAATAAAGTGAGAACATTCCCACTAAATTGAAGGATTCATACCAAACATAATATATTAATAGGACACACACCAAGTTTCAAAAAATTAAAATCCTTTAAAATGATCACAACCCTTTCTTAAAATAAGGGGGATTATTTAAGTCCATAGAACCCCTGTATAAAATCAAGTAAAACCCATTATAAATAAAGAATATTCTTTTACAGATAAGAGAACCTCTTTGAATAAGTAAATCACTTCTTAAAAAAAGAAAATATCTCTTTATAAATTCAATTTGGCCAGAAACACCATCATCTAATCATTTTTCATTAATAAATCCATTGATTTTATTTTAATAAACACTGTGAAGGAATAATATAAAACATTTTTTAAAAATTCTATTGACCAAAACAATTAAACCATTTTTTACAAAGGAAACCCCAAGGAAAAAATAGGTAAGTAGTTTAGAACATAAAAGACAGTCTCCTTCATATCATTATTTTAGTTCAAAAACACATTAAAACATCAATAAATCAGGGAAATATTTATTAAAAGGTAATATAGTATAGAAACCTATATTTATAGGTAGAATCATGAAATATTGGATGCAATCCACTATAACATATCTCATAGGATGGCTCAAAACCCTTCAAAACAAATAATGCTTACTTAAAACAATCATTACCATGTCTATTGGTCCACTATGAACACTAGGTTAATATTAAAAGTAGGGAAAATAAATAAACATTCATAATAAGGAAAGATAATCAATTTCCCTTAGAATTGGTAAAACCCAATGAGAAACCATTGTAAGACCACATTGGATGATCTTAGTGGATAAAAGGAGGGTTAGGATAGGCACCAAAGAAGAGGGGTGAATGTGATGGGAGAGTTTAAGAGAGAGAAAAATTAAGAATAATATAAAATTTAAAAATTTCTCTAAGTAATGTAGGTCACATAGTTAGATCACATGGTTTACCAAACAATATGCATATTGTGTGATCATAATTTCCCTATAACATCCTAGGTCACATGATTTACCCACAACATCTAACAAACCTTGTGGTGGTAGTGAAATCATCACTATATAAAATTATAGATGGAACATGTTTTATATTTCACTATTTCCCAAACCATGAACCTAACATTGATTCCATGGAGGATTCTCAAAATGGAAAAAATTCCAACACTAAGATACCCTAGGACAAATGGAGAAAACTACCCCATAATCACATGTAGGAAAGTGACTATTCATGGTGTCACATAAACAAAAGTGGTGATAAAGTCACTTCATTACTTAGTTTCTTGATACAATAATTTCATTTTTAATTTTAAAATAAAAAACTATAAAATATATATAATGAAATCATATAAATCTATTAACAATAATTTACGATGAAATCTAAAATGTGTAACTTATTTTATGAAAATAAAATTCCAAAAAAAATACCATAAAACAAGTTCCGAAAACTATTTTCACTTTAACCATAAATTAATTAGATATAAACTCAATTTTAATCCACTATTAAAATTATAGATTCTTCGTATTCTTATTTTGTTACCAGTAATTTATCTTGAAAATTTTCTAAAGATGGACTAACTAACAATATCAACGATAAGGCTTAAGATATTTGAAATATGATATCATGATATTATCTAATATAAAACACTATAAAAATATTATATAATAGCTATTTATATATTAATTAATGACAGAA
The DNA here is from genome assembly GCA_963277665.1 of Viscum album. Classification (NCBI taxonomy): domain Eukaryota; kingdom Viridiplantae; phylum Streptophyta; class Magnoliopsida; order Santalales; family Viscaceae; genus Viscum; species Viscum album. Next base: position 845,687,151 of record OY728159.1, read on the forward strand.
TGATAGGCTTACTCCCTACAATCACCACTTCCTAATATAATCTCGTTGCATTACATTTTCCACCAAACATATCATCTCTACTATAAATAGATAACTAGTAACCAATTTATGACTAATGATATATTATTTCATTCACCTCTAATATTATATACTCATTAACTATCTTCATAAAAATATTAATATTTTTCAAAACGTGTCCAAACTAAGTGTATATGAATCCCATTTTTTGATAAATTGAGAATTCAAATAAAACATTTGTGACTAGCTTGAGATATAAATTCACTAAATCATTAGAATATTATATAAACTCCTTCACCGCATAATTAACCTAATGGAGGATCACAAATCCCATTACCATATAAAAATTTATATCTTTATAATGATTCTACTAGATTAATATGTTATTGAAATTTTTGTAACACTTATATTCTAGTGGATAGTACTGAATAATGGTCCCCACCATTCATGGATTTTGTCTCTCAAATATAACCATGGAGAACTTCTACGTTAGATGTTTTAGGTGAATTTAAGGAAAAAATAACTCCCTAAATCATTTGAGACTCTATATTACCTCTTTTAGTTCAATTTTATAATTGAAGATAGACATATTATTCTTAAAGAATTCCTAAACATAGCTAATAGATATAAATGAATCTCACACTACCTATCTATTTAGAGTTTAGGTGTATTGATCAACAAGTAGAACCATAGTTGTGTTATTTTAATTACAAGATCACAAAAAATCCCCTATATAATTCTTCCATTGTTTCCTCGTAAATTTTCATTAAGGAATACTCTAGAATGAAAAAAAATTGATTATAAATAAAATACATTTCAGATCCTAAAATTGAAAATCAAAAATAAACTCAATAATATCATATCGATATAATATGAACATTATAATATTTTTGAAATTTTCATCTAATAATTGTCTATAAACATAAAAAAACTAGAGAATTATTATATTTTTTTAATACATATCAGGTCATTAGATTCTGTTTATCTGAAGGATGAAATTCAATTCCTTAGAATAGGGTTGCGTCTACAAGATATCAATTGATAGTAGAATTATCAAGAGGATTTTTCTATATTAGTTTTAGCTTATCATAATTCCAATCACTTAGTTAGTTATGGTGTTCAGTTAATGGTGATGTGCTCAATCTATATGATGTATCCCATTATATTGATGTTTTCATAAGAGATCAGTGGTTAATATTGTGAATGGATGGAGGCCTAATGGAGTATACAATTAGTGAAATTTATTGACTAGTTTGACCCCACTATAAATATGGGGGAACAATCTTATTCATAATGAAATTACATAAATTTTTTATCCATGTGGATATAAATTTTCCCAATTGTAATCTTTATTATTCCGGATTAATAAAAGTATTGTAGTGTTATACAATATATATTGTATGATCTAAACTGGGTAAAACCAAAGTGTTCTTCACTTTTCTATTTAAATTTCACGGTCATAAGATTATATTTATTTCAATTATAATAATTTCATATTTGTGTTTTTTGGTTCATTCAAGCTTCCTAAATTGGGGAGCTCTCAACCAAGTAGGTGTATTGTGTCAATGCACATGAATTTTGGTGGTTTTTGACTTCCATTGGATTGAAATCCAAATATCTGGATGTTTAAATTTTGGTAGCTTCACATTTTAGAATTTATTTTCCCAAAAATTTGTTTCGAATTTTGGTCTATGAAAATTGTATTACTTTTAGTATCCTTATATTTCTTTATTTTTCAATTTCTTCCATGAAATAAAATTTATTTAGTGGGGTTTACCACCTCTGTGCAACTATATCAAAAGAATAAAATATCTAAGTTGATAAGTTTAATGAATAATGATGAATGTTAATGGATAGATCATAGTGAACTCTAATTGGTGAGGATTTTTTTGGAAAATGAATACTTCTTTATATAGATAGGAGAATAAAATAATTATATAACTAAGGGATACCCTAATAGACATAGATTTAAAAAAAATCTAAAAAAATTCTTGATTTCTAGGTTGTTCAGTAGAAGAATTTTTGAATGGAGACTAGAATTAGATCTTATTAATGACATTAAAATTATCCAGAGTCATTTTAAGTAGTGGAATCCAAATTTAATGAATATTTCAAGGAATTAATTTTTTATCATCATTATTAGATAGTTGGGAGGTGATGATTATTATTGTAGGTTGTTTTATAAAAGAACCAAAATGGTATTTAAGGATGTTAAGTTTTTAATCATGAATGAAGTTCTTATATTGAGGTTAGTCTAGGAACCTACAAGAAATACATTTAATGTAAATGGTATTGGATGGTAACCCAATCAAAATATCAGTTAGATGAAATAAAATATATTTAGTGATGAAAGTATAGGTAAATCTAGAAAGCTCAAAAATACTAGGTTGAACTATGGTTAGTGGGTGGAACTCAAGAAAGATAATAAGTATTGGAAAGAGAAAATTATAGGAATAGTGTCCATAATTTATAATTCAATAAATTAAGATGAATCTAATAGTGTTTTGTTGTTATGTGAAAATGTTTCAATTAAATCATAGATGTTTGATTATGGTGTGTTATTTCATTCCATATCAGAGTAATGGTGAATGATAAATTATTTATCTAATAGATTAATTAGGGTATACTTATTGGTTGATAAGGATCTCAAATATGTTATAAAGAGTGATGGAGATATAAAGATCCCAAATAGATACTCACATAAGTATAAGGTAGTGGCACACATCCCAGGTTTATGAAAAAGTCGTACTTCCATGGGATAAATGGAAGAATAAGGATATGAAATGAGCTTCACTAATGGTTTATATAAAATTAATTAAGGTTCAATGGTTTTCAAAAGTTGAAATATGGATAAGAAATTATATCTTAATAGTTGTTAAAATATATGTTCGACTAATGAAACACAAAATACTATAATTATATAGTTATTACAAAATTGGTTTGTCTATATTAGAGAGAATAATATGAATTTTATACTTCTAAGGTAGTACAGAAGCTTAGTCATACTATTGTTAATAATTGTAAGAGCTTTATACTCAATAAATAGAGGAATTTTTTGATTAATTTGAATGGAAGGAATCATTTATTCCATGATCACAAAATTTTACATTTTTATGTATGTGGACCATCCCCAATTTGGTGTCATTTAGGATCCATTTTATTTTTCAAATTTATTACTGATTCCACATGAAACGTGTGGGTATATTTCATAAATAATTATTGATAATTTTCTTTATATTCACTCAATGAAAGTACATGGTTGAAAAAAAGAATATATAAACCCTTAAAAGTATACTGTTGATAATTGTGTTGAAAAATATAGAGGGAATATCAAGAAGTTCTATCAGAATAATGGAATCAGGAATGAGAAAATTGTTTCTAGTACACAAGACCAAAACAGTGTTTCTGACTTGATGAAGAGAATGTTTATAATCAGTAATATATTAAAAGAAATAATTCTAATATATCTATTGATATTTAGGTAGAGGAACTAAGTTTCATTGTGTACTTATTCAACTTAATTCCATATTCAGTAGTGGAATAGTAGATTTCTTAGAAATTATAGCATGATAAACCAATAAAAATCATTCATCTATATTTTTTTAAAGTTCTTGATCACGTACCTGTTGTAGCTAGTTATATGGATAATCTTGTGGATAAGTCACAATTTTTTTCCATTTTTAGATATAGACACTAGAACATTTGGTATCATGTCTATGATAGTATTTAGAAGATTTTATATAACAACCCAAAATTTTCTCAATGGAATTTCTATTCTTAATATATAACAATGTCATATTTTGTAATATAATATTATATAATTCACATAAAACACATGATAAAAAAACTTTATTTTATTATAATAATTTAAACAACAAATTTGGAGAATTAAAAAATCCATATGAATTGAAATTATCACAATGGTAAAAATAAAATAAAATATAATAACAATAATTGGGAAAGTTGGATCTGCTCAATCCTATAGAATAATCACACTCCTAAACAACACTATAGAAATGAAACAAAATATCAAAAATTAAATATTCATCATGGAAATGCATGTATATATATATATATATCCTGATAGATAATAGAATTTAATTAATAATGATTGAAATATGATGCATTTATAGAGATTAGGTGACCCATATAACCATTACAAATATGGTCATTGGAATAGTAATCTGACCATTTGAATGGTAATATGAGAGTTAAGATAATTATCCTGGGCATTATAATTGTACTATAACTTATATATGTGTAAAATAATATTTATTAATCCTATAAAACTATTATATATCATATTTATACCATTATACGAGTAATTAAATGTTCTAAAAATTTAAAAAAAAAATAAGTGTTTCTATTTTTATATAACATATCTGATTCCACCCTATTGTAAAAAAATGTTCCATAATTGGTCATATTATGAAATATTATGAGACTTATGCTCCTCCCCTCCCACATTTCAAGTAAATTTGGGTGGAAAAGGATGCTACAAGGAAAAACACTATTGTTCGGGCAGTTAAAGTTGTTTATAGCATCAATGTTTTAAAATCCACGGATGTTTCTATTTCTATTCCTAAGCCATACAATAACCTTATCATTGATGGAAATGAGGTTGATACTATTGAGGAGGGTGAACCCTCTAATTATATTATCTCAATGCTTTCTCAATCTGTACCGGACTCATCTCAAGATGATGAGAAAGCCATGCAAATTGAGGAAGATTTATTAAAATCTAACTCTTGAAAAGGGAAAAAACAAGTGGTGGATACTGATGGATTCATTAATCCCAATCCTAAAAAAAAGAAAAAAACATAGGGATTACTCTCACCTTGAACAAATAATTGTTACGAGATCACTTCAGGCTTCTTGAAAGGACAACGCTGAAGTTACAACACCAATAGGTGTGGTTGATTCAATCGTTTCCATTTTTTATGCTTCCCGAACAATGGCTATAGATTTTCCTCTACAGATGGAGGTTTATTCTTATATTTATCCTCCTAGTGATAAATTGAATGAATACTCTGACCTGGTTATGAAGGAGAAACAAAATGAAATAGCTTATCAAAGGTTCAAAAATGGTGAAATTTCAGCGGAGACTTACCTTGATATTAAACGTCAAATGTTTAAGAAGAGGTTGATGCAGGAGTCCAACCAAACTACCTGGCTTTCTTGATCAGTGCTGCTATGTTTCCAATCTACTTCCACAACATTTTTTCCTTCTTTTTGATGAATTCATGGGCTGTGTATAATGTTTCTTCTATGATTTTGGTTGTGTCGAAGCTTTCTTTCTCAGCCGATCCTATGGAGTTGGACCTATTTTTGATGAGATACTGTGGATCTTGAGGTGGTTTTCTTTTTGGTTCTCTTTATGGCTATTGTATTGAAGCTACTTGATGTTTCTTCCCTTTCAAGATGTCTTCTCATCATGTGTGAAGGATACAAGATACAGTCTGGCTAATTTTTTGTGTGTGTTTTGCAATCTATCACACGATTTGGGAAGACCAAGACTCTTTAGTCTCTGCTGACTACAAAAATATCCCCTTTGGATTCTTATCATGGATATTGGTAGGAACCTTCTTTACACAAACTTGGTTTTCTCCTCTTTTGGGTGCGTCGAGGCTTACTGCTTCATCCTTTCCAGATGTGCTAGACCTGTTTTTGAGGGGAGTTATATTCATTTGATAATGATAGCACATTTATAGATTGATCTAACTTTGTTTTTTTTCACTTTTAAAGCTTTGTTTATTTCCATTATCTTCTCTCTTTCCTCCTGATGACAGTATTTCTTGAGGAATTGAAGCATGCTTGGAGTTGTTTCACCCTTGGTCTGATGTGTTTGATTACTTGAAGGCATGAGGTTTTTGGCAGTTTGAGTAAGCTGTTGTTTTCCCCTTTTTTATCCTTCATCATGTACTACTCTCATTTTTAGGTTGGTGTAAATTCATTATACCTCGAGCATTCATTTTAATACTTTTGTTTTAATAGATTTCCTTGGGGCATGAATTGGGTGACCAATTCATGTCTCCGTTTGTATAAAACAACATATCTGATTTATTTAATTTTTTATAAAAAATATAATGTTTTAAAATAATGTTTATTTTCATAAATTGGTATATAACTAAATATTATATTTTATTATATTGATAATATAATTTTATTATAAATTAATTAATTTCTAAAAGGGTAATAGAAATGATCATAATATTAATAATCAATAGTTTTCAAATAAGAGGATTTTGAAAAAATTAAATTTATCTTTTTTAGAAAATTATTTTCATAAAATTATTTTCTTTTGGAATCTACATATTAGAAAGTGTTTAGGGTGTTTTTTTTTTGTTTTTTTAAATATTTGATTTTTAATTGAATAGTTAAATTTAGTAAAATATAGTATTTAAAATTATAAGTTAAATCCTTGATTTTTTTTATTGATGGATGATGTAAACAACCACTTGTTCAAACATAAATGAACCATTTACTATATATTTTCAAAATAATCAGTATTATTTATAGGATTTATCAAAAATATATATAATGATGAGTATAATATTTCAAAATACTCTTCTCCTCCCTTTATAAATACCACCCCTTCTCCTCACAAATTCTAATCCATAAAGATTTTCAGATTTCTACCTAATTCCATTACCAATAATCTCCCCCACATCCTAGTTCTCTAACCTCAACCAAATAAAATTGAAAAGATCCAAAATTAGTAGCCTAACAAGAGATAACAAAAGAAAGTTATAAAATTAGTGACCAACCTTTTTCAATTTTATTATTCTTCTACCATCCACTTTTGTTTTCCATCCACCTAGAAATATTAAAACAAGTATCATAAATATACTAATATTTTTTATGGTGGAATATCCATTTTCTTATCTCTTTTATTTATATTGTAAAATGAATTTTTTTTTACAATATGGTTGGGTCACTGCCTCCATGAACTACACACTCTTTTTTTATCCACTTCCTTTAGGGTTTTTTATAAAAAAATATTATGTTTAAATAACAAGATAATAAGTATGATTTAACCTATTTCAATTCCTATAATGAATATATATACATGATATTAAATAAAATGAAACTATTTGTGATGGTCTATAAAACTATCAAAATGAACTAACTATATAATGCTAATGTTTTTACTCAATGAATCATCCCAATGTAAAAATAATGATATTTGGGATTATTTAAATTTCTATAAAAGAATAAATATAATTTTGTATCAATCCAAGATAGGTATTCCCATTTTTCAATAACATCAATAATTATCCACAAGAGACCCAATCATGGAACTATGAAATGAACGCCTTTTAGAATAATGAAATTAAACATTATATCTCATTGAAAATTTTGTAAATAAAAATAATAAAATTATTTTAATTAAAATATAAATTTACTATGTTTTGAATTATGTTATTATTGAATATAATTTTATTATCCATGATGTTAATTTTAAGTGAATAATTTTCCTAGAACCGATGGTAATGGATCTTTTTGAACAACCATGTTTCTTATGAGTTAGGTCATTTCATTACGTAACTCACTTTATCTCTCTTTTATGATTTATAATTGTTCTAAATTCTATATATATTTATCTTACATGTAGAAATAGATAATTCTCCCATACTTTTAGGGGATAAAACATTTCTTATGTTCATTTATCAAATTCCTTTATTAAAAAAACCTAATTAAGGGGGATTATTCTAGCCCTTAATCATTTAATGTAACTCTAATTTAAAGTATATAGTCTTATTCATGAATTCATTAAACATGGTAATGATTTAGGTATGAACATTCTATTTTACCTTTTTTTCCATATAAAATTTCATATTTATTATTTCTCCAAAATTCTTTCACTAATTCCTTAAAATACAATTTTGAAATTTCATTTATAAACCAAATTCTTTACCCTTTATCATGATGTTTCAACAAATTAATACCATATAATTGAGGCCTAATATTATTTACTCATATATGAGAACCCAAAATATTTAATTCCTTTATCTCATTATAATCTTTATGAAATTTACTTTGATTATTATGTGAGGAATGATTATGAAACCCATTTCTTTCCATGGGTAATGCTTATGATTATGCGTTATTATTTATTTCCTTTTCGATCACACATAATCAAGTACATTTTATAATGTGTGTTACAAAATAGTGCTCCAATGAAATGGGTAGTTTTTTATCATGATAAGTTATGTGTGGGATTAGTGATTAATCCTAATATATGATGGGACTACATCTACCATGTGTTGTTTTCTCAGCAGTTACAATTGAATTTTTCTCATGTTATGTATTATTATTCTATCACATTCATATAATTAAATTTTATTATAATTACATGTTATTTATATTATTTGACCATAATGTTAATTTTGATCCTTCCATATGTTGATATAATTTTCAATATATTAACTCATAATCTATGCATTTTATAATGTGTATTCCCTTATTAGGTTTTATAGATCACCAATTTAGTCATTGTATCACATAAGTTATCCTAGTTAGTTTTAAGAGATCATGATTTATTTAGGATCTCATTGTGTAGATTCAAATAATAATGTTTTGTTTTAATTTCATGTTGTTGTTTTGTGTACCACTTTTTTTGAGTCACTAGGATTCTCAATCCATTGTTGCTATTTATTGGGTACTTATATTAAAAATCATTAAAAAATAAGTTTCAATGTATTGGGTTTATGTAGCTGGTATCATAAAAAGGATTATTTATTTTTTGGATTAGGACTAGAGTAGTTTACTTAAAACCATAGGGATAATTCTATGTATAATAAAATATCTTAATATTTTAGTGAAGTATAGAGTGAGTGGTTTCCAAAAAAAAATACATACCTATCTGGATCATATAGGTGAATGTGGATATGGAATAGTTTTACCTAGGTTTAATAATCCTAAAAGTATAAAATTTGGTATTAAATAAATCATCACCCGGTGGAAAAAAAATATGGCCTTTCTATACATCTAGTTTGACACTCCCATAGGACATGCCATAGAAAATTTTCAAACTCTTTATGAACCACTATAAAAGAGATAAATTGATTTTTAGGATAGAAAAATTAATATCAAAGTTCCCATGGATAACATATATTGAATCATATAAACTCATAAGTTATGATATAATTCTCATTTATAATTTATTACATATAAGATCATAGTTTCCCTATTTATATTCTTATTAGTTTGAGTATTCTCATCCCCGTATTTTTTAGGTTATATTATGTGACTAAAACTAGAATAAAATAGGAAAAGTTTCTCTCATTATCCATTGATGGAAATAAAATGTCTTGTATGATTATTATTCTACACATTAATTCATATCTTTCATGTTTAGTATATATGTTCAAACACTAAATCAAAACATGAGGATTGATTTATGTTTGAGAAAAAAATGGAGAAATTGCTACATTCAATTTATATAACTCTTCTCCAACTAATGTTTATAGACTAAACCTCCAGAAAAATATTTTTATACATTAATTAGGAAAATTTTATGCCATATTGGGCATGGATAATATATCCTTATATAATCCAACTTTAAAAATACAAAGACAAAGTCCACTCTTCACATCCTGAGTCATCCTCTAATTCAGTACAAGTGTAATGACGAGGATGGATCTCTTTTGGAATCTTATTATCAAGTGTAGATATTATTTAATTATGAGAAATAATATCTAACTCAAATGATTGAGTATAAATAGATTTCAATTCTTTAAGACCTTCCCATATTAAGAGATTATAATATTGTATTCTCAGAAGAGTTTTCTAGTCCTCTTAATTGAAAGGTTTAGTTTTCAATCATACTTATACCTGGATTTGAATCATTATTGATGAATCCCTATAGAATAGTCACCATTGAGTTGGAATAATTGTATAATATATTACATGAGAATCTAAAAAAAAATTATACAACCGAGTTCTTCACCATGGGTTGTACATATACTATTAATCAAGTATAAGGATGGGTAAATATACCTTTACGTCGATTATCATGAAATCACAAAGATAATGATAAAGAACAAGTATCCTCTATCATATAACTATGAATTTTTAGATCAACTATGTCTGGCATGATACTTCTATAATATAGGCATTCGGTTAAAATTCTACCATTTAATGTTGATGAAGAAAGATATTACCATAAGAACCTTTTGAAAATTGTATGAACATAATTAAGTCATAGAAATTCACAACAAACTCAAAAAATCTTAAAAAATATTTATAGACCTAATGAATAGAGTCTTAATAGATGTATTTGAAAAATATTAGGTAGTCTTTATAGATGTTATTCTTATACACTCCAAAATAAATAATTAAAATGAGGACTTCTTTGATACTGTGACAAATACATTTCAAAAGGATAATTTGTATGAGAATTATTGTAAATATGAGTTATAGATAGAGGAAATATAATTCATGGACCATGTAATCACCTACAAAGGGTTATTTATGGAACCTACTAAGAAAATGGAAACTGAGGAGTGGCCTAAACAAGAATCTAAAACTATGATCAATATATATCTTAGACTATATGGTTTTTATCATTGATTTATGAGAAAATTCTTAGAATTTTAAAACTCTCTATCTAATATGAGTTTATGGGGTAAAGTTTAAATGGATCATTTATTCTAAATATATCTTCAAGGAAATAAAAAATAGTCTTAAAAATAAAGTAGTCCTCACACTTCCCTCATGTGGGGAATTTTTCATGGTATATATCAATTCATCAAAAAGGGTATTAGGATGTGTATTGATATAGAATTATGAAGTCATATCCAATTCCTCTAGTTAGTTGACTGTTATTGAGTGCAAATATACCGTGCCTAATATTGAGTTGGGTGTAATAATTATCACACTGAATATTTAGAGGCATTATATCTATGGAGGGAAGTTTGAAATTTTATGGATCATAAGATCCTGAAATATATATTCACACAAAATGAGATTAATATGTGCTAGATAATATGGTTGGATCTAATAAAAAATATTTCCACTCAATCCACTTCTATTCTATAAATGAAAATATGGTGGATGATACTCTAAGTATGTTTGATCATATAACCTTATTAGTGATGATAATTTGGAGGGATCAAATCATATTAGGCATGAAATGGATGGACATGGGAATCATAAATAAAGGAAAATATAAATTCCTTTCTCAAATGTTTCCTCAATGATCCCATCTTCATAAGATAAAGGATGATCGATGTGAAGATATAAAAATTTAGAATAATGTGGAATCTATAAAAAAGGAATCCTTATAGTTTAATATTAATGAAAAAGGGGTTGTAATATTTAGGTCACATTCATGTGTACCATCAAAACCCAAGATAAAGCAGTTGTTGAATGATTCACACATCATGACCTTCTTTGTTCACCCATGAATCATAAAGAAGTTTAGAGATCTCCAAGAGCACTATTAGGTGGGAAATATACAGAAAGAGATCAATGAATATAAATCAAAGTGTCTGGAATGTCATAGTTTGAGTATGAAAGGAAAAATTTCCAAGGGTATGATGCAAAGATAACCCATTCCCACATGGAAATGGTTATAAATCACAATTTATTTTGTCATAGGTATTCCAAATATTTCTAAGTTAAATAATGTTATATGGGTTTTGGTGGATTTTCTTACAAATATTTCTCAATTCATTATAAATTTATATGAATTATCACTTAATCATCATTCAAGGAATTACATTATATAAGTGGTGAGGACATATGGAAAACCACAATCAGTTATATCTGATTGATATTATAGATTTACCTCTATGTTATGGAAGATTCACCGATATTCTTTTGACATTGAGTTCAACTTTAGTATGGATTATCACTCCCAAACCAATGGCCAATATGATTGGACTATGAAAACACATGAATATTTTAGGAAAGCATGCTCGATGTACATTAAAGGAAGATCAGATCAGTATCTTCCTTAGGATGAGTTCTCATACAATAATGACCTTCACTCAATCATCCAAATTGATATATACAAAGTCCCTTATGGGACAAGATTTATAACACCTATGTTCATGGATAAATTTGTTGAACTCATGATGATCAAACCTAAAATGGTTGATGAAATGGTATAAAATGTCATAATCATTCAGCAGCATAACAAGGTTTATCAACATCAAAAAAAGATTATTACTGAAACTTGTCAATGAAACCAAGAGTTTGAGGTTTTCAATAATTTATTCCTCCATAAATTTCTATAGAATAGATTCTTGTAGTTTAGGAAGAAGGGAAATCTCTATACTAAGTAAATCAACCACTTTATGATTCTTGATCACATCAAAGTTTAGGAATCTGCACTATAACTCCCACCAACCCCATCTCAGGTAAATAAAATATTCAACAAATATCTCTAGAGTAATTAAATACTAGATCACACACATATATTTAATTTATATGTGGTATAGATGGAAAACTATATCTCTTATAAGGAGTATATAGTGATGATCTTAGACCATAGAGGTACCTTTCAACACAATAAAGAAAATATTATAGTCAAATCATTGTGTAGAAACCATAACTAAGAGGAGGTGACATGGGTACTAGAGTAAGCCATTAAGTGTATGTATCCTCACTCATTTTTACCTTATTGGGTAAAATAAAATTTTGGTGGAAAACATTCTTAAGGATTAAAGAATATAATGACCCAAATTTCTGTAAAAAAATATTTCCTTTATAAATATATAATTATTTCATATTGAGTAATATAATATTATATATTATAGATAAAACATGTGATAAAAAGACTAAATTTTATTAAATTAATTTAATCATTACCTTTATAAAAAATGGCCTTCAGAATTGAAAGTATTATAATGGGATAAAAAATAGAAAATAATATAACTATAATAGGAATTTTTTATATGCTCAAATGCCTAGAATAATCACACTCACAAAAAACAATATAAAATTGAAAAAAAATAATACTAATAAATATTTATTATATAAATTCTTATGTATACTTAATTGAGAGAAAATATAAGTGAATAAATAATGAATGAAATCTGAGGTATTTATATAATATAGGGAACTCATATAACCATTTCAAATATAACTACTATAATTTTAATATAACCATTAGAATATTAATATGAATAGTATAAATAGTAACATGATAATTAGAATCTAATACTCACTTGTGAAAGTGTAAAATAATATTTAGTAATCATATAAAATGAAATTATTGAATATTTATATCAATATTCAAGTAAATTATGGTTTTAAAAATGAAAAAAATATGTGTTTCTATTTTTATAATACAAATATGTTTTAATTTTATTTTTATGAAAAATATAATGAGGTTAAATAAATTTTATTTTTATAAATTTGGTATATAAATTAATATTATTTTTTATTTTAGTGAAAATATTATTTTATGAGAACTTATGTAATTTATTCAAGGGTCAAAAAATATATCATAATATCAAAATTAATACTTTCAAAATAATGAGTGTTTTATTTAAAAAATTAATTTCCCATATTTAGATTATAATTTTTATAAAATGCATTTTATCTTTTAAATCTAATCATCAAAAAATTATTTGTGTGAATGTTTGGAATCATCCTAAAATAATTGAATTTTTGATGAATGTTGAAATAAGGTAACATACATTATTTAACATTGTAATCTAAATACATGAATCTTGGATTCATGGTTGAAGTAAAAACCCACTAGTTTTAAATAGAATGCACTATTTACTCTATATATTCCCAAAAATAAATATTACTTGTATTATTGAGCCAAAATATTGAATTAATTGATATAATATTCTAAAACAACCCTCACCTACCCTTATAAATACTACATATTCTCCTAAAAACTTATAAGCCATGGATATTCCCAAAATTTTATCCAATTATCATACCAATCCTCTCCCACATATCCTAGTTATATTTTTCTGATCAAATACCATTTCCAGAAGCCTTAATGACCATTCTAAAAGGATACAACCAAGGAAAGAGGTAAACTTCTTGACTAACCTCTTTTAATTTTATTCTTCTTCTACCACCCACTTATGTTTTCCATACACCTATAAATAGTAACATAACTTTCCATTAAATTTATATTTATTTTTATTATTATTATTGAATATTCATCTTCTATGACCCCTTCATTTGATTATAAAACAATTACTTTTTTACAATATAGTTGTTTTACCACCTCCAGGAACAATGTACATCATTTTTCTCTACCACCTTCAATAATTGTCATAAATACATTATTATGGTTAAATAAGATGGTAATATGAATATTATAACATATTTAATTTCATGGAATCAATATAAAGATATAATATTAAATAACATTAAACAAGATCTTGATGGTCAGTAAACATCCAAATTGAACTAACTCTCTAACGTAAAATTTTTTACAAAATGAATCATTCCTATTTTAAAATAAAAAAAAAGGAAATTCTGATCCATTTTAGTTTCTATAAGGGAATTAATACTACTTAATTTTACTATTATATTTTTATTCCTGATTGACTAAAACATTAATAATTATCCAAAAGTGATCCAACCTTCAACCTTGAATCAAATGACATTGAAAAAATAAAATTAAACATTTTATCTCAGTGAAATTGTAATTAATGAAAATAATAAAATTAAAGTAAATTAAATATATATAAAAAAGGATATTAATTAATAAATTAATTCCTAAAATTTTATTATCTATGATGTTAAGTTCAAGAGTAGAATGATTTTAGAACCTAAGGTATGGGATCTCTCTGAACCACCATGTTTTCATTTGGTTTTGATATTTCCCTCTCTAACTCACTTTTTCTATATTTTATGTTAATGAATTATTATAAATTATATATATATATTTCTATTTCATATAAAACTAAATTAGTATATATTCCTCTAATGGGTTAATACATTACTTTATTTAATATCCAATATTCCTTATTTAAAATCAAACCTGATTAGGGGGTTATTCTACCACTTAATCCTTTTGTGTAATGATAATTTAAAGTAGTTTTTCCCATTTATAATTTAATTAAATAAATTAATATTTTAGGTAAAACTATTCTTTTTAACTCTATTTTTAAAAATAAAATTCTATATATATTCTTTCACCAAAAGTATTTAACCAATTCTTTAAAACACCATTTTGAAAGTTCTTTTTTATAATAAATTGTATACCCATTATCATTATGTTTCTTCAAATGATACCCACATTTTTAGACCCATTCATTTATAATATGGTAATAACATCCAAAATATTTAATTATTTCTTCTATTTGGAATCATTAGGAAATATCCTTTTATTATTATATGAGGCATGATTATGCATCCCATTTCTTTCCATGAGTAATTATTTTAGTTATGACTTATGATTGATTTCCTATTGCGAAACACATAAGATTATACTTACTATGATGTGTTCACCCAGATAGTTATCCAATGCATTGGTTAATTTTTTGTCTCATGAGATGGTTTATAAGGGATTTAGGAATAAGCCTGATCCTTGATGGGACTCTGTCCAATATGTGTTGTTGTCTTGGAAATTATCCTAGAATTATGATTATATCATGGTTTATGTTGTTGGTACATTCCTATATTTACATAATCGTGTGATTAAATTTTTTATATTATGCTCCCATATGTTTATTAATGAGATATATATTTATTAATATCATGTTATTCCTTTTTTACTTATATGATATGCATCATTATCATGTTTATTACCTTACTTTGAGTTTTAGATCACTAATTCTGTCTATGTATTACTTAGGTTATCCTACGTAATTTCTATACCTTAATGGTATTTAGGTTCTCATTATGGAAATAAAAATAAATAGGTTTTATTTTTTTGATCTTTTTTAAGGTATGGATGATTTAAAAACCTTGAACCAAGTTCATGATGTGAAAATATTCATCATGATTAAATTTATTCTAGGGATGGTCCTTTTTTAGAGTATATTTTATTTGAAGGATTTCATGCTATGAAATATATTTACAATGTGAATTTTTTCCATACAATGGTTTTAAACATGATTGATGCATGAATTATTATTAATTCAACCATAACCTTCCCTCTCAAGTCCTATGATCTCTTATAGGTGATTTTGGGGATCTCTTCTCTTTTTAGATCATTAATTTAGGGATTGATCATTATGGTTGTTTTAGTGAATCTTTATTGGTAGGTGGTTTTCATTCTTCATTTCCTTTAGTCATGGTGGTAGAATTGGTTGTGTTTCAGTTTAAAATTCATGATTTATTGGTATTTTCTATTGATCCTTTTTTGTTTCTTGATAATATTTTTATTTTTAAGGTGATATGTGGTTTCTTGAACTCCATTATTTAATGGGTATTTGTTTACATAATTATCTAGGTAGGTGGATCTATAATGGTGTTCCTAATTCTTATATTGTAATATATTCTTCTTAATTCCATTAGATTGATCATTAGAATAGTTTTTGGTGAAAGGGGGTTTAAATTAAATGTGATCACAATATTATAAATGGTTTTGATCAAACATGGAACATTAGGAACCTTGGGTGCATCAGGAAATATACATAGTTGACCCTAGTGTGTGTGGAACTGCTAGGGGTTATTATTCTAATATCATCATACTATGGTATGACTCGATATTTATTGGAACTAAATTCTATTTGGTTTATAATTATTTTATGTTTAGTACATATTAGCATAGGATAGATCCCAAATGGTGTTATTGTTCTTTTATATGTATTTTATGAAATGATGGTTTATTTCATCAATATTTTCTCACATTTTTAATTTACCTTTTTTCTGTTTATACCTAATATATCCTGGTTTGGTGAATAGGGTAGGAATTTCTATAAAAAAAATTACTTAAAATGGTTTTATTTATAAAAAATTCTATATAAAATTGATATTTTTTATTTTATAACTTGTGCATTCTTGATATGAAAACTTATATAGATTCATTAGAGGTGTCCAATAAGGTTATGTTCTTGTTGACGCTCCTTTCGTCACAGAATCTAAAGATCGGAAAAGGGAATATCTGAGCTCAAAGTGATTCATCCTTTGAAGAAAACATCAAAAATCGAAAAAGGCAGGAAGAAAGGATCAACAGAAACTGCACCGCGCAAGTTATATCACTGTCACGCAAGTACACTTGCGCGACACTCTTGGTCGCGCAAGTGACTTGCGCGACCTAAGTGATAACCGCCCGGTAACCGCCCGGGGTCTTCTCCTGCCTATAAATAGACCCTGTGGGCCCCCCATTCGGGAGGATCTTTTTTTCAGAAACTCAGATTGAAGCTCCTGACGCCCAAGTCTCTTCTAAAAGCTTCCGGAACACTTCTAAGGTAATTTCTTACCTAGAACGGAAGATCTAAAGAGAGGGAGGAAGGCCTAAGTGTTGAAACTCATCAACACTTGCGCGCCTGAATGGCCAGCCCTTAAGGGAACTGGTCACACTTGTGCGCCGCCTTATTCCTTCAATAGAAATTTGCGCGTCCCTTATCTGGAAGAACCTAAAGGGGATTATAAAGGGTTTAAAAAAGAGTCGCTCAAGTATTTCAATTCTGATTGAAAATCGCGCAAGTACACCATGTGTCGCGCAAGGTATACCTGCGCGACCAATACTTGCGCACCCACGCAAGACTTGCGCGCCTTTCAAGACTTGTGCGCCCCTACCTTTCTGGGTGCCCATCTTGCCCATTTTTTCCCTCTTAAGCCATTTCACCTTTCTTATTCATGATTCAGTCTTCAAGATACTCTTCAAAGCCATTTATGGAATTATTTCTTGATTTGACTTCCTTATCTGAAAGTATTTCGGTGGAATATCTCTCAAAACCTAGTAATTTATACATCTTTATGTCACCAAAGATTGAGAGTTCGTTCATTCAACCTCATCCTTTAAGATGAGAGAATCCTTAACCTGGGTCTCCTTTTCAGGAATAATCCCCAGTTATAAGTCCTTCAAATCTCAAATGTGGGCATCCTCCTCAGGAGTAAGCCCCAAACCTTAATTCCTTAACTTGGGCATCCTCTTCAGGAGTAAGCCCCAATCTCAAATACTGGGCATCCTTCTCAGGAGTAAGCCCCAAACCTTAATCCCTAACCTGGGTCTCTTTTTTAGGAATAAGACTCAGTCATAATCTTGGGCTTCCTTTTCAGGAGTAATCCCCAAGTCCCCTAACCTGGGCTTCCTTTTCAAGAGTAAG
Source organism: Viscum album (assembly GCA_963277665.1). NCBI lineage: Eukaryota > Viridiplantae > Streptophyta > Magnoliopsida > Santalales > Viscaceae > Viscum > Viscum album. The sequence continues at coordinate 845,705,372 of OY728159.1, forward strand.
CCCCAAGTCCCCTAACCTGGGCCTCTTTTTCAGGAATAAGTCCCAGTCATAATTTTGGGCATCCTTCTTAGGAGTAAAACCCAATCATAAGTCCCCTCCTAATTTGGGCATCCTCCTTAGGAGTAAGCCCCAAGATTATAGTATTCAAATCTCCATAAATCACATATACCTTTATGGACCCTGTTCCTGGATTTTCTCCCTAAAAGTAAATCCTAAACCTTCATCTATTTGGGCAGTCATACATACATAAGCCCCAAACAATTTCTTATGATTGCATCTTTCATGGCACAATTGTCTAATTTTTACCAATACCTCTTGTTTCTCACACCGAGCATGACTCACGTGAGCTTAGAGTGTAAAAGTAATTATGACATTCTTCTTTGAGCCATCAATCATAAACATCATACTCCATTACTCGAACTACGTGGGTTCTGATTCCTTTTCCAAAACAAAGGATACGTAGGTAGCCCATTTATGGGTTCGATCCCAACTTTGAAATAATCCATGTCCTTCTGAATGACGATAAACTTCAAGTGCCCCACTAAGTGGATTTAAAACCAGCCTGGTCATCATAATGACCAAGAGACTTTTATATAAATGTTTTGAAGGATACCATTGACCAAGAATCTCTAAACAGATATAGATGATTCTCTATTGATGAAGAACCTTGAATACATATAAAAGATTCTCTAAATTTCTTGCATATTTAATCATTGATTGTTAAAACTAAAGGAAAGCTCATTTTATACTTGGTAATGTAATAAGGATTCACAAACATAACTTAAATCTATAAAGAGAGTCCCGGAGTAGACAATAATTCCCCTCAAAAAGGTGTGATGAGTCCGACCTCCCATCCTCTCGACCAATGCAAATTCCTAAGTCTCATTGGTCCACAAGATAATGAGCGCCTACCTTTGGAAAGTAGGTCCAAACGGATGTGGAATCATTGGATGTTTCCGGTTCTACGAACAAACCCGCTAGAAACCGATCGGAATGTTTGAATCTCCCATCCAGGAGTTCATCCCCGGAATCCGTGCGAAACAAAAAATGGTGAACCCGACGTGAATCCTTAACCAAGTTAAAGTGATGTTCTTCTTATTTGTTAGGCTCCTTGGGCCAACAAATCAATCATTGACATGTGCTCATCCAAAAGATGCAGTGGCCGGATTCATCTTGATTTTGTATGTTATATGGAATAGGCACTCTTTTCTCAAGATCTTCTGCAAAATGGATTTCCTTAAATTCACCCCTGTGAATACTGCTGCTGTGAACACCTCTACTGTGAGGTCTGCTGCTGTGAAAATCAATGCTGCTACTCGTGCTGGAACGTCGTCCGCTCTAAGGATGACATCACCAACTCAGCGTCTTCAATGCTTGGTTTCTAATGCACTAGTTAAGGAGTACCGTCGCAACGGTACTATCCCAACTCTGGAGGCCGCTCATCAATCCCTCCAAGTTAACAACTCTACCTGGTCGTCCGGACAACGGCGGCCAGCGATCAAGAAGCAGGTGGTGCTGACTACCATCTCTAACCGTTTCGGGTCGTTATCCCCGGAACGCAATTTCCATTCACTCCCTTACTCTGAGGAAGTGAATGAGCAGGTCCCGCAGGGCCTTAATTCAAAAAGACAGGAGTCCTTCCCGAGGGCTCCCATCAACAATCACCGCCAGACTCATGCGGTAGTGCGCCCTCAACATGATGAGGGTACCGACTCCAGGCATTCAGCTCAGGTTCCTCGAACCCGAGCAGGCAAGATGAACCGCCAGAGACGGAATCCGGTTAACAATAGGCAGGTTGTCATCCCTGCCATCTCCGGAGAAGTCCACCAACCTAACTTGGTGGCAAATAACGAGCAGGCACAATCACCTGTCCGTTTTAATTCCGCTGTCCAGCAGACTTGTCTGGCAGCATCACGCCAATCCCGCCAGGCAATTCCGGTGGAGTACCATAGGCAGGAACATGCACCTGCTTATACATCACCAGTTAGTCAGCAGGCTCGTCTGACTATATATGATGGATCTCGTCAACCGCGTTTGGCGAAGTGTAATCAGCAGGCACATACACCTGCTAATACTAATCAAGCCTACCAACAGTCTCGCTTGGTAGTGCACGGAGAAGTCAGTCGGAAAGCCCCGACGACAAACAGGAGGCAGACTCAACTCTCTGCCTCCACACTTGAGTACTGTCAGGATTCACTGACAGGAAAAGGAGGACAGGAGCAGGTACATACACCTACTCCAAGCCCGGAATGGACGTATATCCCCGTTCCGGCGGCTGAAGTCACCAAACATATTTTGTCAATGGTGAAAGAGCAGAAGCAAATTCCTGCTCATATTCTGGATGCTTGCCAGGATATCATAACAGCTTCAGCATCATCTCAGGGACAGACATATAAATCTATCCCTAGCAGTGGAGTGACACATCAACAATTCACTCCGGAACAGACACACACATCTGTTCCAGTCCAAGAGGGTTATGGGGCATACTCCCCCATATCATACGGACAACCAAGTCAGGCACATACACCTGATTTGAGTGGAGATCGTCAGCCTAACCTGACCATATTTCCTGATCAGGCACATACACCTAATCAGAGTAACCACTTTCGTCAACAAGTGGTTTCTAAAGTGAGTAAGAAGGCATGTAAGAAAAAGATCTGCCCAGCACAGTCAGGAGATCAAAGGCCAATCTGCAACAAGGCCTTGCTCGATGCTGGAGTTCTTGAAGCCATCAAACATTTATCTGTCGTAATTCAAGATTCTACTCCCTCAGTTCCCAATAACGGGAACATTAATTTTGAAGGTCTTCAACAGACACTTCCTCATGAAGGCTTGCTTCCTGAAAGTTCGGTTAATCTTGAAGTTTCTTCTTCAGATGAGAGCCACAGGAACCCTCTGTGTGGTCAGAAGACCAAGGAGCAAGAGATTTAATCTTTTGTTGTAACCCATTATGGTGGTCCTCCCCATGATGATGAACTTCGCTGCGAAAGTCCTCTCCGCAGTAGTGATTCACATTGCCTAGAAAATACTCCAGTGGATAATGTAGTGCCGAGAAAGTCCTCTTATCTTGAGGCACTTGCAAATGTGAAACCAGTCATGTCTGATGTTTTATCGCTAACAAGTGAAATACTTTCTCAATCAGAAGATAGCCCAGGGTGTTGGTCATTCTCCGAACCACCCCTAAGTCATGCATCTTCTAGTTTGATTAATGATCTCTCTACCAATCTTGTTGAATCCGATGAAGCAACAAGGAAACACCAACTCTGGTCAAAACAGGTAGAAGAATATTTATTTAATGATAAAGAGGAAATGCTGAACATGAGGAAAAAACTGACAAAAGGTGAAGTACCAGTCATGTTTTGTCCTTTGGCTGACTCCCAGTACGACATTCCAAAGATGTTGACGGATGATGGAATCCATGATATTCATCTCAACATATGGAAGACTCTTTGTCAATTGAAGAAGAAAGTATTATCTTACGGTGATTATGAAAATCATATTAAGATAATAGAAGGGTTACAACTCCAGATTGATTTGGCATCTCTATCAGTCTCTCGATATCCGAAGGCTGAAAAGCAACAGAGAACCCTTCAACGTTCATGCCTTGGCGCACTAAGAAAATTGCGTCTGTTAATTGCCAATGCTCTATCTGATGTTCATATCAGAGGATGGGGTGTTCACGGAGAACTACATTTCACAGTGCTTTCCAGTCAGCAAAGCCCGCCGAAAATGGTCTCATGCAATGTTATTGCCCATGGCCAGCCACAGTCAATGGGCTTTGTTCATAATCAAAAGCTTTCTCAAGAACAGGATTCAACTAGTTCCTCTCACAATCAAGTATATAGAGAACAAGTTGTTGAATTGCTCCTACATCAAGCAGGTGAGAATATTGCACAAGCCTCTCGTCTGGAGCAAACACATCATCAAATGATAGAAGTTTCGGAAATCATCCAACGGTCTGTTGAACCAGGTGATAAAAGTGGATACAGGTTAATGCATCCAGCTAATTTCCAAACTAAGATTCGCAAGATCAAGAGAGATTTTAAGAAGATCTCAGACATAGCATTTCAAGAGACACCCCAACTTGTCAGACTGGGGACTTCTCTAACCCAACCCTCAGAGTCAACAAATGGGATTCGAGGAGTTGAGCGGAAGCAGCAGGAACATCCCCAGTCCACCGGACTGGGGACTTTATTAAATCCTCAATCCCTCCCTCAGAGAAAGTCAGTATTCTCTCGATTAGGGAATAAACCTCAAGAGGAACGAAGAGCCAAGCTATCAGAAGATTCTCTCCAAGTGACGGTTCTCCAAGAAGTTCCTGAGGGATCAAGTCAATGGAATTCCATGTCTCATCATGGACATGGAAGAAGACAATATCACAGAAATGCTGATAAAAAGGATTCCATGCAATATGCATCCATTAATGTCATCAATGCCGTTGCTGCTGATTCACCAGATGAGGCTCAATCAGAGGGATCAGACGAAGAGGTTCCTGCTCAAGAAGTTGCGTACACAGACCTAAATGAAGAAGGTGTGCACACACGTAATCAAAGGCTTAACCAAAATCTGGGTATTCCTTCAAGTAACCCACTTCCCCCTCTCCGAAAAGGATCCAATAAGGGGAAAGGAAAGAATCAGGTTACTTCTCATCCTTCCTCTGAAGGAGGTAAATCGCTCTCATTAGAGCAAAGGTTTGCACAACGGGAGGAAGAAATGAAAGAATTAAGAAGATTGAATGCAGAACTACTTCAGAGTAGTCTTCTTCTTAAGAATGATGAAGTCCGATAGCCGAAGGAATTTTTTGTAACTACTGAGATGGATCAGGAATATCCTCCTTTATCAGTACACCCTCAGAGGTCTAATCCTACGGGTCAAACACAACAACGGTTGGCAGCACTACCATCAGTTGAAGCACCAACCACCACGTCTGTCCAAGCTCCATTCATTGCACCTACCCAAAACCAAGTTCAACCTGATGTTTCTCAAAAGTTAATAACTACTATTGAGTCATTAACAGCTCGGTTAGAAACTATGGAAGGGAAACGGGCGCAAGTTCAACCTGAAAAGAAAGTTTACCCTGAATGGGTAGATTCAATTTCTCGTCCATCCAGTTTTGGAAACCCTGTTTTCCCTACTTTCAATGGATCAGGCGATCCTGAACAACATTTGACGCATTACGTGTCTTGTTGTGATCCTATGATGGGAACTCCAGAGCAGCAAGAAGCAGTGAAACTCAGATGCTTCGTGCAAACCTTGCAAGGACCAGCTTTTGTCTGGTATACAAGCTTGCAATCCCGGTCAGTCATCGTATGGGAGGATCTTCGTCAAAAATTCCTTCTTCAGTTTAGCTCAACTTTGCCAAAAACGACAGTTTTCGATCTTACAAACTGAAAGCAAAGGGAGAATGAAAGAGTCTCTGATTTCATTGCTCATTGGAAGGGATTAACGTATTCCCTGAGTTTAGCACTCCCTCAGGAGGAATTGTTGCCAATCTGTGTGGCAAATTTGCGTGACGAATTACGCACGCCATTGATCCCTGTGAAATACACAGGAGGGTTTCGAGACCTTACTTCAATATCTCAATAGATTGAAGATTCCCTTATACAGGCTAAGGTTAAATCTCGTATAATTCCATCAGCTTCAGGAAGGAGAATGGGTAAAGCGGAAACTGCTACAGTTATGCTTAAACAAGCACCTGTACCTATTTCTACTTCAAAACCTTCATCTTCTCGAAGGGCTCCACCTCCTGAACGCCAACAACAAAGGTTGTTTCGTCCAAATGATCAAAGAGATCAATGACGAAAACAATTTGAGGATTTGAAGAGTAAAACATACTCTTTCCGAAGTGAGAAAGTTCCTGGTTACTTCATTTCAGCTCTGGAAAATAATTTGGTTCAATTACCAGTGCCCAAGAGGCCAAACAAGGAAGGAGATGAAGACCGTCCCAATTATTGTCCCTTTCATCAAATGTTGGGGCATCCCATCCAGGAGTGTTTTGTCTTTAAAGACCTCCTGCAAAAGATGGTCGACTTGGGACAAGTCAAATTGAAGGTTTCTTCAGCTCATGTAGCGTGTATTACCGCTACATATCCAGAGGAAGGAGGCGAGTGGCGGGAAGTAAAAAGCAAAACTGCGAAAAAATATGATGATTGGATGGTCAGAAAGACAATCAATTGGACCCATTCCATTTTGCGAACATAATTAAAGAAGCCAATTGTGTCTCCTACAAAAGCTGCAATAAAGCCTCCATCAAAAGACAAATCCTCAAAAGGGAAGCGCAATTCAAAGAAGAGAGAGGAATCAGGAGAAGATGAGTATGTATCAAAGCCTAAATTGTCTTTGACTCTGGAAGATTTCATGCCATCTACTTCAAAGCCACGGGCACCATCCCACCAAATGGAACAGCCTAAACAGGCTAACCAGGCAGAGTCTTTATCAGACGAAGAGTTAATCTTTGGTTCTGTTAATATGATTCAATTAACAGATCCATATTCCAGTCTTGATGAGCCTGAATTCCTTGTATCAAATAAGGGAATCCGAGGAAGTTCTAGAGGTTCAGGATACAGGGGAAGACGTGGATCTTTCCGAAGCCACTACTCTAATTTTACCCCTGCTAGCACTGTATATGCAGCAGAAACTCATGGTAGAGCCCTTCAGCGAGCTCAAAAAGAACAAGCAAGTTCTTCTGCCAATGTCCAACTCAGTCTTGGCACAGTTATTTTGGAAGACCGATTAAAGGTTCCATCTTCTTTATCTCAGCAAGTAAATGGATCTAATCAGTCTAATCTTCAAAAACCAAGGATGTTTCCAACTTCAATACAAGATGCATCAGCTTCCAAAGCATCTGCTTCCAAGGTACCTGCTAAACTGTATATTCCTATTGAGAAACGCAGACCTCTAGATCAAAAGTATGATATATTGAAACACTTGGCCCAAGTACCAGCCAATTTATCAATTTTGGATTCTTTGAATCTATCAAAAGATCTTCGGGAAGCACTCATCGAAGCTTTGTCAAGTCCTCAGGAGTTTGAAGCTGAAATTGTTGCAGCTGAAATCTATCACATAGAGAATAATCCTGCAGAATGCCATGCAGTGATATCTTTTACTGATAAAGATGAAGATGATTTTGTGCATGGTCACATAAAACCTTTGTACTTATCTGGCAAAGTCAATGGTGTAGATGTTCGAAGAGCTTTCATTGACAATGGTTCAGGAGTCAACCTCATGCCCATTCGTACACTTCGTCGATTGGGCCTCACGGAATCTGATTTATCTCCTTCTACCATGATGATACAAGGATATGATAAAAATGAACAAGAACCACTGGGAGAAGTTACACTCAGAACTCAGTTTGGAGATCTTGTATCCAATTCGGATTTCATGATTGTTGATCAAGACTCAGCTTTCAATATCTTGCTTGGAAGACCCTGGCTACATCATCATGCAGCTATTCCTTCATCATACCATCAATGTCTCAAATACTGTTTCGATGGTCAAGTTGGAACATTGTATGGTGATAAGGCCCCGTTCAAGACATGTGAGTCTCAATACATTGAGGTGGAATTTTATCACATAAAAGGAATAGAAAAATCTACAATGAAGGAAATTACCAAAGTTAATGCTCCATATGGTTTGGAGAAAATTCCAATAAATCCATTTTTCACATTTGAGTACAGATTATGTGTTACCTATCAGTCAAATTGACAAAATAGGACCAAATCAAAATACTCTTATGGAAAGATCCATAATGTCAATTACGGCGATCGATCCAGACAACATGGGAGAAATTGGTAACCTACCAAGCAGTGATGAAAGCATAAGTGGTGATGTTTTCATTTCATCTGCTGAAGTCCAAAAAGTCTATACTTCGCTAATCAGACTAGAAGAAGTTATAGCAACACCAGAGGTGAATAATGATGTCGATTCTCAATCCATCATCTCCTCTTTATTTCCCAAAGAAGACCCTTTATCATCAATAGGGTCGGAAATGGAAGCTTCTTCTTCTTCAAAATGTGAAAATTTTGACATCTCTTATGATCATGAGAATTTCGTTTTTTCATCTACTTTGCAAGTAGAAATAGAAGAAATAACACATGATGAAGAGGAAGAGGAAGATCTTAGAGATTCTCCTCCAGCATTTGAAGAGGGTATCTCTACCACTGTGGATGAACTCAGAGAAGTAAATCTGGGTACAGAGAAAGATCCACGCCCCACTTTAATTAGTGCAGCCATGACCCTTGAAGAGCAAGAGATGTATATTTCTTTTCTAAAGCAAAATAAAGATATTTTTGCTTGGAATTATACAGAAATTCCTGGGCTTGATCCTGATGTTGCTACTCATCATTTGGGTTTACCAAAAGAACATCGAGGTTTTAAGCAAGCCGCGAGAAGAACACACCCAACCTATGCTTCCAAAATTGAAGCTGAAGTGGATAAGCTGATCAAAGCCAACTTCGTCAGAGAAGTTCAATATCCCAAGTGGTTGGCTAATATTGTCCCTGTAAAGAAGAAGAACGGACAAATTAGGGTTTACATCGATTTCAGAGATCTTAATCGGTATTGTCCTAAAGATGATTTCCCAGTTCCGATTACAGAACTCTTAATTGATGCGACGGCTGGCTATGAAGTAATTTCTTTCATGGATGGACATTCCGGATATAATTAGATCCGAATGGCCCCAGAAGATGAGGAATATACAGCCTTCAGAGCTCCTCAAGGTGTGTTTTGTTACCGGGTGATGCCCTTCGGTTTAAAGAATGCAGGTGCAACATATCAACGCGCCATGCATCGTATCATCAAACCTCTTTTAGGGAAGTTTGTTGAATGCTATGTAGATGATTTGGTGGTTAAATCCAAACAACATTCTAATCACTTGGCTGATTTGGAAGTCATATTCCACAAGCTTCGACAACATAATTTGAAGATGAACCCCTTAAAATGTGCTTTTGGGGTAACCTCAGGAAAATTCCTCGGCTTTGTTGTACGCCATCGTGGTATTGAAGTCGATCCTGAGAAGACCAAATCAATCCTTGGTATGTCACCTCCTCAGAATTTGAAATAATTAAGAGGACTTCAAGTACACTTAGCCTATATTTGGCGTTTCATCGCCAATTTGGCAGGCAAAAGTTTACCCTTTACCAAATTATCAAAGAAAGGAGTCACTTACCAGTGGACTGAAGAATTTCAAGAAGCATTTGATGTTCTCAAGAAATACCTCTTGAGTCCACCAGTACTCATGCCACATGTTGAGGGTAGACCGCTTATCCTCTATGTGACAGCTTTAGAGTGATCATTGGGTGCCTTTATCGCTCAAAAGAATGATGCTGGGAATGAAAATAGTCTCTACTATCTCAGTAGAACTATGCTTGAAGCAGAAACCCGGTATTCAAGTATTGAAAAGTGCTGATTAGCATTAATCTTTGCAGTTCAGAAACTGAGACACTACCTGCAACATCACGAGGTCCAATTGGTATCTCTTAATAATCCGCTCAAATTCATCCTTAGTCGTCCAATGCTTACAGGACGGCTGGCAAGGTGGGCGGTTATTCTACAGCAGTTCGACATTCAGTATATGTCTCAAAAGGAAATTAAGGGCCAAGCTCTGGCTGATTTCCTGGATGAACATCCTTCAGTAGAAGACACGTATTCAGATATCGAACTCCCTGATGAGGAAGTTTTCTCTATTCAAGAGAGTCCTCAAACATGGGAAATGTATTTTGATGGTGCTTCTAGAAGTCCAACAGGGAAGAAAATGGAAAATCCTAAATTCAACAAAGTTGGTTTAGGAATTGTGCTCATTTCTCCAATAAGGAAGTGTAACCTTATTCCTTTTTGTTGTGGGAAGGTGGTACCAATAATGAAGCTGAATACCAAGCTCTCATTACAGGCTTGGAGTTAGCGCTTCAAGCACAAGTGAATCACTTAAAGGTGAAAGGTGATTCAGACCTGGTAATCAAACAAGTCAATGGGGATTATGCCATCAAAAAAGAAGAATTAATCCCTTTGTATGATTACGTCAGAGAGTTAATGTCAGAATTCCCTTCAGAACCGACATTTTCTTATGTCCCAAGATCACAAAATGCTCAAGCTGATGCATTGGCTAATATAGCCACAGCTTTAGCAGATCCAAATCGGGACGAGACGACCATCTGTATTGCCCACCGTCGTGCAATTTCACCTTATGTTCAAGTCAGAACAGAGGAAATTAATGAAATTGGTCCCATTCTTGAACCGTATGGTCATACTACAGGATGGATGTCACCTATCAGGGAATACCTTCAAAATGGAACACTTCCACCTGATAGAGCCGAGAAAGAACAAATCTGGCGACGTGTGGTCAATTTTACTCTTTATGATAGCCCAAACCACCTCGAGAAAATTCTCTACAAACGTGGTTTTGATGGAGTTCTCTTCAGATGTATTGATGGTGAAGAGACAATGGCTGTCATAAAAGAAGTGCATGCAGGAGTCTGTGGTGCCCACCAGTCTGGACATAGACTGTCTGATCAAATTCGAAGGCTTGGATACTTTCGGCCTTCAATGATACAAGATTGTGTTAATTTCACAAAGAACTATCATTCATGCCAAGTATATGACAACTTCATTCATAAACCTCCAGAGTTTCTTCATACAACTAAACACTCATGGCCATTTTCCACATGGGGAATGGATGTGGTGGGACCTTACCCTTCAGCTACGGCCAAGCAGTTTAAGTACATTCTTACTGCTACTGATTTATTTTCCAAATGGGCAGAGGCAGTACCTCTCAAAGAAGTCAGTTCTAAATGCATTGTTAGCTTCATCAAGTCTAACATCATTACTAGATTTGGTGTCCCTCATACCATATTGACGGACAACGGCACCAACTTCTGTTCTTCTGAGGTAAAGAAATTGTATCAAGAATACAACATTAAGTCCAACCATTCATCTCAATATCATGCAGCGGCTAATGGCCAGATAGAATCCTTCAACAAGACTCTTTCAAATATACTGAAAAAGATGGTGGATAAAGATAAGAGGTCATGGCCTAATAAACTCTTTCATGCTTTATGGGCTTATCGGACTACCACTCGCAATGCAACGCGGTCAACTCCATATTCATTGGTATATGGAACAGAAGCAGTCTTGACAATTGAAGTTCAATTGCCTTCACTCAGAATAGCCATTTGTGATCAGTTATCTACAGATGAGCAATCCCAAAAGCGTTTGAATGAATTGGAACAGTTAGATGAGAAAATATTGTGCACTTTGAACCACTTGAAAATCTATCAGAATTGAATAGCACGAGCCTTTAACAAAAAAGTTCGTCTTCGTTCATTCATTCAGGGAGAATTGGTATTAGTTCTCAGAGCACCAATGATACCAGGAAATAAGCCTCACAAGCTTGAACCAAAATGGGAAGGACCTTATTCAATACATAAGGTCTACTCCAATGGAGCGTATTCTCTAATCTCAATGGATGGAGAACACATCATGACTCCAACTAATGCCAGATTTCTGAAGAATTATTTTTTATAAACACAAAATATTGTTCCCAGAGCCAAAACAGTCACATTGGTTCATATTATGTCCTACATGACACTAAACTGTATAATGTCCTACATGACACTAAACTGTATTATGTCCTACATGACATTAAACTGTATAATGTCCTACATGACACTAAACTGTATAATGTCCTATCTACATGACGTTAAAATGTACAGAAGTTCCTATATTTTGTCCGAGATGACATTAAACTATATTGTGTCCTAGAAACATGACATTAAACTGTGTGGCACTTTCATCGTCCATCATGACGATAAACTGTAAAAAGTCCCCAGAACTGATATCCTCATATTGGTTCACCTTAGTCCTAGCTACATGACTTTAAACTGTACAGCAATGTTCTATCGTCCAACATGACGTTAAACTGTATAAATGTTCTATTGTCCAACATGACGTTAAACTGTAACAGTTACTTGAATTGTCCTACATGACATTAAACTGTTAAAAAGTTTCCTTTTTTTCGTCCAACATGACATTAAACTATAGAAAAGAAGATGTACATGCAACATGACACTAAACTGTGCAGCACCAGTTCGTCCTTGCTATATGACGTTAAACTATACAACAATGGTCCAGTATGACTTTAAACTGCAACTTCGTCCCACACGACATTAAACTGTGAAAAAGTTCCCTAAACCGTCCAGCATGACCTTAAACTGCATCATCCCTGGTCCATGTATATGACCATAAACTATTTGCAAATCCCTTACGTCCAGCAAGACGTTAAACTGTGACGTCCTAACTACATGACGCTAAACTGTACAAAATTCCCTTACGTCCGGAAAGATGTTAAACTATATAATCTCAAAGGTCCAGTATGACATTAAACTACACCATTCACGGTCCATGCATATGACCTTAAACTATTCGCACTTTCGTCCGACATGACGTTAAAATGGTACACTCTTTTGTCCTTACTACATGACAATAAACTGCACAATCCCCCTTTCGTCCAATATGACGTTAAACTGTATTGTCCCCATCGTCCTAACTACATGAAGCTAAACTGTACAGAAAGTCCTTGATATGTCCTACATGACATTAAACTGTTATTTTGTCCCTGTTACATGACACTAAACTGTGCAGCACCAATAGTCCTAACTGCAAGACTTTAAACTGCATAGTCCATGAATATGTCCTACATGACATTAAATTGTGCATCGTTAAGGTTGTTATTACCTCTTGTTTCTCACACCGAGTATGACTCACGTGAGCTTAGAGAAAACCTCAACCATAACACTCTCTTTGGGCCCCTAACCATGTGTAAGTCCCAACAACATTTTAATTAGATCGTTGTCCCCAAGAACAACTTGATCATTAATTCATTCTTTAATTGAACTACACGGACTTTGATCCTTGCCCTCCAGGCTGGGTATGTAGGCAACCTCCCAGGGTTCAAGCCCAAAAACAATCTCTTCACATTGGTTCACCACCATCTCATATGATGTTGATTTGTGAAACCGCCCCTGGAATCAATATTTTTACATTTGATTCACTTTCGTCCTTGTTATACGACGTTAAACTATACAACACTTTTGTCCGGTATGACAATAAACTACAATATTCTTTGATCTCCTCACTTGAGAGAGAACTATTATTGACATTGATTCATTTCAAAAAGACTACGTGCATACATGGTAATGCCTAAATTTTTTATCTCAGGTTAAACCATCATTTCACTAAAGTCCCCTTTCACCCTTCACATGTACGAACCAAATTTGTACAAAGGGCATTTCTAGAACTACGTGGGCTTGATTCCCATCCTTATGGGATACGTAGGAACATTCGAGTATCCCTCGAATCCAGTCCCAAGTCTTTTGGGCCTAACCCCAAATTTCACTTTCAGTCCCTTGGCTGAAAAGTCCTCATGAAAACACACACTATGTATTCATTATTATGGTCCGAATTCTATGACCCTAAACTAAGATCATTCATACTTTCGTCCTGTACGACGTTAAATTTCATTTCAAGAACTACGTATGGTTTGATTCTCATTCTTATGAGATACGTAGTGAAGTCCAAAATTTCAATTCAGGACCCAGCCACAACATGATTATGGTTTTCATTGACCTATGTATCTCTATATACATTGGAAAATACCCATCTTTATGTGTTATAATCCTAACCTTAAATATTTTCAGATCTTCATAACCCTTTTCATGACTTCTAATCACAAAAATGTCAAACTTCTGAGAATTCTTTTGCCTGACTATGCAGCACGTGCCCATAGGTGGCCTTGCATAAACAGTCCACATAACAGACTTGTCAGCTAAAAGATGCTATTTATTTGACCATGCAGCCAATTCCCTTAGGTGGCCCTGCATATTTCAACCTCCTAACAGGTTTGTTAAATAATGGTAACTTCATTCTTGGTAAGAATGCCTCTTTTGTCGTTATTTGTCTTAAACGACAGTATGTAGGGATCCGCAAAAAATAATAGCCATCCTTAACATATTTGTCCCATATCCTTTTTCATGATCTGAAAGTATTCAAGTCTACAGTTTATTCTTCTTCCCTACGTTTGGGTCAGACCTTCGTAGGAGTGATATTCATCCAGTTCTTCGATAATCTTGTCTGAAAATATCTTCTCCATATTCAAGTACCTCTTTCCATACAACAAACTCTATACTTTAGAAAATTTGAATCTCCATAAACTTTCACTGGATTTTAGCACTAGGAAAGTAAATTTCTGAGAGTTCTTTTTCCTGACTATGCAGCACGTGCCCATAGGTGGCCTTGCATAAACAGTCCACATAACAGACTTGTCAGCCGAAAGATACTATTTATTTGACCATGCAGCCAATGCCCATAGGTGGCCCTGCATATTTCAACCCCCTAACGGGTTTTGTTAAATAATAGTAACTTCATTCTTGGAAACTACTTCTTCTAATGCCTTTTAGCTCTTTTTCATAACATTCCTCAGATTCAAATATTCTTAAGCCATAGTTTACATTTTTTTCCCTCATACTCGAGTATGGTAATATATTTTCATATAAATTGTCAAGGAATTGAATCAATTTTAGTACATTTCCGTCAAAGCTATTTCGACCTTAAACATTATCCCCTTTTATGTCCGGCATGCATGACTTTAAACTTCCCACAAAAGACAAAGGAACTCTGAATAAAAGTCAAGTCCCATCTCACTAAACATACATTCTATATGATTTAGGTAATATTGAGAAATTAAAAGATTCAAAGTTTGTAGGGTTATTTGTAATAATCCTAGTAAAAATCAAACTATACTTACTGGGCCCATTGGCTTAAGTAAATTTGAAGCAGGTAATGAAAGAATGCAGGTACAAATGTTTGAAGACGAAAGTGTTTTTCATTTGATACACAAGAGTTAGAAGGACATCCACAGACTGGAGTCTCTTCTCTTTTTCAAGAATTACAAGAGGCTTTCAACATAACACTTCATTTGATTTACGGTATCCTGAGCTTCATCAGCAACCACCTGGAATTCATTCATTCAACTGGATACAAAAAGAGATGCAGTGATACCAGCTCTTCTTAGAACAATTGTAAGAGGATGTTATTGAGTGCGGTTTGAGAAAATTTTCTGCTGATCAAACAAGTGACTCTGTTTCTGTCCAAGAGACTTGGAAGATGGATACATGGATTTGAGAATGGAGCATTGGAAGTAAAGATCCATTTGGAGAGAGTAATCTTTTCAGATATTGCTCTAAAACCATGTTTGTCTTCTCTCCACCAACTGGTAGTAGAAAAAATTTCAGCCCATGGGTTTTCCATTTTCATATCTACAAGGAAATGGCATGGAAGAAGAATTTGAAAGTTCACACCATTGTTGTTGCTCTTAATGCACAGCATAACCGAAATGAAGAAGTAGCAGTGCAGATGCATTTTAGGTGTATAGTTGTTTGCATTTGGAACATTGACTCCTTGCAAATGACCATGACCACATAGAGACAGGTAGATGCTCTGTGGGAAATTAAGATGATATTTCTTCAAGTACTTAGCCAAATCTGGGAGAGTGATGTTGCAGATATCATAGTAATCATGGCCAATGATGTTCATCATGTCATCAATCCGCTTGCTAGCCAATTCATCATCCATTCCAATTCCCTTGGGAACCACTGAATCTGCACAAAAGATGAATAAACTAACTCTTAAATAGGTTTATTTTTCATAAAATTTGTGAAATAAATTTGAAAAATGGATAAGGCATTAAGTCGCGCAAGTATAAACAATGACGCGCAAGTATTTGTGTGTCGCGCTATTTTTTGACGTGCAAGTATAAACCACGCAAGTACAGATACCTTTATAGTAGCGCGACATCAAGGAAAACACTAGAAAATAGAGCAACCTGCGCGGCTAAAGTGACCTGCGCGGCGAGAGCTTGAAGGTATGAAGTCCGGAAATCTGGATACTTGTACGGAGGTGAGGCCATGTATTTATAGGCCAGGAAGCCTATCTGTGCGCCGTACCCAGAGCGCTTAAGGCCTGCGCGACGCAAACTTGCGCGCCGCCCTCTGTGCACTGAAGACTTGCGCGCCCCCCTTTTTTCCTTTGGATGGATTCGATTTCCTCAGAGTCAAATCCTCATTTCTCTCCGGATCCAACTCTGAGGGGGGACTTTTGTTGACGCTCCTTTCATCACAGAATCTAAAGATCGGAAAAGGGAATATCTGAGCTCAAAGTGATTCATCCTTTGAAGAAAACATCAAAAATCGACAAAGGCAGGAAGAAAGGATCAACAGAAACTGCACCGCGCAAGTTATATCACTGTCACGCAAGTACACTTGCGCGACACTCTTGGTCGCGCAAGTGACTTGCGCGACCTAAGTGATAACCGCCCGGTAACCGCCCGAGGTCTTCTCCTGCCTATAAATAGACCCTGTGGGCCCCCCATTCGGGAGGATCTTTTTTTCAGAAACTCGGATTGAAGCTCCCGACGCCCAAGTCTCTTCTCAAAGCTTCCGGAACACTTCTAAGGTAATTTCTTACCTAGAACGGAAGATCTAAAGAGAGGGAGGAAGGCCTAAGTGTTGAAACTCATCAACACTTGTGCGCCTGAATGGCCAGCCCTTATGGGAACTGGTCACACTTGCGCTCCGCCTTATTCCTTCAATAGAAATTTGCGCGTCCCTTATCTGGAAGAACCTAAAGGGGATTCTAAAGGGTTTAAAAAAGATTCTCTCAAGTATTTCAATTCTGATTGAAAATCGTGAAAGTACACCATGTGTCGCGCAAGGTATACCTGCGCGACCAATACTTGCGCACCCACGCAAGACTTGCGCGCCTTTCAAGACTTGCGCGCCCCTACCTTTCTGGGTTCCCATCTTGCCCATTTTTTCCCTCTTAAGCCATTTCACCTTTCTTATTCAAGATTCAGTCTTCAAGATACTCTTCAAATCCATTTATGGCATGATTTCTTGATTTGACTTCCTTATCTGAAAGGAATTCGGTGGAATATCTCTCAAAACCTAGTGATTTATACATCTTTATGTCACCAAAGATTGAGAGTTCGTTCATTCAACCTCATCCTTTAAGATGAGAGAATCCTTAACCTGGGTCTCCTTTTTAGGAATAATCCCCAGTTATAAGTCCTTCAAATATCAAATGTGGGCATCCTCCTCAGGAGTAAGCCCCAAACCTTAATTCCTTAACTTGGGCATCCTCTTCAGGAGTAAGCCCCAATCTCAAATATTGGACATCCTTCTCAGGAGTAAGCCCCAAACCTTAATCCCTAACCTGGGTCTCTTTTTCAGGAATAAGACTCAGTCATAATCTTGGGCTTCCTTTTCAGGAGTAATCCCCAAGTCCCCTAACCTAGGCTTCCTTTTCAGGAGTAAGCCCCAAGTCCCCTAAACTGGGCCTCCTTTTCAGGAATAAGTCCCAGTCATAATTTTGGGCATCCTTCTTAGGAGTAAAACCCAATCATAAGTCCCCTCCTAATTTGGGCATCCTCCTTAGGAGTAAGCCCCAAGATTAGAGTATTCAAATCTCCATAAATCGCATATACCTTTATGGACCCTGTTCCTGGATTTTCTCCCTAAAAGTAAATCCTAAACCTTCATCTATTTGGGCAGTCATACATACATAAGCCCCAAACAATTTATTATGATTGCATATTTCATGGCACAATTGTCTAATTTTTACCAATACCTCTTGTTTCTCACACCGAGCATGACTCACGTGAGCTTAGAGTGTAAAAGTAATTATGACATTCTTCTTTAAGCCATCAATCATAAACAAAATACTCCATTACTCGAACTACGTGGGTTCTGATTCCTTTTCCAAAACAAAGGATACGTAGGTAGCCCATTTATGGGTTCGATCCAAACTTTGAAATAATCCCTGTCCTTCTGAATGACGATAAACTTCAAGTGCCCCACTAAGTGGCTTTAAAACCATCCTGGTCATCATAATGACCAAGAGACTTTTATATAAATGTTTTGAAGGATACCATTGACCAAGAATCTCTAAACAGATATAGATGATTCTCTATTGATGAAGAACCTTGAATACATATAAAATATTCTCTAAATTTCTTGCATATTTAATCATTGATTGTTAAAACTAAAGGAAATCTCATTTTATACTTGGTAATGTAATAAGGATTCATGAACATAACTTAAATCTATAAAGAGAGTCTCGGAGTAGACAATAATTCCCCTCAAAAAGGTGTGATGAGTCCGACCTCCCATCCTCTCGACCAATGCAAATTCCTAAGTCTCATTGGTCCACAAGATAATGAGCGCCTACCTTTGGAAAGTAGGTCCAAACGGATGTGGAATCATTGGATGTTTCCGGTTCTACGAACAAACCTTCTAGAAACCGATCAGAACGTTTGAATCTCCCATCCAGGAGGTCATCCCCGGAATCAGTGCGAAACAGTTCTCACAGACTACTTTTATCTTCTGGGTGATTCTAGACCTTGTTTTTCTGGAATCTACGTTAGGGAAGGGAATCATGTAGCATTATAATTTCTCTTTTTGTTTGTTACCTTTTTAGTGGGATGGTTTGGAGGTGATGGTTGGTCACACAGAGACTTGTTGGTTTTTCTTGATTCATACATTACTTGTTTAACCTATTTTTTTTTTTTTGGTTTTATGGATATTTTTGTGTTTCATTCTTCAACATTTTAATCTTGTTGTATGTACTATTTCATTATATTCAATACTTTTTTTTCTTTGTTTTACCTCACCATGTGGAGGACCACCTTCGAAGTCTTTTCTTTTAGACCCGTTTTGGTTCCTTACAAATTATAATCATATGGTTTCTTAGCCTAAATTTTATTAAAAAAGATTTGGTTTGGTTCTATGTCTTCTGTATACAATATTTATAACTATTTTAATTTTATTACTAAGTGTGTGAGGGTTCCTAGCTAGCTCACTTCTGTGTCTAAACTCAAGTTACCATAGGTGGTCAGAAAATGTTTACCTGGTATGAGACATGGTGTTTGAGTTCATTTGAATGTATTGTATGCGATGTTTATTTAACTAGACCTATTACAATCATAATTAATTTCCATTATTTTAAGAATATATATTTTCTTTATATTCTTATCATTTTAAAGAATTGATATCAATGCCTAAAATTTTTCCTATTATTTTGTAATTTTTTCACGACTAAATGGTTTTTTTTCCTTGCCAGTTAGACAATTCTTCCTAGAAGAGCTATTCCAAATCTGAGAGAGGAATCTATGAGATGGGATCCATAGGAAAATCTTCAAATTGAAAATTATTTTATAGAATTTATAATCTACATTATCCAAACTCTTGGTCAAGTTGGTGTCTAGATCCTAGGACGTGTGGTTGATCATGGATTTGAATTTACTAAGCATCATCCACCTATCTTCTATAGTGACAAGGAACCCTAAGAATTTGAGGAGTATATTTAGAGGACTAATAGGATTTTCAACATCTTCAATGTAACACCCCAGGTAAATAAAGAATATGAAATTTTCATATTTAACCATATTTGTGAATAAAATATTAATATGACTTTAAAGGGGACTCTATGCTCGATGGCGTACCCAACACGCAACAACGAGTTTCTTGGGAATCTTACGTTGCACTCTAATAATAAAATAATATTATTTTAAATGGTAGTTAACATGTAGCTGTTGTGTTGGCGGGAATGGATATAAATAACTAAAATATGATTATATATGTTTTTAAATGTTTTTACATTTATCCAATAAAAGATAAAGTCATAAAATATGGAAAAAATTCAATTTTAGGCGTATATGCCCTAGTTTTTACTAAAGGTTCACTTATCGCCTTTTGATGGAGAACCTTCATTAAATATAGTTTTGTTCACTCTTATAAATCCTTTTGGACAAAATAAAACTCTTCTTAAGAATTGGGACATCAAAATTTACTTTGTGTAAATTTTTGGTATCTTTCTGATAAAGTTCATTTTTTAATGAATAGTGTAAAATGTTCTATTTTAATTCAAAACCTCTTTTTAATATAATTTATTTATATGATTAGATTATCTTTTGAATTTGTTTTAAAGTGAAATTAGAATATATTTTTACCATTAAATACAATAGTGGTCGTTGGAATTAATTTCACTTTGAAATCAGACTTAAACTAGTGTCAATCTTTTGATACTTATTGTTTCATAAAAACACGTTATTTGCTCTGACAGCGGGAATTAATTATCAAATTAATTAATATGACTTATATGTTTTTAATTTTGTAAAATAGTCTTCATTTTTGAATTCGGAATATCAAATATATCTTAGGGTGAATTTTTGGGATTTTTCTGAAAAAAAAAATCAATTTTTGATGAATAGTGAAACCACTAAGTGGTACTTATAAAAACTGATTTTTCCGTTTAAATAAAATTTTGTCATCTTTGTGTTTTGAATTTCAAAAATCCGACATACATGGTTGTCATTAAGAAGTAAAATGTGGTTCAATGGGATAAAAATAATTTTTTGGTGAATAGTAACTTATTAAGTTTTTAATCGCGATTAGAGGTAATTAGTGTAGTTTAAGGTAAAAATAATCTTTTAATAATATGAAATGAACTTGACATATGTCCTAACCTCATTGGATGTGTCATGGCCGACCAAGAAAACCCATGGGTCAACTTGGGGACCCCATGAAGCCACTTTGGTTGGAAAATGACATTAATATCTTTTTATTTAAAGTAAAAGTAAAAAATGAGACAAACAAGAAATGTTTTACTAAAACAATTCTTACATGGGGTTATACAAATAATATTTTTGACTATAAATATTCATTGGAATGATAAAACGATTTCCTACATCATAGTATTTTTTTTATAATTTTTAGACATTAAATAAATTAAATTATTTATGACATCATGATGATTCAGCGATGACCTCATTATTTAACGATTTAAATAAAATGGAAAGATAATGTAATATCTAAGACCTAAACATGTCCAAAACCTATTTTATGAGTGGATTTCGAACCCTTATCACCTTATCCTCGAAATACATCAATGTGGGACCCTTAAAATCCAAAACTCTTTTGAAAATAAAGTAACATTTTGTAACTTTACAAGAGTGCCCCTCCTCTCCTCTTATAAAAGGCCCCCACCTCTACCTCCTTAACCACACTCCCAAAGCCTTTGGCTCAGATAAACCCTGCCCATTTTGTCTATCCACTTCCCTCTCTTACTCCTTTAAGA
Source organism: Viscum album (assembly GCA_963277665.1). NCBI lineage: Eukaryota > Viridiplantae > Streptophyta > Magnoliopsida > Santalales > Viscaceae > Viscum > Viscum album. The sequence continues at coordinate 845,726,552 of OY728159.1, forward strand.
CTCACTTTGGGCAGAAGTTTTCCCAAGGAAGCCTTTGAGCTCAAACCAAAGGGAGTTACCCGATTTTAAGGTAATGTCTTCACTTGTGTTCTTTTGTTTTATTTTGCCTATTCAACACCCTAAAATCTTTCTATTAATTTCTTTTGTAAAAAATCCAGTATCTTAAATCTACTAGTATGTTTTTATAAGAAGGATTCGAGCTACAATTACACACACCTACATCTAATGGTTAAAGAACATACTGTTTCCGTGGATGGAGAATTTCTGCCTCACGAAATGATGATTGTTCAACACTCATATAACACCTTCAAAGGTGGCCATTAAGATGTCACTATATTTATATATAATATATTATATTTTTATGTCTTACTTAAGCTTCTGTATTTTTCATTTGCGGCTTACCTTTATGGCTTCCATTATAGGTATACGCGATATCTTCATTTTAGGAAGTGCGGACTACCGCCCCCTCAAAGTGATGTGATTCGTTAATGCCATACGTGGGACGTATAAAGGATGGATTTAATGTTATTATATATGATGTTATACTAAAATTATAATATAACTCTATATCATTATTATTTCTTTCCATTAAAGTATGAGATAGAAATGAATGTAGCGTTCATGCGTACGAACGGCTTACCGTCTCCATGAACGGTGCATTTCATTTCTTATCCCCAAATGTAATTTACTATTATAAGTACATGTATATAATGGATATATATGATGAATGATACATCTAAATGATGAATATAATTCTGGAATTAAAATATACATACCTCTCATTTAGTTTTAATTCCATTAATATGACAAAGAAATGAAAGTAGCGTTCATGCGTACGTACGGCTTACCGTCTCCATGAACGGTGCATTTCATTTCTTACCTCTAAATGATGATGTAATATTATAAATACATGTATATTCTCAATATATATGATATATGTGATATCCAAATCATGAATATAATTCTGGATATAAAGAACCTTTGACCACACGAACAAGATGTAATTGTAAGAAGTCCACTTTCGACTTAAGAACCAAATATCGACAAAACAAACATTATTAACTTAAATGATTACATAATGTTTATAACATGAAAATAAGTGATCTAAAATGAATAATTAACTAGAAAAATGTTCTTAATAAAGTGTAAATTAACTCAAGTTTATTATTCAGGACGTTAAAGAACGATCGAGTCAAGTCGGACCCGAGGTAAGGGATCCTACTCCTCTCTTTCTTTTTAAGTACACTCTTTTATGTCATTCCTTTTAAGCTCATATTTCTTGTTATTGAGATGTTATTTTATATTAAAATTACTGTAATTTTTATGTACATATGATGAGAGACCCTATTCTCTCTCATCAATCCATTTTGGAAGTTTTGAGTGGCGCCGTTAGGCTGCCGAATTTTCGTAATAGATCTAACCTATCTCTTTCTTTTTAAGTACCCTCCTTTATGTCACTTATTTTAAGCTCCTCTTTGTTATGTTGAGGGATGTTCTTTTATATTCCTCTTTCTGTAAACTTTATGTTTATGTGATGATAGACCCTATTTCCTCTCATAAATCCATTTTGGATGTTTTAAGTGGCGCCGTTAGGCTGCCGAGTTTTCGTAAGAGATTTTTCAAATCACTTTTATTCCCTTGAGATTTATGATACATTTGCCAAAATTTCCATTGAGTGGTTTATGTAATTCCCATTATTACACTCCTTTTTTAATATAATTCCATTTATGGGTATTTACATATTCGTTGTATGACACTTCTTCAATGGGGTGTACTTTTCAAAAGTTACCCAAGTCGGTAAGGGAACCTTTCACCCTCCTCTTTTTAAAAGACTTATTTTGTTATGTCTTTTAATTCACATAATATTATTTTGGGATATTTTCTTCTATATCCTTATTGATTTAAATTTTATGTCCAAGTGATGAGATACCCTTTTTATCTCTCATCAACTCTTTTTCTGAATTTTGAAGTGACGTCGTTAGGCTGTCTAATTATTGCAAGGGAACTTCTTAACCCAATTTCGATTCTTTGGGATAAACTTGTACACCTTGAATATGTCATTATATGATTATGTGTGAATGTCCTCTGATTGTTTTACACATAATACCCACTTATATTTCGTGTATTCATTTTTCACACATAGTTATGTAACTGATTTATCCTTAATCCAAGGATGGCGTCTTTGTATGGGAATTCATCTCAATCTCCTTTCATTGAGGCATATTTTTGTTTTATACACAACTTTATTTTATACGGTGTATAAACACCTTTTACTTTTACGTTTATCCAAAAGGAATCTTTTTATATGAATCGTTTTACTAAATGAAAAAAGGGAATGTTTTTGTTGTACGTATGCGGCGACAACGACTTCTCCGCCGCCGTGATCATTATTTGAGTTTTGGCTTCCTCTACAAGCCATACCTTCTTTTTAAAAGAAAAATAAATACCATGTTTTACTTTTCTTTTATTTTGGTATTGAAAATGGTTTTCATAATGTATTTATATCAATGTGTTGTATTGATATCTTGTTATTGAAAGGTGGAAATGTTATGTTTCCTTTATGCATGTTTTATGTGATAAGATTGTGTTATGGTTCTTGGGAATTTTTATGAAGAAGGGTGGTTCCGTGATAAACTAGGGCGGGTGAGCCCGATATAGCTCTCCAATGCATTGGGTAACGCGATGGAGTGAAACGTTAAGGTTTCTCCGAAGAGATTTAGGGAATATACTGTGATGGGTATTCCAAACGTAACCAAGAGGGTTACTCCCTACGTAAGAATGTTATGAATGCCTCAAGTTACCTTTATGTCTTATGATTTCTATGATTTATTCATGGTTTGATGAGGTATGTTAAAGTGCCTATATTTTATGGGTAAAGTATGATTTCATTCTTATGTATATATGAACTCATATTTCCTTTCCATATTTTTATAACTCTTACTGAGCTTTTTATGCTCATCCCAAGTTTTTTAAATGTTTTTCACAGGTCAAGGGAAATTTACATGATGTGATGATAGTGTCAAGGATGTGTCAAGAAAGAATCTGTGTTTTATTTTAAATATTTTTCCGTTGATGGGAAGAATGAATATTGTCTTTTATGTAACCACTTTGTTTAAATGTGGAATGTAATGCAAGTTTCATGATCTAATTCTATAAAACTCTAAACCTAAAAAGATCCTCAATGTGTAATCTTGTAATAACTCAAGATTAAGTAAGGTTTAAGGCTGGGGCCTTATAGTTGGTATCAAAGGTCAGTTTAGATAACTTTAGAGGTTAGGGTATTCTTTAAGCATAAGTGACATTACCATAATGGTTAGGATTTCAGAAAGAGTCATAGTTTTAGATAAAGTGAATGAGTAAGTATATCTTAGTGTTTACCTTCCTCATTAGTACATGATGGTTTTGTTGATATACTCACACTGACATTTCTATTTTTAGTGAATGGATGGATCTAGTAGGCACCAAAGAGACAATAGGTTTGAAGGAAACTGTGGTGGTTCTCTGATTAAGATACTAGATAAAATGGAGGATTCAATGAGGAAACTCGTGGTTGTTCTAAGCCAAATATCAAGGAGTCATGATCAACCACTTGAACCTTGGTATGTTCTGTAATGCATCATGTACGAGATGACCAATCGATGTGGAAGTTCATGTAATAATTATAAAGGTAACCATTAGAGTTTATATGATCCTTACTTTTGAGGTAATTATGGGTTATTATATGATATGCTGGAAAATGAAAGGCATGAGATAAACATGAGGTTAAAATATGTTATGATCATTTTTGATGATTTTATCTCTTTTTGGGGAATGATTTAAGAATTATATAGTTTTGGAAAAAGGACAACACGCAGACCGTGTGACTACCCGTCGCGTCGGACAAAGCTGTGGGAATCGAACCAACAACCAAAGTGCGACTGGTATTTACCGCCTACCACTGGACTACGTGAAGTCCCTGGTTAGTTTGACTGATTCTTTCTAGTTATATGATTTTATGAATTAAGAGTAAGTTGATTTTGGGTTATTTATGAAAATGATTAACCTATCATGGAGGATATGTGATTAGGTTAATTACTTTCCAATACGAGACTTTAGGAGAAACTGATGTTGTTTGGAGATAAATGTTATGATTTAACTTCGAAAACTATGTGAATAAATCCTTCAAATATTTGGGTTTCAATCATAGATTGGTTTACTTTGATGAATTTTATGGACAAATTGTTTATCAGATGGTCCTCGTTGAACTTTGGGTTTTGTTGGACAAATTTTGGAGATTAAGCATAGATTTTCTTTTTAAAGGGTTATCCTTTTCTAGATTATCTGACCTTGTACTAACCTTTTTGGTTTAGTTTTTGGTTAAATCCTAAAGACATGGGAATTATATAGTTCTATTTGGTTGATTAGGTGATTCTCTAGAAGTTGATTATAGTACTCTTAATGCGAACAAGCCTCCCTAAATACTCGTCTTTTGGAAAAAAATCTGAGTTTGATTAAGGAATCTAGTAAAAGTTGAAAGTCAACATGATAAGTGATTATGTTTCCTTATGAATAGATTCCTCAATAAAAAGTAACTTAAAACATAAATTTTTTCTATTAACTTTTCCTACTGGGGAATCGAATACCGTTTAACCCATCACAAGTTTGTGATTTTCTTATGGTTAACTTGCTCCTAGACATGTTTACTATCACTCTCCCTCAAGAACATGAACCTTTGCTTTTTCTTCCATGTCCATGTTTTCCTACACGGAATCCTATTATGGGTTAACTCAGGTGACCTTTGTAGTTATATTTCTTTATTTTAAAGTGATTGTTTTACCAACTCTTGTTCTAATGTGGGACTTTAAAGGATGTTTCCAAGCTCAATTTTCAAAATTGCGAGGACGCAATTCCCAAAAGGGGAGAAGGATGTAACACCCCAGGTAAATCAAGAATATGACATTTTCATATTTATCCATATTTGTGAATAAAATATTAATATGACTTTAAAGGGGACGCTATGCTCGATGGCGTACCCAACACGCAAAAAACGAGTTTCTTGGGAATCTTACGTTGCACTCTAATAATAAAATAATATTATTTTAAATGGTAGTTAACATGTAGCTGTTGTATTGGCGGGAATGGATATAAATAACTAAAATATGATTATATATATTTTTAAATGTTTTTACATTTATCCAATAAAAGATAAAGGCATAAAATATGGAAAGAATTCAATTTTAGGCGTATATGCCCTAGTTTTCACTAAAGGTTCACTTATCGCCTTTTGATGGAGAACCGTCATTAAATATAGTTTTGTTCACTCTTATAAATCCTTTTGGACCAAATAAAAATCTTCTTAAGAATTGGGACATCAAAATTTACTTTGTGTAAATTTTTGGTATCTTTCTGATAAAGTTCATTTTTTAATGAATAGTGTAAAATGTTGTATTTTAATTCAAAACCTCTTTTTAATATAATTTATTTATATGATTATATTATCTTTTGAATTGGTTTTAAAGTGAAATTAGAATATATTTTTACCATTAAATCCAATAGTGGTCATTGGAATTAATTTCACTTTGAAATCAGACTTAAACTAGTGTCAATCTTTTGATACTTATTGTTTCATAAAAACACGTTATTTGCTCTGACAGCGGGAATTAATTATTAAATTAATTAATATGACTTATATGTTTTGAATTTTGTAAAATAGACTTCATTTTTGAATTCGGAATATCAAATATATCTTAGGGTGAATTTTTGGGATTTTTCTAAAAAAAAAATCAATTTTTGATGAATAGTGAAACCACTAAGTGGTACTTATAAAAACTGATTTTTCCGTTTAAATGAAATTTCGCCATCTTTGTTTTTTGAATTTCAAAAATCCGACATACATGGTTGTCATTAAGAAGTAAAATGTGGTTCAATGGGATAAAAATAATTTTTTGGTGAATAGTATCTTATTAAGTTTTTAATCGCGATTAGAGGTAATTAGTGTAGTTTAAGGTAAAAATAATGTTTTAATAATATGAAATGAACTTGACATATGTCCTAACCTCATTGGATGTGTCATGGCAGACCAATACAACCCATGGGTCAACTTGGGGACCCCATGAAGCCACTTTGGTTGGAAAATGACATTAATATCTTTTTATTTAAAGTTAAAGTAAAAATGAGACAAACATGAAATGTTTTACTAAAACAATTCTTACATGGGGTTATACAAATCATATTTTTGACTATAAATATTCATTAGAAATCTAAAAAGATTTCCTACATTATAGTATTTTTTTATAATTTTTAGACATTAAATAAATTAAATTATTTATGACATCATGATGATTCAGCGATGACCTCATTATTTAACGATTTAAATAAAATGGAAAGATAATGTAATATCTAAGACCTACACATGTCCAAAACCTATTGTATGAGTGCATTTAGAACCCTAATCACCTTATCCTCGAAATACATCAATGTGGGATCCTTAAAATCCGAAACTCTTTTGAAAATAAAGTAACATTTTGTAACTTTACAAGAGTGCCCCTCCTCTCCTCTTATAAAAGGCCCCCACCTCTACCTCCTTACCCACACTCCCAAAGCCTTTGGCTCGGCCAAACCCTGCCCATTTTGTCTCTCCACTTCCCTATATTACTCCTTGAAGCCTCACTTTGGGAATAAGTCTTCCCAAGGAAGCCTTTGAGCTCAAACCAAAGGGAGTTACCCAATTTTAAGGTAATGTCTTCACTTGTGTTCTTTTGTTTTATTTTGCCTCTTCAACCCCCTAAACTCTTTTTATTAATTTCTTTTATAACAACTCCAGTATCTTCAATATACTAGGATGTTGTTATAATAAGTATTTGAGCTAAAATTACACACACCTACATCTAATGGTTAAAGAACATACTGTTTCCGTGGATAGAGAATTTCTGCCTCACGAAACGATGATTGTTCAACACTCATATAACACCTTCAAAGGTGGCCATTAAGATGTCACTATATTTATATATAATATATTATATGTTTATTTCTTACTTAATCTTATGTATTTTTCATTTGTGTCTTACCTTTATGGCTTCCATTATGGGTATACGCGATATCTTCATTTTAGGAAGTGCGGACTACCGCCCCCCTCAAAGTGATGCGATTCGTTAATGCCATACGTGGGACGTATAAAGGATGGATTTAATGTTATTGTATATTATGTTATACTGGAATTATAATATAACTCTATATCATTATTATTTCTTTCCATTAAAGTATGAGATAGAAATGAATGTAGCGTTCATGAGTACGAACGGCTTACCATGTCCATGAACGGTGCATTTCATTTCTTATCCCCAAATGTAATGTACTATTATAAGTACATGTATATAATGGATATATATGATGAATTATACATCTAAATGATTAATATAATTCTGTAATTAAAATATACATACCTCTCATTTATTTTTAATTCCATTAATATGACAAAGAAATGAAAGTAGCGTTCATGAGTACGTACGGCTTACCGTCTCCATGAACGGTGCATTTCATTTCTTACCTCTAAATGATTATGTAATATTATAAATACATGTATATTCTCGATATATATGATATATGTGATATCAAAATCATGAATATAATTCTGTATATAAAGAACCTTTGACCACACGAAAAACATGTAATTGTAAGAAGTCCACTTTCGACTTAAGAACCAAATATCGACAACACAAACATTATTAACTTAAATGATTACATAATGTTTATAACATGACAATAAGTGATCTAAAAGGAATAATGAACTAGAAAAATGTTCTTAATAAAGTGTAAATTAACTCAAGTTTATTATTCAGGACGTTAAAGAATGATCGAGTCAAGTCGGACCCGAGGTAAGGGATCATACTCCTCTCTTTCTTTTTAAGTACACTCTTTTATGTCATTCCTTTTAAGCTCATATTTCTTGTTATTGGGATGTTATTTTATATTAAACTTACTGTATTTTTTATGTACATATGATGAGATACCCTATTCTCTCTCATCAATCCATTTTGGAAGTTTTGAGTGGCGCCGTTAGGCTGCCGAATTTTCGTTAGAGATCTAACCTCTCTCTTTCTTTTTAAGTACTCTCCTTTATGTCACTTCTTTTAAGCTCTTATTTGTTATGTTGGGGGATGTTCTTTTATATTCCTCTTTATGTAAACTTTATGTTTATGTGATGAGAGACCCTATTTCCTCTCATCAATCCATTTTGGATGTTTTAAGTGGCGCTGTTAGGCTGCCGAGTTTTCGTAAGATATTTTTCAACTCACTTTTATTCCCTTGAGATTTATGATACATTTTCCACAATTTCCATTGAGTGGTTTATTTAATGCCCATTATTACACTCCTTTTGTAATATAATTCCATTTATGGGTATTTACATATTAGTTGTATGACACTTCTTCAATGGGGTGTACTTTTCGAAAGTTACCCAAGTCGGTAAGGGAACCTTTCACCCTCCTCTTTTTAAAAGACTTATTTTGTTATGTCTTTTAATTCACATAATATTATTTTGGGATATGTTCTTCTATATCCTTATTGATGTAAATTTTATGTCCAAGTGATGAGATACCCTTTTTATCTCTCATCAACTCTTTTTCTGAATTTTGAAGTGACGCTGTTAGGCTGTCTAATTATTGCAAGGGAACTTCTTAACCCAATTTCGATTCTTTGGGATAAACTTGTACACCTTGAATATGTCGTTATATGATTATGTGTGAATTTCCTATGATTGTTTTACACATAATACCCACTTATATTTTGTGTATTCATTTTTCACACATAGTTATGTAACTGATTTATCCTTAATCCAAGGATGGCGTCTTTGTATGGGACTTCATGTCAATCTCCTTTCATTGAGGAATATTTTTTTTATACACAACTTTATTTTATATGGTGTATAAACCCCTTTTACTTTTACATTTATCCAAAAGGAATCTTTTTATATGAATCGTTTTACTAAATGACAAAAGGGAATGTTTTTGTCGTACGTATGCGGCGACAACGACTTATCCGCCGCCGTGATCATTATTTGAGTTTTGGCTTCCTCTACAAGCCATACCTTCTTTTTAAAAGAAAAATAAATACCATGTTTTACTTTTCTTTTATTTTGGTATTGAAAATGGTTTTCATAATGTATTTATATCAATGTGTTGTATTGATATCTTGTTATTGAAAGGTGGAAATGTTATGTTTCATTTATGCATGTTTTATGTGATAAGATTATGTTATGGTTCTTGGGCATTGTTATGAAGATGGGTGGTTCCATGATAAACTAGGGAGGGTGAGCCCTATATAGATCTCCAATGCATTGGGTAACGCGATGGAGTGAAACGTTAAGGTTTCTCCGAAGAGATTTAGGGAATATACTGTGATGGGTATTCCAAACGTAACCAAGAGGGTTACTCCCTACGTAAGAATGTTATGAATGCCTCAAGTTACCTTTATGTCTTATGATTTCTATGATATATTCATGGTTTGATGAGGTATGTTAAAGTGCCTATGTTTTATGGGTAAAGTATGATTTCATTCTTATGTATATATGAACTCATGTTTCCTTTCCATATTTTTATAACCCTTACTGAGCTTTTTATGCTCATCCCAAGTTTTTGAAATGTTTTTCATAGGTCAAGGGAAAGGTACATGATGTGATGATAGTGTCAAGGATGTTTCAAGAAAGAAGCTGTGTTTTATTTTAAATATGTTTCCGTTGATGGGAAGAATGAATATTGTCTTTTATGTAACCACTTTGTTTAAATGTGGAATGTAATGCAAGTTTCATGATCTAATTCTATAAAACTCTAAACCTAAAAAGATCCTCAATGTGTAATCTTGTAATAACTCAAGATTAAGTAAGGTTTAAGGCTGGGGCCTTATATTCAATACCCCTAATAACTCTAAGTGGGATTTTCTACATATATTCTTGAATTACTGAGAAGGATATGGTGGGAAACTATTGTGAAAACTACGTTTCGCAATGATCTTACAAGATCTCCATTCAAGAAAATATTTCATCGGTAGTTTTACCTTGGGATTTTTTGTGTGGTGATTTCCTGGGAGTTTCTATCCATTGAGAAATTAAAGTTTACCATTCTATATTATTACATCCATTTTTATAATATGGTGCATCTAGAACCAAATCTTGTCACTAAATAGTACCTAAATTCTCAAAGGATTGAGTTGGGTTTAAGGTTAGATATTTGGTCGATGTTAATTATCCAGTTCCTTCTAACCATTGTGGATGTAGTTGAAAATGTATCATTTATTAAGGTAGAGATAGATGGGAAGACATATTTGGGAGTAGATTTAGTTGGTACTATCATTATCCATTTTGTATCTTATGTAAAGAAAAGAAAGTTGAAAGGTAGCCAATTTTCATCAAAACCATTCTTCTGGGATATTTCTATGTAGTAGAAGAATATTTGATATATGTATGGGTAACCTAGTTATACCAAGTATAATTATATTGAGGCTCCCAAAAAAATCATCATTTTGGAAAATCTATCCATCTGAATATTTTTTGTGATAGGATGTCCCATGGAAGTATGGTTGGATCCACATTCAAATAAGGCACACATGTTCATACTGATACTTCCATTGGTGGTGGGTATCTTTATATTGCTAAAAAAATTTATCGGTGAGCTAATACCAAACTTCTCCAATCAATCAAATATGCACCAAAGTAATATAAAGTATGGATAACCATACTTAGATGTACAATGATTATTTTTCCTTATGGTTCTAGATTAGTTTGATATAGGTACTAATCATTATTTTAAATAATCACAGTAAGATGACTTTTTGGTCCTATATTCAAATCTTATTTCATACTTGTTGGATATTTCTATGCCTTTGGGAATACGGTATGAAATATTTTTCAAGTGTCCCACATTTTCCATATAATTCCTCAAGAGGATACATTTTTATATAGGGATGAAAAGTGCAATTATCATAAAATTCAACTAATGGAGAATATTGATCAAAAAATCCTCAGTAATTTAAATAGAAAGACCAAATCATATCATATAGTTTCCCCAATGAGACACAACAATACATAAAATATATTGAGAAATATAAAAATTAATTTTAAAGAAACATTCAAACCATTCTTTGAAAGTATGAAAAAAAATATTGTTTTTCTAACATTTTAACTAAAAAACTCAATAAATATTGAGTAAATTATTTTATTTTAAATTAACCATTGTATATTGTATAGTAATATTCAAAACAAATGTATGGTTATTATGAAGGGAAACCCCGTATATATCATATATGATAAAATGAAACATTTTTTTCAAACTTTTATAAAAATTCAAAAAAGAAATGATTATAAAACATTTATCTAGAATATTACTTTGAAATATTTGTAAATAAAGTAAAATATAATTAAAATTTGTTTTAAAAATCATTTATAGGTGAATATTTTATTAAAATAATTTTTAAGATCATGTATATGGAAGAAAAACTTCATCAACCAATGAGGAATTAAGGTCTGATTTTATTTAAAAAAATTGTCAATCATTTTAAGTACCAAAGAGATAAAAATTATTATAATAAATAAAAATTAAATAATCCTACATGTAGTAGAAAATTTATTTATTCTAAAGGATAAAATCCTTATAATTTCCCAAAATTAATATTTAGCATAGATAATTTAAAAATGAAATGAGATTATAACCTAAACCCGTACCTCAAGTCTTGTATTAAATCATACATGTTCAAACATACCATATAATAAACATATATTTATTATAAATATCTTCTATTATAATATTAATACAGAACATTCTATGTATAATTCCTATTTAATTTCAAATTATTATCTTATTAATAATTTCATTATTAAAATGATCATTCATGTAAAAATTAGCATGTTGTATAGGTATGTTTCAGTTTGATGTTTTACATATATTCTTGATGGTAAATGTTTAATAATACCCCAAATCTTAATGATGAAATTATTATTATTATATTTATTAATTATATACAAATTTATATCCTCTCATTTAATATGGTGATGAAATATTTATCACATCACTTTTTGGAGATGGTAGTCTGAATGTATGGACGAGTAATGTTTCCACTTTTTATGGATAGAATAAAAGAAATGTAAATCCTAGTCCAAATTTATAAAATAATTATTATAAAATTTATATCATATATATAAAAATATATAAATTAATTATATCCTTATTATTATCTAATTAAGGTGGAAATGAAAAATAAATCACATTGCTTCGTGGAGGTGGTAGTCCACAAGTACACAATGTGATGTTATATTTTTCCAATAGATGGGAAGGTAAGAAGGTAAATATGATATTATAATTAAATTTGAATATTTATTTAATAAATAAAATATATAAACATTAAATCTATTATAATAACAAACCATTAAGGATTGTTATGTAAAATGATTTATATCTCTATATGGATGTCATAGTCCACACATAAGCACGAGTTGTAACGACCCGAATCCGGAGCCCCTCCACTGGTGCCCCGTACCCGGTTCACCACATGACCTCAAGCGCATTTCCCTAAATGCCAGAGGCTGCCGACTAGCAGCGAGGGCCTTGGTGAGTCGGTGGGGAAACTATTCCCTCATTTGGTAAAGTATACAGTGGAAAACAACCAATCACAATAGCAGAATCAATCAACATCATACAACAACTGAACTGAACAACGGAAACAATGGATAACTAATAATGATGCAATATGGTACGTATGTATATGGAAAGCATCAAACAAACCAATGTGCTGAAGTACAACTGAAAACAAAGTGCAAGGAAAACAAAATAAACTCCTCAGCATCGCGAGCCACGGCTCGGTCCCATGCTCTCCAACTCCAGTGCAATCAAGAACCTGAAGTAGAAGGGCGCTTGACCTTATCTATACCTGCAACAACATAGTCTATTTGGGCCCAAAAGCATGGCCCAAAAAGGGTGTGAGATACAATCCCAGTAGGCAATCACCCAAAGATTTGTTCCCAACAGTCAATGAATACAAGGCAGTAATAAAACAAGAAGCAGTAAACAGAAAAGCACAAGCAGTTAAAATCCATAGTTCTAAAAAATAAAGTACACAAGTAAACAGTAGCAATAAGAAGAAAACAGGTAACCCTCTAGGTAGCTCTCACAGCCTAACCCCTATGGTTCAACCTATAAGTACTAGAAACCCTCTAGGAGGCACACACGGTCTCACCCCTCTGGTTCAGCTATTAAAATAACACTCTCTGGGGAATCACTCACTGTCAATTCCCCCTATAGTCTCGTATCATGATAAAAGATCTTTGGGGAAGCACTCAACGTCTATTCCCCCTATGTCCTACATCAAGGAACTACATACTCTCTGAGAAAGCACTCAACGTCAATTCCTCCTGTGGTCTCGCATCGTAATTAAAAGACACTATGGAGAAGCCCTTCAGTAAATTCTCCCTTTGGTCTACTACTCTAGGTTCCCACAGTCCTGAGTGAAAGATAAAACATACTCAGCGCACGTACATCGTCCAAGTAAACCTCAAGAACTACTTGGCTATCATTCTAAGGCTCAACAGCATAAAAATTAGCAGTTCTACTATCCTACGACTAGGAATGGAAACTAGAAAAACGCCAAACAGGCAGAACAAACATGGAAAAGAAACCTGAGCAAAAAATAAATTACTATACTCATAAGCATAAACCTCTACTACAGAAATCAAGCAAAGAAGGCAAACATCAGGGGAAAAACCGGAAACCCACAATTCCCCACCCAAGGTAATTTGTTGAATTTGAAAAAAATACTCATTGACTTTCAAAAAAAGGTGTAAACCAACTACCACGATCCTAGGATATCGATATACGTGAACCACGACGATTGATTCCCCTTATAATGTTGTAGATCTGATAAAACACACAAAACGCTCAACCCACGATAACTCTAAAACAAAGAGGAATCATAAAAAGAATCTCAAGCAGAAGGAATATCTTACCGTTTCGATTCCAACTCAATCTACCATGATTGAATCGGAGAACGGATGAGGATATGGGGGCTCGTCAAAGATCCGGGCATACGGGTCGCTCTCATATGAACGGGACCTAGAAGAAGACGAATATCGTGATGAGGCATGACCCCGGTCCGTTTAGTGAAAAAAAGAAAGTACACTGCGTTTAATTTTAGAGTACACAGCGTGTACTGGGTCCTTTCTGTACTCCGCCAAAATCGGCCTCCACGTCACCCCTACACACCGTGTGTGTGGCCCGGGCTCGGCCAGGACACGGATTCGAGCCAGAGAAGAGTACACGGTGTGTACTCAGAAAGTCCACGGCATGTACTTCGAAAATTTTCAGAAAGTTCATTTTTCTTAAAAACTCCAAAAAAAGGAAAAACATACCTGAAATGAAGATCCGGGTTCTTACAAACTTCCCCCATTAAAGAAATTCGTCCCCGAATTTCCCTAACGTGGCGTAGAAGAAGAAACCCCAAACAGCTCTGGCCACTGCGATCGTACATTGGCCTCCCTCTCCCAGGTCTCATCCTGTACTCGCCTGTGCTGCCATAGCACCTGTACTAGAGGAACAGACCGCCCTCGGAGAACCTTCGTACTGCGATCGACAATTCAGATAGGATTCTCCTCAAACGATGCATCCGCTTCAAGCTCAACCTCCTCAGGTTTAAAGACATGAGATAGGTCTGAAAAGTAGCATCGGAGCTTAGAGACGTGGAAGAGGTTGTGCATGGCCCGGTACCTCTGAGGTAGCTACAACCGATAGGCGACCATCCCCACTCTCTCCAAGACCTCAAATGGCCCGACGTACCGCGGTGAAAGCTTACCCTGTCTCTAAATCCTCTTATGTCCCAACCTTGGTGCGACACGCAGGAAAACTTGATCCCCGACCTCGAACTTCAGAGGTCGTCTCCGCTGATCAGCATAAGACTTCTATTGGGACTGTGTTGTAGCCATTCTCTTCTGAATCAACTCTATCTGCTCTGAGGGCTCCTGAACAAGACGAGGTCCCAGCAAAGCTGCCTCTCCTGCCTCCAGCCAGCATAAGGGTGATCGGCATGGCCTACCGTATAGGGCCTCATAAGGTGTCATCTTAATGGTCTCTTGGAAATTGTTGTTGTAGGAGAACTCCACCAGAGGAATATGCTTCTCCCAAGAACTGTCAAAGTCCAGGATGAAAGCTCAGAGAATATCCTCAAGCACCTAGATCGTGCGCTCGGACTAGCCATCAGTCTAGGGATGGTATGTTGTACTCAAAAGTACCCATGTACCCAATTCCTTCTGAATTCCCTACCAGAACTGAGAGGTAAAGTGTGTGTCCCTATCTAAAACAATGGAGTGCGGAACTCCATGCAGAAGAACGATCTCTTGGATGTAAATTCATCCCAGATCATCAACGCTGAAGGTCTCCTTGATCGGCAAGAAGTGATAAACCTTCGTGAGTATGTAAACAACAACCCAAACAGCATCGTTCCCTCGAGGTGACCTTGGAAACCCGGTCATGAAGTCCATTGAAACATCGTTCCACTTCCACTTCGGAATGGGTAACTGTTGTAAAAGGCCTTCTGGTCGCTAATTCTCTTATTTCACCTACTGACAAGTAGAACATCTCATGACAAAACCAGCAACATCTTTCTTCATACCTGGCCACCAGTATTGGAGATGAAGATCCCGATACATCTTGGTGATGCCAGGATGAACTTCCCAAACATAGGAATGAAAACCCCGCATCATCTCCTCGCGTATGTCTATTGGAACCCATACGCTTCCCTGGAAATGCAAGATCTCATCCTCTCTCACTATCCATCCAGGAAGAGGTTCCCCTCCTGACACACTCTTCCGCAGGACTAAGCCTTATGAGTCTGATAGTTTCCTCATCTGTACCCGATCAAGTAGTGTAGAGGTAATAGCTACAAAAGATAGGAAGGTATGTCCCCGTCCATCGTGAACCTCCAGATACATCTCAGAGAACAGATCCATAAGCTGCTACTCACTGCTGGCCTCTTGAACTGCCTGAACCTGAGTCCTCCTGCTCAGCGCATCTACCACTGCGTTGCCCTTCCCCAGTGTATAGTCAATATCGAAATCAAAATACTGAAGATACTCGACCCACCTGCGCTGCCTCGGATTTAGATCATGCTAAGTGAAGATATACTTGAGACTCTTATGGTCAGTGAAGACCACAAAGTTCTCTCCCAGTAGATAGTGTCTCCAACAGCGTAAGGCATTAACAACAGCTGCCAACTCCAGATCATGCGTAGAGTATTTCCTCTCATGTGGCCTCAACTACCGAGACCTGTACACAACTACTCCCTCTCCCTACATAAGCACATCCCCCATCCCGATACATGAAGCCTCATAGTAAACAGTGTAGCTCTTTCCTGGCTCCGGAAAGACTAGTATCGGTGATGACGTCAACCTCCCTTTCAGCTCCTGAAAATCTGACTCACAAGAATCTGACCATAAGAACTTTTCCCCCTTTTTGGTCAGACCTGTCAAAGGTGTTAATAGACAAGAAAAGTCCTAAATGAAGCTTTTGTAGTATCCATCCAACCCTAGGAAGATCCGTACCTCAAAGACGTTCTTCAGATGATCCTGGGAAACTACAGCTCTCACTTTCTCTGGGTCCACAGATACTCTTGCCTATGAGATGATTTGACCCAAGAAGTGAATCTGATCCATCCAGAAGTGGCACTTCGAGAGTTTATCATAATGTTGATGCTCTCTCAGTGTACTCAAAATGATCTCAAGATGTGTGGCATGGTCGTGTCGAGTGTGAGAGTACACAAAGATATCTTCCATGAAGACCATGATGAAAGAGTCCAAGTAAGGATGGAACACTCGGTTCATCAATTCCATGAAAACTGCAGGGGATTTCGTGAGACCGAACGGCATCACTGTATACTCGTACAGACCATACCTACTTCTGAAGGCTGTCAGAGGTATATCTGATGGTCTAACACGAAACTGATGGTAATCGGACCTCAAATTGATCTTCAAGAACACCCAGTCTCCTCGAAGATGATCAAAGAGGTCATAGATCCTTGGCAAGGGATATCAGTTCTTGACCGTCAACTGGTTCAGCTTCTAATAATCCACACAAATCCGAAGGGTACCATCTGCCTTCTTCGCAAATAGGACAGGCGAACCCCAAAGAGAAGTACTGGGTTGGAAGAAACCCTTTGCCTGCAAATCCTCCAACTGCTTCCTGATCTCCTGTAACTCAGGTGTAGCCATCCTATAGGGAGTAATGGACACCGGTGCCGCTCCTGGAACGAGCTCAATAGAGAAGTCTACCTCACGCTCCAGAGGCAAACCTGAAAATTCCTCTGGAAAGACGTCCCTGAAATGACCCACCACTGGAGGAAAGTCCAACTGTGGAGTCCCCTGATCATCAAGATAAAGACTAATAATCTGGGCTGTCACCCCTCCTCGCCCAAGATGCTCGAGTCTTTCCCGACTCGCCCGAACGTCCCATTCGCCTCTATGAAGAAAAGTATTCACCCTATGGTGAGATGAAACTAACCCTACGGTGATAACAGTCGACGAAGGCCTGGAAGGGAACTAGCCAGTCCATTTCGAGAATGAAATCATAACCCATCATCTCTAGGGTGTAGATATCCCATAAGAAACGATACCCTAAAACCTCGAGAGGGCACTCTCTACACTGGCGTACACTAGATGTCCTCATCCCCAAAGGTGTGTCTAGCGTCAATGAGTCGGCAGAAGAAAAGATGCAGAGCCCAAGGCTCTCCACGACAACAACAGAGATAAAGTTATGCATAGCACCAGTATCGAAAAGGGTTGAAGATAAAACTGATGATACTAAAATCGTACCTCGAACAATAGAAGGGTCAGGATCCTGCTCCTGATAAGTCTACTCCATGGAAAAAGACTGGCCTGCACCGCGGCCCTGCGCCCCTGGCTGACCACTCTAAGATGAACCTCCCTGCTAGTGCTGAGTAATTGGTGGTTTAACGCCATGGACTCAACCTCCACCTCGGCCCGAATAGCCGGAAGAACTCCAGTTCACTGACTGGTGAGAAACTGGTGGTGTTGCTCCTGAACAAGGAGTCATGGAAGAACCTTGGTCACCAGCTTCTGGTGAGAAAACCTGACAGAAATGCTGAAGGTGACTCATCCTTCCGCAAGATCGGCACTCCATGGGGTCCCTCTGGCATTGCGGCCTCGTGTTCCCTAACCGTCCACACTGGTATCATATCACCTGGCTTCCTGACGATGCATCTTGCTTCCTCGGATTACCGCACATAGGCTCTCTACGGCGCTTCTTGCTGTCATCTGGAGGAAAACTAGCTCTGGAAGCAGGACCGCGATGGATTACAGCTCTAGAGTCTCTCAGATTTCACTCTGCAATCAATGCCTGGTTGACGATGGAAGTAATGGAAGTCAGCTGGAAGATGTTCACCTGCGAGCGGATCTCCCGCCTGAGACCATCCTCAAACTTCCTTGCTAAAAACACCCCACTCCCATACCGGAGGGGTGTGAATTGTTGCAGATCGGTGAAACGAGCATAGTACTCCATGACAGAAATAGTACCCTGCTCTAAGCTCGTGAACTCATGGGCTTGGTCGGCCCTTAGGGTCTCTGGGTAGAAGTAGTCGTAGAACATGCACTAGAACTCCTCCCAAGCCATAGCCTACTATTGACTCGCCTGTGAGATCACGTCCCACCACCTCTTGGCGGAGTCTCATATCATGTAGGTAGAGAACTTGACCTGCCTCTCTAGAGGTGTCTCCAGATGCTTGAAGATAGTCCGCATGGCTTCCATCCATGACTCTGCAGCCTGTGGTCCTCCTTCCCCCGAGAAAGTAGGAGGATGCTGCTGCTGGAAAACCCGCGTCAAGTATATCATAGTTGTGGTAGGAGACAGCGCTCCCTGGAAGGCCTGCATAATCCTCATGAAACCTTCCCTGAACTGCGCATCAGTGCCTGCAACTGGTATAACAGTCGGTGCCAAGGCTGGCCCAACTGGAGGATCGGCAGGAAGTCCCTGATCAGCCCTGTCTAGCGTCTGATCACTGCCTGATGACAGACGTACGATCGGAGGATGTCTCGGAGGCATAGTTCTGAAAGATCAAAAGCACACCTTAGATCAGGAGAACAAGGACATTGAACAGAAGAGTACAAAATGGAAATAGGGGAGGAAAAACAGACAATATTGCAAAACAGGACTACACGACGTGTATAAAAACTAGACGGCGTGTCTTCTTAAGCCACTGACATGGGCATGTACTCCTTCCCAACAAGTCGTGTACACCTCAAAGTACACGGCGTGTTGACCCCAAAATATGGCATGTACTTGAAAACTATTCCCCTGCCTGAGTCTCTTACACGGCTGACCCACACGGTGCGACTCGACCTGAGACTACACAGCATGTTCGAAACAAACACGGCGTGTACTAGACAAGGCTTCGGCAGCCTGTGTTGCTAAGCTCACGGCCGTCTATATGGCTGAACCTTAAATGGCGTTCTCCTAAAAAACACGGCATGTATAGGCGAAGGTGACACCGTCCCGTGTTGTTCGTGACACGGCCGGGTACCTGGACATGACTACACGACGTGTTCCTAACAAACACGGCATGTGGAAAGGGAGGTAAAGTCGGACCGTGTTGTTCATGACACGGCTGGGTACCTAGACAGGACTACACGGCGTGTTCCATCTGGACACGGCGTGTTCTACCCGTGCTTCCCCGGCCCGTGTTATTAGTGACACGGCTGGGTACATGGCTCCGAAATTACACGACGTGTGCCTACCATACACAGCATGTTCCAGGGTTACTTTCACGACACCATGTTCTGCTCACACGGTCAGTGACACGGCCTGAAAACTGCATGGCATGTATCCAAGAAGTACACACCATGTATTTTGGGTTTTCTGGGCAGTAGCTCAGAAACTGCACAGACTCCCAGAAACACCAAAAACAAGGTAAAGAGGTGCCAAATTCCGATCTATGAGGGCCCATACTCCCCACGAATCAAAGCTTGGCATCTCCTACAATCATACACAAGAGAAAACAGGATCATGATCCACCAATTTTAGATTAATGAGGGACCATAACACCTCAAGAACCAAAATTTAGCGTTCATGTTTAATCAAATAGCAAAACAAACAATTTTCTAACATAAAAACAGAGAATCTATCTAGAATATATCACAACAGCATGAATAATATACACGAAGTCTATCACAATAGCATGAAATTGCTAATGCACCCTAGATGGCATGGCAAGAATGTATGGCATGTGATTTATACAAGTGCTTATATGATGCATGAGACGGCATACCCTCATCTCATCGGGTTGCAACAAAAATAGAACCACAATTGTCAAGAAAATAACAACACAAAATATGTGAATCACTCTAGGTGAAATCAGATCAACCATAAAATCTCAAAACCAGAACTGAAATCAATGAGGTAGTATGAATTTTCCCTATACACGGGTTAGCTACTCCCGAGAACAGCTTAATACCAAGTACTGAATCCATCCTATCCCTGACTAAGGTCTCCAAATAGTAAATCAAGAGAAAATAACACCTTTGATACCACTTTGTAACGACCCAAATCCGGAACCCCTCCACTGGTGCCCCGTACCTGGTTCTCCACATGACCTCAAGCGAATTTCCCCAAATGCCAGAGGCTGCCGACTAGCAGCGAGGGCCTTGGTGAGTCAGTGGGGAAACTTTTCCCTCATTCGGTAAAGTTTACAGCGGAAAATAACCAATCACAATAGAAGAATCAATCAACAGCATACAACAACTGAACTGAACGGCGGAAACAATGGATAACTAATAATGATGCATCATGGTACATATGTCTATGGAAAGAAGCAAACAAACCAATGTGCTGAAGTACAACTAAAAAAAGTGCAAGGCAAACCAAAAAAAACTCCTCAGCATCTCGAGCCACGGCTCGGTCCCATGCTCTCCATCTCCAATGTAATCAAGAACCTGAAGTAGAAGGGCGCTTGACCTTATCTATACCTGCAAAAACATAGTCTGTTTGGGACCAAAAGCATGCCCCAAATAGGGTGTGATATATAATCCCAGTAGGCAATCGCCCAAAGATTTGTGCCCAACAGTCAATGAATACAAGGTAGTAATAAAACAAGAAGCAGTAAACAAGAAATCACAAGAAGCTACAATCCATAGTTCTAACAAATAAAGTACACAAGTAAACAGTAGAAACAAGAAGAAAACAGGTAACCCTCTGGGTAGATCTCACAGCCTAACCCATATGGTTCAACCTACAAGTACTAGAAACCCTCTAGGAGGCACAAACGGTCTCACCCCTCTGGTTCAGCTATGAAAATAACAGATTCTCTAGGGAAACACTCACCATCAATTCCCCCTATAGTCTCGTATCATGCTAAAGGATCTCTAGGGAAGCACTCAACGTCTATTCCCCATGTGGCCCACGTCGAAGAACTACAGACTCTCTGAGGAAGCACTCAACGTCAACTCCCCCTATGGTCTTGCATCGTAATTAAAAGACACTCTAGAGAAGCCCTTACGTCAATTCTCCCTTTGGTCTATTACTCAAGGTTCTCACAATCCTGAGTGAAAGATAAAACGTGCTCAGTGCATGTACATCATCCAAGTAATCCTCAAGAACTACTTGGCTATCATTCTAAGGCTCAATAGTATAAAAAGTAGCAGTTCCACTATCCCACGACTAGGCATGGAAACTGGAAAAACACCAAACAGGCAGAACAAACATGGAAAAGAAACCTGAGCACAAAATAAATTACTCTACTTGCAAGCATAAACCTCTACTACAGCAATCAAGAAAAGCAGGCAAACAATAGGGGCAAAACAAGAAACCCACAATTCCCCACCCAAGGGAATTTGTGGAATTTGCACAAAATACTCATCGAATTTCAACAGAAAGGAACAAAACAACTACCTCGATCCTAGGAGATCGATATACGTGAACCATAATGATTGATTCCCCTTAGAACGTCATAGATCTGAGAAAACACACAAAACGATCAACCCATGATAACTCGAAAACAAATAGGAATCAGAAAATGAAGCTCAAGCATAAGGAAGATCTTACCATTGCTATTCCAACGCAATCAACCATGATCGAATCGGATAATGTACGAGGAGACGGTGGCTCATCAAAGATCCGGCCGTACGGGTTGCTCTCGGACGAACGAGACCTAGAAGAAGACGAATATCGCGATGAGGCGTGACCTCGGTCCATTTAGTGAAAAAAATAAATTACACAGCGTGTAATTTTAGAGTACACGGTGTGTACTGGGTCCTTTCCATACTCCACCAAAATCGGCCTCCACGTCACCCCTACACACCGTGTTGTGGCCCGGGCTCGGCCAGCACATGGCTTCGAGCCGGAGAAGAGTACATGGCGTGTACTCAGAAAGTACACAGCGTGTACTTCGAATATTTCCAGAAAGTTAATTTTTCTTAAAAACTATAGAAAAAGGAAAAACATACCTGAAACGAAGATCCGGGTTCTTACACGAGTGATACTTTCTTTTCGCAATTGATGAAAAAGAGGTGGAAAATAGATGTACCATAATTATAATAAAATTTAAATATAATTATAATATTGGATTCATTATTTTAGTATGTATAAAATATATTTAGAATAATTTTATGAAGCAATATACCATTAATGTGTTAAGTAAGGTGACTACCACTTCTTTGAGATACCTCCTTCGTCATACACCTTAAACCTATGTAGGATGGTCTTAGGGTAAGTCTAGAAGATCAAGAGAGAAGTCAATGAATCTAGGATGGATTTTCAGTAGTTCATTTCTAAGCTAGTGGGATCAAAAAAATTATTAATATAGGATAATATGATCCCTTTTATTAGAGATGGGAGGGACACACAAATAATTACATACCATATGTATGCAATATAAGGACACTTTTAAACGAAATTTTTATAAAATGGCTAGTAAATTGAAGGTAGGATAGTATAAGGTCAAAATATCTACAAAAATTAATATTTATACATGTTTTAGTGTAATTTTTACCCCTACCTCTTAGTTTAACCCCATGGTAAACCCTTTTATCCCAAACCATGGTAAAAAATCACTATTTTTAATATCCATTAAGAAATAAAATTATGTTTACCTTATTACATTACAATAATTATTATTATTTCAAATATAGAATATATTTAATAAGATTTAGCTTATATAAGTCTAATAAATTTATTTTAATATAAGAGTGAAAAATGTAATGAAATCTATTTCATAAAAATGAAATTTTAAGCATAAAACTAGACTTATTCTTATTCCATGCTAGGTAAAGAACCATTATATGAATTTAAAAGCATTTAATTGAATATATAATCTATAAATTTCAATAAATTCATTCATAAATATAACTTATTTTAATTTATTACTATAAAAATAAATTCCACGTATAAAAATTGTTTTGTAGAGAAAAAATATATTTTTACCTTCAAATGATTTTATATTCAATTATAACTAATTCATAACCAATGAATTAATATTAGGCATGTGTAAAAAATATATCATAATTCAATTATTACTATTAATACCCTCCAATATAAAGGCTATATTAAGACAAACAAATTAAGTAAAAATATTTTAATGGTATATGACGGTTTATTTAAACTTAGTATTACGTATAAAGAAAACTGTAAAAGAAATCAAATTATTTTGAAGATAAATATATCATAAAATTTCAAGTTTATACATTATACCACCATCTAAAAATTTCATCCTCAAATTTTCATCACTCTGATATAAACAATTGAGTATACATGAGCCTCATCACTTCCTCAGGTTTCCACGTGGCTTTCTAAAATTATGGTTTCGCTACAGAACATTGATCATATGAGTGGTCATGATTTGTAATAATTTCTCTTTATGATCCATAATCTCAAATATTTTTTCCTTATAATACATATCATTATATGGTAGTATAACCTCTATGTTCATTTCATGTGAAGGATCATGTGTGTACTTCCTCAAAAGAGATAAAGGGAACACATCATGAACTTGGGAGATATTCAATGGAAGTGGAAAGCTATATGAAATTGTCATAATATGATCAAGGATCTCAAAAGGGTTGATATATATAGGGATCAATTTTTCTTTATTTTAAATCACATAACCTTCTTCTATGGAGATATCTATAGGATTACCTTATCATCCACTTTTAACTCCAAATCTCGCTGATGATTGTTAGCATAACATTACTATCATCATTGAGCTAACCTGATGAGGTTATTATTTTTCTAAAAATATATATTATTTCCTCATATATCATAGGTCCCATTATCACTCTTTATCCAACATCTTCCTCACACATTATATTTATACACTTCTTTTTATGAAGGAATTCATAAGGATACATATCAATACTCTAGTGAGGGATAATATTTTAAGAAAACTCCAATAGAGGAATTGTTGATCCTAAAAAACTTTGAAATTCATAGAAAAACATCACAAAATATCCTATATGGTTTAATAATCTAATAATATTAACCATATATCTAATAATTTTATGTAGTCTTAATGCTAAATCTAGTATTCAATGATTGATGAAGACTTTTCTTGAACATTATGGTTAACATAGGATATTGAACAAAAAATTAGGATGTGGTGATCCAAAAAATATTACTAATTCCTTAATGTATATCCCGAAATGATGATAAAGACATAAATATTCTATTATGGAAATAAAATGTGTTGACTTCATAAGATGATTGACTATAACCAAAATAGAATTGTTCTCTTTTAGATGTTTTGGAGAGGCAGATGTCAAAATCATTGGTAATTTTGAACCATTTCAATTGTAGATTGGGAAATAGTTGTAAAATATCCTTGTAATTTTGTCTCTAGACCATAAATTTTTTATATACTACGCATTGAGATGCCTATTCAATAATATATATTTTCATGTTATCCCATGATAAATAATTTTTTAGTCAATTTATGTATTTTTACTTATATGATGAAAATAGAATGATAATGTATGAGATTAATCAAATAGATTTACCTTTACATTTATTATTTATAGAATAAATTCTCAGTTATTGAACCTAATAATTCCATCACTATCATTGTCTAACTCAAGAACATTTTTCACCTTTTTCTGTAGTCCTACGTCATCCTTCGGCACTACTTTAATCCTTACTTGGATGGGCGGTTGAAAATTTAGTTGAGAAAGATATAATTTGGTCCCTTTCCTCATATTTTCAACATTAATCTTATAAAAATAAAAATAAATATATGTTATCATTAAATCCTCATTATAGATAAACTATCTTTCTCTATCTGACATAGACTATCAATAGCCTTTGTAGCCTTCCAATGGTTTTAGTGTATTAAGGTATTAAGGATTCGTAATCATTAATCTCGTCCAACTATCTCATTTATAAAATTTTTATCTATTTATTTATGAATTTATAATTGAATATTTTATTATCACTATATATATTTATATATCACACCTTTAACAATAATAATAATTCCACCATTTTTTCAAAGAAAAATTTACCACTACTAGTTTGAAATTAGGAATCATTTTATTTTTCCCATGAATTTTTAGTTTTCATGATGCATAAGGTATCACTATGTAATTCTACAAGATAAAACATATTAGTTCCTATATCGACACATCACTATAGATCACAAAACCTTCTCCACTGCATGGTAGTGGGGGTATAGATTCACTGAACAACCTTCTCTTCAGTTACAAGAAATTTACTTCATTTTCATTATTATAAAGGATCATGTCTCTCTTATAATTACACTTTGTTATTGGATTATATATCCATGATAAATCCCTAAAAATAATAAATATTATCTATCTAACCAATGAAAATTATAGAACTTAGTCATCATGGTTTCCCTACGCCATGTTATAATAATATTTGTCTTTAGAGGGCCTACCAATATACCCTCAATTGAGATTATATAACCTATTAATGAGACATTATATATCCAAAATTTACACTTCCTTAATTTGTCATACAACATCCCTTCCTTGGGGTCATAAAAATAAATCACCAAATGATATTAATTCTATTCCTTTTGATTGGAATATAAAAGAATATAATCTATAAATTCTACCAAAAAAAGATTAAGGTAATCTCTAAAGACTCAATTCAATATGTTAATGAATATTACAATATAATTTGTATGACTAAATGAAATCACCATAAATTCAAAATCATCATACATCATATAGAAGGTTGTGTTAGGAATATCTTCCTTCTTAACCCTCAATTGATGATATGAAGAAAGGAATTCAATCATGGGAAAGTATAGATCTATGAAATTTTCATCTGTAAGAACCCGGTTTTTGCTGTGAAAGACTTTTTAATATTCTTGATGATATTCCAGAGAAGCGCCTTCAGACGGCGTGCGATTCCGAGCCCCGGAGTGGCCGGAATTAAATTTTCAGTGCGTTCACACTAGAAATGCTAAATAAATGGGATAACTCATAAACGGAGCTTCAGATTAGAGATCCGAGTGTACGGATGGGTCTGTAATGGGGTTTTTACCCTATGAATGACATAAAACTTGTCAGCGTGGGACGTTTGGACCCCTCGCCCGCTTCTGGAATGTTAAACGGATAAATTAATTAATTTATTTATTCGTTTAATGGTGAAACTCTAGTATCTATTAAACGGTGGCTCGGATTAGAAAACCCAGGGCACTGTTGAGTTTGGAGCGTGCCGTTTACCCTAGGAGGGGTATAAGTTTCGTGGGCGTGGGCTGTTTGTGAAAAATGGCTCCAGGGGCGTTTTCGTAATTTAACGGCTTCGGACGTTAAATTTTATAACTTTCGAACGGGGTCTCGGATTAAAATTACAAGACCACCGTTGTGCTAGGGAGGTGGTTTTTGGCCTAGGAGATGCTTAACCTCATCTCCGCCGGAGGTTCGGGTTCGGGCCGGCGGGCGGGTGGGTGGTTAAGTGTGTTTCTATTTAAACACTTAACCCCCCCCCCCTCTCTTCCCCCCTCCCCCTCTTCATCTCCCAGAAGAAGGTTCCCCTCCCTCCTATCCTCCTCCACTCCGGAGAGACGACTCCGGTGAGGTGCGGTGACGCCGGCGGATCGACACGAAGCTCCGGGCGAAGCCCAGTGAGGTAGGAGGGTTTTGTTGCGTTTTTATTTCCGAACCTCCCATTGAGTTTGATTATATGCATCAATTTGTTTCTTGATCCTCGTAAAAATTCCATAATCTTTTATTAGATTTTATTCTCTTTTCGACGCATCTTTCGGATTTTAATTTCGAGTCCCGAGCTGCTCACGGAAGTTCGCCGAAGTTTGCGGGAAATGGGGGGATCGGCAGGGCGGCGCGGCGGATTGGCCGAGCGTCAGGCGGCCGGGGGCTCGCAACGGCAGTAGGGGGTGTCCACGGGCGACCACGGGTGTTGCGGCGTGAGGCGGCGTCTGGTAAGGGCGAGTGGGTGGCGTCCGAAAGAGGTCGGGGCTCAGGCGGAGCGCCCGGCGAGGCGAGGCGGCGGTCGCCAGGGAGCGGCGACCGCGGGGTGGCGGTGCGCGACCCCCATGCGGCGACAAAGACCTGCGCCACACGGGTCTTCACGCAGCGGCTGTGACCGGCCCTCATGGCCGGTCTGCACATGGACCGCGTGTCCGTGGCCGGCCCGCGCGGCCAAGCCGCAGGCCAGCTTAGGTTGGGCGGACCGGCCGGTCCAGGCCGGTCCAGCCCCAAGGGCCTTGCCCCCTCGGTGTTCGGACACCCGTATTTTCCGCTACAGGTGTCCGATTTGCATGTCGTCTATGGAAGATCCTTCCTGGCGTCGAGGCAAAGTTTTTGAGATGGTTTCAGGAATTTTTAATTCCCGAAACGATGGGCCTCGGAGGCACGACGCGTCTTTAAGTGAAATGTTGTTTTCCGGGAATCTTGTTTTGAGCGGTGCAGACGCGTCCGACGTCCGATTTAAGCGCCGTCAGCGGCATTGGAACCCAGGCATCGAGACGGAGGTTTCTATGGTGGTTCTGGGCATTGAATCCGGAGTTGAGGTGTGGGCCCCATGGCCCGTCTTTTGAGCTGCGGGAAGCTTTTAGCAACTTTTTCACCGGACATCCGTTCGAGGCGTGCGAGCAATCAATGTTGGGTGTTTTTTCGAGTTCATCGCATTGGCGCAGTCTGCCCACTGTAATTCTACATGATGGTCCGGGGCCCACAAGGGTTGTTTGGGCGTCGACGGTGATTTTCCATCATTATCACCGGGAGACCATTTTGGGCAAGTGAATAGTCCACATTGTGTGTTTTTTCGAGAGTATCGCAACGGTGTGATCTGTTCATTGAGTTTCGGAATCGGGATGCGGGTCCCATGTGGTACCGCTCATGTGTGGTGCGCCGGAATGCATCTTTTTCTCTGGATATCCATTGCACTCAAGTGAGTAGTGATTTAGATGTGTTTTCCCGAGGGGATCGTAATGGTGCGATGCACCCGACTGTTTTCGGGGCCGAGGCTCGGGATCACGGGATGTCGTTCGGGCATGAGGCGGTGTTGGTGACTTTTCTGTCGGATATCTATTGTAGGCGAGTAATTAGTCGATCTCGCGTGTTTTTCTGCGATTATTACAACGGTGTGATCCGTTTGGTTGTGCGGAGCCTCTTGCGTGATATTGTTAAATGTGGAAGCATGGAAGGTGATCCAGTGGTGGTTCACCCTACCTTGTTTATAGTGAACCCTTGGCGTGTGATCGCGCACTCTTGGGAGAGTTATATAAATGGTTCATGAGATGTGGTTGGTTGTGCCTCAGCCGATGAGGTGGCAGGTTGGAGTTGTTACGTCACGCCTTCACGTTGACGTTGGGTGTCATGTGCACGATAGCCTATGGGCTGGAACGAGGTATACTCTGGGAGTATACGGGAGCGCTTGGAGGTACGTTTGGTTTGTACCTGATATGTTCGTGCGCTTGGTTGTGGTTGAATTGGGGCCATACGTCGTGTGGGCCCCATGTGTGTGTCATGTTCTTCCTTACGTACTTCGACCTCTCGCGACGTAGAGGGTCCTTCTGTGTGTTTGTTTGACCAGCAGGGTGGAGTTTTTCCCCTGGCTCTGTGCTCGTTTGTTGACCAGAAGGGTCGAGTGGTCTCCCCCTGGTTTCGTTCTCGATGGATCGACCAGTAGCGGTACTAGTGGCACCCCAAGATGGAATAGGCGTTGAACCTATTTTGGGAGAGTTGTTCTGGAGTCGGGTGGTTGTGTGATACCCACTCCATGTTCGGTTGCCAGTGTTATACCCTCCAGTAGAGATGGCCTGAGCAGTTCTGAGTTTTACCCTCCAGCGGGGCTGGGCAGTGGGTTACTCATCGACTTCTTCGGGTTTACCCTCCAGCAGGGCTGGGCAGTGGGTTGATCACT
Source organism: Viscum album (assembly GCA_963277665.1). Lineage (NCBI taxonomy): Eukaryota > Viridiplantae > Streptophyta > Magnoliopsida > Santalales > Viscaceae > Viscum > Viscum album. The sequence goes on from OY728159.1 coordinate 845,755,909, forward strand.
GACTTCTAGGGTTTACCCTCTAGCAGAGACTGGGCAGTGGGTCACCCGACGCTCTTAGGGTCTACCCTCCAGTAGAGACTGGGCTGTGGGTCACCTGACGCACTTAGGGTCTACCCTCCAGCAGAGACTGGGCAGTGGGTCGCCCGACGCACTTATGGTTTACCCTCCAGCAGAGACTGGGCAGTGGGTCACCCGACGAACTCTTAGGGTCTACCCTCCAGCAGGGCTGGGCAGTGGGTCGCCCGTCGTCTAGTCCCAGGTCTACCCTCCAGTAAGGCTGGGCAGTGGGTCGGCTTTCGACTTATTTCAGGTCTACCCTCCAGCAATGTTGGGTAGTGGGTCTCCTGTCGACTTATTCCAGGACTACCCTCCGAAGGGGCTGGGCAGTGGGTCGCCTGATGATGTATTAAGGTCTGCCCTCCAGCGGGGCTGGGCAGTGGGTCACCTGAGAATGTATTAGGGTTTACCCTCCAGCTGGGTTGGGCAGTGGGTCACCCGATATCTAGTTATGAATTACCCTCCAACAGGGCTGGGAAATGGGACACCCGTTGATATTCCAAAATCAGTCATTTCTACTAGGCTAGTCTGTGGATTTCCCCCGTGATTACCGGAGCGGGACCCTTGGTTGTACGGGTCGGTGATGGAACGTCTTTGATTTTGAGGATACCTCTCCACTGCGGGGTAGCGACGTGGTGTGGTTTGACATTACCCCAGAACTCTCAAGTATGAGGGGCTCTTTCCTCCACTGAGACGCGTCCTTGTGACGCAACCTAAAACTGTGCGGGCAAGTCAGTGTCGCCCAAAGCAGATAGTGTCAAGGTGCGGTGATTGAGCCCCTTGGCTTGCGGTTCGGGGAAGACGTGCGGGATGCTGGGAATCGATGATGGTGTTACTTCTAGGACTGTTGGATACTCTTTTCTTGGGCTGAGCTACGGGACGGAGATCCCCTTACGACGTTGTTTAGGCTTCTTGATTGAGCATAAGGATATGTATATACCTTGTTTCTGGTACCCACCTCTTGGGTTTGGTTACTCTCCTTCCAGGAGAGGCGAAGACGCGCTGGGTATGCCACGTGCTTTCCGTGTCTAGATTCTCATGGTTGGACGAGTCTACTCTCCTGCTATAGGTAGAAAATACTCGACGAGAATTTCACCTTCTCACCATTTCTAGATCCTTGTGCCTGGACGAGTCTACCTTCTTTCCTCTTGTTGGGTTGAGATGGACTCTCTGTTGTACTCCCTTTGCTTTCTCCTGTTCTCTCTACTGCTCACCCTTCAGTACCTCCTTTTGTTTCTCCCTCGAGCCTTCGGGGTATCCTACTAATTATTATTTTTATACTCACCCCTACTTGGGCTTTGCCCGCACTTGGTGTGCCCTTGCAGACGACGGACAGGTTGGTCGTGACTTCAGAGGAGCATAGGAGTTCGGGATCTTGGACCGCGTGCGGTGGTCATGGCTGGGTTCCAGGTGGGAGACCCGTTAGCTATTTCTTTTCGCTTACCTATTGCCGGGTTGTGGCACTTTTTGGTTGGGCGCGTGTTTTTCCCCTTTTCTTTTCAGCTTGTACTTTGTACTATTTAGAGGTCGATGCACATCTGTGGTTTATACATATAGCAGTTTCCCCTTTTTATTTACTTGTCTTTTCTTTTACTCTGCACTGTTGCATTGAGTGTGCTGCGTGTGTGTGTACAAGTACTTAGGCAAAGGCCTCCCCGAGTTGTTGTGCCTTCGGCGTTGGTCGCCAGCCCCTGGCCTATGGAGGCAGGCTTGGGGTAGTTACGGCTCGAGCCCGGGTAGGGTCGGGTCGTGACAAAGTGGTATCAGAGGTGGTTCGTTCCTTGGGACGCTGTTCGGACATCCCTAAAAGAGGAATTGGTTGGGATTTAGGGCAACAGTGTTAACGTGTCTCGAGAGGAGCTCTCAGGCCAGGGATTCCAGTGATGGTGCAGCAGCTGACGTATCCATTCACCAGGACCTTCATAACCCGCTTGTCGACTCGGCATGCTGAGACACTTGTTGCAGGGAAATTTTTTTGTGCATCACATAGGATTGAGTCTTTGACTGTCCTTCTTGAGTCAGCTCCCCATCGTTGTTGTTATCGGTATATACATATATGCTCATTTGACCGCGGCACTCCTTGATAATATTCAGGATGTCTCCGCGAAGAAATCCAGCCAGGATACCAGCTTTGGGTGTGTGACGAAGACCCTTTGAGCTACGAGGCCTCAGTCCAGAACCCATCATGCGATCCCTTTCTTCGGGTGGGCCGGTAGCAGCACCACCACCTGTTGAGCAGCAGGCAGTTTCAGTAGAGCAGGCTGAGGTTGAGCACAGGTTGAGCGTGCTCCGTGAGTTCCAGTGGCAGGGACCGCTGAGGTTCAGTGGTGAGCCAGACCCTCATGCAGCAGAGGTTTGGCTAGAGATAGTGGTTTTCCTTTTCAAGCTTTTGCAGACGCCGATAGATCAGAGAGTGGATTTGGCAGCCACCCTTTTTTGTGGAGCATCTTGGCGTTGGTGGAGTCTGGTGTCTCAGTTTCCTGATGAGTCGTCTCTTTCGTTGGAAGACTTTTAGGTGTTGTTTCGTGAGGAGTTTTTCCCCTCTTGCTTGCGCTCCTTTCGGATTCAGGAGCTCCTGTAGTTTCAGCAGGGAGGGATGACGGTGGCCGAGTATGCGGCTAGTTTTGCAGACCGTGCATGCTTTTACCCAGACTTGGTCTATGATGACAACATCCGAGCACGGAAGTTTGAGCAGGGTCTCTGCCGAGAGATTCGTGTTGTCATAGTACCCTTGGGAATTTCCACATATGTCGGGGTTCTAGAGCAGGCGCTGGTGACATAGGGATTCATGTCACGTTCTAGCGTTGGTGGTCGCAGCAGGCACGTCGGAGCCGAGATGTCTGCCGCAGCTAGCGGGCGTCGGCAAGTAGAACCTCAATGCAGGTGGCCTTTCCACTGCCGGTTTTGGAGACGTGGTCGTATACCACTGTAACGAAAAGGCGCAAGGCCTCAGCCGAGGATGCCCTTCCGTGAGTGGATCCTGGGCTGTGGTTGTACACCACAGTGGCGCCAGAGGGAACCAGGGAAGCCCAGAGAGTGCCGGTGTTATCCTTGCGACGGGCGAGGTCACTTGGCATGAGACTGTCTGACCCGAGTTACTGGGAGCTTCGGGCAGGCAGAAAGCGCACCACCACGTCATAGGCAGCACCGTGATCGGAGTAGTGCCCAGAGAGGTAGTGCTAGAAGAGGAGCGGGAGGAGCTGGTGGTGGGGGACGACTTTACAAGGTCTTCCCACCACCACTAGTTGGTCCACGTTAGGCTCCGGGAGCTGACAGTTGGGACCGCGGATAGCTGTGAGCTTGGATGTCTACGATCCTGCAGAGCATGGGATGGTGAGAGGTACCCCTTGCGACTCTTCTACTTCTTGCAGTAAAATTGATAGACTCTGTGTGTGGAATGCTTTCCTCCCTGCTCCTTGCTTGAGGTGTTACCAGGGTGACATAGGGCATCGGGTGTAACCCTGTGTTGGTAAGGTAAAAGGCATGGGACCTTTTTCTTTAGTCGATGGTGATGACTCCATCACTCTCCGAGCATATCAGAGAGTCTTGGTTGAGAGACATCGACTGTGAAATCTTGTGTGACCAGATATCCTTGGGTGTTTCTCCATATGGATATTCTGAAGGAGGGAATCACCGGGCATTTTTTCAGGAGCGGGTGGTGATTTCAGTCGTGGCGTGCGACGTAGAGGATCGTTCGGGGAGGTGAGCTACCCCCGAGAGCCTTCGGGTCGTTTGAGACCGTGCAAAGGGATGGCGAGGTACCCTACCTCCTTTCCCTAACCCCAAAGTCTGGAGTGGGTGAACGAAATCGTCAAGGGCCGACCTCGCATGAACAGATCAATCCTTTGGTCTATGTGCAGAGGAACAGAGCTGTGTGTGGGTTCTTCTAGGTATGGGAATGCCAGGTGTGGGATTAGTACCCTATGTTTCTCCGTAGTTTTTCTTTTCAGGGATGAAATGCTTGAAGTATGGAATGATGTAAGAACCCGGTTTTTGTTGTGAAAGACTTTGGAATATTCTTGATGATATTCCAGAGCAGCGCCTTCAGACGGCATACGATTTCGAGCCCCGGAGTGGCCGGAATTAAATTTTCAATACGTTCACACTAGAAATGCTAAATAAATGAGATAAATCCTAAAATGAGCTTCAAATCAGAGATCTGAGTGTACGAATGGGTCTGGAATAGGGTTTTTACCCTAGGAACAACATAAAACTCGTCCGCGCGGGACGTTTGGACCCCTCGCCCGCTTCTGGAATGTTAAACGGATAAATTAATTTATTTATTTATTCGTTTAATGGTGAAACTCGAGTATCTCTTAAACGGCGGCTCGGATTGGAAAACTGAGGGCACTGTTGAGTTCAGAGCATGCCTTTTACCCTATGAGGGGTATAATTTTCGCGGGCGCAGGCCGTTTGTGAAAAATGGCTCCAGGGGCGTTTTCGTAATTTAGCGGCTTCGAACGTTAAATTTTATAACTTTTGAACGGGGCCTCGGATTAAAATTATGAGACCTTCGTTGTGCTCGGGAGGCAGTTTTTTGCCTAGGGGATGCTTAACCTCATCTCCGCCGGAGGTTCGGGTTTGGGCGGGTGGGCGGGCGGGTGGTTAAGTGTGTTTCTATTTAAACACTTAACCCCCCCCCCTCTCTTCCCCCCCCCCCTCTTCATCTCCCGGAAGGATCTTCCCCTCCCTATTATCCTCCTCCACTTCGGAGAGATGACTCCGGCGAGGTGCGGTGATGCCGGCGGATCGACGCGAAGCTCCGGGCGAAGCCCAGCGAGGTAGGAGGGTTTTGTTGCGTTTTTATTTCCGAACCTCCCTTTGAGTTCGATTATATGCATCAATTTGTTGCTTCATCCTGGAAAAAATCCCATATTATTGTATTAGATTTTATGCTCTTTTAGACGCATCTTTCGGGTTTCAATTTTGAGTCCCGAGCTGCTCATGGAAGTTCGCCGAAGTTTGCAGGAAATGGGGGGATCGGCAGGGCAGCACGGCGGATTGGTCGAGCGTCAGGCAGCCGGGGGCTCGCAGTGGCAGCAGGGGGTGTCCGCGGGTGACCGCGTGTGTCACGGCGTGAGGTGGCGTCTGTCCAGGGTTAGGGGGCGGCATCCGGATGAGGCTGGGGCTCAGGCAGAGCGCCCGGCGAGGCGAGGCGGCGGTCGCCAGGGAGCGGCAACTGCGGGGTCGCGGTGCGAGACCCCCGTGCGGCGACAAAGACATGTGCCATGCGGGTCTTCACGCGGATGCCGCGACTGGCCCTCATGGTCGGTCTGCGCACGGACCGCGTGTCCGCAGCCGGCCCGCGCGGCCAAGTCGTGGGCCGGCTTAGGTCGGGCGGACCGGCCGGTCCAGCCCCAGGGGCCTTGCCCCCTCGGTGTTCGGACACCCGTATTTTCCGCTACGGGTGTCCGATTTTCATGACGTCTACGGCAGAGCCTTCCTGGAGTCGAGGCAAAGTTTTTTAGATGGTTTCAGGAATTTTTAATTCCCGAAACGATGGGCCTCGTAGGCACGACGCGTCTTTAAGTGAAATATCGTTTTTCTGGGAATCTTGTTTTGAGCGGCGCAGATGCGTCCGACGTCCGATTTAAGCGTCGTCAGAGGCATTGGAACCCTGGCGTCGAGGTGGAGGTTTCCAGGGTGGTTCCAGACGTTGAATATGGAGTTGAGGTATGGGCCCCACGGCCCATCTTTTGAGTTGCGGGCATCTTTTGGAAACTTTTTCACTGGACGTCCGTTCGAGGCATGCGAGCAGTCAATGTTGGGTGTTTTTCCGAGGGCATCGCGTTGGCGCAGTCTGCCCATTGTAATTCCGCACGATGGTGCGGGGCCCACGAGGGTCGTTTGGGCGTCGACGGTGATTTCCATCATTATCATCGGGCAACCGTTTTGGACAAGTGAATAGTCCACCTTGTGTGTCTTTTCGAGAGGATCGCAATGGTGTGATCCGTTCGTTGAGTTTCGGGACCGGGATGCAGATCCCATGTGGCACCGCTCGTGAGCGGTGCGCTGGAATGCATCTTTTTCTCTGGATATCCATTGCACTCAAGTGAGTAGTGTTTTTGATGTTTTTTTCCGAGGGGATCACAATGATGCGATGCGCCCGACTGTTTTCGGGGCCGAGGCTCGGGATCACAGGACGCCGTTTGGGCGTGAGGCGGTGTTGGTGACTTTTCCATCGGATATTCGTTTGAGGCGAGTAATTAGTCGATATCGCGTGTTTTTACTCGAGGATTACAACGGTGTGATCCATTTGGTTGTGTGGAGCCTCTTGCATGATATTGTTAAATGTGGAAGCATGGAAGGTGCTCCAGTGGTGGTTCGCCCTACCTTGTTTGTAGCGGATCCTTGGCATGTGATCGCGCACTCTTGGGAGAGTGATATAAATGGTTCATGAGATGTGGTTGGTTGTGCCTCAGTCGATGAGGTGGAAGGTTGGAGTTGTTACGTCACGCCTTCGCGTTGATGTTGGGTGTCGTGTGCATGATAGCCCATGGGATGGAATGAGGTATACTCTGGGAGTATACGGGACCGCTTAGAGGTACGTGTGGTTTGTACCTGATATGTGTGTGCGCTTGGTTGGGGTTGACTTGGGGCCACACATTGTGTGGGCCCCATGTACGTGTCCTGTTCTGCCTTACGTACTTCGACCTCTCACGACGTAGAGGGTCCTTCTGTGTGTTTATTTGACCAGCAGGGTAGAGTTTTTCCCCTGGCTCTGTGCTCGTTTGTTGACCAGCAGGGTCGAGTGGTCTCCCCCTAGTTTCATTCTCGATGGATCGACCAGTAGCGGTTCTAGTGGCACCCCGTGATGGAACAGGCGTTGAACCTCTTTTGGGAGAGTTATTCTGAAGTTAGGTGGTTGCGCGATACCCACTCCGTGTTCGGTTGGACAGTGTTATACCCTCCAGTAGAGATGGCCAAATCAGTTCTAAGTTTTACCCTCCAGCGGGGCTGGGCAGTGGGTTACTCATCAACTTCTTCGGGTTTACCCTTCAGCAGGGTTGGGCAGTGGGTTGCTCACTGACTTCTAGGGTTTACCCTCCAGCAGAGACTGGGCAGTGGGTCACCCTACGCTCTTAGGGTCTACCCTTCAGCAGAGACTGGGCAGTGGGTCACCTGACACACTTAGGGTCTACCCTCCAGCAGAGACTAGGCAGTGGGTCGCCCGACGCACTTATGGTTTACCCTCCAGCAGAGACTGGGTAGTGGGTCACCCGACGACCTCTTAGGGTCTACCCTCCAGTAGGGATGGGTAGTGGGTCGCCCATCGTCTAGTCCCAGGTCTACCCTCCAGCAAGGCTGGGAAGTGGGTCTCTTGTCGACTTATTTCAGGTCTACCCTCCAGTAAGGCTGGGCAGTGGGTCGCTTGTCGACTTATTCCAGGTCTACCCTCCGGCGGGGCTGGGCAGTGGGTCGCCTGATGATGTATTAAGGTCTGCCCTCCAGCGGGGCTGGGCAGTGGGTCACCTGAGGATGTATTAGGGTTTACCCTCCAGCAGGGTTGGGCAGTGGGTCACCCGATATCTAGTTATGAATTACCCTCCAGCAGGGCTGGGCAGTGGGACACCCGTTGATATTCTAGACTTAGTCCTTTCTACTAGGCTAGTCTATGGCTTTCCCCCGTGATTACCGGAGCGGGACCCTTGGTTGTACGGGTTAGTGATGGAACGACTTTGATTTTGAGGAGACCTCTCGACTGCGGGGCAGTGACGTGGTGTGGTTTGACGTTCCCCCAGAACTCTCAAGTACGAGGGGCGCTTTCCTCCACCGAGATGCATCCTTGTGACGCAAACTAAAACTGTGCAGTGGAGTCAATGCCGCCCAAAGAGGATAGTGTCAAGGTGAGGTGATTGAGCCCCTTGGCTTGCGGTTCCGGGCAGACATGCGGGATTCTGGGCATCGATGATGGTGTTACTTCTGGGACTGTTGGCTACTCTTTTCTTGGGATGAGCTACAGGACGGAGATCCCCTTACGACATTGTTTGGGCTTCTTGATTGAGCATAAGGATATGTATATACCTTGTTTCTGGTACCCACCTCTTGGGTTTGGTTACTCTCCTTCCAGGAGAGGCGAAGACGCGTGGGGTATTCCACGTGCTTTCCGTGTCTAGATTCTCATGGTTGGAAGAGTCTACTCTCCTACTATAGGTAGCAAAGACTCGACGAGAAGTTCACCTTCTCACCATTTCCATCTCCTTGTGCATGGACGAGTCTACCTTCTTTCCTCTTGTTGGGTTGAGCTGGACTCTCTGTTGTACTCCCTTTGCTTTCTGCTGTTCGCTCTACTGCTCACCCTTCGGTAACTCCTTTTTTTGCTCCCTCGAGCCTTCGGGGTATCCTACTGAGTATTTTTTTTACTCACCCATGCTTGGGCTTTTCCCGCACTTGGTGTGCCCTTGCAGACGACGGACAGGTTGGTCGTGACTTCAGAGGAGCATAGGTGTTCGAGATCTTGGACCGTATGTGGTGGTCGTGGCCGGGTTCCAGGTGGGAGACCAGTCAGCTGTTTCTTTTCGTTTACCTGTTGCCGGGTTGTGGCACTTTTTGGTTGGGTGCGTGTTTTGCCCCTTTTCTTTTCAGCTTGTACTTTGTACTGTTTAGAGGTTGATGCACATCTGTGGTTTATACATATAGCAGTTTCCCATTTTTCTTTACTTGTCTTTTCTTTTACTCTGCACTGTTGCATTGAGTGTGTTGCGTGTGTGTGTACAGGTACTTAGGCAAAGGCCTCCCCGAGTTGTTGTGCCTTCGGCGCTGGTCGCCAGCCCCTGGCCTATGGAGGCGGGCTTGGGGTAGTTGCGGCTCGAGCCCGAGTTAGGTCGGGTCGTGACATCATCAAATAAGTCACCACTATAGGGTAGAAGAAACTTGTTCTTGATGATGATCTTTTTATGTTCTCAATAATCAATGAAAATATGAATTGACCCGTCTTTATTTTATTCAAAAAGAATAGGTGTATCCCCTAGTGATGCACTATGGTGTATGAATCTCTTATCTTTATTATCATGAATTTTCTTCTTAAATACCTATAACACTATCGAGGGAATTCTATTTGGAGGCATTGAAATATGTATATCACCAGGTATGAGTTCAATTGAAAATAAAATTTTATGATTAGTGTGATCACTAGGAAAGTATTCTAGAAATAAATTTCTATATTTTAGAACAATAGTAATATATTAAATATTGTGTTTCTTCCTAATAATTTTATATAATTAACCCTCATGAACAGGTACAAAGACACATTGAATGGATTTGGATGTTCACATTCATCCTCGTACAAAAAAAATCAAAGGTTGGTTCAAAATATTAAATATTATATCCCTTGTATGGAAATTGTTATGGGATCTAAATGATTAATTATAATACATTACCAAAACAACATAAAATTCATCTATAATAATATTCATAATATTTATATAAATCACATCCCCAAAAACATCTACTAAAGAGGAGTTACAAACATGATATTTGACCATCATACCATTAGGATTCTTTATTGGTAACTAAACATTAAATCATTGATATGGTGATGTGACACCATTAGAAAATTCTTCAGATATAAAAGAGTATGTTTATCTAGAATCAAATAATGTATATAAAATTCTAAAGTCGATGGTATGTCAACCTTTCATTGTATTTTTATCATGACCACTTCAATTGTATGGATCGCATGATATTTCCCATTGTATATTTTCTTAAGAGGTTTCTAACACATATTTTCTTCATTAACCCTTGTATACATTCACTAATTGAAATAATTTTCATCCTCTTTGAAATTATAGCATTATAGTGTGGGTGACACATTTGGTTGAGATTTCTCACTATCATTGACTAGCCTCTTCATATCACAGTTGCATTATTATTCTAAATGTCCATATTTTCCACACTTAATTCATTTACTTGACCCAATAATTAAATTTCCACCATTTTCCTTCCACAAATCTAACACGAAGGATGATTAATTTTCATTCCTATATGGTTTTGTAATAAAATTTCCAAAAAATTCAATCTATATATTTTAATATTCAAAATATAAATAACACTAAGAGTCCCCAATATACATTTTCCTATTAATATAACATTAGGAAAATTCATCATATCTATCATAGAACCTTATAAAAATGAATTTTGGATACTTGTTCATGGAAAACTAAATAATTGGTCAATTTGTTTTTTAGTATTGATGATAAAACCAGTTTCTTACCTTGCAAGACTGGTAAAAATTTTCTCATATGGACTATTGGATTCATCATCCTTCTTATTTAGTTCAAAAATTACCTTTCCATTTTCTTGTGATGATTTCAATCAAAATACTTATTGAAAAATACCTTCATAAACTCTTCATGGAGTAAATTTAATATTCTTGCCTCATATTATTAATAACAGCTCATTGTTGATCAGCTTCGCCTTCCAAATTATAAATATCCAAAATAATAATTTTTTGTTCTAAGCATTACAAAATAAAGAATATATATTATATTTAATTGATCAATATCTCATCAAAAATTTTATCAGTAGAACCAGGTAATGAAGGTCTATTTTTTCATATAAAGGACTTAATAGTGATTTTTTTATCCTTTGGTCATTTGGAAGTTCAGCATGATTTATATGGAAGTTTATAGATTTATAGAGTTGGCTGAGAAAACCCATAACATTTAATATCCTAAATCCCATTTCATATTTTTTTCCATGAGGATGTCCATTTCATTGGCCATCACATTTATCATTCACATGATTCTTATTAGTTCATTCCAATGAATAAAACCAAAAAACATAGGGGAGAAATAATTATTATAGTGAGTAATCATGCAATCATTAAATTCATTAAAAGTATGTCTAAATCATGACACCTTATTTTCAATCTATGGAAACTTAGGTTTCACCTAGGTTACTCATGGTCATAATCTATTCTAATTCATCATAATTGTTCAAAAATTAAATGTTAACTAACACAAGCATATCCCTTAAGATTTTAAATATCATCATGAACTCTTAGGACCAATCATCATGTATTGATGATGGTCATGTTAATACCCAATCCACTAATTTCTAATTTAAAACACATGGTCACATCATTCTATAGCTACTTCCATGTTCCAATATCAAGTAATTAATGTATTTTATATGAAAAGAAAATATTATCTATAATAACAAAGATTCATGATGTTATCCTATAAATAGACTTATCTGAAATGATTTTAATAAAAATATCTTTTACTAAAATCCCAAAATAAGTAAACACTAAAATGATAAAAATTGAGGTGGCCCTATCATAACATACACAAATATAACATCATTTTAGAATAATATTATATGCATTTAAATACGATACATGTTCAAGTAGTGAAAGGATTTAGTGTCATTAGAGACATGATACATGATAAACAACTTTTATACAATATCTTCAATAACTCCCACGAGTATTTTCTCTCATAGTGTCCTTCTTTTAAATTTAAAACTTTATAAATTTCTTCAGAAAATAGGTAAAATAGAAACATAATAATGGATGAAATCAGATACATTATAAGGGTAAAAATAGGAGAGACACACCAATGATAATAAGTGAATATAAGTATAAGGGTTTTGGAACATGTCTTGACATTATAAAATCATAACAAATTATTCAAAGATCATGAATCATGAATCTTGGAATTTATTTTTTTAATAAAAAAGAACATAAGATATAAGAGTTAATAATCATCAATAATAAACCATGATATTTGAGAATATATCATATGCATAATTCATATTTCTATGGAATAAACAAAATCGTAGAAAATAATTTCCTTACTCAAGTATCACTATAAAGGCTACCATAATGGATTGGGTTCACACTACATAATATCATTACCATAAACAATGTTTTCTCGAAAGACTATCATAGTAGATAGATTTACTTAAAGTAATAGGTTAACTACCCCTTCTAGACCTTACTATATCCTAATATATCATTCATTTCATAATTAATTGGATGGATATATAATTATAGTCCCATCCACCACATAATGAAAACTATACAATTGTGTAACGCAAGATCATGAAACATTTATCATAACATTATATAATAACATGTGGTATATAAATGGTTTTCTAAAACATATCAGAATAACATATCTATAATGATGCTAGAGAAAGTATGTTTAAGGTATTATAAGAGCATTAATTATCTCAATATATCTTAATTAGAACATGGGATAGAAATAGGTTTCATGTAATAATCATAAGATCATAATTATTTTAACCCATCTAGGAAAGTAGAAGGAATTAGAGGAAAATATCCCCAGTAAAAATAAAAATACTTAAAGGATGTTGATATAGATGAGTAATACCTTTAAAAGAATATTTGAACCATTCATTGAAAACATGAGAAAATGTCATTCTATTTTGATAACATTTTAACAAAAAATTAAAAAAAAAATATTTTCATTGAAAATAACCGTGGAAACATGTAAATAAATATTTAATGGAAAGGATGATCATAATGGTAGTAAAATATATTCATACTATATATTTTATAAGATAAAATTATTTTCACATCTTTATAAAAATAAAAAATAAAATTATTTAAAAAAATTCAGGGAAAGTTTTTTTTTTTAAGAAATCATAAATAATGTTAACGGTAATTAAAATGGAATTTTAAAAAATTATATGTATGGGTAAAAACATCAATAATAAAATTTTGAACATTATAGACATGGGAAAAAGAGCATTAGCCAAAGGAAATCATGTCATATTTTATATAAAAACAATTTCATGATAATTTTAATTACCAAATATAGGAAAATGGTAAAAATGCATAAAAATTTTATTTATATTCATATTATAATAAAATATATAGGTTTTAAATTATAACATTTATATAATCTCCCTCAATGGTGATTTAACATATATAATCCTGAAGATTATAATATAAACCCTTACCTCATGTCCCATAATACATTGTATTCATACAGACCACCTATTTGATAAAAATAGATTTCATATACATATATTATTGAATTATATTTATTAAAAAATTATTATGTATCATTCCATTAAAATTTTCAATTATCCACTAATTAACAATTTCATCAACAATTATAACATTCAGGGGATAAACCAATGGACTCTATGCATGTTTTCATTTGATTGTTCTGGTACATGATTCTTGGTCATGGTGAGATCATATATAAAATATAAATCATGAACTAATTATCATATTTTTTTATTATATAACCTTTTATAATGATTCATATTAACAATTAATGAAAAACTAATTTCATTATTTCATGGAAATGGTAAACCTTACGTGTGCATAAGTGATGTTTCCACATTTTTTATGGATAGAAAGAAATAATGGTAAATAAGAACCTAAATTAACTGAATCATAATTAAATAATTAATACCCCACATATTAATTTATTATATCATTATTACCTTCCATTTAAAGTGGAAATGAAAAATGAGTCACATTGCTTTGTGGAGGTGGTAATCAGCATTTATGCACGAGTGACTTTATTTTTTTACAATGAATGGGAACATAATAAGGTAGATTAAATCTTATAATAATATTAGTTTAATTATTTCATAGATATACTAGGAAAATATTAATTCTATCATAATAAAAAAAACTCAAATATGGTGATTAAAAATTAATCATATCAGGACATGGAGGTGGTATTCTACATGTACGCATGAGTTGTACTTTCATTTCCCCTTTTATGGAATGGACATATAAAATGACTGTATTGTAATCATAAAAAATAATAGTATATTTATGATACTGGGTTCATTATTTTATGATGGATAAAAAATATTTATAGGATGTATATGATGAAAAAAAATTGAAAGAGTCTGGTAAGGTGATGACCTCTTCTCTGATAGATATCTTTTGTTTTACACCTTAACACTTATAAGGATGGGATTATGGTAATAAAAGGAGATAAAGAATGAAAGTAATGAATATAGGAAGGATATTTGGCATATATTTTCTGTGATATAAGGCTTAAATTTTTTTAATAAGGGAGGAGAAGATGTACCCTTTTATAAGTGACTGGAGGGACACACATGGAATTATTTAAAATAATTATACAATATAACGCCACATTCATGTGAAATTGGTAGAAAATGGAAAGGAAATATAATATAGGATAGTACAAGGACAAAATATCTTTAACCAATATGATTCATTTATGTTTAACATGAATTTTTTCCCTTATATTTTAGTCTAACCCCTAGGTAAACCCGTTTTAATGCAACCCATGGTGACAATGTTTTACTATATTTACTATTCATCGTGATAAAAAAAACTGAGTTGAACTAGTTACATTATATTAATCATTCTAAATAAAAATATGTAATTCATTTCACAAGATTAATTTTCTATAATTTTATTAAATTTATTTTAAAATATGTGTGTAAAACGCCAGGAAAATTGTTTTTTGAAAAATCCAATTTAACCATAAAACTGTATTTATACTTATTTCATGCCTAGTAAAAACTATTAGATGAATTTTGAAACTTTTTATTGAATATATAATCTATACATTCCATTATAATTATTAATCAAAATAAATTAATTTAAAACATTATGATAAAATACATTGCGCACATAAGTACTGTATTTTATAAAAACAACCCTTTTACCTTTAAATGCATTTATTTACATTTATAACACATTGATAAATAATGATATCATTTTATAAATGTATAAATAATAAATTTCAAAATTTTAGATATTCATATTAATAACCTCAAATCCAAAAGAAATATAATGCATGTTAAATTATATAATAATATTTAAATAGTATATCATCATTTTTTAGACTCGTTATTGAGTTTGATGACTATTATTAATGAAATATAATTTATTTAAAGAGAAATATTTAATAAAATAATAGGGTGTTACAGACACTAGCTAGGTAAATCATTAGGAAATAACACTATAAATTCTTTTACTTCAAGAACATTACTAATCTATATAATGTTTTTCATTAAAAAATATGAGGAAAATAAATCTCACTACCCTATTTAATAAATTTCATAATTTATTCATATATTTTCATACGTATTAACTATTTAATATATAAAAAATCAATCTTACTCTGAAAATTGGATGTAACTTCCTCATCTCTACAATCTATATTATCATGATAAACTAAAAGAAATATCTACCAAGGATAAATTCAATCTTAGCAATGTGTAAGACAATAAGAATTTCATGAAAACTTAATCCATATAAATAATAATAAGATTTATATAAATATATTTAAATTTAAAATTTACACTATTTTTTACCAAAATCCCTATCTCGATTTATAGAGTTGATTTTTCTATTTTACTAGAAAATGTTTTATAAATAAAAGAATGTTTTTCCCGAATCAGATAAGACATTGGCATAATTTGATTAAACAATAAGTAAACCGTTTACCACTTAATTGGATGGTGATGTATTAACTAAGGCAGTCAAAATGAATTTTCCACATATTTATTCTTATAGAATTAATTATATATATACTTCATGTTTATATTCAGACACAAATTTGTGTATTGGTGAATAAAGTTATGATTATTACACCTTACTTCTTGATTATTATTATTTATATGACCATTAATATTACATTTTTCATTGTAATAATGATAAATATAGTCATATTACCGTCATATTTCTTGGATGGGTGATTCCCTATCACTTTTCACCTAGACCACATCATATCCATATTTTTATAAAATTGAAAAACATTAACTCTATAGCAACCCTGACCCCAGTATCCCAAAACTGATGCCTAATTTGTTATATTGGAATAAGATACATGAAATTACATCTTAAAGGACTGAACAGTTTAGTAGTATTGGTAACCATGATACATACATGATTACCATGTTACATTTGAATAAAAAAATTACAACATAATTTTATATAGATTATATCAATTTTCCCTCTAGCATATTCTTTCATATATTTTTTAGTACACTTCATGGATTCCTCTGAAAGGAAAAAAATTGGGTGAGATTGAATGATTAGTAAGGGATATGTACAACGAAAGATATCAATAATAAATGAAGAATAATAAATAAAAAACAATGAATATGGTAAGGTAAAAATTTGAACACACATCACATTGACTAGAATAATAAATTTAAAGGTGAATAACTAAAAACACATGGAATTTAATCAACAAACTTTTGGAACCACTTTGTATATGAAGATTGTATTTGTTTTCAATGAGTATCAATGGATGTCAATGATGATCAACATTAATAAGGAACTCTCCTAAGTAAAATGGAGAATAGAAACCAGACGTTGGTTGAGCTTGATCCCAAGTTTCATATATGTGTATTAGGAGTGATACATTGTCTACAATAATTAAGGATGGTTGGAGTGTTATTTGGAAGGAGTAAAAGAGAAGGAGAAGAAGAGGTTATGGAGGAGTTTTGGAATGGTGGTTTGGAATTTTTATTTATAAACACTTAGTTTTACACTAAGTAGTTATTTTATGCCTTTACCAAAAATAAAGGGGTCATCCATGGAGGCTAGTCGAGGTCCTAACCTCAAGCACATGTGCAACCCGAGGGGTCAACCATGCTTGAGGGAAGCCCTCAAGGCCAGCCCGTAGGAGGCAGGGTGTGCGTGGGCCGTGTATAAGCCCGCAGGTGCTGCATGGTGGTGAACTCGTGCAGCGTGGGCACTAAGAGTGTGCCCAAGGAGCAGAGTGGGTGCTAAGAGCATGCC
Source organism: Viscum album (assembly GCA_963277665.1). Taxonomy (NCBI): domain Eukaryota; kingdom Viridiplantae; phylum Streptophyta; class Magnoliopsida; order Santalales; family Viscaceae; genus Viscum; species Viscum album. The sequence goes on from OY728159.1 coordinate 845,772,686, forward strand.
TGCTAGGTGAACACGGTATGAGGCGGTACCGTGGAGGGAGTAGGAATAATCAGAGCTATTGCTACCATGTCTTGGTTGATAAATCGTGGGAAAACATCACGGCGTTTCGATGTGGGACAAGGTTTTAAAAACTCAGATATAATCCTGACCGTCCATCTGATCTCCCTAAAGATCCCAGCCACACATCGCATCCTATGTATAAGGATATAATTTGATCCACTCATCATCCTCGCACCACGTGTGGTTGAATCGGAGCCATCTGATCTTCAACTGAGGGTCGTCTTCAACCTCTGGCCACCCAACGCGAACCAGTGCATCGGAGAAGATACTGAACCTCCATGATCGAGTCTTCAACCATTATAGAAGACCAAAACCATTGCATGATCATCATCTAAGAAAAACGATACCATGCATGAAACTATGTTTGCATTAATGAATCAAAATAAGAAAGAATGAGTGTTAGCTGAGGCAAACAAATTTGTTGGAGGTCGTGCCGTGTCGAGTGCTCAAGGAGGGGAGATCTGCATGCATACCTCTTTGCATACACATGAGGATGATTACAACATGAAATCAGAAACAACCAAGAAACTCTTCATATCTCCACGTGGGTTTGAAGATATTAAAGAACTAAAGATTTTGATTATTTAAGGAAGAATCTTGAAGACAGTATTGTGTGGATTTTGGACATAGAAAAGATCTGATCTCTTCCAATACAAGAATTTCAGCTATTTTCGATGGTCTATTGGTGATGGGATCCCATCGTAAAAACAATTTTGTGACGGGGGATCATTTCAAATAGTCCGTTACAGAAAACGGCATCACAACTAGTATTTTTTGTGATGAACACAAAAGCAAAAAATATTACTTCCGATGAGAAGCGGTCCCATCGCAAATATCTCTCTGATTAAATACATTATATATACAAGAATCTATTTTTATGGGCCCATCGTAAAAAGTATTTGCAATGGGATGATGGCCCATTGTAAATAGCCTTATGTTATAAACCTGTTGCGATGGGCCCATCACAAAAACCTTTTTTTCGACGGTAAAGTCACCCATCACAAAAACTTTAAACAAATATATATATAATCTATTTGCAACGGGGTCCTGTTGCAAAAGGCATCATCGCAAATACTTAATAAAATAAAATAAAAATATAATTATGATTAATGAAAAAATATATTAATATTATTAAAATAATAAAAAAAATAAAAAATATTAAAATTCTCAATATTCGCAAAAAAATATAAAATATCATAAAATATTATTATTATTATTATTAGTAAAATAAACAAACATTAAAAAACATAATACTGATAATAAATAAAAATATATTAAAATAATAAAAATAATAAAAAATATAAATTATGCAATATTCGTATCAATATAAAAGACACAAACAGAAAATAATTTATATTACAACAAAAGTTCAATTCAAATTGTTTTAACAAAATAAAAAAATTATAGGGGGGCTAGTCTTCTATAGGAGTTGGAGGATCTGGTGGAGATGGTGGAGGAAACTCCATCCCTAAACTACGAGTCAGACGGCACATGTACTTTATCTGTTCGTGTTGTTGCTGCTACCATCAATGCATGTCCTCCTCATATTGTTGGTGCATCTCTTCATCCTGCTTCTGCAAACTCTCTATAAGCTCAGTTTGAGATCAAAAAAGCTCCTAATACTGTGAGCCAGAAGATGACGCCTCTCTACGAGCCCCTCTCAAGTTGGACGTTGACATCGTAGTCGTACCTTAATAAGTCCCAGAAGTCAAAAGAGAGTTGATACCAACTACTCGGCCCTTCTTGAAGGCATATTGAGTCGCCTGCATCCATGTCGCCTCATCGAAATGGTGGGAACTAATTATTCTTATTTATTCCTAATTATTCCTAATTATTCCTAATTCTTACTAATTATTACTATTTATTACTATTTATTACTATTTATTACTAATTATTACTAATTATTACTAATTATTACTAATTATTACTAATTATTACTATTCATTACTATTTATTACTATTTATTACTATTTATTACTAATTATTACTAATTATTACTAATTATTATTAATTATTACTAATTAATGCTAATTATTACTAATTATTACTAATGATTACTAATTATTACTATTTATTACTATTTATTACTATGTATTACTATTTTTTACTATTTTTTACTATTTATTAGTATTTTTTAGTATTTATTACTATTTATTAGTATTTATTACTAATTATTGCTATTTATTACTATTTAGTAGTATTTATTACTAATTATTGCTATTTATTAGTATTTATTACTAATTATTACTATTTATTACTATTTATTACTATTTATTACTATTTATTACTATTTATTACTATTTATTACTATTTATTACTATTTATTACTATGTATTACTATTTATTACTATTTATTACTATTTATTACTATTTATTAGTATTTATTAGTATTTATTAGTATTTATTAGTATTTATTAGTATTTATTAGTATTTATTACTATTTATTAGTATTTATTACTATTTATTAGTATTTATTACTAATTATTAGAATTTATTACTAATTATTACTAATTAATACTATTTATTAATAATTGTAAATATTTATTACTAGTTATTTCTAATTATTACTATTTATTTCTAATTATTAGTAATTAGTGTTAATTACTATTAATTAATACAAAATACAGCTACTAATTACTAATTACTACTATTGATAAACATTACTAATTATCGTTAATAATTATTAATTATTACTAATTACTAAGAATTAGTACTAATAATTAAATTTTATTATTACAAATAAATACTTATGACAAAACAATTTAAATCTAACTTAATTACAACCAATCAACAATAATTAAAATTAATATAAAAAATGAAATAAATATAAAATTAAATAAAACATAAATACCTTTAAACTTGATCTCTTATAATTGTACATGGCTTCACAACTTCTTCATAAAAAAACTAACTCTCATAACTTTTCACTCTAAAATTAGAGTTTACAGAAGCAGAGGAAGAAAGAATTCAGGAGGAGAGAAGAAAAAACGGATGAGGGTATATATAGGTTAGATTAGTTGCGACGAAACTATTTGTGATGGGAATCTCATCGCAAATAGTAATTTTAGCAATGAGGCCCATCGTAAATAACTTCGGTCGTATTAATTACGGTCGGCGGTTAAATGATTATTTGCGACGGGCCCTGTCGCAAACAGTAACTTGCTGACACACTATTTGTGATGGGATGTTGTCCCGTCGCAAATAGGTTTTTACCGCCGCCGGTTATTTGCGACGGGACCCATCGCAAATACCCTATGGGGGTCAAACTAGTTGCGACGGGGGATCCCCTGTCGCAACTAGTTCTTACCATCTCCCAGTATTTGCAACGGGCGGTGTCTACCCATTTCAAATACCCTTTTGCACCTATCGGCACGGTTTGCGCGCCAAACCTCGTGAAAGCTTCTGCGACAGTGCGCCTATTCTCGTCGCAAATAAGTGGTTATTTGCAATGGGTTGATTGTCCCGTCGCAAATAACCTCTTAGATGGATTATTTGCGAAGGGATTTATTCTCGTCATAAATAACTAGTTGTAAAAAATAGTTTTTCCCGTAGTGTTCTTATAAAAAGAGACTCACTGATTCAAGAAAATGTTGTTGCATCCAAGCCTTTAAGAGCTCATATTTTCTGAGAAACAGACCCTATTCGATATTTAAGTTCAAGAAGAAACATGCACAATCCGCGAACTGTTTGAGGTTCGTGAAGAGTATCTTGCATACCGATCTGTTTCGTGAATGAGTGAACCACGTATCATTCTGGTTCACGAAGAAGAAGAACCGGGAACCATTTCTGGTTCGTGAAGATAAGGTCTTGCGTACCCTTTAGGTTCGCGAAGTAAGGAACCATGTACCGCTACGGTATGCAAGATAGGAGATCCACGAACTGTTCTTGGTTTGCGAAGGGAGTTCCCGTGAACCATTCTAGATTTGTGAGGAAATGATACCGCGTACTATTTTGGTTCTGCGAAGAGAAGGTCCTGAGAACTAATAGAACAGCGAACCATTATAGTTTACGAAGGAGGACCGCACTTCGTGTGCGAAGGAAGACCACGCATCCCTTGTATGAGGAGGAGCCGCAAACCATCTTGGTTTGTGAAGGAGGCGTGCACACATTGTACAAAAAAGATCTCCATACACTTTGTGTGAAAAACAAAGGTGAAACCAAGAAACATCATGCCATATAAAAATGTACACATTGATGTTTGAATAAAATCACATACATATGAATATAAGAAAATCAAAGTGGACAAGTTTGTGTTGAGGAAGGGAGAAGGAAGATTGTTCATGATGATGGGAAATGAATGTATATATTCTTATGCATGATTTGAAGAAGTACACAGATAAGGTGTAAGAACATCTGAACCAAGTGGTAAGAAAAGAAAAGAAAGAAGAATAGAAAGTACATGCATTCATGCATGCACATGAATACGTGAATACTTTGAAGAGAAGCATCCTAAACCAAGGGTGCACGTGTCTAGAGAAGTGAAGAGGAAGAGAACATCTATATTGTCACATGCACGGTCACATGCATACATGGAATAAGAAGAGCTGATTCTGATGATGTCTCGTGCATTTTTTTTCAGTGTTTGAATAATCACAAAAGAATTTGTGATTCTTGTCAAGAAGAATAAGAAGTCTTAGTACATCTGGTTGTTCCACTGGAGAAGAAGATAGAACATTAAAGATCATCAACTCTGGACCTTGATGCAAGCAATGTCTCATGTTGAATAAAAGACAAAGACTTTCATGCATATCCATTGAAGGGACCTTCACGCCCATAAACTAAGTGTGAACTCTCCGAGTTAGTGAGCCAGGGGGAGTCAACGGAAGTGATCTGAGGGAAGCAGTGATCTATCCCTAAACTTTTGTAAAGGTATTGTGCCTGGGATAGAGTTATTGTACTCGAACCTTGTAATCCACACCTATTGAAGAATAGTGGAATTAGGTACGACCGAAAACTTGTCGGTGTATGCTCCTTAGACGTATCCCTTAGTGGTGAACCAAGTAAATGTGTTGTGTTGTCCTTCTGCATGTGAATTTTTTTAATTACTACACATATCCATCATACAGGTTTAATTAAGTTAGTACCAACGTGGTAACAAGATCCAATAAACGGGAGAAAAAGTTGACACCCTGATTCACCCCCCCCCCCTCTCAGGGTGACCTAGGGTCCTTCAATTGGTATTAGAGCTAAAGATTTTATGAATGTTGGATACTTTATAGTAATTATATTTAGAATACAATTTGAGTTTCTTTCCTGATTCAACAATGAAGAGAATTCTTGATGAAAGTTCAGTAATCTCCAAACAGAAATCTATACCCAACAAGACCATAATGAATAGGAAAAAGAAAGAGAAGAAGCAGTTGAAGAAGTCTCTCATGTTCAAAGAAGATGTAGTGTCTGGTTCTCCATTCCCTTCCAATAATAAAGAAATAGCAGTCTTGGGAAGTAAAGAGAAGGTGGCTCATATTTCTACCATAGAAATATAAGACACTTCTATCTCTTTTCCAGGTGATCATGAGAAATTAAGAACCTTTCTGCATGATATTCCAGAAGAAATAGTTGATGTTATTTGCAGAATATTCCAATGTATGCAGGGCTAAGATCACCCAACTGGGAAGAGAAACTGATAATATGGAGGAAGGATTGGAAAATAAAGTTTCAGAATGTTATAATATCTCCATAAAAATTTAATCCTTTTAATAGAAAGAGGGAGTCAATAAGACTCTAGAAGAAAAGATCCATACAATTAAGGATGAGCTGAAAAAGAGCACTGAAGTCAAGGCTCTAAATTTGGAAGAAACTTCCAAGAAATTCAAGGAACTTGACTCGTTGTTACAAATCAAAGTTAAGTTGCATGAATATGGGTTTGAAAGATTGAAAATGGTTTGTGATGAGAAGATGATCATGATTGAAGATCAGAAGATCATCCTTAATATGGAATGTCTAAAATTGGAAACCCAGTTGAACAATCTTGAGAAGACACATATTGAGACTTCACAAAAGAATGAAACAGTTTCTGCTGGTACGCAATGTTCACTAGAGGATTATAAATCTGAAAGACCTCAAACAAGTGATAAGAAGATCATGAATTCACTCATTGATCTATCATAAGAAGCTGAGAAAGTGAAGGTACCATCCATACCAAATTGTACTATTGTTTCTAAATATGTTTTTTCTAAAAGTTCAGGTTGCAAGAAAAATTCTAAACAAGTATGGATGAGGAAAGGTGAGGAGAAGAAACCAACCACCATGGCTAGGTTGGATAAGAAGAAGAGGATAGAATATGGTTCTCTTGGTAGAGAACAACACATTAAGAAAAATTCCCAACAATTTTATTTAAAAGATATCAAGAAGACAAGATTTTTGGGTCAATGTTGGTGTTTCAATATATTTGGTCATTGTGCACTGGATTGTTGGTACAATCCTTTAAACAAAAATGCACAGAGAAAGCCTATGTCAAAAGGGAGAAAGCCAGACAAGAAGAAGCAACATTGACAGATCCAGAAGCATCTATATACTGCAAAAAGATTTGGAATTCTAGACAACATCTGTGATTTATGTAATGAGAGTGGTCACAAGAATAGAGAATGCTTATCTCAACACATATCCAGAGTTGATAAGATCAGAAGACCACAGAAGCCATCTAAGAGAGAAGAATCTACATTGGGAAGAAATTAGAAGAATAATGCAAAAGAAAAGTGTCCTGAGAAGACTCTAATAAGGAAAGGTGATAAATACTTGGATTCAAAATCCAAGAAGTTGAAGAGTGGTGCATTCAAAAGAATTACTAAAAATGATGACACTCTGAAGAGTCCATGGGGATAATAAAAACTTACAGCCATTGTTCCTAGATACATATTAGTTATCTGGCCTGAAGACTTGGAAATAATGAGAATGAAAGGAGATGCACAGGATAAGGCTATTTCAACAAGAAATAATAATATTGCACATGATGATAGAAAAGTCTTTTGTGTGAGGTGAAACAAGGCTGGTCATACTGTTAAGAATTGCAGTGCATTTATTCCATCCCAAGAAGAATTCCTCAAGAAGATAAAAGTTTCACCAAGAGATTCTAGTGCTTTGAAAGCTCTTTAATAAAGAAGACTCACACACAAAGAAATAGAAGAAATATTTATTTCCACACAACCAAAGTCATAACTGAAAATCAAATGTGAAAGTGTGAGGAGTGGATCAAACGGAGCATCTTGGTTGAGAAAATTATCTCATCCTTCTAGGTCATATTAAAGAAGCAAAGAGGATTCACCTTATTCCCTTAACACTTTTTGTGTTGTACTAACCTTAAAAGTAATTGAAAGTGAAGCAAGCACTCAGGGGAGAACCTGAGAAGTGTTCCCTTGATGGGGAGACACATGAAGAAGCTTTCATAATTATTATCTCAATAAGTATCAACTTCAGTTGGAATTAAATTCAACTACTCTGAATATTGTCTGAGGATCATGTCATTGGAAATGGTATGTCATTTCTCAACTTTTGTTACTCAAAATAAAATTATTTTACAAATGGTTAGTAACAATGTTAATCAATGACATAAGAAGAATGGTAGTGTCCTAAGGCCACTTATCCTACCCATTGCACTTGAATGTTTTTGATCTATTTTGTTGAAATGAGCGCAGGAGTTTTAGGTTGATATTCTCATATCACATTTATTATCCTCATCCTAGAATGAAAGAGGAAAGGTCCTTGAAGACAATTACAAGAGTTCTCATTGCAAGAGGTATCATGATTAGGGGATAATGGATAGATTTTTTGTCTAGATAAAATACTCTTATTTTCTACATTGAGCATTGCTCAAGTAGACTTAGAGTGAAATTATTGATGTAAAAATTGATTAAGTATGGAATAATACCCTCTCTATCATAAACTATTTATTTCTTGTCAATAAGGGGTAGAGAAAGTGAAATGAAAGTTGAAAAATGAAAGGGAGAGAGCAGATCATTTTGACATTGACATGCTCATTTTAGATAACGTTGAAGTATTGACAACAAACACAAAGGGGTAGATTTATGGAACCACTTTGTATATGAATATTTTATTTTTTGTCAACGGGTGTCAATGGATGTCAATGATGATCAACATAAAGAAGGAACTCTCCTAAGTAAAATGGATAATGGAAAACAAACATTGGTTTAGCTTGAACCTATGTTTTATATATGTGTATTATGATTGATACATTATCTATAACAGTTAAGGATGGTTGGAGTGTTATTTAGAAAAAGTAAAATAGAAGAAAAAGAAGAGGTTGTGGAGGAGTTTTTGAATGGTGGTTTGGAATTTTTATTTGTAAACATTTAGTTTTACACTAAGTAGTTATTTTATTCCTTTACCAAAAATAAAGGGGGCATCAATGGAGGACAGTCGAGGTCCTCACCTCAAGCACATTCCGGACCTTAGGGGTCAACCGTGCTTGATGGAATCCCTCAAGGCCAGAACGTAGGAGGCAGGGTGTGTGTGGGCCATGTATAAGCCCGCAGGTTCCGCACGGTGGCGAACTCATGCAACGTGGGCGCTAAGAGCACACCCGAGGAGCAGAGTGGGTGCTAAGAGTGCGCCCGTAGGGTGAACATGGTAAGGGGAGGTACCGTGGAGGGAGGAGGAGTAATCTGAGCCACTACTGCCACAGATTGGTTGATAAACTATGAGAAAACATCGCGGTGTTTCGATGTAGGACAAGGTTTTAAAAACGCGGACGTAATCCTGACCGTCCATATGATATCACTAAAGATCCTGGCTGCACATCACATCCCACATACAAGGATATAATCCAAGTCAGTCATCATCCTCGTGCCATGTGTGGTTGAATCGGAGCCCTCTGATCTTTGACTGAGGGTCGTCTTCAACCTCTGGCCACCGATGCAAACCAGTTCATCAGAGAAGCTAATGAACCTCGATGATCGAGTCTTCGACCATTATAGAAGAGCAAACCCATTGCATGAGCATCGTTTGAGCAATACAATACCATGCATGCAACTATGTTTGCATGCATGCATCGAAATAAGGAAGAACGAGCGTTGGATGAGGCAAATGAAGTTACTAGAGTTCGTGACGTTTCGAGCGCTCAAGGAGAGGAGATCTACATGCATACTTCTTCACATACACATGAGGATGATTACAATGTGAAATCATAAACAACTGAGAAACTCAGCATATCTCTATGCGGGTTTGAATATATTATAGAACCTAATATTTTGGTTATTCAAGGAAGAATATTGAAGAGAAGATTGTACAGATTTTGGAGGCAGAAAAGATCTAATCACTTTTTATAAAAAGAGACTCACCAATTCGATAAAATGCTGCTACATCCAAGCCTTCAAGAGCTCCTATTTTCTGAGAAATAGATCCTCTTCTATATTTAAGTTCAAGAAGAATCATGCTCAATCTGCGAACCGTTTGAGGTTCGTGAAGAGTATCCTGTGTACCTTTATGGTTCGTGAATAAGTGAACCATGTATAATTCTGGTTTGCGAAGAAGAAGAACCGCGAACCATTTCTGGTTTGTGAAGAGAAGGTCCTACATACCCTTTGGGTTCATGAAGTAAGGAACCATGTACCTCTTCGGTACGCATGACAGGAGAGCCTCGAACTATTCTTGGTTTTTGAAGGGAGTTCCCACGAACCATTCTAGATTTGTGAGGAAATGATACCGTGTACCGTTTTGGTTCTGCAAAAAGGAGGTCCCGCGAACCAACAGAACCGCAAACCATTCTGGTTTGTGAAGGAGGAACGCACTTCATGTGAGAAGGAATCCCACGTATCCCTTGCATGAGGAGGATCCACGAACCATCCTGTCTCATGAAGGATGCGTGCACACTTTGTGCAAAGAAGAGCTCCATACACTGGTTGTGAAAAGCAAAGGGGGAAATCAAGAAACATAATGCCATATCAAAATGTACACATTGATGTTTGAATAAAATCACAACATATGAATATAAGAAAATCAAAGTAGACAAGTGTGTATTGAGGAAGGGAGAAGAAAGATTGTGAATGATTATGGTAAAGGTATGTATATATTCTTATGAATGATTTGAATAAGTACACACATAAGGTGTAAGCACATCTGAACCAAGTGGTAAGAAAATAAAAGAAAGAATAAGAGAAAGTACATGAATTCATGCATGCACATGCATATCTGAATACTTTAAAGAGAAGCATCCTAAACCAGGGGTGCACATTTATAAAGAAGTTAAGAGGAAGAGCATATCTATATTGTCACATGCATGGTCACATGCATACATGGAATAAGAAGAGTTTATTCTGATGATGCCTCATGAGATGTTTTTCAGTGTTTGAATAATCACAAGAGAATTTGTGATTCTGTCCAAGAAGAATAAGAAGTCTTAGTACATCTGGTTGTTGCACTGGAGAAGAATATTGAACATTAAAGAGCATCAACTCTGGACCTTGATTCAAGAAATGTATCATGTTGAATAGGAGATAAATACTTTCATGCCTAACCATTGAAGGGACCATCACGTCCATAAACTGAGTGTGACCTCTCCAAGGTAGTGAGCCAGGGGGAGTCAATGGAAGTGATCCGAGGGAAGAAGTGAGCTATCCCTAAACTCTTGTAAATGAAGTGTTCCTAGGACAAAATGATTATATCCAAACCTTGTAATCCACACCTGTTGATGAATAGTGGAATTAGGTACGACTGAAAAACCTGTCGGTGTATGCTCCTTGGACATAGCCATTAGTGGTGAACCAAGTAAAAGTGTTGTATTGTCCTTCTGAATGTTTTAGTTACTGCACATATCCATCATACCAGTTTAATTAAGTTCCTAAAAATGTAGGAACAAGATCCAATAAACAAGAGAAAATGTTGACACCCTAATTCACCCCCCCCCCCCCTCAGGGTGACCTAGGGTCCTTCATAAAATTACTATCATAACTGGATAAGGCATAACCAATATGACAAGGTAAATTACTAGAAAAACATTCCATTTAATCTGTATACTGAAAATGAAATGAATATCATGAAAATATCATAGTGAAAATATCATGGATAATAATAACTGAAATCTTAATGAAAACAATGCTTAATTATTGGATTTTGTGATCCAATATATCATGATACCTCTAATGTTAAGACCTTTTAGATGAAAGTGTAATCTGCAAGTATAAACTCTTTTAGTGTTAGATTAAATTTATTGTCTTGTGATACCTAATGATGAATCAAGGGTCTATATTCTATGATCCCCCACCCGTTACTATAGGTCCAAATCATTCCTCATATATCGAATAATCAATTTAATTCATAAATAATGTGTCTTATCATCAAATATCCATATTGATTAAAAATTACAGATTTATCAATATTTCCTTAGATAAAAAAATGGCATTCAATATAGAAAACCATATGAAGAAATGATATAAAGTTTAAACAATAAAATGATATATGATATATAATGTGGATATTTAGGAAAAATTTAATGTATTATGACCATATGAAAGTGAATATTTAAAGGGAATGTCAAGGACTACAAAAAATAATCTACAAATTGAATTTCAATAATTCCCTTGTAAAAATGATCATGAACCATCCATATAAAAAATAAGGATGCTATCAACACAATATACACCCATTGAAGTAATAATAAGGGGTTTTTTATGCTGATGAATAGTAATACCATAAAAATACATAAAAATTATCATGAATAAAAAATCCTTTTCATTTAGAAAATCATTTTTTAAAAAATAAAAGTTTTCAAAATAATTATCATTATAAATAAAAATAAAAACTTATAAATTAATATTTAAAATATTTTAAGGTCATTATTGTGGAAAATTCTATAAATTTCATACTTTTTTACAAAAATATTCCACTCACATTTTCGGTAAAATTCAAACGATCATTGTTTTGATAATGAAATAAGATTCCTTTGAAAAAAAAATTCAAAAGTTAAAATTTCTAAAAATGGATTTAATTAATATTTTTTAAATGTTATAAAAAAATTAGAAATCTTTTTTAGAAAACATGGTTTTGGAAGAAAAAAATATTTCTAAATGAATTGAGAAATGAAGTCTTCTTTTCTTATAAACATTTTCTCAACTTACTAAAGTAAAAAAGAGTTGAAAATGAAATTATTACATGAAATAATCATGAATAACTATAGGAGCATTAAATAAAATGGTTTTATTAATAAATGATTAAATAATTTCCATTAATTGAAATTCAAGAGTAAACAATCTTGATTTGAATGAGACTATGAAATAAACCTTTACAATAATCATAACCTTGAAATAAGAATTAATAAATGAATTAATTATGTGTTTCAACTATAAGTCCAAATAAAAAAATTTAAATAAAAAAATAAGGAAATAATTAATTAATTATACAAATTATTATAGAATTACATAATTAGTGAAGCAAAAGATTAACCCAATGAACAAAAATTTAGTTAAGAAATATCTTACCTTACACTTTTTTTTGGTTGAAAAATATTTAATATCATCTATAGTGGTATTAAGAATGTAATTGAATTAAAGAAAAATGAAATTAATATTTATAATATCATATATTATCCTTTTATAACATATTAATACTCGTTTGTTAATAATATTTCATTATTTTCATTATTTTGGGTGTTAATTGTCATGTTTTATCATGCATGTTTCATCATGAATGATCCAGTTCTTGCACCTAATATATAGTTCCATCATATAAATATTCATAATAATGGCATTAATATAATACATTTAAATCAATTTTACTTTTAAAATCACTAATGAGTGATTTTTATGAAAAATGAAGTGTGTTATGATCATGGAGATGATAGGTCGCACGTACGAATGAGTAAGGATTCAATTTGTCAAAGATCATTATGGGAAGAAGGTAAGTACTATATTATATTTATATAATGATAATAATATCATATATATAATACTATATTCTTATATATTTCATCAATGTGGTGTGGGGATGAAAATAGTGTCACATCACTTTGTGAAGGCAGTAGTACGCACATACATGAACGATGTTATCATCTATAAGTTAGTGAAAATGTAATAAATAAAATGATATATATATATATATATATATTATCATTTAAGAATGAAAAATATTTCATTAATATCAGAATTATTTCATTTATATCACACATAATCATTAAATTTATCTATATTACAGTCCCTATAATGCATTAGTGAAAGATGGATCACATTGCTTTGTGAGGCGGTAGTCTGTTGTATATACGAACAATGTTATCATATCCCCTATAGAATTTAAAGTGAAAAATTTATATATTTTATAATGAATAGAGTTATATAAATATTTTAGAAATATCATATATATATATATATATATATATATATATACTTTTATATCCACTGTCATACCCAACTATGAAAGATGGTAATCGAATAACGAATGACATCGATTTGTGAGGCAGTAGTCCTCCATACACACGAATGATGATTTAATAACCCATTTGAAGTAAGTAAATATAGTTTTTGTTCATGAACTTATTATAACAAAATACTATTATATGGATGATAATAATTTCATTATATCAGCATGTTTAAATAATAATTTATGTTCATGGAGAAAAAAAATAAAGACGCTTGTTAAAGAGCATTGCCTCTTCTTTGGGTATCCTCCTTTAGTTTGTAATAAAGATTATCAAGGCTAGATTTTACCCAAAAATAAGGCTTATATAATAAGGTTAGGTATTTGGGGATGTTAATAAGTAAGGTATTTTCTGATCCCAAATGGTTTCAAGATTTCAATAATAGAGTAGAGTGAGTGGTCTTTTATAAGTAGGAGAGAGGGAACACTTTCTACTTTTGAAAACAATTGAGTGGTCCCACATTTTTTGTATGTCACGAGGGTCAAAATTTTACATTATCAAACCATATTTTATTAATCATAAAAATATGTCCATATAATATATTTAGACAATTTTATAGGTCATTTTTACACTTATCTTTTTAGTTTAATCTCCATTAAATCAATTTTTACTGTAACTACATTAATTAATTTTTATTATTTTCACTATTAATATTGGTCAAAAATTAAGATAAACTTATTAAAATTTATAAATTATAATATTTAAAATTATCGAATCCATTTTTTCAAATTCAATTATTAGAATTGGAAAATTATAATTTATAATTAATCTCGCATACGTAATGAGGAAGTGATATTTTAAAGTGAAAATATTCAGAAGTTTGTAAATCTTTTATTTCTAAGTTCAATATGAAGATGATTTCAATTACCAAAATCAGAATAATTGATATAAAATTGAACTAATTTTTCTTTAAATCCAATTCATAATATAATTTAACATTAAAAATAATTTAAACAAAAAGGATTTTTTCAATTAAAATTCAGTATTTTCCCTCTTCATCAAAAAATGGAACTTTGTTGAAAAATAGAAAACAATTACCCTAAGAAAAATTTGGTATATTAAATTAAAAATGATATTTATTTTTTAATATAAATTTTCTAAAATTGGTAAAATTATTCTTCAATTATGTGGAAAAGTAAGACTAATCTGTCTTTTTGAAAAATATAATTTTTTAAGAAAATATTTCTTTTTTCTTTTAAATTATCCTTATTTTATTATTAATAAATATATAACTAATAAATATGTGTAAAAATATATTTTTATAAGTAATTTTATCCTCTTTATTCCTAATAATTTGTTCGATAGGTTATAATGGTCATGTTTAAATGATATTTTAATAGAGTATTATGTATCGTTTAAACTCGGTGTTGTGTGTGACACACGATAAAATTAGTTCTTTGTGTTTTTAAATATATTTAATTTATTTAATTTATTTAAAAATATATATACTAATTTCACAGGGTGTTATATTCCCTTCTAGGATTGGTATTTTTTTCATATGTGTTATCAAATATGAGGTTCATTTTTTAGAATTTTGGGTTGTTACATTCTCCCCACCTTAAATAAATTATGTCCTCGCAATTTAAAAATGATCTTGGTAATCAAGGGTTTTATATTTGGAAATAACATTTTTTAAAAATCCAAATTGTAAAAATATTTATAAAATATCCTCTTATTAATAGATATAGGGAATTAAACAATGACATATGGGATAACATATACCTTTGATTCTACGTAGGGGAACATTGGTTGGGAATGAAAACATGGATGTGGAAGAAAAGTGAAAATAATTATAGAGAGAAATTGACATCATTGATCATAAGAAAATTAATGATCAATGGAATTTAGAGGGCCTCAAAACCATAAACTCGTATTGATTTAAAAGACCATCTGATTAATTAGATATAAAGGCAATATGGAAACTTTTTTTCTTCAATATCATGTTCCTAATGTTGATGGATTATTTTACTATCTAAGAATATAGGGAAACATTCTTACTTGATAATTTTCTATTTCATAAGAAAATTTTCAACCTTTATTCATGCTTCAATCAAGTTCCATTTCATCCCTTACACTATGAAATGAATATCCAAAAATAAATTTTTTATTCCTAAAGCACTACAACTCACTTTTAATTGATGGTAAGATCCATAAAATAGTGAAAAGTATTTCAATATATCTCCAACTATTTTAAAAAACAAATATGGATAGCACAAGTTATAGAAAAATTCATAAATATCCATATATTGAATTAATACATTAATCTCTAAAACCTCATCTATGGTTTAACTTAAATTAATTCATAAATGGTTAACCTTTTGACATATCCAAAGGATTATATCCAAAACATTATAAATAAGGTTAGTAAATTTTGAAAATAAACTTATCATTAATACCATAAAAATATTAAGTATCTCTTAATCATCTTGTATAAAACATGTGAATATGTTCATCATATATTCTCTTAAAACATGTTAATAACATGAATTACCTTAAAATCATATTGAAAACAAGCATGTTTACTTATTCCTTAAATAGAACATAAATTATTGGATATATTCATTAAATCCAAAAAAATTGTAAAATCCATTAATGATATCATAACACACTTTTTCAAAAAAAAAGTTCCATGGTAGTCAGTGTTATCTAATTTACTTTATCCATATCAATCATTTCTTTATCCAAACAAAATTATCTCAATATAATGAACATTTAAAGGGTTATATTTCCTTCAATAATTTTTTTTACAATAATTTCAACATTCCATTGAATCAGTTTTATTGGTATCATTAATCATATGATTTCAAATCCTCAATGAAAAAGTATTGCAGTATAATCCTTATAAATTTCATAATTATTATAACATGTATACCATTGATAAAATACTCAATTGACATTATTGTTATCAATAAAAAAATATGGACTCCATTAAAATTGGCACTCGACCCAGTCCATGACAAGGCCCAAAGTGCATTCCCTATCCCCATGGTCTGGTACAAGTGCCTGAGTATCATGAATAAGTGCTTGGAAACAATTTTCCCAAGTTTATAATCATTAAACAACCAAAACAAATAAATAAACTGAATCTGAAATTTTAGTTCAAACAAGGCTTTAATAAAAATTCATAACTGAAATACATGGTTTTATACAAAACCCAAGAGGTCCAAAACTCAAAAGTCCCATAAAAACAATTCAAGAACCACCCCACGGCAAGGGGTCATCATCCCCAAGCCCTCTCCACAACATCGCCTCAAGGATAGAAGCTAACAACCTAAATCACCATCTCCAAAGACCTTTCCCTTACCTATGCCAAACATAACCAAGTATACTTACACCCAATGGTGTAAGTAGGGTGTGAGCATAATCCCGATAGGATTCCACCCAAAAACATTCCATGTGATTAACATTATGAGATAAAAATCTTTCAAGTTTTTATAAACAAAAAATGGTAGCAACAATTTCTAAAGGGGTGTAACTTTTAAATGAAATAGTTTTCAAGGGGCAACCTTAAAGAATGAACACTTTTTAATAAAATTTGCATGCTACTTAATTTTCTATCCAAACACACCACATTCTAATGGTAAGTAAAAAATAGTCCATGAGCACTAGTCACGGGAACACCCCAAGGCACTAGCTAGTTGTGGGCCCTTGGCACCTCGTATCTCGGTGTAAAAGAAACCATAATCCATAACCTTCTCATGCACAAGCCACTAGGAGGGAAAACCCCAATGTCTTAGTGGTCCCCAACATCATAAAAGTTTAGTTATCATTTTCATCGTCAACTTTCTAAGTGAAGTAGGGATGATACCTCTCCTGATCACTAGCATACTAGTCCTAGTCCACCCACATATATACCCGGCTTTCCCTCTTTGTGCTAAAAAAAAGTTCCACATGATATCAAATACCATTTACACATAAAAATACCAATTCTGGTCATAATCACTCCAAATAGTAGATAAACATGTTTTTTACCCTTTTTGTAACTCAATAAACCATTTAAAATTTTCATAAACAAGTTCGAGAAGTTTAACAAAGCTTTAAACATGAAATCCATTTAAAAATCATCCTTTAAGTAAAATTCACACTAATGTCACACCAAAATAGAATTGGAATCCCCAACACTAATTAATAAAACCATTCCATGAACCAAAAAACAACCCCCAAATAATACGACATGGAAACAGATTAAAAATGCTCATTTTTACACAACAAAAGTTACTTTAAAATAAACCGAAAACTCTATGATACCAAAAATAGTTTTCACACCAAGCACAATGGAAGTGGAAAATGATAATAATGTAAATCAAGAAAATATAACTCATCAAAGAATGATTACACATGGAATTACCTACCATACATGTAAAAAACCTCAAATCCTTGTGTGAAACTTCAAACACACCACCGTCGCACCACAAGGGAGTGAAAACAAACCTAAATCCACAATATTGGACAAAGAACCAAAAAAACCTAGGTAAAAATCCCTAGTTGTAGGAAATTTGGAACTTCAAGGAGGATGGAAGAAACCCTAAGTAAGAGGAAGAAAACAAAATAGGAAATCACTTACTTGATGATCCTTGAAGTTTGTCCACCAAAAAAACTTAAAAAATAGGTTCAAAGAGTGGTTGAGGGATATTGTGATACTTACATGGATTCTAGGGTTTAATGGTGGAAGAAATGGGTATATTATGTTTAATTCTGGAAGGGAAAAGTTGGAATTTCAAAATATTTTTAATGAGCTGGGCAGCTGAGCATGGTTTTCCTTCACAGTTTGGTAAATCGTGCATACAAACCGTGCACCCAACTCTATCCAATCAAAACAAGTCAAAATTCTTCAAAAATCATGGGGGACTAAGAGAAAACTAGGGGAAATTTAGTCCAAGAATAGAAGAGAAAAATTACCTTAAAATAAGGGTATGGATGTGACAATTCTCCCCACCATGAAAACTTTCCGCCCCGGAAAGTCAACTTGAATATTGATTGGAAAAAAAGAATGGGTACTCTTGATCAACCCAAGAATTCCACTCCCAAGTCTCATGCACATCATTACCATGTTGCCAAAGGATCTGGACTAGTGTAATATATTTCCCCCAAAGCACCTTCTCTTAGGAGTCCACTATTCACATCGGCCACTCAAACATTGATAAATCCGGATCTATCTCCAACTCTTCCCAATTCAACAAGTGTGATGGATATGGATTGTACTTATTCAATTGGGAGACATGGAATATGTTGTGAATATATGTCAACTTATAGGGAAAATATAACCTATATTCCACCTTACCAATTCTCTATGTGATCTCAAAAGGTTCGACATACCTCGATGTTAGCTTTCCCTACTTTCCCAAATGATGGTGACCCAGACGAGGGTCCACTTTAAAGAATACCTAATCACCCATAGAAAACAATAGATCTTGACACCTCTAGTCAGCATAATATTGGTGGTGACTCTGATCTCTCAATAACAGCTGCTTGATCAACTTGACCTTTTCAGATGTCTCTTGCACAAGGCTCAGCCCCAACAGTGAGGTCTCACCTACCTCAAACCAACACAGGGGGACTGACAAGGCCGACCATAGAGAACCTTAAAAGGGGTCATTCCAATTGAGTATTGGTAACTATTATTATAGGAAAACTCATACAATTTCAAATGGTTATCCCATGAACCACCGAATTCAAAGACACATGTACGGATCATGTCTTATAGAATTGGATTTTCCCACTCAGTATGACCATCCATTTGAGGATGGTATGTAGTGATCATCTTAATCTTCAACCGCAAATCCTTCTAAAGGTATTCCAAAAACTAAGAGGTGAAGCAGGGGTCTCTATCTGACACAACAACCGATGGCACACCATGAATCCTTACCAACTCCTGAATAGAAAATCGGCCCAAATCATCCACTTTGGTTGTATCTCTAATTGTAATTATGTGGGATGATTTGGTCAGACAATCAATCACTACCCAGATGGAATTATTACCCCTAGTTGTACAAGTTAAGACAGCGATGAAGTCCATGGCGACCTTTTCCCACTTCCAGGTAGTAATGGGTAATAGCTAGAGAAAACCAGCGGGCCTTTGATGCTCTTCTTTCATCTATTGATATGTATAGTATCTAAACAAAAAATCAGTTATATCTCGCCTCATACCTAGCCACCATAATAGCCAAAAAACATCATAGTACATTTTGGTAGCTCTAGGATGAATGGCCTACTGAGACCAGTGGCTATCCCGCATCACCACCTTCCTCAGAGACAGTGGTACCACTAAATGGACCTTGAATTAAAAGAGTCCCTTAGGAGACGAAGACCAATCAGAAGTCATCTCCCCACCATAAAGAAACTGCATCGACCACTAACATATATCATCACTAGGCTGCTCCTGCTAAATCAACTCTAAAAGATAAGGAGTCAAATGAACGCTTTCTAAGAACGCACCTTCACTATGATTCTTGGTCTCCACATGCATCTGAGAAAAGATCCCCATTAGAGTCCACTCATCACTGGACTTCCTCAAATCCTACACCAGTACTCTTCTACTCAAGGAATAATCCACCACATTAAACTTTCCTGAGGAATAGATGATATCGAAGTCGAACCCTTTCAGATATTATATCCAACAGAATTTTCTCAGATTAAGATCCTTCTGTGAGGAAATGCAGGCTAAACTCTTAGGATAAAATTAGACCACAAACTTCTCCCCAAAGAGGTAGTGACACCAAGTCTTCAAAGCATGAATCACCACTACTAACTCCAATTCATGGGTAAGGTAGTTCTTTTCATGTGGTCGGAGTTGGTGAGAGATGTACACTACCACGTGATCACCCTGCATAAGCACACACCCGAGACCCATATTAGAAGCATTGTAATGCACCATATAGCCCTTTACAGATTTCAACAAGATCAACAAGTGGGTGGTAGTCAACCTCCTCTTCAACTCCTCAAAGGATTCCATAAATTTTGGTCCCCATTCAAATTCTACCCCTTTTTGGGTGATCACTGTCATGGGAGAAGTAATCTGAGAGAAATACCGAACAAACCACCTATAATAACCTATCATGCTGAGGAAAATCCTAATATTGAACAAATTCCTCGACTTCTCCCATGACATAACTGCACTGATCTTCTCAAGTTCCACCAAAACCCCATTCTATGAGATCACATGGCCCAGAAACTTCACTTCCCTAATATAGAAAGTGAACTTGGACAACATTTCATAAAGGAAATGATCCCACAAAGTACCCAACATGATCCGCAAATGATGATCATGATCTTCCTCAGATCTAGAGTAAACCAGGATTTCATCCACGAATACCACGATAAAGGAGTTGAGATACTGGTTAACACCCTATTCATGAGTTCAATAAATACCATTAGAGCATTGGTCAACCCGAATGGCATGATCAGGTACTCAAAGTGGTCGTACCTACTTCAAAAAGCTGCCTTCGGGATATCCACCTCTCTCACCCTGACATGGTGGTAACCCGATCGCAAATCTATCTTGAAGAACAAATTTTCCCAATTTATCTAATCAAACATGCCATCTATTCAGGGCAAAGGATATTCTTTCTTGATTGTTACCTTATTCATCTTTTGGTAGTCAATGCACAATCAAAGGGATCTTCCGACCTTCTTCGCAAAAATAATATGAGTGAACTAGGGATAGATGCTTGGGCGAATTAATATTTTGGATTCCAAATCATCCAGTTGTATCTTTAATTCCCTCAACTCGATGGGGGCCACATGATACAGGGGAAGAGATATCAGTTATGTTCTCAGTGCCAAATAAATTGAGAAATCCACATCCTACTCTAAGGGAATGCCTGAAAATTCATTTGGAAATACGTCCAGGAACTAATCCACTACATGAGGTAATCCAACCTCAGGATCACGACCATTTTCCTCTAGAATGAGCAATGATAACTAGAAGACAAGATTCTACAATTCTAGGAGTGGAGGTCCCACGTGACCTGACCGAGGATCCCATTCCCCAAGGAAAACCTCATAACTCCCATCAGGTGCCATAAAACTCACCCACCACGTATAACAATCGATATGTGCTTAAAATTGCACTATCCAATCCATGCTGTGGATTACATAAAAAATATCCATATCCAAAACCAGGAGGTCCCACTCCATTTCAACCCCTGACATGGTAAGTGAAAACGAAGGGCACCTGAGACCTTTCTCCTTCTTCTTACCCAATGGAATCACCAACTCTATCGCAAAAGATAGAAAATTGGTTATAAAATTCAGAAGGTTCCCAATATGAGAAGATATAATAGAAACAGAATAACTATTATAAAAAATGGTAGTTATAGAAGATGCTATCAAAATTGTACCTCAAACTATCAAAGGCCTTGCATTTGACACCACTGGTGCCTAATCCACCGCATGAAGATTCCTAGACTCTTCCTGATAATGGCCACTCTCCTATGGATCTACCCTAAAATATCTATACCTAGAATATGATCTGGCACTACTTCCATGGCCACCAAACTGAGATCCCCCCATCCTTGACAGATCTGATTGAATTGGAACTCCCCTAAAAAGCCATATATCCTACCCCACTCTGGAATGGACATACCACCTTGAAACATCATTGTAAGTGTCCCATAGCTCCACACTGATAATAAGGCTTCAGAGGAGATGTACATAAAGGTCAGTTGTTCCCTAGACTCCCACATCGATGGCACACAACAGACCTCACATTAGAAGACATAAATGATAACTATTTGGGAGGATGGATTGAACTACCACCTCCCTTATTCCCATGCTCCTATCACTTCCTTTTCTTCTCAGATGAGCTACCATTGTCCATAGCAGACACCACTCCATAAAACCCATAATTTTCTTTATGATCAATCTTGACAATACAAGTACAATTGACCACCTCATCATAAGTTCCTAGATTGAACAA
Source organism: Viscum album (assembly GCA_963277665.1). NCBI lineage: Eukaryota > Viridiplantae > Streptophyta > Magnoliopsida > Santalales > Viscaceae > Viscum > Viscum album. The sequence goes on from OY728159.1 coordinate 845,795,026, forward strand.
TAATACATGAGAGTAAATTTCCAGTCGCATCCCCTTCTCAAACTTCCGAGATTTCAGGGAAACATTATAAACAATCTCAGGTTTATACCTCACTAGATTAGGAAAACAGTTATCATATTTCATCACTAACTGATCTCCCTGGGAAACATCCATGAATTCTTGGGATCTGGAAGAGGTCATCACCTCGGGGTAATAATGCTCGTTGAATATGACCTTGAAATCTTTCCAGCTCATCTGCTCGTGCTTCCCAGTTTGAAGCACTGAAACCCACCACCTGTGACTGGGACCCTCTAGCTAAAATAAGGCACATTTCACTCTGACTTCCTCAGGTATGTCTAGGAACTCAAATATACTCTCTATATTTTCGATCCATTCCTCTACCTATTGAGGTTCCGAGCAACCTCAAAATGAAGGGTTTTATTATTCAAGAACCACTGTGATTTATCCTTCTTGGGACCAAACTCATATTATTTGAATATATTAGGAGCAAGAACTTATCCTTGTCCTAGATCTTGGATAGTCTAGACCACCGCTTTTACTTGCCTCTAATCAAGAGGTGAGGATGAACTCTCTCTGGCTTCCTCCCATGGGTTCAAGGGAGGTATTAGGGGGGTCATGTTGCTATAAAAAGAAATAGTCACAAAATAAAACATTAGTGAAATAGTTCTGAAAAGATCTAGAAACAATATCAAATATAAATAAATCAAATTAATCACGATAATGAAATAAAAAACTACTTCACTCCCACCCAATTTCCACATGCAGTCTGCATCCCGAACGTCCCACCTGGAATAGAAGTCAAAAAAATCCCAACAACCCATGGATACTTAAGGTCTATCATGAGAAGTACTGGCCAGAAACCCTACTGACAACTAGAAATTCGAGCCCTGACATTCCTAACTTTGTTTTAACTGGACTCATCCCAAATAATAACATATCCCAAAGAACTTAACCTCCTTTGATACCATTTTGTCATGAACCAAATCTGGTTTCCATAAAAACAAGAATCCGACCCATTCCATGACAAGGCCTAAAGGGAAATCACTATCCCCATAGGTTGGAATAAGTTCTTGGGTATCATGAGTGTTGGGAAAAATTTTCCTGAGTTTAGAAACATTAAATAACCAAAAACAATAAATAAACTGAATCTAAAAATTTATTCCAAACAAGCCTATAATAAAAATTCAGAACTGAAATACGCAGTTTTAAAAAAATACCAATAGGGACACAACTCAAAAGTAGCATAAAAACAACTCAATAACCACCGCATGTAAAGGGGTCATCATCCCCAAGCCTTCTCCACAACATTGCCTAAAGGATGGAAGATTACAACCCAAACCACCATCTCCAAATACCTTGTCCTTACCTGTGTCAAGCATAACCAAGTCTACTTACACCCAAAGGTGTATGTTCGGTGTGAGACTAATCCCAATAGGATTCCACCCAAAAACATTTCATGTGATAAACATTATAAGATAAAAATCTTGAAAGTTTTTATAAACAAGAAATGGTATCACCAATTTCTAAAGGGGTGAAACTTTTAAATGAAATAGTTTTCAAGGGGGAGATTTAAAGAATGAACACTTTTAAATAAAATAAGAATGGTACTAAATTTTCCATCCAAACACACCACATTCCAATTCTATGTACAAAATATTCTATGAGCACTAGTCATGGGAACACCCCTAGGAACTAGCTAGTTGTGATCCTTAGGAACCTTGTATCTCAGTGTAAAAGAAACCATAATCCATAACCTTCTCATGAATGAGACACTAGAAGGGGAAACCCTAATGGCCTAGTGGTCTTCAACATCATCAAAGTTTATTTAGTGTTGTCGTCACAACTTTCGAATTGAAACAAGGATGATACCACTTTGAATCACTAGAATACTAGTCTTAGTCAACCCACCTAGTTACTCGGGTTTCCCTCTTTGTTCTTCAACAAGTTCCACATGCTATCAAATACCATTTACACATAAAAATACCAGTTTTGGTCATACACACTCTAAATAGTATCTAAACATGTTTTTCACCCTTTTTTTATAACTCAATAAACCATTTAAAATTTTCATAAAACAAGTTCAAGAAATTTGACAAATCTTTGCACATGAAATCCATTTAAAACCAATCTATTAAATCCAATTCACGCCAATGTCACACCAAACCAGAATTATTATCCCCAAAAACACTTAATAAAACCATTCCATGAACCAAAAAACAACCCCAAAATAATACAACATGGAATACACATTAAAAACACTCATTTCTACACAAAAAAGCTACTTTAAAATCAATCACATACTATATGCTACCAAAAATGGTTTTCACACCAAGAAAAATGGAATAGAAACATTATAATATGTAAATAAAGAAAATATAAGTCATAAAGAAATGCTTACACATGGAATCACCTACCATATATGTCAAAAAACCTCAAATCCTTATGTGAAACTTCAACTGCACCACCGCCGCACCACAAGGGAGTGAAAAAGAACCTAAATCCAAAATATTGGACCAAGAAACCAAAAATAAAACCATAGGTATGAAGCCCTATTTGTTGGAAATTTGTAACATCAATGAGGTGGGAATAAACCCTAATAAAGAGGAAGAAAACAAAAGATTAAATCACTTACTTGATGATCCTTGATGTTTTTCCACCAAAAACCCCTTAAAAAATGGGTTCCAAGAGAGGTTGAGGGAGATTGTGAGACTTTCATGGATTATAGGGTTGAATGGGGGAATAAATTGGTGTATTAGGTTTAATTATATAAGGGAAAAGTTATACTTTTATTAGATTTTTAATAAGCTGGATAGTTGTGCACGGTTTTCCTGCAGGGTTTGGTAAACTGTGCACACAAATCGTGCGCCCAGCTATGTCCACTCAAAACAAGTCCAAATTCTTCCAAATTAAAGTTGGAATAGGGGAAACCTAGGTGGTAATTTTATACCAATAAAATAATAGAAAAAATACCTTAAAATAAGGGTATGGATGTGAGAATTGTTGAGTCCAAAAAACAATCATGTTAATCATTCTTCTTCTTCTGTGGTAGTAGCATAATCTTAACCATGATCCATTACCTTATTTAGAGGTACATTTAATTGAATCATAGTAAAATGATTTGTTTAGTGGACCATGTATTTATGGTTGAATCATTTTTTATTGTTAACATGTTTCATACCCTTTCAATCATAAGCACGGTGGCCTTTCTCTCCGCACTTGTAGAAAAATCTCATTTGTTTTAAGAAAGTACCAGGGGTTTATTTCAATTATTATCACTTCTATGAAAATCCTTCTTTTCCTTCTTCCCTTTATCATTATTTTTCCCAGTCATCACCTTCTTCTTATACTTTCCTCAAAATCCATAATACATAGATATTTCTTTCTCTATCCTTTTATCACTTTATATTTTCTCCTCATAGGATTATAATGTTTGTGAGACTATTTCCATTCGAAAGATCATATTAATCCCATCAAATAAAATATCATTATTACTCATTGGATGAATTTAATTGATGAAATTATCATTACTTCTACAATGATACATTTCTATATTATGAAATACACTAGATTAGATCATATTATTATGAAATATAATTTATAGTCCCAAAACTAGTGAAATAATTAACAAAAATTGAAAATTTTATGCATAGATAATATCATAATAATATACTTGGTTTATTTGGGGATATCTATTTTTCAAATACTAAATAATGTTTTTTAATAAAATTTTAAATTTTACTATGAATATTATCTGATATTGGCAATCCAGTTGCATAGTAAGGTCCATTTTCATGCACTATGTGATGATCGGGTCAAGCCTGATGCAACCTTTTTGGAGTTATTGCCCCTAGTTACATCTGTTCTAGAACCACATCCACTTTTAGTATCTAGACTAAGATGTATTGGTAGGAAAACTCATTTAATATTTTCCTTACAAATAAATTAAGATATTTTTCTATATATATCAAAAAAATTATATCATAGGGTTATGTTCCCTAATCTATGTTTTCCTAAATATAGTTCCTCAAGTTTTTACTGAACATCCTATTATACCAACTATAGTGACCTCAACCCTAGTAGCATGGAGCCAATGAATACTTTAATACATTGGCATAAGATACAAGAAATATCATCCTGATGGACCTAATGGTTTAGTATTATCGACTAACTATATACATACAATATTCCCATTTTACATTTCAATACATATATTACAATATTTTTTTAGTATATCATTATTAACCCTATAATATTCTTGAAAATCTATCGTAGTACACCTCATGTATTCCTCTGAAAGGAAGAAAAATAATTGTGATCTTCATTTCTTAGTAAGGGTTATGTATAGTGGAATTAATCATGGATAAATTAATCATAATCGAAAAGTAATTTACACTTTGGAATGTTAAATATTTGAACACAAATTCCATTAAAATAATATTCTAGAATACTCAATGTTAATGTAAATAACTAAAAACACTTTTCATTTAATCAAAAAACCAGCTATCCTAACTGAATGAATCATAATAAATATGGAAAGGTACATAAATAGAAACAATTTCTATTTAATAAATATACTAAAATTGAAATGAATTAGATAAAATGTCATTGTGAAAATATCAACCTTTATGATACCTCTATTGTCAATACCTTTCACAAGATAGTTTAATATATAGCTAGAAACTAGGTTAATGCTAACACTTTATTGTCTCGTGAGACCTAATGATTCATCGAGGGGCTATATCATACTAGGTATCACCCATCACTATAATTCCAACACATTCCTCACATATCTAATAATCAATCTAATTAATAAAAAATGTACCTTATCATCAAATATAATTATTTAGTAAAGATTAAATTTTTTTCAATATTTCCCCAGATAAACACATGACTTTCAATATAGATCACTATATGAAGAAATGATGTATGGTTTAGACAATAAATATATCTATGATATATAATTTGTATATTTAGGGAAAATTTAATGTCTAATTATCATAGGAAAGTTGATATTTCAATGGAAATATAATAACTACAAAAATTATTCATAAAAGTGAATTTCAATGCCTTACTTTTCCAAAATGATAATAAATTTTCCATATAATAAATAAATATGGTATCAATAAAACATATACCCATTGTAATAAGAATAAAAGGATATTGTCATTAATGAATATCAATGTCATAAAATTGTATTTAAAAACATTCTTCATAAAAATATCTTTTTCATTGTAAAAATTAGTTTTTAAAATAAAAAAATTATCAAAATACTTGTATTTTCAAATGAATGTGAAAATTATAAAGGAATATTTAAAAATAATGAGGTTATGATAGCATAAAAATCTGTAAATTTTATACATGTGAAAACAAATATCTATTTCACATTTTCAATAAAATATATATGGAGATTGTTTTGAAAATGATGTAATATTCCTTTAGAAAATTTTTTTAGAAAATAAAAATTGGGTAACATTGATATTAATAAATCATTCTGAAATGATATAAAAAAATTTGAAAACATTTTTAAAAAATATTTTTTTGGAAGAAAAATTGATTTTTGATCGAAGAGAAAAATGAATTTTTATTTTACTAAAACAATATTATCAATTTATTTAAGTACCAAAGAGAGAAAATTGGAACTATTAATTGAAAATATAATGAATATATAAAGTATAAGAAAATTAAATTGGTTTTTAGGAAATGGAAAAATAATTTTCTTCAACGAAAATTCAATAGTAAACAATCTCGTTTAGATTGAGATTATGAATTAAATATTTCCAGTGATAATAACATTGAAGTGTGAATTAACCAATGAATAGATTATTTTTTTTATATAAAATAACCATAAACCCAGTGTAAATACAAAATAATGTAATAAAAAGACATTATACACATAATCATTGAATTAGAAGACTAACTAAATGAATCAAAATTGAGTTAAGAAATCCCTTACCTTATGCTTCCTATTGGTTGAATATGATTTAAGGTCTTTTATAGTATTTTTAAACATGTCATTAAATTAATCAAAAACCTTATTAACATTTATAATATTATAGATGATCCTTTTATAGCATCTTATTACCCATTCATTAATAATCTTTCATTATTTTCATTATTTTAGGTGTTATTTTCCTCATTTTCTCATCTGTGTTTCTTTATGAAAGATCTAGTTCTTGCCAAAATTATATAGTTATATCACCTCAAGAATAATAAAAATGAAAAAATTATCAAATTTTTACATGATTTTTAGTTTTAAAACAACTCATGAATTATGGTTATGAAAAATTGTATATGTTATGATCATGGAGATCGTATGTTATACCTACTCATGAGCGATGCTTCCATTTTTCAAAGATCATTATGGAAATATGGTATATAACTTTTCATCTATAAATATTGATAATAATATCATATATACCATATTATATACTTATATATATCCTCCATGTTGTTTGGTGATGAAAAGAGAGTCGCGTCTCTTTGTGAAGGCGACAGTCCACACATTCACAAAAGATGTTATAATATTTAAGTGAGTGAAAAGATAAGAAATAAAATAATAGATATATTATATTTAAAGAATTATAAATATTTAACTATTATAATAATTATTTCATTTATTTCACATAAATTCATTATCTTTAGCCTTATTTTCTACCATGTAAAGTGTTAGTGAAAGAGAAATCACATCGCTTTGCTAGGTGATAGTCCTTCGTACTCATGAACGATGTAATCATATCCCCTGTGGAATAGAAATTAAAAATATAAATATAAGATATAATGAATCCAGAGGTATAATTATTCTATAAATATAATATCTATTCTTTTAGATCCATCATTATTCCCAACTATGAATTGTGGAAATGGATGAACAAATGACATCGGTTCGAGAGACGGTAGTCCTCCGTACACATGAATGGTGATTTCGTAACCTATTTGATGAAAATGGAGATGGTTTTAGGTAATTAAATTATTATAAAAACATCCTAGTATATTTAAGATAATTATTATATTATATCATTATGGTATAATATGAATATATGGAGTTGAATAAAGAAATAAAATAAAGAGGCTCATTGAAGAACATTACCTCTTCTTCGAGTATCCTCCTTAGGTATGAATTAAGGCCATCCATGGTTGGATTTATGACCAAAAAAAGGATTATTGGATGATAGGAGGGTAGTTAGAAAGTTATTTTGTATTGTATTTGATAAACCAAATTGATTTTAAGGTGTAAATAAGGTATGATATAGGGTGTCCTTTTATATAAGGGGGTGAGGACACACTTGGTATTTTTGAAAAGAATTGATTGCTCCAACATTTTTTATATGTCACAAGGGTCCAAAATAGGCCATTGTAAAATAATAGACGTTTTCTATTGAAATTTTGTCATCCAATAGTTCTTATACAAGTTTATAGGTCATTTTTACCCTTATCTTTTAAGTTTACCCCTGGTAAAACAATTTTTACCTTAACTGCAGTAATTAATTTTTACTCTTTTAACTATTAACAATGGTCAAAAATTAAGTAAAGATTAATAGAAAATATAAATTATTATGATTCAAAATATGGAATTCATTTTTCTAAATTCAATTAAAATATTTTTAAAATTTTAAATTAAAATTATTCCAGCAAACGTGATGAGAAACCGGGGTTTTAATGTGAAAATTTTCAAAAGTTTATAAAGTTTTTATATGAAATTTCACTATGAAAATCACTAAAATGACCTAAATTTTATTAATTTAAATAAAAATGAACTAATTTTTCTTTAAAACCCATTCCATATGTAATTTATCATTATAAATAATTTAAATGATAATGAAGTTTCAATTAAAATTCAGTTTTTTCATTGTTCATTTAAAAATAAAACTTTTTAGAAAAAACCAAAAAAATCCACCCTAAGATAACTTAGGTATCCCAATTTAAAAAAATGATGTCTATTTTTTCATATGAATTGGGTAAAGGTGGTAAAAATTAATTTTAAATTATTTTATCAATGTGAAATTAATCTATGTTTCATAAAAATATAGTCTTTCATAAAATATATATTTTTCTCTTCAATGATTCTTATTTTATTACTAATAAATATATAACTAATAAAAATTTGTAAAAAATATATTTTAATAATTTATTTTATCATATTCATAACCTTTAACGTAACATCTATGTTATAATGATCATGTTTAAATAATATTTTAATGGGGCATCGTGTTTCATTTAAACTCAGTGTTGTGTGTAATTCTAGCGAAACTCAGTGTTGTATGAAATTAAAGATATTGAATATATTGAATTTATTTAAAAATAAATATATCATAATTTATCTTGTCTTTATATACCCTTATATTCTTGTTGTTTAATTTTATACATACTATCAAATATCATGTTCACATTTTTGAATTTTGGGGTGTTACAATATCAATCTTCTCAGCACACCACATATCATTCTCATATATATTAAATAAATGATATGATAATGCTATTTTAAAATTTGGTTTCAATCCTAATTAAAACATTATCATTTTACTATAAATTTATATAATTAAATTTGGTTCATACTAGTACAATCGAGTAAAATTAGTATCCCTAAAGGTAATAGAGTCCTCCTCCTTATTTCCTTAATTAAAAAAAATTATTTCTACCCAAATTTAAAAAATGTTTGAGAAATAACTCTCAATGAATATATATATAAATATAAACCACTCCATGGAATAAATATCATATTTATAATTATTATTTTTAATAAATGATCACCACTAATCAACATAACCTTTATAATGATATATAAATATAATTAGCATATGATTTTCTGGAAACAAAAATCCCTAAATAAATTTTTCAGAGGATTGATCGATACTTATTCTAAAATAGGATCTATGGTTATATAAAATTTAAAAGGGTGTTTTTCATTAATTTATCAAAAACAAGAAAATTTCCTCTATAAATTTTTTAATCTATCTCTAGCATGGGTACCACAATTAATATCATCTGTTAACTGAGTAAACACAACTAAAAATTATTTTTTCTATTTATAACAATCAAGGTTTATGATTCATAATGATATTATCCTATTTATTCCTTTCATGTTAATTTATAATATTTATTATGTGGAAAAATATTATGAAATAGAAATAGATTATATAAAGAAACATGGCGACCATCAGAGTGGTATCATGATTTTATAATCTATAGATAGACATACATTAAATGTATTATCTTACTAAAATCATATCCTATAAAATTAGCTAAACCTTACTCTAATATCAACTATAATGAATCATTCCTTTAAAAACACATAATAATGTGTATAATAGAAATTACAAAAAAAAATTATATTCTCATTATCTTTTAGGTCTATAGTATTAGATATATATTAAAAAATCATACATATTATTCTATTAAAAATGTGGAAATGTGAACTAAATATATATTTCTTCTATAAAAATTTTATTCTTAAATTTATACTCTTATTTAATAAAAAATGTTCATTCCCTTTTTAGAAGAATACATAAAGTGGAAAGATATAACTTAATATAGTTCTTACTCATCCTAATACTTTATAAAGAACATTTAAAATAATGGGAAGATCGTAAAAATATCAATAAGGGATGTAAATAGGAAAGGAACCATTAGTCCATTCGGAAAAATAATAAATACCTTATATATTTTTCTTTTTTTATAATAAACATTGAGCCCAATTTTTTTTACTTACTTATGAAATCATCATTGTTTCCCAAATAATAAAAATAATAAAATTTAAGAAAAAATTATTGGAAATTAATAATCATTAGTGTTTCATGGATGTAATGAGAAACTATGAAAAATATTCATAGTAAAATATACATTTCACCATAAAAATTTCAATAAACAATCATAAAACATAATTTTATTTCTTTACCTTCTGAAATATAATGATTTATATATGAAAATTTTCATATTCATAGGATATTCATGAATGGTATCTGGGATATAATATTTGTATAACCCTTACAATATCCTTTTCAATAACCCTAAAAAATTGAATAACATACTCGGTTAATTTCAATATAATTCTTTAGAGAACAAAATAATTACCCAATGCATTGGAAAGCTATTTTAAGATCAACCATCTTGTTAAAAAGTGTAAAAATACTATAATAGATTTAATACACATATAATATTGTTTGACATCATAATATCTCAAAAAAATGATTCATATGAAAAATCATTTTATGAATTCATATAAAAATAATGAAAAAAATCCTTTGTTCCTTTGAAAGAACGTAAAAATAATAATTCCAAGAAGAACAAGAAATAAAATAATTTTTTTAAAAACATGAAAAAATATAGAAAATGATTCTTAGATAATAATTATCATAATGGTGGAAAAATATGGTGAAATCATATATGTTAAAAAAATTAGTTTTCACTTCTGTATAAAGACTCAAGAATGACTTGTACATAAACCATTAAAAGATTCCTTCAAAACAAATATAAAAATGTAAAATATAGTTTAAAATGAAATTATATAATCATTTTATTATAATAATAATGTATATGAAACATTTTAAGAACAATTAATATAGAAGAAAAAGAGAATAAAAACATTAAAATGAGAAAAATATGGTTTTAGTGAAAAATATCTTTCTTCGAGTCAAATATGCCACATATATTCCTTAACTCCTTTAATAGTAAAATTTTTTTAATTAATTAAAATAATAACTTTATTTATTTATTTCCATATCTTATATAGATACTAAATCAATTAAGTTCGTGCCAGGTGTTTTGAGGATGTTCAATTAATAATCCCAAACCAACTTTGGTATGTAGAACATCTTCAAAGGGTTCATTGTTAAATCATATCCAAAATATTTATAATTAAATAATTATCATTTTCATACGTTAAATATAATTTTAGAACCATAAATTTATGGAGGATATGAAAAATGAATAATATCGATTCATGGTGGTGGTGGTCCAAACAAACACATGAGAAATATTCTCATTTTCCAATGGATGGAAGGGTATGAAGTTAATTAATATTTTATCATTATATAATTATAATAATTTCATGAATATAATAAATTTTCATTAAAATTTTCATAATAAAAATCCATGTGAGGCAGTGATGAAAGACATAACATGTATCTTTGTGGAGATGGAAATCCACATATATGCGTGAGTGATTTTTTATTTGAATATATGAGGTTTAAAGAGATGAAAAAGTTTCATTCCATCAACACAACAAAATTTATTTATATGTATGATAAATATTTTATCATACCATCATGGTTATATAGAATTTTATAGTGGTGGAAGAATAAATAAACATAAAATCACTCAGTTAAGAGTTATACCTCTTCTATGGGAAACCTATTTGAAAAAAACTTAAGATTTATAGGATAATATTATAGTGAAATATGGAAAACAATGACATGAGTAGAGATTTTGGGAAGGTATTTGTGAAGGTATTCATTAATTATTATTTTTTTGAAATATATGAATAATTTTTGAGTGTGGGTTCTCTTTTATAAGTGAAGGGAGTGGCACTCATGTAATGTTTTCAATGTTTTAAAATAATATAAAGCCTATTCATGTGAATGTGGGACTAAATATATATCATTTAAAATATAAGGTTAATTATGTTAAAAATAACCTCATCCAAAAATATTTATTATGGTTTTTACCCTTATCACATAACTTTAATAACAATTAACGAGATTTATCCATTACCATAGAGAAAACATTTTAACATGGTTAGTAATCATTATGACCAAAAATGAAACTAATATCATTAGTTTAATTTGAAAATATTTTTGAAAATATGAACTACATTTTTTAATATTCAATTCTATGAAGTGGTCGAAATTACAATTAATATAAATCTACAAAGCATAAGGAAATTATTATTTTTTAAAAAATTATGTTATTAAGACTAAATGAAATTTAGAGAAAAATGAAGAAAAATTTTGATTACTATGGAATAAATTGTTTTTTAATTCATAAAATGGGACTAATTTTACTTTAAAACCAATCAAAAACATAACGGGGCATTGTGAATATGTGAAAATAGATGATATTTTTTATATAAATGTGCATTTTTCATTATTCACTCAACAATTAATATTTTTAGAACAATATAAACAATTAACCATAATATATATTTTATATTTTGATATAAAAAAATATTTCATTTTATAAATTTCAATTTAAAAAATTTATAAATTTAACTTTTATGTAAATCCATATAATACATAGAAACACTTTTTTAGAATAAATCCTTTGATTTGAAAAATAATATGAAATTATTGTAGTGAATTTGTAATAATAAAACCAAATCATGAATTTTAATATGTTAAGAAATTATTTTATTGTTATCATTACCTAGGTTTTCACACTTACAATCATATATTTCCTTGAAAAATAATTTAATAATTTACATTATTACTCACCAGAACATCCAAAAACCTTTAGGAATAAGTGACATTTACGTTATAGGGGTAACTAAATGTAACTTTATACATTTTTATTTACCATCACATGTCCTAAAAACATTATGATATTATGTTAAATTCACTTTAATTAAATACTTGTATAATATTTTATATAATTATATTTAACTTTCTTATGTCCAATAATAATAACACTAGCCTCTTGGAAATCATATTATTTAAATAATATTTTTTATAAGATACCAAAATATTTTGTGTTTAGGAGATAATTCTTATTTATTTTTAGTAGGAATATTTAACAAATAATAAATAGTCTCAAATCATATATTTTTTTTATATAAGTTTCAAGATTATTCCTCTAAAAACAACTTTATTATTAAAAATATTCCAAGGATGGGTGGTGAGAACAACTTCCCCTATATTTAAAAATATATATATATATATATAAATTATCCTGGATAAATAATTTTTATCTTATTCTATTTGTCAAATCATGTAATAAAATATGATAAATAATAAACATACTATATATAATAAATCGTCTTATTTTTCTCACGAAAAAAAAATAATGAACAAATTCTCATATCATATAATAAAAATTAGTTGATAATATAGATATTTTTATTAGATTTATGGGATCTTGAAAACATTAATTAACTTTTAAATCATTGATGTCAAAATTATTTTATTCTTCACTTGAATGAAAAATACAAGATCTATCAAATATTCCTATGAATTTGAACTCAAATATGGATGCAAAATTTTTATTATATACATTTGGTATCATATAACCTTCAATAACAAAGAATTTATTTCTATTTCACTAATACATTACATTGATATTCCATAGATTCTCAAAAATATATTCAGGTGTCTAAAAAGTCTCATTATATGGAAACATTAGTCCCTCATTCTTAATTGTATCATTAGGTTTCAATGACCTTGATTGAAATATTGGTGAAAAATTATTGGACTCTCCATCAAACAATTATTCATGAAATTTGATCCTTTACCCCCTTGTTTTCTCAATAAAACATTTAAACCTAGATGTCGCATTCCTAGTTGATATATTCTCAATTTTTTCAGAATATTGGGTACACATCTCTTGAACTCTTTCATCTTTATGGATCTTTTACATAGAGTAAAAAACAAATAATTCCTTAACCCAAATAATATCTCAATCAAACCTCTTGTCTCCCTATATTATTAACATGCCCAATAATATTGGTAATCATTTATATAACTAGATATATTGATTATAGGAGAGAGAAAATTCCTAATGATATTTTACATCCGATTATTTTAAAACCTTAATTGAATCATTCTATTACTCAAATAAGAATCAAAATTCACCAACTAAAAAACTTCAACACTTTTTTTCATAATAATGGGTTGATTTAACACATATAATTTCTTATTCCTTAATAACTCTTCTTAAGATACAATGTAACGTCCCAGTTACGGGTGCCACTCAACGGGTGCTCCAAACTCGGTTTGCCACATTACCTCAAGCGCATTTACCCAAACGCCATAGGCTGCCGACTAGCAGTGAGGGCCCAGGTCTGATAGTGGGGAAACTATTCCCTCATTTTTCAAAGTGTAGCGCATTGGAATGAAATAAAACATACAACAACAGCGGAAGCAGTAACAGCATATATAACTGAAATGGATAACTGATAACAAAAAGGGAAACCAGCAATCATATATATATGAAGATGCAGCATGTCACTATTCTATAAAAATAGCCAAAACATGTTACATTGCAATACAATACATTAAAACTGAAATACAAGTACAGAAAGCAGAACAGAACAGTCTATGGAATCACGATCCAATGCTCGGTCCCATGCTCTCTTACACCCCAGCAGAAATCAAGTACCTGTATAGGGACCCTTTCCCTTATCTACACCTGTAGAAACGTAATCTGTTTGGGCTGAAGATCATGACCCAAACAGGGTGTGAGAAATATATCTCAGTAGGCACCCACCAAAGGCTCGTGCCCAACTGTGTGTAAACATGCAACAACACTGTGCAAAAGTAAAAATACAATAAACTAAGTAGTACTCAAAAGTAACCAACTTACCAGTTATATTTCCATTTAATTATTCATTTAATCCATTTAATATAAGAAATCACCACAGTGAATTTCTAAGTAACAGACAGCGCCCTCGGACAAACAAAATCTCACCCTCAGGTAATCAGAATCCAACCCGCAGGTATTGCCCTCAGGCATAACAGAAATTTCCCTCAGGTGTAGGAAGTGTCACCCTCAGGCACAGAGTCTATTGCCCACAGGCACGGAAGAAGTTTCCCTCAGTCTAGGATAACAACTGCCCTCAGGCTAAGCAAAAAACGCCCACGGGCTAAGTAAAACACTGCCCTCAGGTGCAAGTAACTGGTCTATGCCCAACATGTAAATAAACATTCACATTCAATTCCTCTCAAGGCAATTCTACAATCATTACTTTAAAGGCATACCCTCGGGTATCCTGGCCAAACGGCTAAATAGAGGAACACACCCTCAGGGTGGTCTTGGATCCAAGCAGCGATCCCAAACAGCATTTTAATATCACATTCAATTACCTATACAATTCTAGGTATTTCAAATAGCCACGGCCTTAGCCACACGACACCCCAAATACAGGTTCGTAGCTCAAAAATACACAAAACATGCAACAGTTGGAAAAATAAACACCAAGCCACCTACCTTAAACACAAACGAACGATATACGCGAACGACGCCTTCTGAAATGTCCAATAACATCGTAGATCTGAGGTAAAATAATTCTCTCTTAAACGCAAATAACTCCCATTAGTGGAAGAATTGGCAATAACTACTCAAGGATAAGGGATAACTCACCCGCGTAGTTCCAAGGAGATCATTCGAGGCGGAAACGGATTCCCGACGTGCGCCCAGTGGATCTCCAAATCTCAAGCCTTCTCCTTTGGCTCCAAAATGGATCAAATGCCTCCTCTACCAAATGAGGAGGCTATTGCCTATTTCAAGCCAAAAAAAACTACACGACGTGTACTTTCCATTTTTAAACTGTTCCCCTAGAGGCTTCCCGCCAGCGCGACACTGTTCACCTACCAACATGACTACACGGCGTGTCTTCTTGAGTACACGGTGTGTGTTGTCGCACAGCTGGCCACCGCCTTACTATTCACCTACCTACTGACTACACAGCGTGTAAAGTACCACTACACGGCGTGTAGTCGGTTCCAACACCCTTCATTGCCAACATGGCCACACGCCCTGTGTACTCATCCCACACGGCCAAAAGTACACGGCGTGTGGAAAAGTACACAGCGTGTACTTCCAAAATTTGGGATTTTTCCCCATTTTCCTTATTTTCTCAAAAACACTTAAGGAAAAGAGAAAAGAACAAACCCGTACCTCAAAGATAAGAACCGGGTTCTTACAAACTTCCCCCCTTAAAGCAATTCATCCCCGAATTTCCCTTCCCAGGGTGGCGAAGATAAATTCGTGAACAACTCCAACCACTAAGCACATACGTCGGTCTCTCGCTCCCAGGTTTTTTCCTACACTCGGCCATGCTGCCATAGCACCCGTATGAGAGGAACTGACCGGCCTCGGAGAATCTTCGTGCTCCTATCAACGATACGAATCAGATGCTTCTCAAAGGACGCATCCATATGAAGCTCAACCTCCTCAGGCTGAAGGATGTGAGACGGTTCTGAGTGATAGTGGTGCAACTGAGATACATGGAAGACATCGTGCATGGCTCGGTACTGCTGCGGTAATTACAATCGATAGGCAACCGGCCCAACTCTCTCCAGAATATCAAACGGCCCCACATACCTCGGTGAAATTTTACCCTGTCTCCTGATCCTTTTGTGTCACGGCCTCGGCGAAACATGCAAGAAAATCTAATCCCCGACCACAAACTGCAAAGGTCATCTGCGGCGATCAGCATAATATTTCTGACGAGACTATGCGGTAGCCATCTGCTTCTGAATCAACTGGACCTACTCAGAAGTCTCCTGCACGAGACGTGGTCCTATTAAAGCTGCCTCACCTACCTCTAACCAGCACAAAGGTGATCGTCATGGCCTACCATATAAATCCACGTATGGTGTTATCTCGATAGTTTCCTGAAAACTGTTATTGTAGGCAAACTCGACTAGGGGTATATTCTTCTCCCAAGAGCCCCCATAGTCTAGGATGAATGCACGCAGCATGTCCTCTAGCACCTGAATCGTACGATCTGACTAGCCATCGGTCTAAGGGTGGTATGTTGTGCTCAGAAGCACCTGTGTACCCAGTGCCCTCTGAAAACTCTTCCAGAAACGAGATTTAAAGCGGGAGTCCCTATTTGAAACGATAGAACGAGGGACCCCATGAAGACATACGATCTCTCGGATATACATCCCTTCAAGCTCGTCAACCCCAAAGGTCTCCTTGATCGGAAAAAAGTGATCTACCTTTGTGAGTCTGTCCACAACAACCCACACGACATCATTGAATCTAGGTGACCTCGACAACCCCGTCACGAAATCCATCGCGACATCATTCCATTTCCACTCCGGAATGGGTAACTGTTGTAACAGTCCGGCTGGCCTCTGGTGCTCCGTCTTCACCTGCTGACAGGTGGAACACCTCGTAACAAAACCAGCTACTTCTCTCTTCATACCCATCTACCAGTACTAACGTCTCAAGTCATGGTACATCTTGGTAACCCCGGGATGAACTGCCCAGGCTGAATCATGAAACTCCCACATCATCTCCTCGCGTATATCCCTTGGAACCCATACTCATCCATAGAAACACAGAACCTCATCACCGCCTATCGTCCAACCAGGAGGAGGGTCCTCACTTGCCACCGACTCTCGTAGAACTAGGCCTTCAGAATCTGATAGTTGTCTCATCCTCACTCTATCCAGGAGGGTAGAAGTCACAGTTAAATATGAAAGATAGGTTTGTCCCTGACTGTCGTGCACCTCCAAATGCATCTCAGAGAACAAATCCATAAGTTGCCACTCACCACTGGCCTCTTGCACTGCCTGTATCTGAGTCTTCCTTCTCAGTGCATCAGCTACTGCATTACCTTTACCAGGTGTATAGGCAAGCTCAAAATAGAAGGACTAAAGGTATTCGACCCACCTCCTCTGCCTCAGATTTAGGTCACGTTGAGTAAATATATACTTGAGGATTTTGTGGTCGGTGAAAACCAAAAAATGATCTCCCAAAAGATAATGCCTCCAACAACGTAACGCATGCACAACTGCAGCCAACTCGAGATCATGCATCGGGTAATTCCTCTCATGTGGCCTCAACTACCGAGACTCGTACACAACAACTCAATCGCCCTACATCAACACTACTCCCAACCCAATACCTGATGCATCACAGTAAACTATATAGCTCTTCCCCTGCTCTGGGAGTATCAGGATCGGTGCTGATATCAACCTTCCTTTCAGGTCCTGAAAGGCTGTCTCGCAAGCTTCCGACCAAACGAACTTCACACACTTCTTAGTCAAACCCATCAACGGTGCTGCAAAGCGGGAGAAGTTCTGTATGAAGCATCTGTAGTAACCAGCCAGCCCTAAGAAACTCAGTATCTCAAACACGTTCTTAGGCCGCTCCCAGGAAACTACTGCTCTCACCTTCTCTGGGTCTATGGTAACTCCTGCCTCTGAGATGATATGACCCAGGAAGTGAATCTGGTCCATCAAAAAGTGGCACTTTGAGAGATTAGCATATAGTCGATGCTCTCTCAGTGTACTCAATACGATCCCAAGATGGGTGGCATGGTCGTGTCGAGTGTGAGAGTACACCAAGATGTTGTCCATGAATACTAACACAAAAGAATCAAGATACGGATGGAACACATGATTCATCAGAGCCATGAAAACTGTTGGCGTGTTCGTGAGTCTGAACGGCATAACCATATACTCGTATAGACCATACTTGCTCCTGAAAGTCGTGAGAGGTATATCAGATGGTATAACGCGCATCTGATGATATCCTAACCTCAAGTCAATCTTCGATAACACTCATGCTCCACAAATTTGATCAAAAATATCATAAATCCTAGGCAAGGGATATCGGTTTTTAACTGTCAATTGGTTCATCTTCCGATAATCCACACAGAGTCTGAGGGTACCATCCGCCTTCTTCGCAAAGAGAACCGGAGAACCCCATAGAGAAGTACTGGTTCGGATAAAAACCTTTGCCTGTAACTCCTCTAACTGCCTCTTGAGCTCCTGCAACTCAAGTGTATCCATCCTATAAGGAGTAATAGACACTGGTGCTGCTCCTGGCACAAGATCAATAGAGAAATCCACCTCTCGCTACGGAGGTAGACCTGAAAAGTTGTTCGGGAAGACATCCCTGAAATGATCAACAACTGGAGGGAAATCTGTCTGACAAGTCCCCTGATCATCTAGATATAAACTCACAATCTGGGTCATGACTCCACCTCACCCATGATGCTCTGGTCCAACTCAACTCACCTGAACATCCCATTCACCTTTGTATAGAAACTCTCCACCCTCGAGTGACGTGAAACGCACCCTGCGACGATAGCAGTCTACAAAGACTCGAAAGGGAACCAACCATTCCATCCCATGAATGACATAATAAGCTGTCATCTCTAAGATATAGAGGTCCCAAAGAAAGTGACACCCACCAACCTCAAGGGGGAACTCCCTACACTGACGCACACCAGCCTTTCTAGTCCCCAACAGAGTTTCTAGCATCATGACAGCAGAAGAAGAAGAAGAAGAAACATAGAGCCCAAGGCTCTCCACAATGGGCACAGATATGAAACTATGCGTAGAACCCATTTCAAAAAGTACTGAAGATAAAACAGAAGCTACAAGAATAGTACCTCTGACTGTAGAAGGTCCGGGATCCTGCTCCTGCTGGGTCTGTTGCACTGCATATGCCTGCCCAGTGTCGTGTCCCTACGACACAGCCTGGCTACCCTGACCTGTCCCGCCCTGCTGTCTCTGAGATCCTGGTGTCTGGATACCACATCCATGACCACCATCTCTGCTTTCATGCCCTGACGTATTCTAATTCCTTGACTGGTAAGAAGCCACTGGTCCTGCTCCCGCACACGAAGTCTTCACAGAACTCCTCTCACTATCCATCGGTGGAAACGCCCTACAAAAGCGCTATAGATGACCCACCTTGCCACAAGCTCGGCACTCCAATGGGTCTCATGGACACTGTGGCCTCTTGTTCCCCTCTCTAACATACTGTTAGTACCTGATCTGGCCACCTGTAGAAACTGCATGGCTGGTACTAGCACCCTGAGAGAAGTCTATCTGTCTCTTCCTCTTGCTAGTAGAAATAGTACCAGTAACTGGTGTTGAACCGCCCTGGCACACGCCACTAGATTCCCGCAGGTTCCTCTCTGTAATTAGTGTCTGGTTCAAAATATCATGTACTGAAGGCAACCTGAAAACATTCACCAGTGCTCGGATGTCATAACGGAGACTATCCTCAAAGCGTCTGGCTCTCAACGTCTCATCACCCACCAGCACGGGTGAAAAACGTTGAAGCTCGGTGAAATGAGAAGAATAGTCCATCATCGACATAGCGCCCTGCTGAAGATTCATGAACTCTCAAGCTCTATCTTCCCTCAGCATCTCTAGGAAAAATAAGTCATAGAAGACTGCTTAAAAATCTTCCCACGCCATGTCTCTGTGATGCTCTGACTGGGTGGTAACATCCCACCACCTCTTGGCGGAATCACGCAGCATATAAGTCACGATCTTGACCCTCCGCCCTGGAGGAATCTCAAGATGCTCGAAAATAGTCTGCATTGACCCCATCCAAGACTCCATATCCTGTGGTCTTCCATCCTCTGAAAATGTAGGCGAATGCTGCTGCTGGAAGATACGTGTCAGCTCGGCCATAGATGTAGTAGCCTGCGGTGCTCCCTGAAAGGTCTGTATGAACCGCATAAAGCCTTCACAGAACTGTGCCTTCATGCCTGTGTCTGGTATAATGGCTGGCGCCGCATCTGGCTCTGCTGGAGGATCAACTGGTAGCCCATGGCCCACCATCTCTGGAGTATAGTCGTCGCCGCTCTCCTGGAGAACAATGTGAGGTCATCTAGGCGACATGACTCTACAGGGTCAAAAACACGCCTTAGATTCAATATTAACAAGACTGAAAATGAAGGAACCACAAAGGGAACAAGAGGAATAAGGCATTTCAAAATTTTCAAAACAATACTACACAGCATTTATAATGACTACACAGAATGTACTTGACTTCCCTTCCCCTGCCTGGGTCCTTCGACACGGCTAAGCCACACGGCTTCCATTAAACAAAACTACACGGTGTGTATAATATCTACACGGAATGTATGGTGTTATTTTCCAACTGCCCATGTCGTTTGTGATACGACCGACTACTCGGATTGACACTACACGGCGTGTTACACCCGCACACGGCGTTTACATCACCCCGTTTCCCAGCCACACGGCTAAGTCCACACGGTCTGTCCTCGGACAAGACTACACGGAGTGTCCCAAAGGTATACTGCATATACTAGACAAGCTTCACTGACCCATGTTGTTAGTTACATAGCCGGACACACGGTTCACACTACACAGCGTGTCCATCAGTGACACAGCGTGTTCAAGAAAAGAGTTCCCCGACCCGTGTTGTTAGTTACACGTCCGGACTCTGAGTCAATACTACACGGCGTGTACATCAGGTACACGTCGTGTTTTACCCAAGACTTTCTCTATCCCGTATCTCCACCCACATGGTTTGTGACATGGGAAGTGACTACACTGCATGTACAGAAGCTACACGGCGTGTTCGCCCCAAGCTCTTCCCTTCCCTGTGTCTTCGCCTACATGGTTTGTGACACGGGAAGAGACTACATGGCGTGTACTTAGGGTACACAGCATGTACTCAAAAAGTTTATTTTTATTCCTGAATAGAAGAACATACATGGCATGTTTAAAGTACTACACGGCTTGTATATTGGGTTTCCAGACAGTATACCTCAGAAACTTCCCTGGAACCCAGAAAACACTGAAAAACAACACCTAAGTGTCAAATTTTGATCCGTGAGGGCCCATACTCCCCACGAATCAAAGTTTGACATATTATCTATGTTATAACAAAATAAAAAGTCAATAATCCACCAAATTCCGATCAGTGGGGGCCCATACTCCCCAAAAACCAAAGTTTGGCGTCCATTATATCAACAACTTATACAGATACACCCTATCACATAGCAGGGATTTATCAAGCAGCTATCACAACAACATGATTTACTAGCACAACAACTATCACAACAACATGCAATTTCTAATGCACCTACATGGCATGGAAACTATGCATGGCACGTGATTTCTAGAATGTACCTATATGATGCATGAGATGGCACACCCTCATCTCATCAGGTTGCAAATAAATAGAACCCATTAATAAAATATAACAGCACAATACAAGTGTGTCACCCAACGGTGAAATCAAATCAACTGTAAATTGAAAAATCAGTAATATTGCAGCACGAGGTAAATTGGTTTTTCCCTGTACGTGGGTTAGCTACGCCCGGGGACAGCTTATTACCAATGATCGGTCTGTCCTACCCTGAATAAGGCTCCAAATAGTAATTCAAAGAAAAGAAACCCTCTGATACCACTTTGTAATGTCCCGGTTCCGGGTGCCACTCAACAGGTGCCCCGAACCCAGTTCGCCACATAACCTCAAGTGAATTTCCCTAAACGCAAGAGGCTTCCAACTAGCAGCGAGGGCTCAGGTTTGATAGTGGAGAAACTATGCCCTCATTTGTCAAAGTGTAGCGTAGTGGAATGAAATAAAACATACAACAAAATCGGAAGCAGTAACAGCATATATAACTGAAATGGATAACTGATAACAAAAATGGAAACCAGCAGTCATATATATATAAAGATGCAGCATGTCACTATTTTATAAAAATAGCCAAAACATGTTACACTGCAATACAATAAATTACAACTGAAATACAAGTACAGAAAGCAGAACAGAACAGCCCGCGGCATCGTGAGCCAATGCTAGGTCCCATGCTCTCCTACACCCTATCAGCAATCAAGTACCTGTATAGGGACCCTTTCCCTTATCTACACCTGCAGAAATGTAATCTGTTTGGTCTGAAAAGCATGACCCAAATAGGGTGTGAGAAATATATCTCAGTAGGTACCCACCAAAGGCATGTTCCCAACTGTGTGTAAACATGCAACAACAGTGTGAAAAAGTAAAAATGAAATAAACTAAGAAGTACTCAAAAGTAACCAACTTACCAGTTATATTTCCATTTAATTATTCATTTAATCCATTTAATATAATAAATCACCATAGTGAATTTCTAAGTAACAGACAGCATCCTCAGACAAGAAAAATCTCACCCTCAGGTAATCTGAATCCAACTCGCAGGTATTGCCCTCAGGCATAATAGAAATTTCCCTCAGGCGTAGAAAGTGTCTCCCTCAGGCACAGAGTCCATTGCCCATAGGCACGGAAGAAGTTTCCCTCAGGCTAGGATAACAACTTCCCTTGGGCTAAGCAAACAAAGCCCACGGGCTAAGTAAAACACTGCCCTCAGGCACAAGTAACCAGGCCATGCCCAACATGTAAATAAACATTCACATTCAAGTCCTCTCAAGGTAATTCTACAATCATTACTTTAAAGGCATACCCTCGGGTATCCTGGCCAAACAGCTAAATAGAGGAACGCACCCCCGGGGTGGTCCTGGATCCAAGCAGCGATCCCAAATAGCATTTTAATATCAAATTCAATTACCTATACAATTCTAGGTATTTCAAATAGCCACGGCCTCAGCCACACGACACCCCAAATACAGGTTTTTAGCTCAAAAATACACAAAACACGCAGTAGTTGGAAAAATAAACACCAAGCCACCTACCTTAAACACCCACGAACGATATACGCGAACGACGCCTTCTGAAACGTCCAATAATTCCGTAGATCTGAGGTAAAATAATTCTTGCTTAAATGAAAATAACTCCCATTAGGGGAAGAATTGGCAAGAACTACCCAAGGAGAAGGGAGAAATCACCCGCGCGGTTCCAACGAGATCATCCGAGGCGGAAACGGATTCCCGATGTGCGCCCAGTGGATCTCCGAAGCTCCGGCCTCCTCTTTTGGCTCCAAAACAGATCAAATGCCTCCTCTGACAAATGAGGAGACTAATGCCTGTTTCAAGCTGAAAAAACAAACTACACGGCGTGTACTCTTAAGTACACAGTGTGTAATTTCCATTTTTAAACTGTTCCCCTAACAGATTCCCGCCAGCATGGCACTGTACACCTGCCGACATGACTACATGGCGTGTCTTCTTGAGTACACGGTGTGTGCTGTCACACAGCTGGCCACCGCCTTACTATTCGCCTACCGACTGACTACACGGCATGTAAAGGACCACTACACGGCGTGTAGTCGGTTCCTATACCCTTCATCGTTGACATGGCCACACGCCCTATGTACTCATCCCACACGGCCAAAAGTACACAACGTGTGGAAAAGTACACGGCGTGTACTTCCAAAATTTGGGATTTTTCCCCATTTTCCTTATTTTCTCAAAAACACTTAAGGAAAAGAGAAAAGAATAAACTCGTACCTCAAAGATAAGAACCGGGTTCTTACATACAAGAACTATGAGTTTCTTATATTTTGATTCTCCTTGTCAAGGAAAAATATCAATATTATGTTAGTTGGTTATGATTATATTTATCTATAATATACTAATTATATATATTAATATCATGTTATATTAACATTTCATATGGACTTTTATTAAATGAGATTCCACTAAAATGGTAACTCCTTTTTAACTCGACATATTTTTAGTGGGAAATGATCTATATGTAATCATGAATTACAGTATTTTATGTACATATATAAGTCATTGTTATATTTTTTATACAACTATTTTCCATTATAACATATATGACTCTTATATACTGAAGTTGAAAAACCATTTTCCAATTCATAATATAGGTATAAACTCAACTCTACTCCTATGGTGTCTTAACCATTTAGTTTTCCCAAATATGTGTAATCCAAAGAAAATTAAATGAACAAGTAACCTAATTGTTTGGGTCACCTAAATTATTTCTTTCCTTGAACAATATAATTAATTGGAACCTAATCATTAGGGTAATATATATTAATTGATCTAGGTCTTAATAAATGTCAGATTTTATGAAATTTAACACATTGTACTTAGAAGGGGAATAAATTTCACTATTTTATCACTTATTATTCCATTTATGTATGCATTATTCAAAAAAAATAGTTTATTAATCACTATTTTATCCACTAAAATTATATTTTTAAACTATATTAATGTGAAATTATTTACAAGACTGAATGTTTGTTTTACACACCCAAAAATAGAATCTGAACATATGTAAACATATGAAAATATATCTCATGTCACTGTAGTAGGTACTGTAGCAGTTACTGTTCGGTATTGTAGCAGCTGGAACTATTCACCCGATTTGGGCCTTCGGGCCATCAAAGGCCTTCGGGCCATAGGGCCTTTGGGTCATTGAGACCATGGATTAGCCCAAATCACACATAGTAGGCCCCAGAAGAGGATCAAAGAAAAAAATAGCAGTCACCAGAAGCATAGCTAACCGGATTGGAAGAATGAGAGGGTATGGAAACCGCCATCGGGACTAGGCACCGTGCATCTTTGTACAGGGCAATGTTATCCAATCAGCAATGCAAGGTGGGGAGCTAGGCGATCAATGATGCAGAAGCTAAGGAGGGGCAGTTTTAGTGGGTTGGGCCTATGGGTCATATATTGGGCATGGTATGCCTCTAGGCCTTCGGTCATGTATTGTAAGTCATGTCGAGCCTTGGGCCTTGGGCCTATGGGTCATGTACGGGTTCCCATTCAACCATTAAAAGAAGGATTATCCATAATAAAATAAAAATAAGGCCTTTAGGCCATTCGGGCATTGGGTACATGAATAATTCTAGTGAAGATTTATAATAATATGATGTTGATAATCTCCACATGAGTAATCTTATAACTATAGATAGATAACAAAAAAATATTTATAAAATAAGGCATAATCCTCTGTGCCAATGGGAATTCCAACCAAAAGTACTTCTACTTAGTGGTAAAATAATCAAGAGAGATTATAATTCATCAAAAATATAAATCATAATATTAAAAATCTATATTAAACAACTAAATTAGATATAATAACATTAATTATTATTCAAGGAGAAGGTAGATAAAAATTAATATCATGTAATAGTTCCTAGCATGTAATTCAAGGTTTATTAATTTATAAGAAGTATTTTAAGAACATAAACTGAATAATACAATTCTAAAAAATATATCAACAATATATAAACTTGAATAATAATCAAGTTAATAACATTTTATAAAATAAACACATCCCTATTTTAAACATCAAATAGTCATTTATGAACACTTCATAAAAATATTTATAATTATAAACACTTTTTTATTTCAGATTATACATTATGTACATTCTATAATTTGGAATATAAACACTTTATATTTATTTCATAATATAAAAATTTCATAATATACCTTATATTACACTTAACCTTAAATATATGAAATTTTATGAATTATAAACATTTTATAATCTTTTTATATTATGGGAACTATTTATATGATCTAAATATCGTACATTTAACGTTATTAAAACCATTGATAAAATCGAATAAGACAACTCTTATAATGTGGTTTAAATAATTTCTAAAAATACGTTATCAATTTGAAATATTCAAATTTACTATTTATGAACTCATTATAATTTAAATGAAAACACTTTAAAATTTTCTTTATTTTATAATTTATAAATACTTTATAAACTTCCATTACTATTTCTAAATAAAAATATAATTTAATTTATAGGGAATTAAATATGATATTATAATATATATTTTTAATATTAATATTTAATATCTAGGTTTATTTTTAGTAAATATTTCATAAAAAATATTTATTTAGTTATAGAAAATTTATAATTAATTAATTTGTAAAACAAATTAATGGATTAATTAATATCTAAAAATACCTATTATCATTATTTATAAACAGTTTATAAATAATAAATTCAATTAAAAATTGTGTATAAAGGAAAAGAAATTTTTTTAACGAGTCATTTTTACGATATATATAAATATAAAATACTATTGGATTCATATTCAATGTCCAAAAGGAAGTCATTATCTATGAAAAATAATATAGTTTCCCAATTTAATAGTCATATTTTATAATGGATGTCTATATCTTCCTTCATGATATCCCATATAAGATTTCATTATATATAGATAAATCATTTTGATGATGTTATACTTTTTTCTCGATATATAGAGCTAGGAGATCTTATTTTATGATAGGTATATTTCTTACACTTTGATGAGTGAAAAAAATTAAACCATGTTTCAAATTATGATATCACATATCGTATATTGTGATACAAATCCCATATAATAAATATGTTGTCATATTTTATGAATAGTATAATGATATGAAATACTATATCACTGTTCTTTATTTCAAGTATAATTTCACTTATATAATTTCATGGTTAGATCTAATAGCACACCTAGGAAACAAGATATAAAAAATAAATATTTGATTAAGTGAAAGTGATTAAAATTCCAAAATCATCATTAATATGAATAGATAAATGAAAATAAACAAAAAATAATAAATAAATAATATTATAGACATGCTCACCTTGAAACAAAGTAGCCACTACTTCATCCTCAAATGGGTTCAAATATGGTTTATAAGGATCATAAGAGTGGTAATCAAAAATATTTCCATCTATCTAGGTTTCCATGGATAATGTTGAGTCATCTAATGTTTAGATGAGATCCTTCATCACTCTATGATGTGGTAGTTCCTTATAGTGATAAGGTGAAAGATGGAGAAAACTTTAGGCTCTCAGAAGTATCAACTAAGCATTGATATGACATAAAAACACTACCATCACATGGTAATGGACATTATAAATGTAGATACCCGAAACTTGACGTACATGGACATTACATTACTTTTTTGGAATACTTAATACATAACAAAAACAGACACACAAGGACTGTAATAGTTTAGTGTCTTTGGAAACTCAGAATATAAACATCTAATCATGTTGAAAGATCTTCAACATCTCCCATAAAGATCTTCCCCCTTTTTTTTCTTACCTAAAACCTTTTTTTATATCCTGGGGAAAAGAAAACATAAAAAGGGGTGAGCTCAAATGCCCATTAAGGGTAAAAATAGCGAACATAAAACAATCCATAAACATTTGAATGCAAAAACTTGAACATAAAATCTAAACATCAAAATCTTGAGCAAAGACATGAATATTGGAAGTACGTAAGGCATATATCATAAGATAACATCAATCATAATAAAATAGCATGGGAATAAAACATGTAATTGTGGAAACCATTAAGCACATGATATGATTTCCATAGTAGCCAAGGCATTGCTGCCAAGACCATCTTAGTGGACAAAGTCCCTTTCTGAATCGAGTTAACTCCTCGTTCCAGTCCTGTATTACTGAACCGGTTTAACCTGTCGTTCCAGCCATGTCTATCTCATGAGATATAAATCTTTACCCAATGCATTGTAGGGAGATATAGGTCCCACCCATCTCATAATGAAATCATTCTTACTTGTTCCACAAAATAAACATACATCATTAATAAAAACCCAATAAATAAAATGGGTTTCATAAACATCATCCCATCATCACATAATCCATATAAAATAAAAGGATATCATTTCATAATAAGATAATTGAAACCATGTAAATCATAGAGAAATTATACTTGAAACATACACATATTAAATAATGTCATCTTAGATGAAAAATGGTTTTGATAAAACACTTGAAATGAATTCTTGAGGAAAATATACTTTTTTCTTCAAAATCATTTTCTTTTCACAAAATTTCGTGTAATTTTAAAAGAAAAGGATTTTTTTGAAAATATTCATGAAATATTTTGGAGGAATTTTCATGAAAACAAGGCTTTATAAAACCGTAAAAATCCTTTCATGCCATATACGTTAAAAAAACATTCTTCTCGTACTTTTTTCGGAAAAGTCAAAAAGTACCTCATAACGTAAACAAAAGAAAGATTCCTTACATACCATGTAGTAAAAGTCAAAATGGGTAAAAAAGACATTAAACATACATAAAAAAACTTTTATAAAATATGGACATGGATGATCGAAATAACCCCAGTAAATACTTACGAATAAGCAATCTCGGATAAAAATGAGATTTGCAAAATTATCACTTACCTTAGGTCCGATATGATTCGTATGGTTCCGAACCTCCTGTATAATTATCTAAATAATGTCATTGACTTATTAAATAATCATATTCATTGTTATTATATCATATATGTTTCACTTATGACTTTATATTACCCGTTATTTTGTAAATTCCATGTTAAAGTAGCGTTTTGGGTAAAATCATTTCATTTATCGTATGTGTTTTGACTTGTCGTTTCTTGATATTATTAATTATATCCTGATTTACATAATTCTAGAATTTAAAACATGATTTATATATAATATAAATTCATCATATACATATATATTATATATTGATAAAAGGAATGAAATACACCGTTTATGGAGACGGTAGGCCGTACGTACGCATGAATGTTGTTTTCGTTTCCTTATTGAGTTGAATGGAATTAAGTAGATGACATACATATATATATATATACATAAATCCAGTAGCTTTATAATGTCATATATATCATTATTATTGCTTATATATACTGTATAATCATTCTTAAATGGTTAACATGGAGAATGAATCTCATCGTGTCATGGAGACGATAGTCCGTACGTACGCACGAGCGATGATATCGTTTCCATAATTATTGAATTGAACTGGAGTGGATGATACAATATATAATAATCATTATGATGTTATAATAACTATGTATAGTTATTCTTTACACCATTATACCTATCCATGTAAGGTGTTGGTGGAAAAATAGATTACACCACGGCATGGAGACGGTATTCCGTACGTACGCACGCGCGGTGATTTTGTTTTCCGTAGGATGGATAGAAGGTGAAATGGGGTTGTTTATTATTTATAATAAAATATAGGTATATTAGTGATACTGATGTTATTAATTTATAATGAAACAACTAAAGAAGAAGAAGTTGAAGAAGAAAGAAGCTAGAAAGAATCGGTAGAAGAAATTACCTCTTCTTCGATACGCCTCTTTGAAACCTCCTCTTAGGGCACTACGATTGGTCTTTGAAGTAGACCAGGACCTCTAGGATGTTTCTAGGGAAGTGGAGACGATAATTTGGCAGGGGTTTTATGAGCTTGAAGGCTCAAATTGGTGTGATGAGGAGAGGGAGGAGGTGCCCTTTTATAAGGGAGGAGAGGGGCACCTTTGGAAATATTAAAAATATTAATTTATAATAAATCTAACCCCACTTAAAAACCACAAAAAATGACTCATATTCAAATATTATATGAGATAGGGTTGTAATATCATCAACAAATAAAATTTAGACATGTTAGGAATTTATTTTAACATTATCAACTTGATTTGTCCTTATTTAATCAATTTAAATTTATTTGTGGTAATAACATTCTAAATTTTAAATTATAACAAATAATTACTTATTTGTTGTTAATTGTCCATAATTGGATAATTTATAAAATTTTAGACCATATATATTTAAATTTATAATTTTTAAATATTTTTGTGATTTTTAAACAATTTATGAATATATTATTTTTATAATATAACAATAGTGTCAATTTTGACACTATTCATTTATTTGAATTTAAATAAAATCTAAACAGAGGATATATTCAAACTAAAATATTTAATAGATTCATAAAATGTCATATGTATCTATAAAATTAGTGTATCACATTAAATAGTTCATATAATATTTATTTTATTGTTTTTAAAACCATTTATGTGGTTTATCTCTTAATAAAATAAATAATACAACATTTTTGTATAATTATTTAATATACTTATTTGTTGCATAAAAATTAAAAATAAAATCCTATGATGAAGATAAATATATTAAATTTCATAATAATACTTTTACTCGAATTTATCCTCTTAAAATAACAATATTTAAATTGTTATATTTATTAAATTATGAAGGTGACAACTTTGGCATCATTTAAAATAAAATAATATAAGTGTCATAATCGCTTTTATAAGGCTCCAAATGGTCAAATATTCGACCATTGGATGATTATGGTTTACATTTACATGACCAATAAGTTTTGTTCAGGGTTTTGTGCCTTTTATGGTCACTATTAGTTTAATAAAAACTATATTCTTGATTTTTCACTAGATAAACAATTTCTGCATCACTATTGTGTCACAATTAATGACAATTATTTAATCCCTAAAAATTATAAATAAATTCATATGATGTATATAATTTTATTATATTTCTGGAGACTACTCATGTTCTAAGTTTCATGAAGTTTATCACTAAATTAAAATTATTATACTTATAAGATTTAAGAGAGTGACATGTTGTCACTTTCTTTTGTTTTAATAATAATTAAATTATTTTCATGGAACAAAGACCATTAAATGAATCTAATCCGAACCTTAGGTGATATGGGTCGAATTTTAGTCATCCAATAGAATTTTGGCATGTGTTAGGGTAATTTTATAATATTATATTTACCCTTAATTACCTGATTTACCTTTAACTATGGTAAATAAAATTTACCGTAGTTACTATTCATAATTTCCAAAAATAAAAAGTAGCCTATTAACATAATTTGGATCCACTGATTCCAAATATGGAATCCATTTTTCGAAATTCAATACACAAAAGTTGCAGAAATTAAATTAAAATTAATCTCGTTGTCGAAAGAATACGGGTTTTTTTTAAAACATTGCAAAAGATTGAATTGATTTAACCTACGAATTCAAGGTAAAATCAATGCTAATGACATACATTATATTAAATGGTAAAAATATATTCTATTTATACTTTAAAACCATTCAATATTATAATTTAACCATAAAAATTATTACGATAAAAAAGGTTGTTTTTAATTAAAATATAGCGTGTTTTTACTATTCATTAAAATATGAAAGTTATTAGAAAAATATCAAAACTTTATCCAACGTAAATTTTTATATCCTGATTCAAAATAAGAAGTTTATTTTGTAAAATTTAACTTATAAACATGTCAAAAACTAGATTTAAAGTGGGTGCGCCATCAAAAGGTGGCAAAAATGCATTTTTTGAAAAATTTATTTTGTTCACATACCCTGTTCTAGAAAATGTGTAAGATAAAATAATAATGTTATAACATTCAAAATTTAGTTAATACTATTTATAAAGGCTAGTTAGTAATAATATTATAACCATATATCATTTTTTAGTGAAACCTGATATTGCGTACAACACATGCTATCGAGGAATGTTGCGATTGTGTGTAATGCAAGCCAAGTCAGGGTTGCGTGTTGTGAAAGAATCCTTCGTTGTTTCATATAACAGAATCCAACCATATTTCATTTATACAATGAATATATATATATATATATACACTCAATGTTGCATATAATGACTATTATAAAACGAACTTGAAATTGTGTGTAACACAATCTAAGAATAGTGTTGTGTATACTTCAAGCTAATACAGTGTGGCGTATAACACAAGATAATATTTTTGTAGCGTAAAACACATGATATCAAATAAATTAAAGAGAATACTTATCATAAAATATCGGGTTGTTACATTCTACCCCCCTTAAAATGAATTTCTCCCTCGAAATTCGTCGGGGTTATAAATCATTTACTATTCATAGAAACCCACATCGTAAAAAGGAATACTGAAACTTAATTTTAAAAACTAAAGTATGAAATGTAACGGTTACCCAAATTAACTCATCACTGGGTTTCCACGTAGGAGAACATAGGTTAAAATATGGATATGTAAGAGAAATCTAACCATCAAGTTCTTGATGGAGAGTGGTAGAGAACAGGGCTATGAAAAAGCCTACAATCACAAAGCCATAGATTTGTGATGATATAAGGTACCATCTGATTCATCGGATATAAGAGCACTATGAAAACATTTTTTGTTTTCAATATCATTTCCCTAAAGTTGAAAATTTTGAATTAGAAGAAATACTTGCTTGATTTTGGTACAATCTCACTGATGTTCGTGATTTGAACAATTTCCACTTCATCTCTTAAAGAAATGAAGTCGAATTTGTTATTCGTGAAGTGTTAATAGATCATATGATCGAATGATGGGTCATTCCATCTGTTTCAAACAAAAGGTTAGCAAAAGTTATCAAATATACACAAGTTCATCTATGGTGAGATTAATCATATATGGTTCCTAAAATGGACTTATACTTCATATATCATACTGCTTAATATAACAAAACTAGTTTCTACTTAAACAGGGACTTCCTGTAGGCTAGTGGTAGGCGATAAAGGCCAG
Source organism: Viscum album (assembly GCA_963277665.1). Taxonomy (NCBI): domain Eukaryota; kingdom Viridiplantae; phylum Streptophyta; class Magnoliopsida; order Santalales; family Viscaceae; genus Viscum; species Viscum album. Next base: position 845,827,942 of record OY728159.1, read on the forward strand.
TCACACTTCGGTCGTGGGTTCGATTCCTACATCCTTGTCCGACGCGATGGGTTGTTGCCCATCCTGCAGGTTGTCCTTTTTTACATTACTATAACATCCCATCAATAATATCGAAAAAAAACTTTTATCCTTAAACAATACTAACTGATGTCCAACATAATCCATTCCAATCTTTAGGCTTATCCATAATACTGCAGTCCACTCTCATATTATAGTGAAAACGATTACCATAGATTTCATATAAAAAGCATGTTAATACCATCGTTGATCCCCATATATCATAAGATATGTCTTGTTGGTCACATTCCAAACATTCTAATGCCTCAGTAATGTATTCTCTTGAAAAATGAATACCCATTGAATCTTAGTGAAAACATGATTGTTGTCAAAAGTTAACTCTTTCCACATACCAAAACCCCAAAATTCTATATACTCAAACCATGATATAATTATTTCCTTATATCAGTCATGAGCTCATGAATACTGTCAAACATTTCATTTTCTCCTTATCCCTTAATTATGCGCATATCATATTATTTCCAAAAATATCTCAATCACTTTCCATGGTTACCGGTACCATAAAATTATTGAAAACCACAATAGATCAATACATAAATATTCCAATATTCCACGATACTATATACAACATTATTTTGGACTCCCGTTACATAAACACTTAATCATTCCACCACATCGTTGTCATATTCAACATCTCCAATAGCGATCGCATGTGACTTCCCTTTGTCCTTTTCCTTAAGTTGTTCCTCATGTCGATCATCACTAACCCTTGGATTAGGGAATTTATTAGCATAATGCCCCATTTCCTTGCACTTGAAGCATTGAAGTGTTGGTGGAGAGTTATCTGTAGTCTTTTCTCTATTCACATCATTAGAAACCTTTTTCCCATTACTTCGACAATCAACTGCTCGATGACCTTCTTTTCCACACTTAAAACATTTTCTAGTACCTTTTAGGCAATCTCCACCATGCTTCTTTCCACACTTTGAGCATAAAGAAACATTCATCTTCTTTTCACCATTGTTCTGAGATTTCTCCTTGAACTCCATCTTTTGTTTCTTGTCAAAACCATGAGATGGATATGTTACACCAACTTCCAGTTCTACCTTGATAGCACAACGCACAATTTCTTCATAGCTACTGAAGTCTCTTATAGCTAATGCCCTTCGAAGATTTGGTTTTAAGCCACTGAATAATCGATCAACTTTACTTTCAGGTTGGATGATAAATCCAGATGCATACCTTGCAAGCCTTGTAAAATTCGCTTCGTATACACCAACAGATTCATCATCCTTTTGCTTTAGTTCAAGAAACTCTTTCTTTATCTTTGTTCTAAGAATACGAGGGAAGTACTTATTGAAAAATAAGTTCTTGAACTCGTCCCATTCCATGGACTCAATTTCATCTCTTGGCCTTGTATTCTTGATAAGATTCCACCATTGATCAGCTTCACCTTCCAAACGATATACTGCTAAGATGACTTTATCATGTTCAGAACATTGAAGAACTGAAAATATCTTTTCAGTGGTACAGATCCATTGTTCAGCAACAAGTGGATCAGAAGACCCACTGAAAGAAGATGGACGTTGCCTCATGAAGGACTCGATAGAATATTGTTCCCTTCTCTGCTCATTTGGAAAACCAGAATGATTCATGGATTGTGTAAGTATAGCAATAAGATTTTTCACTCCATCTCCCATAACATTTGTTTATTCATGAGGACAATCACTGCATTGTCCATTGCATTGATCAACACGGTTCTTTCGGGTTCCACCCATCGTCTAAAACCCAAAAAGAATAGTGTGAGAGGCAAAAATCATGCTATGGAAAACAAAATAATAAAGGGGGAGTACCTTCAATATCTAAAATCTTAGGTTATATTCTAAGATTGTTACCGTAGTTCTAGAACTATATCCTATATGTATACTTATCCTTAAGGACATCCCTATACATACCTTAGAAATATCTCTAGGGATCTCACTAACGTTTTCGCACCCTAGTTTCCAAAGGTTGAATAAAACTTTCCTCTAATACCAACTGTAGAGACCCGAAACTTGACGTACATGGACATTACATTACTTTTGCGGAATACTTAATACATAACAAAAACAGACACACAAGGACCGTAATAGTTTAGTGTCTTTGGAAACTCGGAATATAAACATCTAATCATGTTGAAAGATCTTCAACATCTCCCATAAAGATCTTCCCCCTTTTTTTATTACCTAAAACCTTTTTTTATATCCTGGGGAAAAAACATAAAAAGGGGTGATCTAAAATGCCCAGTAAGGGTAAACATAGAGAACATAAAACAATCCATAAACATTTGAATGCAAAAACTTGAACATAAAATCTAAACATCAAAATCTTGAGCAAAGACATGAATCTTGGAAGTACATAAGGCATATATCATAAGAGAACATCAATCATGATAAAATAGCATGGTAATAAAACATGTAATTGTGGAGACCATTAAGAACATGATATGATTTCCATAGTACCCAAGGCATTGCTTCCAAGACCATCTTAGTGGAAAAAGTCCCTTTCTGAATCGAGTTCACTCCTCGTTCTAGTCCTCTATTACTGAACCGGTTTAACCTGCCGTTCCATCCATGTATATCTCATGAGATATAAATCTTTACCCAATGCATTTGAGGGAGATATAGGTCACACCCATCTCATAATTAAATCATTCTTACTTGTGCCACAAAATAAACATACATCATTTATAAAAACCCAATAAATAAAATGGGTTTCATAAACATCATCCCATCATCACATAATCCATATAAAAGAAAATGATATCATTTCATAATAAGAGAAGTGAAACCATGTAAATCATAGAGAAATTATACTTGAAACATACACATATTAAATAATGTCATCTTAGATGAAAAATGGTTTTGATAAAACACTTGAAATGAATTCTTGAGGAAAATATACTTTTTTCTTCAAAATCATTTTCTTTTCACAAAATGTCGTGTAATTTTAAAAGAAAATGATTTTGCTGAAAATATTCATGAAATATTTTGGAGGAATTTTCATGAAAACAAGGCTTTATAAAACCGTAAAAATCCTTTCATACCGTATACGTTAAAAAACATTCTTCTCGTACTTTTGTCAGAAAAGTCAAAAAGTACCTCGTAATGTAAACAAAAGAAAGATTCCTTACATACCATGTAGTAAAAGTAAAAAATGGGTAAAAAAGAAATTAAACATACATAAAAACACTTTTATAAAACATGGACAAGGATGATCGAAATAACCCCAGTAAATACTTATGAATAAGCAATCTCGGATAAAAATGAGATTTGCAAAATTATCCCTTACCTTAGGTCCGATATGCTTCGTATGGTTCCGAACCTCCTGTATAATTATTTAAATAATGTCATTGAATTATAAAATAATTATATTCATTGTTATGATATCATATATGTTTCACTTATGACTTTATATTACCCGTTATTTTGTAAATTCCATGTTAAAGTAGCGTTTTGGGTAAAATCATTTCATTTATCATATGTGTTTCGACTTGTCGTTTCTTGATATTATTACTTATATCCTGATTTACATAATTCCAGAATGTAAAACATGATTTATATATAATATAAATTCATCATATACATATATATTATAGATCGATAAAAGGAATGAAATACAGCGTTCATGGAGACGGTAGGTCGTACGTACGCATGAACGTTGTTTTCGTTTCCTTATTGATTTGAATGGAATAAAGTAGATGGAATACATATATATATATATATAAATAAATCCAGTAGATTTATAATGTCATATATTTCATTATTATTGCTTATATATACTGTATAATCATTCTTAAATGGTTAACATGGAGAATGAATCTCATCGCGTCATGGAGACGATAGTCCGTACGTACGCACGAGTGATGATATCGTTTCCATAATTATTGAATTGAACTGGAGTGGATGATACAATATATCAGAATCAGTATGATGTTATAATAACTATGTATAGTTATTCTTTACACCATTATACCCATCCATGTAAGGTGTTGGTGGAAAAATAGATTACACCACTGCGTGGAGACGGTATTCCGTACGTACGCACGCGCGGTGATTTTGTTTTCCGTAGGATGGATAGAAGGTGAAATGGGGTTGTTTATTATTTATAATAACATATAAGTATATTATTGATACTTATGTTATTACTTTATAATGAAAAAACTAAAGAAGAAGAAGTTGAAGAAGAAAGAAGCTTGAAAGAATCGGTAGAAGAAATTACCTCTTCTTCGATACGCCTCTTTGAAACCTCCTCTTAGGGCACTACGATTGGTCTTTGAAGTAGACCAGGACCTCTAGGATGTTTCTAGGGAAGTGGATACGATAATTTTTCAGGGGTTTTCCGAGCTTGAAGGCTCAAATTGGTGTGATGAGGAGAGGGAGGAGGTGCCCTTTTATAAGGGAGGAGAGGGGCACCTTTGGAAATCTTAAAAATATTAATTTATAATAAATCTAACCCCACTTAAAAACCACAAAAAATGACTCATATTAGAAAATTAGATGAGATAGGGTTGTAATCTCATCAACCAATAAAATTTAGACATGTTAGGTATTTATTTTAACATTATCGACTTGATTTATCCTTATTTAATCAATTTAATTTTATTTGTGGTAATAACATTCTAAATTTTAAATTATAACAAATAATTTCTTATTTGTTGTTAATTGTCCATAATTGGATAATTTATAACATTTTAGACCATATATATTTAAATTTATAATTTTTAAATATTTTTGTGATTTTTAAACAATTTAATAATATATTATTTTTATAATATAACAATAGTGTCAATTTTGACACTATTCATTTATTTGAATTTAAATAAAATCTAAACAGATGATATATTCGAACTAAAATATTTAATAGATTCATAAAAGGTTATATGTATCTATAAAATTAGTGTAGCACATTAAATAGTTCATATAATATTTATTTTATTATTTTTAAAACCATTTATTTGGTTTATCTCTTAATAAAATAAATACTACAACATTTTTGTATAATTATTTAATATACTTATTTGTTGCATAAAAATTAAAAATAAAATCCTATGATGAAGATAAATATATTAAAGTTCATAATAATACTTTTACTTGAATTTATCCTCTTAAAATAACAATATTTAAATTGTTATATTTATTAAATTATGAAGGTGACAACTTTGGCATCATTTAAAATAAAATAATATAAGTGTCATAATCACTTTTATAAGGATCCAAATGGTCAAATATTCGACCATTGGATGATTATGGTTTAAATTTACATGAAAAATAAGTTTTGGTCAGGGTTTTGTGCCTTTTATGGTCACTATTAGTTTAATAAAAACTATATTCTTGATTTTTCACTAGATAAACAATTTTTGCATCACTATTGTGTCACAATTAATGACAATTATTTAATCCCTAAAAATTATAAATAAATTCATATGATGTAGATAATTTTATTAGATTTTTTGAGACTACTCATGTTCGAAGTTTCATGAAGTTTATCACTAAATTAAAATTATTATACTTATAAGATTTAAGAGAGTGACGTGTTGTCACTTTCTTTGGTTTTAATAATAATTAAATTATTTTCATGGAACAAAGACCATTAAATGAATATAATCCAACCCTTAGGTGATATGGGTCTACTTTTAGTCATCCAATAAAATTTTGGCATGTGTTAGGGTAATTTTATAATATTATATTTACCCTTAATTACCCGATTTACCTTTAACTATGGTAAATAAAATTTACCGCAGTTACTATTCATAATTTCCAAAAATAAAAAGTATCCTATTAACATAATTTGGACCCAATGATTCCAAATATGGAATCCATTTTTAGAAATTCAATACACAAAAGTTTCAGAAATTAAATTAAAATTAATCTCGTTGTCGAAAGAATACGGGTTTTTGTTTAAAACATTGCAAAAGATTGAATTGATTTAACCTACGAATTCAAGGTAAAATCAATGCTAATGACATACATTATATTAAATGGTAAAAATATATTCTATTTATACTTTAAAACCATTCAATATTATAATTTAACCATATAAATTATTACGATGAAAAAAGTTGTTTTTAATTAAAATATTGTGTGTTTTTACTATTCATTAAAATCTGAAAGTTATCAGAAAAATATAAAAACTTTATCCAACATAAATTTTTATATCCTAATACAAAAGAATAAGTTTATTTTGTAAAATGGAACTTATAAACATGTCAAATACTATATTTAAAGTGGGTGTGCCATCAAAAGGTGGCAAAAATGCATTTTTTGAAAAATTTATTTTGTTCACATACCATGTTCTAGAAAATGTGTAAGATGAAATAATAATGTTATAACATTAAAAATTTAGTTAATACTATTCATAAAGGCTAGTTATTAATAATATTATAACCATATATCATTGTTTAGTGAAACCTGATATTGCGTACAACACATGCTATCGAGGAATGTTGCGATTGCGTGTAATGCAAGCCAAGTCAGGGTTGCGTGTTGTGAAAGAATCCTTCGTTGTTTCGTATAACAGAATCCAAACATATTTCATTTATACAATGAATATATATATATATATATATACACTCAATGTTGCGTAGAATGACTATTATAAAACGAACTTGAAATTGTGTGTAACACAATCTAAGAATAGTGTTGTGTATACTTCAAGCTAATACAGTGTGGAATATAGCACAAGATAATATTGTTGTAGCATAAAACACATGACATAAAATAAATTAAATAGAATACTTATCATAAAATATAGGGTTGTTAAAATAAAACCCCATGGATGCTTCTTGATAATTATAGAATAAACTCATTTATTATAATGCTTGAGGTGATATCATATCCAGTTTATGAATCACATTCAATAATGCATAACCTCCCTTGTGTTAAATATCATGAAATAATTCTATAAATGATATCTATCATGGAAGATATCATCTACACAAAATTTAGAAGATATTGGAATGAAAATTCCCTCCAATATGTCTTGTATTAAATAATTGTATATATAGTAATGTAATCAAATTTGATTCTAATAAAACTATATGATTTCATATGGGTATAGGAATGACATCTTATTTCATTCCTTTTTTTATTACTCAAATAAGAAATGTGGTTGAAGTTTTCCTGTCATATGGAATGAAATATAATTTCATGAATTCATGTCTATTATGATTTTCTATAGTCATAAAATACCACAGTCCCAATAACATCATATGAAAATAGACTTTAGGTAATATATCTAGTTTATATATTTCCATAAGTTTAGAAAGATGGAATTATTCTATTCGAATTTAATACATTTAATATGATCATAGTGGGATGAAAATTGGTGGTTATTTTGTATCAAATCTTGACCAATGATACACTTATATAGATATATTGATGTGATGTATAGGTATAATGGAATCCTTTTTTTAAGTTATGAATTTTTATTATTATAGTATATGAAAACCCTATTTTTTATGTCAATATATGCATATTGTAATTTATATTCCTTTTAGGGTATATATACCCTTGGTAAGAAAGTATATTATAGGATTCTAAAGTTTTACACAAAATGAATTATCATGTTTGGGATGGAGTTTATGAATATGGATTTAGTTTAAGTATTTTTAAGATATAATTTTTAATAAAATTTTGAATTTAAGAATAATTAATTGTTGTATCCTTTTTAAAGATATGATTATAAGGGTGTATAATAATGATTAAATCCTTAAGTTACATTTGAAATTTATATATCATGGTTTAAAGAATTCAAGAAACTTTATTTTAATAATTTAATACTAAATAGATTTAAAAAGAAGAGTTAAACATGTTAATTTATATAATGAATTTTTTTAAAGGATTGGTTTCTTATATAAAAAATAATATAACTTATAATTTTGAGTTATATTAATTTTATTGAATATTTCTTTAAAATAAAATACCTCAGGATATTATAAAAGATAATTTTCTAAGACCCTATAAAGGGGGTTTTGGGGATGGAAACCTTAGATGTAAGTCCCGCTATAAAATTAGAGGGTAAAGTTAAATAGGGAAACAACCCTTGTAGGGGTTTCTAAGGTAAAGTTACCATAAAAATTATTAAAAAATAATATTTTGAAGATATAACACCTATTAATATCTATAAATTTTATGGAGAACTATTATTTATAGAAAGAATATTTATGGACACGTGAACATGTAGTTATAGAACCATGTGGTAATATTAAAGGGACTATGACTTTGGATGAATATATTTTTTTAATGAGTTATAGAAGTGAATAAATAGATATAGAAATATAAAAATGTATTTATATTGAAAAAACTATGAGCTTGGGTACTTATAAAAAAACTTAATGTGTTGAACAGGTGATTGATTATTATTTTTTTAAATGTAGTTATATAAAATAGGTCTTGTGATTTTATTAAATTGAACTTGGCATTGGATACTTATAAATTTATTAATATATAAATAATTTTGGTAAAGTGTTGTAAAGATAACTATGTAGTTTTATAAAAGTGACAATGTAATTGTAATAAAATGATCATGTATTTATATTCAATTAAATATGATTTTTTATACTTATAAAATTTTGGTAAAGTGTTGGAAAAGTTACTATATAGTTATAAACAATTACTCATGTATTTGTATTCAATCGATAGTGACTTCAAGTATATAGAATAATTTTTGAAATTTATTAAATAATAAACCTTTTAGTTAACGTTATATGAAAATCCAATTAAAATTATACCTTATAATTGACATTTTATTTATAGATATGTGACCATATATTTTTAGTATAATGACTATAATTAAAAAAACAATTAATAGTGTGAAATTTTTTAAAGCATTATCTTGAAATGATGAATATGAAAAACTAAATTCAAAAATATAGATCCATGAAATAAGGAATACATAGATTTTACTTTATACAAATGTAAAAAAAAGGTTAGATTATAATATAAATATGTTCTTTATATTATGGTATAAATTAATTGAAAATTACATCTGAAGATAGATTTGAATACTAGATCATTTATGAATTGATTTAAATGATGACTTACGTGTTTTCTTATAAAATATATTTAAATTCCTTGGTAATTGTATTGATATTTAACCATGAGGAGGTTGTGAACATTAGTTGGGGAAATTTTTTCTGACACCATATTTTCTTGTGGACCATTATTTTATGAAAAAAATTACAAAGTTACTTTAAGCCTTGTAATAATGGATCATTTTACCCACTTTACTCTATTTCAGAACAAATTTTATGGTTTTGGATTGTAAAATTACTTCTTTTGTTATTTTTTGGTTAATTTTATTAAGAATGTTCTTAGGTTATTTTATTGATAATGATAATTTCAAAGTTAGTTTCTTCTAAAAGTTTCAATTTTAAATCCATAGCTTTGAATATATGAAGAATGATTTTAAGTGTTGTTGGGTTTTTAAACATGAATTGGGTTATAAAAGAACTAAAATAAAAAAAAAATCAATATTAAATTATTATTTGGATTATATTACAAATTAATTTCTAATGACACAAATTGGTTGCTAAAATATATAATGAACGACTATGAGTTTATTATGTTTATTTAAATACCTTCAAGTATATTTGTTCTCTTATAGGGAGTAGAGATGAATTGAGCCAATATTTAAATAGAAAGTACTGAGACTTTTAAATAGTAAAATCTTATAATATAAAATGGGTGTGGATGGTTTTGATTTATAACTATAAATTTATTTAATAAATGGTGTGGTATATTTGCATAATATTTACCTAATTGTGTGTCTTTTTTAAAACATTTATGTTTCATATTAATTTTTTGGATTATATGATATTTTAGATAAATTTTTTGTTTAGGGGCTCGATGACTTATTTTGATGCAATGGTTGTGATTTTTTTTCTAGAATGAATGGATTGTGGATTGAAAATATTTTTTATTTATTATTTCACTTAATTTTTGCAAAAAAAAATAAATTTGGGGGTAATTTATTTTTATAAACCCGTGATGAGTAACTATAAGATAAATGAGAGATCATTGATAAACTATTTTCATATTTAGATAATTATCAATATAGTAATATTTTACACATTTGATATTATATTCATTAATGTATTGTTAATAAACTCAAAAATTGTGTTAGAATTAATTCAAAATTTATTTCCGGTTTTTCAAAATAAGGTTTTATTTATTAATATTTATTAGGATGGTTTTGAAAAAGAATTATGGATTTATTTACTATAGTGGTTATAAAATATTTTATCATAAAAATTTATTTAATAATGATTCTATTGTTCTTTTGAATAATTAGAATATTATAAATATATTATAACGAATGATTGGAGTTACACTGATTTAAATTTTAATGATTTTTAGTGCATTGAGGTATAATCTCATAAATAAGAATGTATTATATAAAAGTTTACTCTTTTCAAAATAAAAATTAAAACTATAGAGTTTTTTATGCATGTAATTGTCAATAGAATGGAAAATAGGTCATGTTTTTAAAGTAGTTTAACTATAGAGAAGATAAAATTGGAAAATAAATGGGAAATCAATTGTTTGATTGTAGTGAATCATCCCAGATACAAATTTATAAATTTATTTGAATAAAATTCTTTTCCCTATCATGATATTGATAATGGTGATATTAATAGAGTATTTTTTTAATTTTTTTAAAACTTTTATGAATTATATTAATATTAAATTAACAAAGTATTGGATAATATTAAAAACATAGGGAAAATATCAAGTAAATATATGGAAAAGATGGAATTTTGTGTAGTAGTTTTTACGGTTTCACTATTTCTTGGTTAATTAATTATCATGATATAATGGATATATTTTTAACATAGTGGAAATATTATGAATTTTAGTTAATTATAAAAGAATTCTACATGAGATAACTGATATAAAGGGTATGGAAAGGAATATTATTTTACAAGTATTCAACAATAATATTACATTGATATGTGTTCTTATTTGAGTTAATATATGTTATTTATTTATATAAATTAACCATGATTAGATATATAAATGTAAAAAACTATATATATTGTGGTTGCAATTAATTATTTTCAAATAACCTTATAGAGAGTGTAGCAAGTAATAATCTAGTGATAGATTAATTCCTGATTAGAAATATCTGATATTGGTTCATAGAGATATATTATGGCACTGAAGTATGATTTGGATTAATATCCTTATTCTATGAAACATGTACAAGAAGAATAAAATTGTGATATGATATTCATAGAAATAAATGATGGTAGATGGTTTTTATAGGTAGTAAAAACTATATATAAAAATGATAACATTATTATTAATGATTGATTATGTTTTGGATTAATTAAGAGTTTGTGTCTGATAGAGATAATGAATATATCTTTTTATTTTTGTGTTTATTTATATATGTATGAATATATATAAAAATTTTGATCTTAATATATTAGGTTTGTTAGTAACAATTTTTAATTCTTATATAAGATTATTGGTTCAACTACTTGGAAAGTTTATGTGTTTACATAGGTAATATAGAAAGATTGTAGTGGGTGGAAAGAATAATATGTCTCTTCGAATGATATAGGAAATTATTTTTGGAATAAATTATTAAGTAATATTACAATTATGATTAGTTTTTTAATGTTACATCATGAGAAATTTGTGTTTCCATGTTTTATAATCACTTTTTTCAATGATTTAAAATGTGGTTGTTAAATCCTATCTTGAAGTTCAAGAGAACCATTAAAGGGTTTTTGTACATTTAATATATTTTATTTACTATTTAAATATACTTAGACAAAACCAAAATGTGTTAAAGAATTCCCAGAGTGAGTTTGATAATTTTTTTTGTGATATAAGTGAAGTTTATAATTTTGAGTAGTTGTGTAAAGGTAAAATAGTACCTATGTAAAGGTAATAACTGATTCAAATGGTTATGTAAATGAAACCCTTAACTCACACTGGTCATGTAATGTTGATAAATAACCTATTTAAAGGTAATTAGTTAATCCACTATTTCCTAAAAATGTAACACTGAATGAACAAATTTGTGTAAAGTTAAAATATCAAAGTAGCACGTGTATAAAGGTGATTGAATTGATATGTAAATGTAAGACCATATTTCAAAAATTTCAAAATTTTCATCATTTTTTCTATATAAGGGTAACCATAAAAAAACATTTTGATTTTTATAGTTATGTTTAATACTTAAATACTTATGTAAAGTTTGTTGAGTCTTAATTAATGGTCATTGAGACCTATATAAATGTAATTTAGTGATGTTGTGTAAAGGGTCTCTAGATCGTATGACTTCATATAAGGCTGAAAATTTATAAATGAACACGTTTGTATGAATTTTTTCAAAGCTATAAATTCAAAAATGAATGATAATTTCATATTAATTTTATGTATCTTATTACATCATGTGGTTTGTCATTATATTTCAATAGTTATAAAAATTTTAAATTTCCTATGTCGTATGAAAATGTTGTGGATTTCTTGATTGGATATCTCATGATGTGAATATTGATACCTATGAATTAACTATTAGATGTATATATATCTCCATGTAAAATTAACTTAATTTTTATGGATACCATCATGGGTTTATATGCATAAGGATGAACATAAGTACAAATTCAATGAAAACCCTTTTTATGTTTTACATGATGGGTGTTTATCATGATTAAGTATATTTTAAGAGACATTAATGGTGATACAACCCTTCGAGTTTGTATATGTTTTAGTGAAAAAAAATATTTAATGAGTTATTCATTTACACTTTTTGGAGATATGATTAAAGGTACTAGTAAACTTTAGGGTAGATCTTATCATTGATGTTGAGGTAATTATGGGTTTTAGGTTATCTCCTTATGAATTCATCACACTTTATTTCTATTAGAGAAAAATTCTCTATAGATCCTCTTTCCATAATATATATTAATGAAGTGGTAGGGTTTCATGTGGTACCATATTCGATTACATCTTATTGGGATAAAATATTTACATTGAATTTTTGTCAAGGAATCCAAAAAGATATTGATAATGAGTTGAGTTTCAACATTTCATATCATCCTCAGACATATGGTGAGTCTGAAAGAACTATTCAAACCATAGAGGATATATTAACATCGTGTTATTAGGATTTAAAATGTGGTTGGGATCAACAACTTACTCTATTTATGTTTTCTTAAAATGATATCTTTCACTCAATCATTCAGATTCCTCCTTATTAATCCCTTTATAGAGGTAATTTTAGAACTCTGATGTACTAGAATGAAGTTGTAGAAAGAAAGATATTGAGACTTGAGAAAGATGATGAGATGGGAGAGAAGGTTAGATCAATTCAGAAACATGTAGGTATTTCAAGAATGTGATAGAAATTTTATCCTTATAATAATTGATTCAATCTTGGATTTGAAATTGGTGAGAAGGTCCTTCTGTGAATTACTATGCAGAAGAATGAATGGAAAACTAATCCCAAGGTATATAGGTCCCTTATAAATTATTGATCATATCATGGTTATATCTTATCGCTTTGAACTTACACCAAACCTCCAACAAGTCCACGATGTGTTCCATGTATCTATCCTAATTAAGTGCATACCAAACCCTTCACATGTACTAAACTCATAGGTCATGCCATTAGAGAAAGGTCTTTCTTATGAGGAACAACTGGTGAAGATTCTAGATCGTGTAGAGAGAGTTCTAAAAAACAATACCACTCACCTGGTCAAAGATTTATGGTGAAACCCCCGATTTGAGAATGCTATATAGTAACATGAGGATATGATAAGGTGGAAGTATCCTCATTTTTTTATATGGGAGTAACGATTTCCAAGGTTGAAATTTATTTTAAGTGGGGTAGAATGTAACACCCTAGGTTTTTAGGAATTATTATTTTTTGAATAAATTAAATTTCTTTGATAGATTATGATACAAAAAACACCATGTTAAAATTTCACTACACACAACAATGGGTTAGATTGTGCTACACATGACACTAAGTTTTAACAAAACCATGATATGTTATTAATATTTTTATTTAAATGTGAAAGTTATAACCTAGATATTTTAACTAGATATATGAATAGTAATAACTACTTTTAAAATATTAATTAAAATGGTTTTATATTAACAAAACACATTTATATAAAAGTACTTAATTTTCAGTAAAGTCATTATATGTTTCAAAAATACTATTTTCCAAAAAAATGCATTTTATTTATTTTTGTGAAAATTTTGATACAATAATTTTTTAAAATTTTAGAAATTCAATTTGATAAAATAAAATTCATTTATGAAATTAGCATGTCAAAATTATCTTAGGGTGCATTTATGCAATTTTTCTAAAAAGATTCAATATTTTTATGAATATTAAAAAATATTGAATTTTAATTGAAAATTGAATTTTTGTTTAATTATTTTCAAAAGTTAAATTATTTTTTAAATTGGTTTTAAAGTAAAATTAGTTAAATTATAGATCCCTTAATCTAATTTAGGAAATTAGAATAAATTTTATATTAAATTTTTATATAAAAACTTTGTAAACATTTGAACATATTCACTTTAAAATAACCCAGATTTCTCATCGCATATGTGGGATTAATTTCAAGTTAGAATTTTCCACTTTTGTGAATTGAATTTGAAAAAACTAATTCCATATTTTCTTTGAGCATAATTTATATTATCTAATATGTTCAACTTATTTTTTAACCAAAAAAAATAGTGAAAATAGTAAAAACTATTTAACATGCTTAAGGGGAAATTGGTTTATCAGGGGACAGGGGAGGTTAAACAAAAAATATATGGGTTAAAAATATCCCAAAACATGTCTAAATAATATTTTTTGTCCATATTTAAATATTATCCTTACCATGTTTGAATCTAGGTTAATTTGGATGCTTTTTTGTTGGGAATGACTTTATTATTTTGGTGTCTTTTTGGAAATTTACAAGTAGATTCCAATTAGGTTCCCTTCCCCCACTTATAAATTAAAACCACCACCCTTCACTTCTTCACACCTTCAAATAATTTTGGTTCAGAAAATCCCTACCCAAACTAATTCTAAACTTCCCTCCTCTCATATTATAAGCTGTATTTTGGGATGAAATCCAACCGAGTATTTCTATTGGTGAAAACCTAAGGAGGATACCTAAAGAAGTGGATGTTTGAACATGTATAATGGAATTCAAGACATAAGATAAGATATTTACATCTCATATTTTATATCGATGAGATACATTCCATATTTACCACATATTTCTTTTATGTGGTATATATACTTCTCGTGAATTTATTTTATGATGCTTCTCTAGAAAATTATTGGGATGTACATATCCATTTGAGGATCTCTCTTTAATGTGGTTTACATTTGTAATGTCTCCAAATAAGTAAGTGATTTTTCTCTCAATTTATCTTCCTTGAGAATATGATTATGTTATGCACATATCTTATTTTACAACGTTTATATACAAACCCTTTGAAATGTAACATCAAGAATTTATTTAACCTTATGATATTTTTAATTTCATTTATTCATATTCCTTCAATGTGATTACATTTCAATGTAACCAAAGTGATAAATATTTTATGTTACAATATCATCATTTATAAGTATTATTTATAATTATTATTATTATGATAAATTATTATAATCTATATCTCCAGAAACACAAGAATTTTCATTTTCTCTAGTTATTCGTGATATTTTTAGATAATAGGACCATTTTTTTCACTCTTTGGTACTTAAAATAATTTATAAAATGTTTTTAATAAAATACATATTTATTTCCCTCTTCAGTCAGAAATATAGCTTCTTCCAAAAACATATTTTCAAAAAAAATAAAAAAAAATTATATTATTTCTTATGATTCATTTATGAGTTTTAAATTTTATTTTCAAATAAAGGGTTTTTTCAAAATGATTTATGTTTTTAAATGTTACATTAAATGAAAAAATTATCTTCCTCAAGAAATTTTCTAATTAAAAATTTAAAATGATTCTCCATCTAAGATGAAATCCTTGGATGTTACTGAAGATTCACTAGGGATATGATCAAAGTATATCATTCTTATTCTTTCTCTGAATGGTTTATGTTTATATATAAAATATTTCTATGAAACCCATTTCTCTTCCATAGTTTATAGCATAATAAATTTCTTATGAAACCTGCATTATTCTCCACATATCATTAAGTGATGAAATGGTGAAATTATTATGAAACCTATATCTTTTCCACAGGTTATGATATGATGAAATATTTATGAATCCAATTTTATTTCATGGGTTAAGATACAATTAATTGTTTATGATTTTGTGGCTCACGTATGAATGATTTTCATTATTTGATGGGTGGAACACACACACACACACACACACACACACATATATATATATATATATATATCCCTCCAATGCATTGGGTGAAGATTTATATCCCATGAGATAATGATGGGAAAAAATTCATTGGACATGATCCACTATGGTAAATAGGTGTGAACTAATCCACTATGGGAAACATGAGTTCCCTAATCTATAATGGGAAAAATTTGTTTTCTAATCCACTATGGAAACATGGGTTTCTTTCTCCACAATGGGAAACATGTGATGATACCTAAACCACTATGCTGATGGTCTTAGAAGTTAAACTTGAAATACGAAATGGTTTTTAATATTTATAATGGTTAAACACATTTATGACATTATAATACGGTTCATGATTGAGTTATGATGATTTATCACTCTTATGGTCCATGTTTTAAGAAATTATAATGTTTTATGCTATGAATCTTGTTTATGATATATGAATGGTTGGGTATAAACATCATAATTTATGTTCATGATCATATAAAATTATTGTTATATTATTATTTCATATGATCATAGATTGATATATATTATTTTTACCCTTACTGAGCATCTTAGCTCACCCTTTCTTATATTTTCTTCCCCAATTTATGAATAATGGTTTATGTAAGGGATTCTTAAGATGATTACTATGTGAGAAGATCTTTGGGGTATTATAAAAATATTTTACCAAAATAGATGATTGTGTACCTAGTCTCCAATGACACTAAAATACTATATCCCTCAGGTAATTTTTTTGAAATTAATGAATATTCATTTAAAAAGATATAATACATATATATGAAAATTCTAGCTCTCTATGTTTCTACCATCCTCATTAAAACCAATAAGGAACATAATATAATAGGTAATTCTCAATCTCGTGTTTATACCCTCAGTAAAAAAATCAAAAATATCAAGAAAATTATCAATATAAATTAAAAATAAATAGAACTATTCAATAAAATCACAATTATTAAACACCATTTTCTATTTAGTTTATTTATCTTGAAAATAAAACACACCCCCAAAAATAAAATGATTCCATTTTCACAAAACCCACTCACACTAAAATATCCTTTTAAAAATTCCAATCACATCCTTAATTAAGTCCTTTTTAACTATATAAAACAATTTAATTTAAATTTAGCATTTATACTAATAATATTTGGAAAACACAAATTTATAGGATAATTCGCTTACCTCAACTTGATAAGGAATTGAAATCACACCATCGAATACAAAATAATTTTTTTTTACTCTTTTGATCCACCATAAACCAGAAACCATATATTATTCAAGAATAAATGTTTGATGTTAACCAAACCCTCTATAATTAAAGTCCCACCAAGAGAGAAACTAAAATAAACCGAGATAGTGGAAATATATATCATCTAATCTATATTCAGGAAACTAAATGTCTAAATAACTAAAGGAAAATGATATCTTAAGTAGAGAAACCAAAAAAAAATCTAAAAAGTATTCCAATATTCTGTTTCCAATGTAAAGAAGGATAAAATGAGGAATGTTTCAAAAAACTTATAAAAATAAGAATATTTAAGGATATGTTTATATTGGAAAATTATGTGACTATTTTATATGCTTCTAAAATTTATATAATGAAAAAAAATCACTTTATTACTCATAATGGATAATATTTATCTAATTTTATGATTTCAAACTTTGGAATTAAAATTTAATATTAATGTTATCGATACGTTTAAACATGTTTTTTGTGTTTAAAATCAAACTATTGTATTTTTTGAACAAATATTTTATATCCATTGATTAATAATTTATATACTATGTGATCAAGGTTTAAAATATTATTTTGGACTAGTTATAATAAATTATGGGTATTATGGTTTTTTAAGGTATTCAATAAACAAATGCCATTCTAATTGAAGTATATTTTCTAATATTCTTGATTGTTGGCATGAAAATGTTCTTGTTGGAATTTGAAATATATTTTGAAATAAAATTTTTAAGTGAATTTTATTTTTTTAATTATAATCTCAAATGAAATATTCTTTATAAATTTATTATAAGAACTGTTACTAGAAAAATAAGGATAGAATTCAGATTTCATTAGGCCTGGAATATTTGATCAGATGGGAGTTAGCTAAAATGGAAGCTTCAAATTATTATTTTTTCTAGATAAATATGTTGATTCGATATATTTGGTCATGAAATTTGGATACATTCATCATCTAATGGAGATATTGGCCATCAGATCACTAGACACATGGTATCAAGGGAGATAATGTTAGTATTTTCTATTTGAATTAGACCATCATGGATTCTATCCAAGGCCTGAAGATATGTGATGCTTGAGTGTTCCAATATTTATTTTTCAATTGATCTTCTACAAAGGATGTTATATAGGAAAAAATATATTAATGTTCATTTGATCATGATAATAATTTTTTTTAATGAAACATTCAATGTTTCTACTATTTTTGATTCATTAATTAATGATTATGTTAATAGATTTATTATTCCACATAATAGATTTATTCAAAAATGGATCATAGAGTTAAGTTATCCTTATCATACCATTTCTAACAATTATTAATGAATCATTCAATCTATATCATTGGACATTCAATTGAAACTGATGGAAACCATATTATCATGTTTTGTTGAGGTAGGTAGCCATTTGTATATGGAATAGGCCTTAAACATTATATAATCTTGATTTTTAAGACACTAATTCATTCTATTTCATTTCAGGATCTTTTCAAGTATAGAGTCTTATAGAATTAGGTCATAACACATATATAAAAAACCCTATAATACAAAGTATACACTTCCGATCAGTATCTATTTTTTCTACTATATTAAACTTTTAAAATAAAAGATGATTTCTTTTCATGAAAATTCCTCATGAAATTCCACTTTGCCTCTTATTTTTCCTTACCCATACTTAAATACAATGAAAAAAATTAAAAAATGTAGGATAGGAAAAGAAATATTAGTAAGGTATATGAAATATAAGAAAATCATTAGTCTAGTGAAAAACATGAAACCCATGAAAAACTCTTCTTAAAAATAAAACATTTTTCCATGAAAAATAATTATTATTCATTTAAAAATATCATTTATATTACCTATTGGAAAAAAATCCCAAAAATCTCATTAGCAATAATAGAAAATTAATATAGGTTCCTTGGGACATCATCTCAATGAACCCTTACCGAACCCTTACAAATTGGAATAACCATATGGCCAACATCGAACATAATTCTCCAGAAAACATAATTAGTACCCAATACATTTGAGATCTATCTAGGAAAAATCATCATATATGATATAATAGGATCACCTGGTGATATCTGGTAACACCCATTATAGAAAATGTTTAAGGACTATATCATGAATGAAAAATTTTAATATTGCAACTTTTCATCCTAAAACCCCTTGAAAAACACTTTTGAACCCATATGAAAAAAAAATTAATATCAAATTAACATTTTATTTAAAAAACCATTTTCATTACCAAAATACACATAAAAGGTAATATGGTGTTTCATTTAATAAAATATGAAAGAATGAAAAGGAAGCTATAAACCCAATGGCAGTCTCAGTGGTAATAAAATTCATTGTCATTATATATGTAAATAATAGAACATTCCTTTTTTATGTTTTCAAAACATTATGTATAAAATATAAAAAAGATATTCCCTGTGAACTAAATTGAAATAAATTAAAAGACACGTAAAATTTAATTTATAAATTTTTCATGTCTAAATATATTTTTTTCATAATTTTTTTTAAAAAAAATTGACATGGAATTAATATAGTTGGGAAAAAAACCTTTAAGGATTATTTTTTTAATGAAAGTCTTTTACCACATTTAATATATTTTATTGATAAGTCCTATGAAAGAACCGAATTAAAGAAAACCATAGATATCATGATAATATATAAATTCATGATATAACATTTTAAAGGGTTTATATATACACCTTGTAAAATAAAATAAGTTAATAACATCAAAATATGTCTCAATGAACGGAAATTGAGACTAAGCCCCTTACCTTGAGTTTGTCTAGTAACGTGTGTTATTTATCTTCCAAAATAACAAATTTTTTATAATTATTTACTTTCCTAATGACCATTTTAAGTTTTATTATTACTTTTATTTCACATATTACTATGGTATATATGATTAAATAATCAATTAAGTTTATGTTGAATGTTTCAGTGGTATTTGGCTTATGTGTCAAAATTGACTTTGGTTGGTTCACTATGGTCAAAGTGGTCATTTTTTTAAAACATCCAGAATAATAATCATGAAATAATTATCATATTTATACCTAAATTAGATTTTTAATACCAATAATTAAATATAGTTAATAAAAATTATTGACGTTACAATCATGGAGTTGTTAGGACATACGTACACATGAGTAATGTTTTGATTTTTCACTAATCATTATGGAAGAAAGTAAGTTATATTTATCATTGAAGAATGGTCATAACATCACATGTACCATATCATTTCATTAATTATATATATATATATATATCATCCATGTGTTATGATGATGAAAAGAGAGTCACATCGATTCGTGAAGGCAGTAATCCACGCCTACACGGACGATGTTATCATTTTTTAGTGAAGGAAATTGTAACAAATAAAATGATATGTTATCTTTTAAAAATGATAAATACTTCATTAATTTCATAATTATTTAATCTATATCATATATATTACTTAATTTTATCTTTATTCCCTTCCATATAAAGTGTTGGTAAAAAATGAATTGCATCACTTCAAGAGGCAGTAGTCTACCGTACACACAAGAGACATTATCATATCCTCTATGGAATGGAATATAATAAATGGTATATATGATATAATGAATACTTAGGTATAATAATTTTATTAATATCATAAATATAATTTATATAAATCATCATACTAAACCATGAGAGGTGTAGATATAAAATGTTCCATAGTGGTTCGTGAGGCAGTAGTCCAGCTTACACACAATAAATTTTATCATTTCCCTTTTGAGGGAAGAGGAGATGGATATATGTATTTCCCTTAACATAATTGTGAAAAACCTTCTAGTTATTAGATATTATTTCATGATTTATTACATGAAATTACATATAAAACAACCTGAAAGATCGAGAAGCCTATTATATTTGGGAATTATCCACATTACATAACAACTTAAAGAATGAAATAAATCATATTTATTGAAAACATACATAACATTCTTGTACTTAAAACATCACAATATAACTTGAGGACATACATAAGAAAGAGGTGAGATATAAATCACAGTAAGGTAATAAACATAGTATAACATGATAAAGGTAATACATGTTAGAAAATAGGCATATCAGTGGGGAATAAAATGGGTGAGGATCATAAACTTAAACAATAATACATGATATATCATGATAACATAAAGGCAACATGGGAAATGTGGAAACAATTTAAAACATTGCATCATAAAAATGGTTCAAGGCTTACTACCAAGATATAATTATGGAAAAAGTCCCTTGATGGATTAGGTTCACTCCCTAATCCCTTTAATGATGTCTCATGAGAGTAAAACATTACCCAATGTATTGGATCACTATATAATTTTGGGTGCACCTATCACTTTCATTCCATTCTCATTCTTAAGTGTGCAACATAGAACATACAACATGGATTCATTCATCATCATATTTTATTTCATGATCAAGTAGTGTGGAATAAAAAAATGTATGTCCCCAATAATGAAGTATATGTTCATGAAGGTGAACACCCTTGATAGGAAATGGGTATTGTTTTCACTACACAATTGTGTTGGCATGGAAAATCATGGTGAAATTTCAACCTCATAGCAGTATCACTTAAGGATTCATAAAATGTGATGATGAGAGTGAAAGTGGTCTCTCATCATTTGGACGTCAAATTGAAAGTAATAGGGACACGTAAAACCATATGCCAACATTATGAATTAGAAAAAGAAGGCACTAGATAATTAAGAAAATTGAATAAAGAAAGAGAATGAAAAGATCCATTACCTTGAGAGTGCAATGAAAAATGCTTGGGAGGAGTTTCTTGAGAGATTGGGGGAACCTTATGAGGACTCTAGATAGGGGTGGTCAGAGTAAGGACGTGATCCAATGATTTTGAGTGAAGAGAAATGGGATCTTGTGTGTGTTTATATAGGAAAATAGTGTGGAATTCTTTATCATTTCTCAGACTTGGGCTTTGGACTCTATATAATAAAATAATAGAAGTCAAAAATAGTCTTGTTGGGACCACTTTGTGTATAAGGTTGTATTTTTTGTCAATAGTTGTCAATGAAGATCAAAATGAAGGAGATCAAGAAGTACTCCAATGAAATGGAGGAATGGAAATTCAGATGATTGTTGTACTGATCATAAGTTCAAAGAACATGTGTCAAAGGTGACAAATTGTTTACAACAGTGAAGAATGGTGAGGTATAATCCATCTGAGGATGATTAAAGAATAATGGATATTTGATAAAGACCATGCAATTCTTCATGATTTCACGAGAACCATGCAAGAGACTTCTTAAAGAATAGAATCATATGAATTGAATGAAGTAGAGAATGATGGTTGAAGGAGAAGACAATGTGGAAGGGATTGGAATTCTGAGATGGCCATGCACTTCACATTGTATAAAAATATGATGATGTTAAATCTGATCTATCAAAGGATATATATCATGATAGTGGAGTTTGTGATGAAAGAAGAAGAGTTGTTGAAGAAGGCAAATCACAGAAAAGAATTTTTTTTTGAGGTGATTGTTCTTGTTGACAAAGCAAACAATGACATACAAATTTGTTGACAAATGGGATTTCATTGTGGCATGTCGAGTTCAAGGGATGTGGTTAACGATCAATGTTTTATTCAAGAATGTAGACAAAGGAATGGATGATCTGGAGGCGGTACAAAAAGAGCAGATACAAGGTGGTGTCGTTTTCCAGTGTTTGCAAAATTTTTGGGCCTGAAAATTGACAAATGGAGAAAAGTGGTTTTTGGAAAAGGGACTTGTGCGCCGTGTATTTGAAGGAGTGGAAACTTACACACCTAATGTTTTTCAAGATCAGAACATCAAAATATGGCAAAGGGATAAGGGTTGCACAATTTTTGGGTTTGGTTGCGCAAGTGATTTGAAAAGTGTTTTTGGAAAAGGGACTTGCGCACCGATTACTTGGAGTCTTGGGAACTTGCACGGCTGTTGTTTTTCAAGATCAGAACATGAAAATATAGCAAAGGGAGAAGGGCACCCAAGTTTGGAAGTTGGTCGCGCAAGTGACTTGTAGGGGCAGAGACTTGCGCTCCGAAACTTGCGCGTCGAGGGGAGACTTGCGCGTCGTCACGTAGGGTGTCCAAATGACTATAAATACAGGTCGACCCCTCCTCATTCGATGACGAGCTCAACACTTAGAGAAAATAAGAGCTCTCGTCGCGCAGGTGTGGTGGTCGTGCAAGTGGTGTGTGGTCGCGCAAGTATAAGTTGCGCACCAGTCGGTTGTTGCGCGCCCAAGGCAGTTTGGGCGAGAAAGGAAGTGAGTCACGCAAGTTTGAAGTTGAAGAAGTGAGTGTCCCGCAAGTGGCTGAGGTGAACTTGCGCGCCAGTTTGGAATTGCGCGCCGAAGACTTGCGCACCGTCTTGGAACTTTCATGCCGGTCTTAGAGAAGCACGCCAGGTATTGTCGGAGCACGCCCGTCTTTTTGGAGCTGCACTAAAGCTGGAAGATAGCCTGATATCTTCGGTGCAAAGTGAGATCGGTCTACGGGTGAAAGTTGGACTTCAATAGAGCATATACATATAACAGAGGATGTATTCATTTTTGAAGATGGAAGAACAGTGAAAAATTTGGTTTTACGAAGAGAAGTAGTACCGCACTCACATGACTGGTGTTTAACACCCTCGTTGCGCTTTACGAAGAGAAGAAGGATGATTCGTGCAACTAAACTCAGATATGCACAGAAAGAGAGAAATATATCAATACACTCAGGTATCGGTATTGGGAATTAAAGGAAGAGAAGAAGAAGATCTAGTGAAGTTGGTTATTGCACTAAAGTATAAGATTGAAAACAAAAGAGAATCAACTCAGGAATCTAATGCAAGCATTGTCTCATGTTGAATAGGAGACAAAGACTTCAATGAAAATCTATTGAAGAGACCTTCACGTCTATAAATTGAGTGGGACTTCACCAAAGGTAGTGAGCCAGGGGGAGTCAACAGGAGTGACCTGAGGGACGCAGTGAGCTATCCCTGAACCTTTGTAAAGGCAATGATCCTCGGACAGAGTGACTATTCCCAAAACTTTGTAATCCACAACTAGTGAAGAATAGTGGAATTTGGTACGACCGGCAACTTCTCGGCGTATGCTCCTTGGACGTAGCCCTTAGTAGTGAACTAAGTAAAAATTGTTGTGTCATCTCTTTGCATGTGAATGTTTCATTGCTGATAATATCCATTATACAGGTTTAACTTGTTCCTACCAACATGGGAACAAGATCCTTGTTTTTAAAATAAAAAGTTGACACCCTGATTCACCCCTCCCCTCTCAGGGTGTCCCGGGGTCCTACAAGTCTAATGGTTTATTCACATGGTTTCTTCCAAATAGAGGTTATTTTAATTATTTTATAATTAAAAGGTCCTAAATTATTAAAATATTACCCTTGGTGATGTGGAGGTGTGTCGTAGTCATAAATAAATGATTCTAAAACCTTAAAACATATTATAGGTTTTGGAGGATTCACAAAGGCTTTATAAAATAAATCAAATAAACTTAAAATCAATTTATTTTAAAGGGAAATCATATTTTTTTGTCTTGGATAACATTTATAGTATTTATTACATCACTTTTTTGGTCATTAAGATGTCATAATACATACCGTATCTTTATAGGCTAATTAATTTTTACACGAAAATTCGACTGTCTCAAAAAACTATGAAAATTTTATCATTAGAAAATTTTAAAATTATGATTCCAAACATAATAATCATTTTCTAATGGTAATTTTTTTAATATTTTTGTTTTTAATATTAAAATAATAATCGATATTTATTGAGAAATTTTGGATTTTTTATAATAATAGTTTTCAAACTCTTATAAAAATTAAATTTTACATCATAAAGATTTTATGTTCGTTTATATTTATAAAACATTATTTAGAAATAATATTTCAATAAAATATTATTTATTTCAAAAATACATTAATTCATCAAAATTAATTCCTTAATTGAATTTGAATATTATCCAAAAATAAATTTTTTGTTTTAATGTATCAAAATCAAAATCATTTATAAAGTAATAGTAATAAAATGAGAATCTATTATTTATTCTATAAAATATTAATATTCAAATTATTAGAGTCATTATTCATATCTCATTAATACACTAATAAACACCCTAAGAGTATGGTGCACGATAATGATATTTTCATGGGGTGGTTCGGTGTACATGGTTTGGGTCGTTATCTCGACGAAATTGAACTTATCCCGTAAACGGTTTCTCTCATGATTTATTTTTGGATATCATATTGGGATTATTCAAGGGAAAATCTCAATGATTCTATCTCCATCATAAGCTCTGATAAATGATATTTATAGGGTACAATCATACTAGTTGAGTACATTACATCTTTGTCTATGTTAATTGGATTTATCAAAACCCTATATTTATACAAATTATATGATCACTATTCAATATATATATTATAACTATAATAATAATTAATAGTCTTTTAAATTTTATATTATATAATTAAACCAAATAAGTTATTATATTTTCCATAGCCATAATACATAATAAGTTATATAATTAAATCAAAGAGGGGGTATAACATTTCATGTCGTTACAATCTTCCCCCCATCAAAAATTTAACCATCAAAATTTTCATTTCCCGTACTAAAACAGATGAGGGTAATTATGCTTCATCGCCTCTTATAGTTCCCACATTGCTTCATAAAAATTTTGGTTTCTCCACATCACTTTGACCAGGTGCATTGTCTTATTTCATAAAACTTTATCTCTACGATCTAAGATCTTTACTGGCTTCTCCTCATATGAGAGATCATTATCCAATGGAAAAACCTATGGATTGAGTACAATTGAGGGGTTTGGTATGTACTTCCTTAATAGGGATACATGTAATGCATCATTTTCTTGAGATAGGTTAGGTGGGAGTGTCAGTTGATAATCCACTACTCTAATGTGATCAATGGTCTCAAGGGGACTGATGTATCTTGGACTTAGTTTTCCTTTCTTCTCAAATATCATAAATTTCTTGCATTTATATATGTATAGGAATACCATGTCTCCAACATCAACTTTAGGTCTCATCGAATATTGTTATCATGGATATGTTTTCAACTCTTAAGTATCCTTGATGTGCTGCCAAATGGTCTTAACCTTTTCCACCATTTTCTTGACCATTTTTAGGACCTAATAGTTTTCATTCGCTAACATCATCCCATAAAGCTGGTTTTCTATAGCTATTCCCATAAAGGGGTTCATAGGGATCCATTTGGATGCGTGAGTGAAAACTTATATTGTATGAAAACTCCACCAGATGAAGAATTTGGTCCCATCATAATTTTAGGTCAATCGAGGGAGTTATCAATATATACTTGAATGTTTAGATAGTCTGCTCAGATTGGACATTCATTTGAGAGTGATAATCCATATTGAAGTTCAACTTATTATTTAGAGCATGATAGAGACTCTTCCAGAACATGGAGATAAATCATGGATCTTGATCAGATACAATCGATAATGGTGTTCCATGCAGCCTCATCACTTCTTTTTTGTATGTCCTTGCAAGTTGATCGAGGGAGAAGTCCTCTCGAATTGTAAGGATTTGATCAGTATTTTTAATATGATCCACCACAACCAAGATATAATTATTTATTCTAAATTTCTTTAGAAGACTAGTGAAAAACTCAATGGTGATTTTTTCCCATTTCCATGTAGGTATGGGTAATGGTTGCCTCATCCCCTTGAATTTTTTACTTTCTACTTTAAGTTGCTTAAAAAAAGATCTTGATGTGTAATTTTTTATCTCATTCATAATATTTCCCCTCAATAGTTCTCTTAGAGATCTTGATACCTCTTTTTTATGGATGGATGGAGAATGTTAACCTATTTTCATCATTCAATAGCTCCTTATTTAAATCATGATTTGATGGCACACATAGTTGTGATCTTGTTGAGCCATCTATAATCAATGCAAAGGATCATTGAACCATCCTTCTTCTTGATGAGGAGGATTGGTTCACCCCATGGGGAAAAATTTAAGCATATGAACTCTTTATCCCGATTCTCTTATTATTGTTTATTCAGCTCCCCATGTTCCACAAAATCCATTCTATATAGAGTCTTATCAAATGATAATTCCCTAAGTATAACATAGATTGAGAATTAAACATCTCTTCTAGGAGAAATACTAGGCCATTTTTTATGAAACGCTTCAGTGTATTCCATCATAATGAGAATGTCTTCAAGAATGATCATTTCCTTATACTCAATCATTTTAGCTAGATATGATTGCTCATAGGGAAACAATGTCCATTCTTGAGATGTTTTTTCTAAAAAATATTCATCCATATCCTTGCATTTGAATAGAATCAGAGTACGATTCATGATACGAAGATTGATTTCCTTATCGTGGAAATATATATTACCTCTATATTGGGAAAGACAATCCATACCCAAAATTACATAAAATTCCACCAAAGGGTGTACCGCAAGGTTCTCTGAGATTTTTAGCTAATAAATTTTGACAAGGGATGAGTTATATTCTTAGGATGAAATAATGTCCCCATTTGTCGTTTTTACTAACAACTCAACTTCCATTCCTTAGGGTGGTTTTTGAATAGTTCTACTAAACTTTCATGATATGATGAGATATGTAGAAATAAAATCAAAACATAAATTCTTTATTCTTGAATGGATAACTAGAATACCTATCGCCACTTAATTGTGGGTATCCACCTCAGTGGTTGTGATAACATAAGCTCTCTCTTACTACCTTGGAGGTTGTTGGTTGTCTCCAAAAACCCTTGAATCGGTGCATTGGTTTGAAAAGTTTCATGGATCCTTATACGTGAAGCAATGATCAATGAATTAAGAGTTGACTAGAGAATTCCTTTCCTACAACACATTTGTCGGTTTCTATTTTCTGAAATCGATAGATATGTGTCCTTCCTTCCCGCACCTAAAGCATTTCTTTGCCTCCATTAGGAAATACCTGAGGTGTTTCTTTCCACACTTTTGACAAGTGGGATATTGAAATTTCTTAGCAATGTTAGATTTCTCCATATGACTACTATAACTAAAATTTACTTTCTACTTCTTATCCCCGTGATAACCTTGAGATTCTATGATCTCCATCTCGACATTGAGGGCATATCGGACAATTTCCTTATAGCTATCAAAATCTTGGATCACTATGGATTTTTATTGACTATGTTTTAGCCCACCAATGAATAGTTTAACCCTACATTTAGGGGTAGCGATAATGATGAAGGCGCATCATGAAATTCTTGTAAATTTTTCCTCATATGGATGATAGATTCTTCATATCTTTGTTTTAGGGAAAGGAAATCCCTATCCATTTTATGTTGGAGAGTGCGAGGAAAATGTTTATAGAAAAAAAAAATTGGAATACCTTCCACCCAATCCCTTCAATATCTTACTCAGCTTTTGTATGGTTGATCAATTTCCACCAATGATCAACGTCTCCCTCTATAAGATAAACCACTATTAGAACCTTCTCTTTCTCAGAACGTTGAATCGTGGAGAAGATATTCTCAATAGTGATGATCAATAGTTCCACGATTAAGGGACCATATGATCCATTGAAAGTTGGATACCTTTATCACATAAAGGTCTCAATTACAACTTGTTATTTATTAGTAGGATTTGGGTTCTTCTCCTGATCTAGGATTCTATTCAGAAACTAAGTCAGTTGAGAGAGCATCATCACAAAGGTTGTGAGTCCTGCTCCCATCAGGTTGGGAATCTCATTGGGGGAAGTCGTCACATTTCCCTTCACATTGGTTGTTTACCAAATTCTTCCTACTTTCAGCCATTGGCAAGATTAAATGCAAAATTAGGGATGAGTATTTTTAAACTATTAAAAACATAAATGGGAATCCAATGACAGTAAAGGGATAACTTATAAATTACATGTATTTCCCAATCTTATAAATGTCTAGACTTAAATATATGTTATCCATGATCTATTTCATAACATAAAATATAACTGGAATTTTTACCCTTTATAATGGTTCATAATGAGATTATGAATTTACCAAAGCATATATCCCAAGTGTGTCAAACCAGGTGTATAGCAAGGACTATTGTTGTCCACCAGTTCCCGGTCGAGTCTATCTCAATGTGGTGTTTTTGGGTTTTACTGTTATGTACATCTGTTCTAGATCTACATATGCTTTTAGTATCCAGACATGGATGTATTTTAATGATAAACCACTAACTCTATATTTTAGAAAAAAATACGGTTGTTTTCTTAGACATAGTTTTATCACTAAGTCTTTTTTTAGAGTTTTTCTAATCATAATCCCAAAAATAACTAAAATTTTCCTTTGATCCCAACAATGAAAACCCTTCTCTTTATTACAAAATAAGTCATTATTTGTTATATAAAAGTACACATAATAAAACCTGAAAGATCAAGAATTCTATTGTATTTTTTAATTAGTCACATTACATAACAACCTAAAACATGATATAAAACATCTTTATTGAAAACTTCCTTAACATACTCGTACAAAAAACTACATGGGATAACCTGGGGACATACGTAAAAAATGGGTGAGATATAAAGACCATTAAGGTAATAAACATGTAATTACATGAAAAAGGTAACACTTGTTAGAAAATAGTTATATCAATGGGGCATAAAAGGGGTTATAATCATAAAATTTAACATTAAGACATGATATCACATTATAACAAAAGGCAACATGGGAAATGTGGCAGCAACTTAAAAAATTGCATCATAAACATAGCTCAAAGATAACTGCCAATACATAATGATTGAAAAGGTCTCATGATGGATTAGATTCACTCCCTAATCCATTTCATGACGTCTCATGAGACTAAAACATTACCTAATTTATTGGAGAACTATATAATTTTGGCCACCCCTTTACTTTCATTTCATTCTCATGCTTAAGTGTTCCACATAGATCATGCAACATGGATTTATTCATCAATATATTTTATTCCATGATCAAGGAATATAGAATACATGCATTTAAGTCCCCAATCAAGAAGTATAAGTTCATACAGGTGAAAACCCTTGATATGAAATGGGTATGGTATTCAGTACACAGTTTTTTCACATAGAAAATCATGGTCAAATTTTAGCAACATAACAGCGTCATATAAAGATTTATAAAATGGGTTGATAATAGAAAAAATAGTATCTCAGAATTTTTACATCAAATGGATAGTAATAGGGAAAATAAAAAACATATCCCAACATTGTGAATTGGAAAAAAAGTAATAAGATAATGAAAAAATTTAATAAAGAGGGGAAGGAAAAGATCTCTTACCTTAAGAATATGAATCTAAATGCGTGGGAGGAGCTTCTCAAGAGATTGGGGGAACATTAAGATGACTCTAGAGAGAGGGTGGGAGATTTAAGAGAAGGTTCAAATATTTTTAGTGAATAGAAATGGGAGAATTTGTGGGTTTATTTATGAAAATAGTGGGGAATTCTTTATCATTGATCAAACCTAGGTTTTGGACTCTATATTATAAAATTACCAAAACCAGAAACCTTACCATGGTTGTTTCTCATGGTTTCTTCCAAAGAGGTGTGGTTTTAATTATTTTATATGTATATGGGCCTAAATTATGAAAATATTGCCTTAAGTGATGTGGAGGTGATTCATACTCTTAAATAAATGATTTTAAAACCTTTAAATATATTATAGGTTTTGGAGGATTCAAAAATGATTTATAAAATTAATAAAATAACTGTAAAATGAAATTATTTTAAATAGAAAGTAAGTATTTGGTTGAGTATAACCTTTATAGTATTTATTACATAACATTTGGTTAATTATGATATCATAATACAAACCATATATTTATATGGTATTTAATTTTTACCCGAAAATTCGACTTTCTCATAAATTATGAAAAATCCAACATTTTATAATTTAAATGTTCTGATTCCAAAAATAATATTCAATGTATCAAAATAATTTTCTAAATATGTTTATTCTATCTTTTAAAATAAGAATTGACATTTATTGAGAAATGTTCGGTTTTTTGAAAACAAGAGTTTTCAAACTCTAATAAAAATTACAGTTGACTTCATAAAATGTTTATGATCGCATATATTTAATAAAAATTAATTACTAATAATATTTCAATAGAATATTATTTATTTCAAAAATACATTAATTCATAAAAATAAATTCCTCAATTGAATTTGAATATTACCCAAAAATACAATTTTTTGTTTTAATGGATCGATTTTAAAATCATTTATAAAGTAAGAATAATAAGATGAAAATATTTTGATTATTCAATACAATATACATATTCATATTATTAGGGTCTGGATACATATCATTTTAATATACACTAGTGCAGAAAACGTTATTTACGTCACCATTTTTTACGTCGGTTATATATAACCGACGTGAGAATCTGTGAAACGTGGTTTTTTACGTCGGTTATTTAATAACAGACGTAAAAAATGCGTTGAGTAGCTTTTTAACGTCGGTTATTTTAATAACCGACGTTACAAATCGCGCGTGTTCGGTTTTTACGTCGGTTATTTGATAACCGACGTAAAAAACGAGATATCTAGGCATTTTTTACGTCGGTTATAAAATAACCGACGTAAAAAACGTGATATCTACGAGTTTTTTACGTTGGTTATTTTATAACCGATGTAAAAAACCAAAGCGCGGGGGGTTTTTTATGTCAGTTATAAAATAACCGACGTAAAAAGCGAGATATCTACGAGTTTTTTACGTCGGTTATAAAATAACCAACATAAAAAACCAAAGCGTGGGGGGTTTTTTACGTCGGTTTTCAAATAACCGACGTTATAAATTTAAAAAATAATTTATAACGTCGATTATATAATAACCGACGTTATAAAACATTTAAAAATTTTAAGCCTCGTGGACTGTCATTTACGTTTTTTCGATCGACAGTCTGTCGGCTCGTCTCTCTCACGCGGTAAACCCTAATCGGCTCGTCGATCGACCTGCGTTAAACTCATTTTGGCTTCATCGTTTATCATCTTTAGTCTCCTCGGATCTATCATCTCAACTCACAACACTCAAGTAAGCATTCCACGAATTTATTTTGTTCGTTTTTTTTTTCCGGATAGTCTATATTTATGTTTTGCGATTTTTTTTTTAAACTAGGTTAGATTCTTCCATTTCGAACCCTATTACATCTTTTTGAATATCGTTGGCACCGGACATTCATTTTTATCTTGAGTGTCTTGTTTTTGTATTTCTTTATAAAACAAATTTTGATATATTACCTTGCATTTAATGACTCAAAATCCTCCTATGTTGGAAACATATTTGGGGTTATTTATTGAAGGACTATGGCGCGATTAAGGAAAGATTTGGAGTATTTCCTGATTTGACCGGTTTGAATTTCATTATCAAAAAGAAATTTGTGGTATGGTTGATTCATCAATTCCTTTTATCCTATATTTCATTTAACACTCAGGTTCATCTAACAATTTTGTAGTTGGATAACCAATAATGTTTATGTGATTAGAGAATTAAAAGAAATTATCATCATATATGGTAAATCATCCTTGTTGAGTGTCTTATCATAGAATAGGAATCAATCATCCATATTGAAGATGTCATTTTTTTAGAAAACAAAAACCATTAATGTAAACCATTTATCATTCATTAATTAAACTAAAATAAATATTTACACATGAGTTATAATGGAACATGATAAAATAAATATTTATCATTCACCCTCATAGAGTCTAATAAATCTATGATAAACCATTTGTTTTCTTTAATGGAAACAAATTCACTTTTACCCACTTTTTATTTTTAGAAGACATTAAACTCCCTTATAATTTCACCCTTCTGGGAAGTATTAAACATCATTATATCCCTTTAAAAAATCTAAATGTCACAGAAATATCGTGCATCCATTTTGTCTTATAGGACTCTACTATAGATAAGTATACCATTTTTTATATTATTAGTTATGATAAACTCTATCATAACATCATTAATATATGTTTATAAAAATGGGAATATCACAATTCTCATGATTTTAGTTGAGAATAATGATAATGTTTTTTATTAATGATAATATAGACATGGGTAATTTTACAAAAAGAATGTGAACTTGAATAATGAATGTTACTTATATGTATTTCACAAGATTTTTTGATTTTATGTCACAAAACTAATTGATGATCGAATACAACAAATAATTGCACCACCAACCAAAGTGAAACCAGTGTATTGTTCTATTTTAGAAATTCAGGATTCAATCAATGAGATTGTGATTTATTTATTTTTTAGAGTTTCTGAATCATGATACTCGATTCTATTTCAAATGGGTATTTGTTTGTTTTTTGATGTTTCACGATTTTATTTGATGTAGGTTTTTCTTTTTCATGGATTACTTCATAAAGTGGTCTCGGTTCATTTGATTTTGTGTTTCCTTTGACACCATCCCCCCTCAATGACTATGATCTCTCATTGCCAGTTTTTATCTAATTGTTCTCTCATTCACCTTTTGGATTTGATGGTTGATTACAAACATATTTTTTCAAATATTTAAGCTGGATTATATGCATTTTTTAGGATTATATTGCTGTTTTATGCCACTTTATTATTCTATCCAATACTAAGACCCTTTCTAGTAAGAAAAATTTCATAAGAAATATGATTGGACTCTTCATCATATTTCATGAAACGTTTTTAATAATGTCACGTTTTTAAAAAAAATATGTTATATCAAAGATGTGGAAACGGGTGGTGTCCGGGGGGTATCCAAGGGGGTGGGTGGGTGTGAGTGGCTGTCCACGGGGGTGGGGGCCTGTCCAGAGGGTTTTGGGGGTTGTTCGGGGGGTGGGGGTTGTCCAGAGGGTTGGGGGGTGTCCAGGGGGTGTTGAAGGGGTAGGGGTGGGGGTGGTGTCCAGGAGGGGTGGGGGTGCTGTCTAAAGGGGTGGGGGATGTCCGGAGGGTTGGGGGTGTCCAGGGGTGGTCCAAGGGGGTGGGTGAGAGTGGGGGGCTGTCCAAGGGGTGGGGGGCTGTCCAGAGGGTTTTGGGGGTTGTCCGAGGGTGGGGGTGATTCTCAGGTTTACTCCATTTTCTCCAATTTTCTATCAACTATGTAGGCGGCATGGTTTTCTTTGATTCAATGAAATTTAAAACTGTTATATATAACTATATTTTGTTTTAAAAATAATATTCAAGCATATTTTCTTAAATACCCATAGATTTGTTTTATATTTTAAATTGTTTTACATTCAAATTATGATTTTTTTCATATAAACATATATTTGTCTTATCTTAAAAATATATATTTTTTGTTGATATTTGTTATAGGTAATAATGATTCAAAGTTGGATTACAGCACATCGAATGAGCAATGAATTTGAGGAAGGTGTTGATGCCTTTTTGGAATTTTCAAAACGAAATGTTCCAAGTAGTGACATTTTTTTCTGTCCATGCCTGAAATTTTTGAATATGAAGAAGTTGAAAAGTAGAGAGATAAAAGATCATCTGATTTGTCATGGTTTTAATCCGAGTCACATCCCTTGAAGAAATGATTCGCGATATTGTAGCAGAACAAATTGAGATAGAACTGACAGTTGCGCGTCTATATGGTGATGCTGAAAAACCATTATATCCTGGTTGTACAGATTTTACGGTTTTGTCGGCGATGTTAAGATTGATTAACCTGAAGGCGAAACATGGATGGGGTGACAAAAGTTTTACAGAGCTGCTACAATTGATGAAAGACATTCTTCCAAAAGATAACGATCTTCCAGATTCACATTACAAAGCCAAGAAAA
Organism: Viscum album; assembly: GCA_963277665.1. NCBI lineage: Eukaryota > Viridiplantae > Streptophyta > Magnoliopsida > Santalales > Viscaceae > Viscum > Viscum album. The sequence continues at coordinate 845,863,393 of OY728159.1, forward strand.
TATTATGCCTGATGGGATTGGGATACAAGAAAATACATGGCTGTCCAAATGACTGCAATATATATAGGAAGGAATATGAATTTCTGTCAGAGTATCCTAAATGTGGGACATCACGGTATAAGGTGAAAGAAAAATCACAGGATGGTGTAGAGATTACAAAGCTCCCTTCAAAGGTATTTTGGTATCTTCCTATAATTAATCGTTTCAAACGTTTATTTGCTAATTCACATGATGCAAAAAGGTTAAGATGGCATGCTGAAGAGCGGGTATGTGATGGAAAAATATGTCATCCAGCTGATTGTCCACAATGGAAGAAAATTGATGCGCAGTATTCTACATTTGGAAATGAAATTAGAAATCTCAGACTAGGGTTGTGCACATATGGAATGAATCTATACCGAACCCTCAGTAGCACACATAGTTCATGACCTGTTTTATTGGTAATTTACAACCTCTCTCCTGAAGTTTGTATGAAGCGCAAATATGTCATGTTGAGTATAATGATCTCTGGTCCAAAGCAACCCAGTAATGATATTGATGTTTACTTGTCACCATTGATTGATGATTTGAAACTGTTATGGGCTGATGGTATTAGGGTGTATGATTCTTATAAAATGGAATATTTTCAACTGCATGCAGTGCTTCTGTTCACTATAAATGACTTCCCAGCGTATGAAAATTTGTCTGGATACAGTGTTAAAGGGCATAAAGCATGTCCAATTTGCGAACAACAGACGTCATATTGTCAATTGCATCATGGGAGGAAAACAGTGTACATGGGTCATCGAAAGTTTTTGCCTATGGAACACCCTTATAGAAGACTAAAAAAGGCATTCAATGGCTCACAAGAATTTGATACTGCTCCAAAACCTTTATCCCATGATCTATATTTTGAGAGGGTGAAAAACCTTAATGTGACATTGGGAAAGACACAGAAATCTGGTAATGATAGACATATTTGGAAGAAAAGGTCAATTTTTTTTGAGCTGCCGTATTGGAGGTATCATGAAGTTAAACATAATATTGATGTCATGCACGTGGAGAAGAATATATGTGATTCTTTGATTGGAAAATTGTTAGATATTAAAGGAAAGACTAAAGATGGGTTGAATGCAAGATTAGACTTACTATCAATGGAAATACGTTTGGAGTTAGCTCACACTCCTAAAGGAAGATGAACATTTCTTCCCCCGGCTTGTCATACATTGTCGAAGAGGGAGAAAATTAGCTTCTATCAGTGTCTTCATGATACCAAATTGCCTCAAGGTTATTCTTCTAATGTAAAAAATTTTGTCTCATTGAAGGACTTGAAGTTGATAGGTATGAAATCACATGATTGTCACGTCATGATGCAACAAATTCTATCAGTTGCATTGCGTGGAATATTTCCCATTCATGTCAGAAAGACTATAATGAAGTTGTGTTATTTTTTCAATTCAATTTGTAACAAGGCGATTGATGTGAATGCTTTGAACATTTTGGAAAAGGATGCAATTTTTATACTTTGTTAATTGGAAATGTATTTTCCTCCAACTTTTTTTGATATAATGGTGCATTTAATGATTCATCTGGTTCGAGAAATAAAGCTTTTTGGACCTGTATATCTTCGTTGGATGTATCCTTTTGAAAGGTATATGAAAATATTAATGGGGTATGTTAAAAATCTATATCGACCTGAAGCCTCCATTATTGAAAAGTATATTTCTGAGGAGGTAGCAGAGTTTTGTACGAGCTACTTGGCTGTGGCGCAACACATAGGTTTGCCTCCATCTCGCCATGAACGAGTTAATAATGAGGGAAAGGAGATTCGTGGCTTGAAAGTCAAATCATTGTCAGCTGAACAAATGAAGAAGTTAGAATCATACATCTTGAATAACATAGTTGATGCTCAACCATATATCACATTGCATATTAATGAGTTGAAACAATGTCATCCAAAGAAGAAAGAAATGTAGATTTTGAATGAGCACAACAGAACTTTTTTGTCATGGATTAAAAAGACTTTTCTTGGTAGATCAGATATATCAGAGACATTAAAATGGATAGTGGGTGGTCCATGTTTAAATGTGATAACATGGTCCGGTTATGACATTAATGGTTATACATTTCATATGAAAGCTCAGGACAACAGAAGTGCAGTTCAGAATAGTGGTGTATTGGTGTTTGCAGAAGCAATGCATTTTTCGAGTGTTAAGGACAAAAACTCAATTTCTGCATCAAGTGCATATTATGGAGTGATTGAAGACATATGGGACGTTGATTACTTTAAAATTAAAGTTCTCATTTTTAACTATAAATGGTTTAACAGTAACAACAATGTCAGACACGATGAATTTGGAATGACACTTGTTAATCTGAATAGATTGGAAGACACAGCTGATTCTTTTATAATGGCAACACATGCAAAACAAATTTTCTATGTAGTAGATCAATCAGATATGCAGTGGGCTGTTGTTTTATAAGGGAAAAAACAATATGTTGGTGAGGATGAAGTTGATGAATATGTTGATTTATGTGAGATCCCTACTTCCATGGAAAGATTAACAGAACATAATGATGATCATGTTGAAGACATAGTTTGTGCCATAAGGAACGATCACGACGAAGGAATTTGGGAAAACAATTCATTTGTACATTCCTAAAATTACAGGTAACATATGTTTATTTCTTGTTTACATTTATTTTTTCCATAAATGTTAGATATTGTAAGTTTTTTATTTATTAAAACATGTTTTAAAACAAAATAAGTATATGTTTTTGTTTGTTTTAAGTTTGTTTAGTTTACTTTATCATGTTTATAACCATTACATGAATTATATATCTATTATTTTTGTTCACTGACAATTACTTTACCATGTTTACCATGTTTACCAGGTTTACCATTTTTACCATGTTTACCATCTTTACCATCTTTACCATCTTTACCATCTTTACCATCTTTACCATTGTTTAACATGCTTACCATATTACCAATGTTTACTATTATGTAACTTAGTACACTTTTCTATTTTCTGATTACAGTAGTATTAAAATATTTGAATTTGTATATTTGTGAACTGACGTTTGTTTTTTTGATGTGAAGGATAATGACAGATCATTCAGATGATCAACCACATGATTCTGGAGAGGAGCATATTGCTGGTCATACCTCTGGGGATGAACATTCACATGATCCTATTACGACAAAGAGTTCAAAGGTTGGTAAACGTGGGTGCACACATTTACCAAAATTATCACTTGCTCGTACGCAGGATCAGAGGATAGTCGTTGAATTTGATGATGATGATATTCCTAGAGGTCCGAATGCAAAAGATTTTAATAGTTTTGTAGCAACTCAGGCTAAGAGCAAAGTAAGCATTCTGTATGATGATTGGAGAAGTGTGGATAAAGCGATTATCTCTCATTTGTGGGAGATGATTTTGGTAAGATCTTTTTTCATTATTTGACTATTCTTTTAATGTTTCTAGTATATATAATATGTTTAACCTCTTCTTTATCAGATGACATTTGATATTCCTGACACTAGAGGAGTCAGGAAGAAATGCTTATCGTTGGCTGCCAGGAGATGGAGGGATTTCAAATCAACCCTCTCATCTGATTTCATTTATGGTCATAGGAGTCATGGCAATCCATGTCGTATATATCCTTTTATAGATGAAGACACATGGAGACAGTTTTTTGAAAGTAGAAGAAAAGAGTCATTTCTGGTAAGGGCAATGTAAACTTTTATAAACTTTCTTATATAAATTATTTTATTAATGTTTTGTTAATGATTTCTTATTCTTAAATTACAGCAAACAAGGAAAGCTCATCAGGATATCCAATCTAAAAATGTATACCCTCATTGTTTATCTCGGGGAGGGTATGCATTATTGGAAGAACAAATGATGGCGGAAAAATTTCAACAACTAAGAGCTGAGTCTTCAAGCTCTAGAGAGGTGGTCCCTCCATCCCCTCCATCTAGACATGAAAAATGGAAGAGAGCTCGGAAGGGAAAAAAAGGGCAATATCTTTCGGAAGAATCGAGAATCGTAGCTGAGAGGATTGTAAGATATCTATTTTATTTATTTAAGTTAACTATTTTCTTCATATAATTTCAATCATTACAGAAATGTTCAATTAATTAATACAGGACTCTCTTGAGGAGCAGAGTTCAGAGGGGACATTTACAGCTACTGGGAGGGAAGATATTTTATTTGTAGCATTGGGAAGGCCCGAACATCCTGGTCGTGTAAGAGGATATCCGGCAGGTGTATCGGTAAGAAAAGTGTTTCCACGTTCTTCAACTTCTAACATTGAGGGGGTTTATAAAAAAAATAGAATCCTTGGAGGCTGAAGTTCATAATATTAATGTGACGATGGAGGACAAGATTAGAGAGTCGGTGCAGTCTATGTTTGCAGAAATGCAAAGACAATTTCAGACTACAGCTTTCACTCCTCCACATCCCCCTGCAGACCCCATTATTTATCCTCCACCTCCGCCAGTAGCTCCCACTCCCCCACCTCAGCCCGCGGACCCCATTTTTTATCCTACGCCTCCGCCGCAGCTTCCTACTTATTGCGAGTTGTATGTTGATGATTCTCAACATCATATAGTAGCATATGGGTTGGTATATTGTATAGAAGATACAGTTCATCATCAACAATTAGAGGTAGAGAATCAGAGGGTCACTGTACAGGATATTATAGATAGATCACCTAGGGTACCAATACCTACAGATGAGGTGGCGACAGTTGGACAGAGTATCGGCCATTTTTTAATTTGGTCATCCAGACTTCTTCGACTCGTTACCATAGAGGTATGAATGTTATATCTTTTATTTTATTTTTTTATTAAAGTTGTTTTATCATTTGAAAACTAATATATTTTTCAATTTTTTTTACAGGAATACTTCAAAGGTAAAGAAATACTGTATAGACAACAACAAAGACAAATGGCTATGACATCAGATACAGATTCAAATGGTCTTGACAGATTGTCAAGATATTCACATTTGGTTTCGGGTTATTATGAGTTTCCAATGGAAGCTCATGTTTGTGGACGTGAAATAAGAGTGGAGATTATAAAAACTGATATCATGAAGCTTGTTACTAGAGATAAGTTGGGCATCAATGTGGTGCAAAATTTTTCCATGTAAGTCTTAACACCTTTTCCCTGCATTATATTTATTAAAAATGTATACTTATGTATGTTTTGTATTAGGTATCTTTATAAAATTTGTGAGAGGAATGAGCTGACAGAAGTATATGGATTCATGGACCCTCAATTGATTTCCCCTGAAGCATCTGCATTGAATGAGGAACAAAGAATGGTTTATATTGCTGAAAGATTTGAAAAGAATATAATCACACAATGTTGGATGATGCCTTTTTGTGAGAGGAATGAAACACATTTCTCTCAAAGAGTTAATTATCTTTTAACATAAAAACCCACTAACATCAAATTTCCTTTTATCAGTGATCATTGGATGTTAGGGATTTTTTGCCCAAGGGAGAAAGCCCTTTATTGGATATGCTCTGTCCATGGTGATGTGCGGGATAGTTTTAAGAATATATTGGAAAAGTAAGTTTCAATTACTCAATAGTTTTATATATTATAATGAATTTTAAATTTACCTCATTCGTATTATTTTCTAACAGTGCATGGGCCTACTTTCGAAAAAACACAAAGAAAAGAGGTGCAAAGATCAAATATGTAAATGCGAAGGTAAATATCCATTTATAATTTGTACTTTTTGATTTATTACATAAAAATAATATATTGAATTTACACTCATTCAAACAGAATTTTCATGAACAACAAGGCCTCATCGAATGCGGATATTATATGTTAAGATTTATGTATGAAATAATAACAACTGGGACAGTTGTGAATTTTGACCTGGTACGATTTCCTCTTAAACTTTGCCATAATATTTCAATTTGATTTATTCATTATACACATTAACTACTTTCTTTTTCATTTGTAGATTTTTGAGGACCCTAAACCCTATACTGCTGAAGACATCAAACACTTACAAGTGGAGTGGTCAATTATTTTACAGGTTTGATTGACTTTTAGTTGTTTGTAATGTAAAATGTAATTTTGAATATTGTCGTTGTAATTGTGTATTTGGTAGTTGTTTAGGTTGGATTTAGTTTTTTTTGAAGTTGACAGTGTAAGTTTTGAATGTTATATAAGTGAATGTTTAATTTTGCTCTGCTTCTTGTTTTGGTTTACTTATGATGGTTTTTCTGGTATGGATTCGGGTCTGTGGGGGAGGGGTTCCAAGGGTGTGGGGGTGTGTTCAGTGGGGTTGGGGGGTGTCCAGCGGTCTGGGAGGGCTGTCTGGTGGGGTGGGGGGACAGTCCAGGGGGGCGGCAGGGCTGTCCAGGGGTGTGGGTATAGCATCCCGACTTTTTATCACATAATCTTTCATTACATTTTACAAAACCGAGGATATTTAAGGTTTAGTGTCTTGGAAACCAGGAACTTTAAACATGAAAACATAAAAGATTCTTCTTAAACACTTGAAAGGCTTCTCCTCATGTTCATCCTAGGTTCATTACTGCATCTCATAACCTGGGGGCATACATCAAAAGAAATGGTGAGCAGAAGGCCCAGTAAGGGAAACAAGAGAAACATTTTACATGTGAACTTGAGATACTTCAATAAGGTCATGAAAAGAACATTAAGGCATGAGAAAGAAATCATGAGGCATATCATAATAAAAATAACATTTTTCATAACTTGAAGATGTGGCTGCATCATTTAACATAGACAATCATGAACATATCACCAAGGTCCATCCCCAAGGTGTCATTTGAAAATTACCAAGGTTATTCACCAAGGTATCGTGAAAATTGTAATCTCTAGTGGTTACATCATTACCCAATGCATTGGAGCGCTATCAGGGCGCACCCTTAAATTTGTCTTTATTATCATGTGAGCCACATATATCATCATCAAACATTTCATAAATAACTCATATAGCATAAAATAAATGGGTTTCATTTCATAATCATAACGTTTTAAAAACTGCTTTAAGGACATGATCTTTACGTCACTTTAAACCCACGGAAGGGGAGAGCGGGTCTCATGTATGTAAATCCCAGAATTTAAAATAAAACATTTTGGTATATATGTGAATACCCCTTTTGAAGAAATATCTTTGAGTATTCACTTAATAAAATAAAATTACTTTAGAAAAAGAGAGAGGCATTTTGAGATGGAAATTCTACAGCATAACGCCTATGTTTCGGGGTTTTAGAAAACATTGAAAAGAGAGGGGACATGGGTCAAACACTCATAAATGACCCATAAAACAGTAGAGGGACAGAATATAAAGGATTTGAGAACATGGTAATGAAATTTAAAAGATATACCATATGAAATGAAGAACATGAAAGGAAAACAAAAATAAGATTTCTCTTATGAAAATTCGGCAGCCTAACGGCGTCACTTAAACTTCAACAAAAATGATTTGAAAAGATAAAATAGGGTCTCTCATCATATAAACAAAAAAGATCAATATGATAGATATAGATATCATACCCCAACATAATAAAAAGGAACTTGAAAGAATTGACATGGAATTAGAACTTTGAAAAGGGAGAAAGGTGCAAGGACCACTTAAAAATTCAGCAGCCTAACGACGCCACTTAAACTTCAAAATACTGAATTGAAGAGATCAAATGGGGTCTCTCATTATATGGTCATAAAAGATCAGTATGATAGATATAGAGATCATACTCCAACATAACAAAAATGAACTTGAAAGAATTGACATGAAAGTAGAACTTCAAAACGAGAAGGGTCAAGAACCACTAAAAAATTCGGCAGCCTAACGGCGCCACTTAAAACTTCAAAATACTGAATTGAAGAGATCAAATGAGGTCTCTCATCATATGGTCATAAAAGATCAGTATGATAAATTTAGAGATCATACCTCAACATAATAAAAAGGAACTTGAAATACTTTACATGAAAATAGATCTTGAAAAATGAGAAGGGAGAAAGAATCCGTTACAAAAATTTCGGCAGCCTAACGGCGCCACTTAAAACTTCATAAAACGAAATAATGAGAGTAAGAGGGGATCTCTCATTATTTGAACATGAAAAGGGCAGTAAGAGGAGTATAAAAGAACACCCTCTAACATAAGAACATGGAGCATAAAAGAAATTACATAAAAGAGATTTCTTGAAAAGAAAGAGAGAGATCGGATCCCTTACCCTAAAACATAACTCTTAAAACTCAAAGGTTGGGACCTTGAGGGCTTGTGGGCACCATGGGAGGACTCCTTGGGAGGTAATGAGACCATAACTTCATTGGGGGAGAGTGGGGAGTCGAATGGATGAGAGGATGGCTTGGTATTTATAGGGAAAGTGAGGGGACAAGGCATTAATGGCCAAGGGACACCTCATTAGTGGTTTTGGAAAAACCATGGGCTTGCCCATGGTATTGGCCACTTGGGACACCTCATACCTTATTTTACTATTCATAAGTCGACCATATTGATTACATACTTAATACATCATTTAATGATGTCATTAGACACCCGTAACTTAAAAACTGTATTTTCAGTATTCATCGAAAATTCAACTTTCTCAGAATAATCCCAAAATTTCACCTTAACCAAATATCAACGCTCTGATTACAAATATGAACTCCATTTTATAAAAATAATTTTCTAAATATTTTTAATTTAATTTTTAAATAAAAACACTATTCACCGAAAATTCATTTTTTCAGAAAAAGACCCCAAAAATTACCATAGCATAATATCGGTGCTCTGAGTTCAAAAATGAAATCCGTTTTATAAAAATAATTTTCTAAATATTTTTAATTAAATTTTTAATTAAAAAACACTATTCACCCGAAAAAACTAATACTTGAATAATAATTTATGAAACCGTTATTTAACCATTTTATTGAATCACATTACTTAATCAAGGTGCCTAGATTATATTAATACTTTCTTTAAGTGAGATTACTAATCCATTTGGACACATTACTAATCCTAATTATAAAATCACTATTCATAATTTACTATTCATCAAAATTAAGTTGATCTTATTAAACTCTAAATTTCGTACTGAATATAATTGTAGAAGACCATTTTTCGAAAATCATTACACATTTTTAATTATTTAAGGTTTACATAAGAATTTTTAATATATCCTTTTTCAAAATTTCATCAAAAATATGCATACTATATTTATCCGGTCATTTGAAAATTCATAAACTTCATCATAAGAAGAAATCCCAATTTTTATTTAAAACAAAGGATTACACAAGGCAGTTACGGTCTCCTTACATAGCCCCTTATCACACCAGCATAAGACCTAAGTGTAAGGTGTGCTAAGGTGAGAGAATCTGAGGGAGGCTCGGCTAACATCGCACGAGTAGTAATTTCTATTAGTTTGAACTTCTCGCAAAGGCGATTCCGTTCTAACTTCACACGATGAAGTTCGGCTTGGGTTTGGTCCAGAGCAAAGCCCAGTGGTGCTACCTCCTTCCCAAGTTCTGTTAGATGGATCGATCGGTCCAAGACTACTGGGTGAGGCCATCAAATCTTCTTTCTATAATAATTAACCAAGATTGCTTGTATTTAGAGGCAATAATCAAAACGTTTAGTTTCCAGTGGTCATATTGACCAATGTTCATATAACAGTCAAAGCCCAACGGTCTCATTTTAATTATACTCATGTTATCAAATGAAACATTTTTGTTGAGTATAAAAATAAAATAAAATAACACACAAAATTAGGAAACAATATTTATTCAAATTTTCGGGTCGTTACAATCTTCCCCCCTTAAGAAATTGCGTCCTCGCAATTTTTTTAAAAAAAAATGGGTTTTGAAATTTCATTGAAAGTCCCACATCGGAAAAGGAGTCAGAAAAACTATTACTTTAAAAGAATGAAAGGGAAGTACAAAGGTCACCCGAGTTAACCCATACTAGGATTCCATGGAGGAAAACATGGATATGGAAGAAAAAAACAAAGGGTCAAGTTCTGGGGGAGAGTGATAGAAAACATGATTAGGAGAAAGTTAACCATAAGAAAATACCAAACTTACGATGTGTGTAAACGGTCTTTGATTACCTAGTAGGAAACGTAAACCAGCAACATTTTTGTTTTACGTTCCTTTTAATAATTTTGAGGAATTCATTTACTACATAGAACAAAAACATAATAAAATATACCTACCTTCATGTAGAGTTTCATCCTTTAATAAGTTTCTACCAAAACTAATCTTTTCTCCAAACAATGAGCATTCAAAATTACTTGGTCTCATCAAAACACAAGAATCATCTTCTAGAGAATCACATAATCCGCAAAAGATTAACTATCTATTTCTTCTATCTTTAAACATTATCCCAAAAACAGAAAGGGTAAGGTAAAACAACTCTTCAAAAGGAAATAATCTCATAGGAATGGAAACTACTTTTAAATCTTCAAAGTTCCATGGTACTACCCAAAGTTCATCATAGTCCATTCCATAAATAACGGTCCTTAAAATTCCTCAAAATAAACCAAACTAAGATTGAAACCCAAATACAAGAAGGATTTGATAACATAGTCTTCCAAAATAAACTTCATTGTTCATCTCCAAACAACATCAACCACTCCTAACATCTTATAACAAAAGTATCTAACCTAAACATATTTTACCCAAGATAGGTTAATCATTCCCATAAGTAACCTAAATTACTATAAGTCCACCTTAAATTCATCGATTCTTCAAAATATAAGTCAATCTTACTCCTCAATGAAAATACCGTAGTAATCTATTTACCTCGATCATATAGGGTCCCCAAAATAGTGAACGTCTTCCAAAATAATAATCATATTTTAATCCCCTAATCATCCCTGTCATATTAATACGACAATCGTCGCATTTCCTATCGCATTGGTTGTTGGGACATGTTCTTCCATTTCCCACCATTAACGAAGAAGAGAAAGCATAATTAGGGGCTTAAGTACTTATCCAATAATCAAGAAAAGAAACTTAAAGCATATTAGGATAACTTGTAGAAGAAAAGTATACCCTAACTTGTGATCCCCTAGGTTTCAAACTAGGTTATCTATGATCATATATTCTTATGCGAATCTTTATTTTTATTTTATCTTTGTTCCTTTAATAATGGTTCATATTAAGCTTATGAATTTACCAAAGCATATCTCTCGGGAGTGTCGTAACCAATAGTGCAGCAAGGCCCGTTATCGTATACCAGTTCTCGTTCGAGTCTAGATCAAAGCGGTGTTTTTGGGTTTTACCCCTATGTATATCTGTGCCAGAGCCACCTCTACCTGCTCGTATCCAGATAGGGATGTATTTTCTTGGCAACCCCTTACTCAATACTCACCAAAATACCAGGAAGATTTCCTATATATAAACATTTCTATAGGCTTCTTCCTAAAGTTTTCATATCCTAATTTCCACAAATAACTAAACCATCCTTTGATACCAACTATAGCATCCCGCCTTTTATCACATAATCTTTCATTACATTTTACAAAACCGAGGATCTTTAAGGTTTAGTGTCTTGGAAACCAGGAACTTTAAACATGAAAACATAAAAGATTCTTCTTAAACACTTGAAATGCTTCTCCTCATGTTCATCCTAGGTTCATTACTGCATCTCATAACCTGGGAACATACATCAAAAGAAAGGGTGAGCAGAAGGCCCAGTAAGGGAAACAAGAGAAACATTTTACATGTGAACTTGAGATACTTCAATAAGGTCATGAAAAGAACATTAAGGCATGAGAAAGAAATCATGAGGCATATCATAATAAAAATAACATTTTTCATAACTTGAAGATGTGGCTGCATCATTTAACATAGACAATCATGAACATATCACCAAGGTCCATCCCCAAGGTGTCATTTGAAAATTACCAAGGTTATTCACCGAGGTATCGTGAAAATTGTAATCTCTAGTGGTTACATCATTACCCAATGCATTGAAGCGCTATTAGGGCGCACCCTTAAATTTTCCTTTATCATGTGAGCCACATATTCATCATCAAACATTTCATAAATAAGCCATATAACATAAAATAAATGGGTTTCATTTCATAATCATAACGTTTTAAAAACTGCTTTAAGGACATGATCTTTACGTCACTTTAAACCCACGGAAGGGGAGAGCGGGTCTCATGTATGTAAATCCCAGAATTTAAAATAAAACATTTTGGTATATATGTGAATACCCCTTTTGAAGAAATATCTTTGAGTATTCACTTAATAAAATAAAAGTACTTTAGAAAAAGAGAGGCATTTTGAGACGGAAATTCTGCAGCATAACGGCTATGTTTCGGGGTTTTAGAAAACATTGAAAAGAGAGGGGACATGGGTCAAACACTCATAAATGACCCATAAAACAGTAGAGGGACAGAATATAAAGGATTTGAGAACATGGTAATAAAATTTGAAAGATATACCATATGAAATGAAGAACATGAAAGGAAGACAAAAATAAGATTTCTCTTATTAAAATTCGGTAGCCTAACGGCGTCACTTAAACTTCAACAAAAATGATTTGAAAAGATCAAATAGGGTCTCTCATCATATGAAAATAAAAGATCAGTATGATAGATATAGAGATCATACCCCAACATAATAAAAAGGAACATGCAAGACTTGACATGGAATTAGAACTTTGAAAAGGGAGAAAGGTGCAAGGACCACTTAAAAATTCAGCAGTCTAACGACGCCACTTAAACTTCAAAATACTGAATTGAAGAGATCAAATGGGGTCTCTCATCATATGGTCATAAAATATCAGTATGATAGATATAGAGATCATACCCCAACATAACAAAAAGGAACTTGAAAAAATTGACATGAAAGTAGAACTTCAAAACGAGAAGGGTGCAGAACCACTTAAAAATTCGGCAGCCTAACGACGCCACTTAAAACTTCAAAATACTGAATTGAAGAGATCAAATGGGGGTCTCTCATCATATGGTCATAAAAGATCAGTATGATAAATTTAGAGATCATACCCCAACATAATAAAAAGGAACTTGAAATACTTTGCATGAAAATAGATCTTGAAAAATGAGAAGGGAGAAAGAATCTGTTACAAAAATTTCGGCAGCCTAACGGCGCCACTTAAAACTTCATAAAACGAAATAATGAGAGTAAGAGGGGATCTCTCGTTATTTGAACATGAAAAAGGCAGTAAGAGGAGTATAAAAGAACACCCTTTAACATAAGAACATGGAGCATAAAAGAAATTACATAAAAGAGATTTCTTGAAAAGAAAGAGAGAGATCAGATCCCTTACCTTAAAACATAACTCTTAAAACTCAAAGGTTGGGACCTTGAGGGCTTGTGGGCACCATGGGAGGACTCCTTGGGAGGTAATGAGACCAGAACTTCGTTGGGGGAGAGTGGGGAGTCGAATGGATGAGAGGATGGCTTGGTATTTATAGGGAAAGTGAGGGGACAATGCATTAATGGCCAAGGGACACCTCATTAGTGGTTTTGGCAAAACCATGGGCTTGCCCATGGTAATTGCCCATGGTATTGGCCACTTGGGACACCTCATACCTTATCTTACTATTCATAAGTCGACCATATTGATTACATACTTAATACATCATTTAATGATGTCATTAGACACTCGTAACTTAAAAACTGTATTTTCACTATTCATCGAAAATTCAACTTTCTCAGAATAATCCCAAAATTTCACCTCAACCAAATATCAACGCTCTGATTACAAATATGAACTCCATTTTATAAAAATAATTTTCTAAATATTTTTAATTTAATTTTTAAATAAAAACACTATTCACCGAAAATTCATTTTTTCAGAAAAAACCCCAAAAATTACCATAGCATAATATCGGTGCTCTGAGTTAAAAAATGAAATCCGTTTTATAAAAATAATTTTCTAAATATTTTTAATTAAATTTTTAATTAAAAAATACTATTCACCCGAAAAAACTAATACTTGAATAATAATTTATGAAACCGTTATTTAACTATTTTATTGAATCACATTACTTAATCAAGGTGCCTAGATTATATTAATACTTTCTTTAAGTGAGATTATTAATCCATTTAGACACATTACTAATCCTAATCATAAAATCACTATTCATAATTTATTATTCATCAAAAATTAAGTTGATCTTATTAGACTCTAAATTTCGTACTGAACATAATTGTAGAAGACCATTTTTCGAAAATCATTACATATTTTTAATTATTTAAGGTTTACATAACCATTTTTAAAATATCCTTTTTCTAAAATTCATCAAAAATATGCATACTATATTTATCCGGTCATTTGAAAATTCATAAACTTCATCATAAGAAGAAATCCCAATTTTTATTTAAAACAAAGGATTACACAAGGCAGTTACGGTCTCCTTACATAGCCCCTTATCACACCAGCATAAGACCTAAGTGTAAGGTGTGCTAGGGTGAGAGAATCTGAGGGAGGCTCGGCTAACATCGCACGAGTAGTAATTTCTATTAGTTTGAACTTCTCGCAAAGGCGATTCCGTTCTAGCTTCACACGATGAAGTTCGGATTGGGTTTGGTCCAGAGCAAAGCCCAGTGGTGCTACCTCCTTCCCAAGTTCTGTTAGATGGGCTTCGATCGGTCCAAGACTACTGGGTGAGGCCATCGAATCTTCTTTCAATAATAATTAACCAAGATTACTTGTATTTAGAGGCAATAATCAAAACGTTTAGTTTCCAGTGGTCATATTGACCAATGGTCATATAACAGTCAAAGCCCAATGGTCTCATTTTAATTATACTCATGTTATCAAATGAAACATTTTTGTTGAGTATAAAAATAAAATAAAATAACACACAAAATTAGGAAACAATATTTATTCAAAATTTTGGGTCGTTACAGTGGGAGTGTTGTCCAGGGGTGGGGGGTATACATGAGGGTGGGGGGTTGTCCAGGGGTGTGGTGGGGGCTGTCAAGTGGGGTGAGGGGGTGAGGGGGTGCTGTTCAGGCGGTAGGGGGTTGTCGAGGGGTGTTTGGGGATGTCCGGGGGTCAGGGGGCAGTCCAGGAGTGTGGTGGGGGCTCCAATGGGGTGGGGGAGGGCTGTCCAAGGGGTATGCATGAGGGTGGGAGCTCCAATGGGGTGGGGGAGGGCTGTCCAGGGGGTATACATGAGGGTGAGGGCTCCAACAGGGTGGGGGAGGGCTGTCCATGGGGTATACATGAGGGTGGGGGCTGTCTAGGGGGTAAGTTTTATATGTTATCAATGTACATGCTTAATTTTGATCTACTTCTGTTTTTGTGGTACGATTTCTTGATTTGTTTTCTGGTTGATTCTGGTGGAGAGCAGATGACTGCATTCAATTTTAAAAACAAAAATTGGGTTTATCACGTCGGTTATTTAATAACCGACGTGATAAAAGGCCTGGAAAATGGTTTATCACGTCGGTTATTTAATAATCGACGTGATAAAAGGCCTGGAAAATGGTTTATCACGTCGGTTATTTAATAACCGACGTGATAAACCACCTCCCCCCGGTTTATCACGTCGGTTATTTAATAACCGTCGTGATAAACCCCCCTCCCCCCCGGTTTATCACGGCGGTTATATGATAACCGACGTGATAAACCCCCCTCCCCCGGTTTATCACGTCGGTTATTAAAAAATCGACGTGATAAACCCTCCGCCCCCTGGTTTATCACGTCGGTTGTTTAATAACCGACGTGATAACCCCCCCCCCCCCCCGGTTTATCACGGCGGTTCTATAATAACCGACGTGATAAACCCCCCGCCCCCCGGTTTATCACGTCGGTTCTTTGATAACCGACGTGATAGACCATTTCCCCGTCCTTTTATCACGTCGGTTTTTTAAGAACCGACGTGATAAACCATTTTCCAGGCCTTTTATCACGTCGGTTGTTAAATAACTGACGTGATAAACCCTTCCCATTTTATTTATCACGTCGGTTCTAAAATAACCGACGTCATAAACATCGCGATTTTATGTTTTTGACGTCGGTTTTTAAATAACTGACGTCAAAAACGTTATTTATAACGTCGCCCGTATTAACGTCGGCTAGAAACCGACGTAAAAAATGAAAAATAACTGACGTAAAAAACGTTTTCTGCGCTAGTGATACCAACAAATACCATAATTGTAAGTTACATGACGGTGAGATTTTCATGGGGTGGCTCAGCATATATGGTTTGGGTCTTGATCTCGATGAGCTTGAATGTCTCCCATAAACGGTTTTGATAATGCTTTAGTTATTGGATCTCTATTTGTGCATGGTCAAGGGAAAATCTCATTGATTATACATCCCTCAAAACCTCTTATAAATAGGCTTCATAGGGTACGATCATACTGGTTGAGGTCGTTACTTCCTTTTTGCATGTCTATTGGATTTATCAAAACCCTATATTTTTAATAATCATCTGATCATAGTTAAATGAATATATTTTCAATGATAATGATACATAGTGGTATTTTAAATCTGATAGGATATAATAAAACCAAATAAGTGCATGCCTTTTATATAACCATAATATATAATAAGATATTCAATTAAATCGCAAGGGTAATATTATTTATAACAGTTCAGGTCATTACAATAATAAAATCTAAGTTTATGGGAGATAATTTTCTTATTATATAATTAAAAATTATTAATATTTGAATCAGGTGGAAGAAGAATAAAAATAAATAATGCATAATAAGGAATTCAGGCATAGTAAGGAATTTTACATCTTCTCAGACCACCTCTATAAGATTATACCTTAATTATTCCTAGAATGGATTTATGACCAAACCAAGGCTTCTATGATGAAGGGATGGAATTTGGGATGTTATTTTGTTAGGGATTGAAATAAATAATAGGGTTTAAAGCTATGAAGATGATAGAAGAGTATGTGGACTTCTATAAGTAAGGTGAGTGGAACACATGTAATTTTTTGTGTACCCTCATTTTTCCTTGAAAAGAGGTCACAAATTGAGTATTTGTGATCCTTAGACATTATAAGGTCTAAATAGGGGTATAAAATAAGTTTTTAGTCATGTTTTGGCCTTTCTAACCCATTTTTTGTTTAACCCCCGATAAACCCACTTTTCCATTAACTTTGGTATTTAATTCTTATTGTTTTCACTATTCATTAGGGTGAAAAAAAGTTCAACTTAATAGAAAATATAAATTATGATGATTCCAAATTTTGAATCCATTTTACAAAATTAATCTTACAGTATTTTAAAAATTAAATTCAAAAAAACCCCACAAACGTGACAAAAAAATGGGTTTTTATGAAGTGATTTTTTTAAGGAAAAGATGATTTTTAATTAAATATATGATTAATAGTAATAATTTTTTGAATATAAATTAATATTTATTGATAAATAATATATATATTTCATTTGAAACATTCCTCATTAGGGGTTAATTTAATTAATTAAAATGGACAGACATTATGAATTTTAAAACCGTTTTTATAAAAAATCTCATTTTTGAACCCAAAAACAAACATATTAAAAAATACAATATAAAGTTGATTGAAAATCATTTAATTGGATTAAATATAACAAAATAATACTTATTTTAATTTAAATAATATTCAAAACATATTTTGACTTAAATTACTTAAATTATTGAAAATAAGACTTTAAAAATCAGTATTTGTCACCATTCACTAGAAAATAAAAAAAAATGACAAATACAAAAAATCCACCCTAACAAAATTTTGATATGCTGATATAAAAAAAATATAATCATTTTTTATAATCATATTCTATAATTTAGAATTTAATCTTTCAAGTAAAACCTTATAATAAAAGTGTTTAATTAAAACTATTTCAATTTTGATTTAAAAATTACTTAATATTTTTATAATTAATATAAATATTTTAAATATACAAGAAATTAATCTATTTTACCTTTACATGGGTTGTTAGATTCTTACCCCCATTTTTAAATTTCTTCCTCACAATTTTATTCACATATTAAATAATTGGGGATATCTTTCCCTCATAACATTTTACGATTCTCATGTTTCCTCTTCAACCATATGATATTTCCATCAAATGTTAATCAGGTGAATCACCTTATTCCACAAAAATAGCTATATAAGATAAATATTTTGAACTAGTTTTTCCTCATAAGAAATATTATCTTCCAACTAAACTACTTTAGGGATCAAAACATGAGATGAATCTAACACATATTTTCTTATCATAAAAAAATGAAATATGTTGCGTAACTGAGATAAACTCAGAGGCAAGGACACTTAGTAGGAAATTGATCTAATTTTCTCCATGATTTCATACTTTCCGATGCAATGTGGACTTATATTTCCCTTTCTACCACAATTAATAACACTTTCCCAATGATATACTTTAATCAAAACATGACAACCTAACTCAAAACAAAGATCTTTTGGCTAGTTATATGGACAACTTTCCATCCTTCTCTAAGCCCTCTTATATTTTGATGAATCAGTTGCACCTTCTAAGTCATCTAATCTACTAACTCTAGTCTCATAAACTTCCTTTAACCTAATTCATCCCATGAAGCTGTTGTTTAACACCGATTTACATATAATTCCACAAATGGTGCACACTGTATACTAGAATTAAAACTATCATTATATGAAAACTGAACTTAAGAAAGATATCGATCCCAACATTATTGGCAATCCATTTAATAATAAATCGAATATATTCCATGTTTTGAATACTTTTCTCGGACTAACCATCTCTTTGAGTATTAAAAGTTGTGCGGAAATTTAATTCAATACCCAATTTATGAAGTCCTTTCCAAAAATTAGACATGAACCTGGACCACAATCTGATATAATGGAGAGAGGAACTCTATATAACCTGACTATCTCATTTAGATAAATTTGATAAAGATGATCTAAATAAATTATATCTCAAATGATAAGTAAATGTTCATATTTAGCTAATCGTTCAACAATAACCCAAATCTAAGAATTGACTCATGGGTCGTTGGTAATCCCACTAAAAAAACTCTGCACATATTTTCCTATTTCCACTCCAGCATCGGTGAAAAGGGGGTTTTGTGTTATGTTAACCCTTTTCAATATTTTTATCTCTTAAATATAGAAATATTGCAGCAACCATGGTTGTCTCCCAATGAGGCTGCCTCTATGGAGATTCTAGGTCAGTTTTTTTTCTATTTTTATCATTTTTACAAAACTATTATACTTATAGGGGGTTTCTATGGAATAATTAAACTATCCTAATTATCTAAACTATAATACATGAAAACAAAAGAAAATATAAGAAAACATGCAGCATCGTAAGAAAACTAGGGAGATGTCAAAATGGTAAAGCGGTCTTCCCAAATGATTTTACTGGATTCATAATTTCTTCATTACTTTGAAAATATTCATACCATAAATTCTCTCAACACAGTTTGAAATCCTCATGATGTGTGTCTCATTTAGTTTGAGAAATTGAATCCAATGACTAGAATCTTAGTCATCGACATCCTTTCGTCATGAGCCAGTCAATATAGTTATGTTCATTGAAAACTTTGACATAATCGAACCATTTTTCTCACAATTTTCAACTAAGAATTGATGATATTCAATAATGAGAGTCGGTTGACTAACTCTTAACAAGACAGAACTAACAATCCACATCCATTGAAAAACATATGTTGATTGGTAAAATACCGACAAAAGAATGGAAGATAAAATGTAATGAGATGACAAAAAGTAAATTATAAGACATCAATTGATTATTCAATAGTTGAAATTCTGTAAACTATTTAAAAATTGAATGAAAATATAAAATATTAAAATGAAGTCACCAGATAAATCACAAGGTGAAGAGCCTTTGTGTTGTTTTGTTTTAACAATGTTTTTTATTTGTTGACAAGTAACTCTTTTTGTATTAGAATGTTTTTGTTTTACAGGAATCGTATTCAGATTCATCATAATGAGGTCTTTGTAATGAATTCCGAATGATCAAATCCAAACAAAAAGGGGGAGAAAGTTATATTCCATATTTAGAAGAATCATACTTAGGTCCATCGAATTCAGATAATCAAATCCAAAATGCTGAGTGAAGAAGTCAATTCATTGCTGAAGAATTTTTAAAGAAGAATGTGAAGTTAGTAGTTAAAAAAATTCATACTTTCTAAAACAAAATCAGATGATGCTTTGTTGATCAAGAAGTTCCCACAAATCATGAAAACGTTCAAGATAAAAGCTTTTGAAGAAATGGTGGAGATGTTTGAAGAAATTCAAAATTACAAAGTGAAGAATACAATCATAATGGGAATTTCATCGTAATGAGAATTTTATCATAATGATAATTCCATTAGAATGGGAATTTCATCATAATGAGAATTCCATCATAATGAGAATTTTATCGTAATGAGAATTCCATCGTAATGGGCTTTACATCGTATTGAGGCTGATCAACATCAGGTACTATAGCATCTGATCTCCATTAAATCAATTATAAAACTTTTCTATTCAAAATAATTGTACCCAGATTGGTTAGATTCAGATGGAAAGAGGAAGAGATACTGACAATCTTATCCAGGCCAATCAAAAGATCGTAATGGGTTGGGAAAGAAAAAGACCATAATGAGCTGAGAAAGAAACAGATCACAATGAAGTTGAGAAACGTATGATGAATTGAAGTGGTCAAACTTGAATTTTAATTTTTTATAAATCTCATAAAAATCTTAGGAGGTTTAAATAAGAAAAAATTTATGTTTTAAATACGAGAGATTTTTGGAGATTTTGAGATTTGAGGAAGCGGAGAATGTTTCCATGTTTCTTACCTTTGTTTTCTAAGATGCCTATTCCTCAGATCATTTGTTTATTAGAATTTTTTTCACACACGCGCAAAAGGTGGAACTCTAGAGAATTTGAAGTAAAATTTACTATCTGTTTGAAGAATAAGTGTATTGAGCATTTGAGTTGAGTTTGAGTTTTTCATATTGAGAATGGATTCATTGTATTAATCATCATGCTCGGAAAATCGGATCCAAAATCCTTGTACTCAGATAATCTGATCCAAAATCCAGTATCATTGTATTAAGAAAATCGGATTCAGGATCCAGCATTATCGTATTCAGAGAATCAGATCCATAATCATTGTATTTAGAAAATCAGATCCAGAATCCAGCGTCATTCTATTGAGAAAATCGGATCCAGAATCCAGCATCATCAGATTGAGAAAATCAGATCCAGCCAAATCAGACAGAGAATTTTGACTGAGCAACTGTAGAGAAGATTCAAAAAAAGTCTTTATTCTTTTATTTGGCTCAATTGTTTTATAACAAAATATTGTAAGATGGCGGGAGTTAGTATAATCATTCTTATCGAGAGATAGAAGGTGTCTAATGGGAGTTGGTACAAGTTGAATTCACTTGTTCTTAATAGTGGATTTCCATAGACCCACGCGAGTGACTATGGCAAGGATGTAGGTTCTAACATTGAGGCTGAACCTTGTAAATATTTTGTGATTTACTTGTTTTCCTACTATTTCATGCATGAGTATTTACTAAATTTTGATAAGGATATAAATCTTAACAGGTTGCAGGGTTTTTTTTGAAAATAATTAAAACTTATAAAAGTGAACAACTGATTCAATCCTCCCTTATCAGTTGTTATTAGATCCTTTGGAACTTCAATTGGTATCAGAGGGAAGGTTCCCTTGTTAAATCCTTATCATATATAACATCAATTCTATCAATAGCAGATTAATTCACACATTCGATGGCAAAAATTATTATGGATGGAAAAATAGAATGATTCCTTATCTCGGATCTCTTGGATTGGAAGTTTTTAATGATGATGCTATTATTTTCCCAACAATTGAAAAAGATACTCCCCTGACATTTGTTGACAATAGAAATATAGAAGTTGATGGAAAGGCTAGAAATGCAATCCTTATGTCCTTATCAGATAATGTTTATTAGAAGGTGATGGGTCTCAAAACTTCAAATAGTATGTGGGATAAGCTGGAAAGTGTTTTTGAAGGGAATACTAAAGTCAAGGAAGCAAAGCTACAAATCTATCATAGTAAGTGTGAAGAAATTAGAATGAGGGATGAAAAAAATTGATAAATACTTCATCATAGTAAATGAAATTGTTTGAAAAATCAAAGGATTCAGAGATGTCCTGAAAGATTCTACAATTGTGAAGAAACTTATGAGAATCTTTCTAAATATGTTTGATTCTAAAAATTCTTCTTTAGAAGATAAGGATGATTTATCTCTTGAGGAATTGCATAAATTTCTTGTTTCTTATGAAATGAGGAAATCTCTAATCTTTAAAAAGAATATGAAAGATGAAATGGCTTTTAAATCCATGAGAAAGATGAAAATCCAAGATGTTGATGAAGCTGATCCTTGTGAGTCTGATGACAAGGAAGATGGAGAGTTTAATGAAAAAATCATGTCTCGCATACCCAAGAAATGTCGAAGAGGAAGAGGAAAGTATAGAGGTAAACTTCCTCTCAAATGTTTTGAGTGTGGTGGAATTGGAAACTTTCTATGAATTTCCCTCAGAAGAATGTTGGAGAATATAGAGATGATTTCGATGAAAAACCTTGGTGGAAGAAGTGGAACAAAAATGATATCGAATAAAAGTCTTCCAATAGATACAAGAAGTTTACAAGAAACAAAAGAATAATGTTGAGTAATAAAGTTGAATCAGACTCAATTGACAACAATTCATCTGAATATGAGAGTTCAGAAAAATTCAGAACCTTCATTGCAAAAGTTGAGAGAGAAAAAGATTCCTTAGAGAGTGAAGAAGGTGGTGAAAAATCTTATAGAGAGTGTCATCTTAGAAACGAAATTTTTTCATGTCTTGAGAAAAAAAAACTCTCAAGAAATAAATTAGAGTAATGAAGAAACATCATGAAGAAGTTTCTAATGGAATAAAAGATATCATCAAGTAAGAGGATGAATACATTTAGAATATTTTAAGTTACAAGCTTAGAATTGATGAATAGGGGAATATGATTGAAGATCGTAGCAAGAAGATAGAATCTAAGGAAGAAAAAGTTTATAAGTGGCAATAAAAACTTCTTGAGTCCAAAAGTACCTTGAGGAAGATGAATGAAAAATTCAACAAAGCTATGGAAGTAAAGGCAGAGACTTCTAAAGTTGCTGAGAAGGCTCAATATGAGAATCAGGTGAAATCTTTTCTTACCAAAAATAATGTTTCATCTGATTCTTTTAACATTTCAGGTTCAGTAAAAAAAAGTATTGGGAAAGCTTGGGTGGAGAAATGATGTGAGAAACCTATCAAATCTATAAATGTAGAAAACTCACTCAAAAGAAAAGATGGTCAACATCCTGAGTATGTTAGAGCTGAAAGAAGTTACCAACTTCAACAAAGTTTCAATAGAGAAAGATCTTTCTTGAATAAAAAATCAAAATTTGAAAGGTATTTTTGGTGTTGTGGAGTCTATGGGAATAGAGCTTATAATTGTTGTCACAACTTATCTCTACCTGGAAAAAGGTTTTAACAAAGTGGAAGAAATAGTGAAAGAAGAATGAGAAACTCTCCTAACTCACAGAAAGTTGGAATTGTGAATTTTCAAGATGTTAGAAACTTTCCAACAAAGAATCAATTTGAATGTATGGAAGAATTTTGTCGAATACGTGATCAGTCTGGTCATCATGTCGAAAGATATATGAAACTCCTTCCAGAACAAGTTTCTTATGATGGAAAAGAAAAGAAAGATGAAAAGAAGAAGGTTGGGGAAAGAGATTTTTTTGTTGAGATGGATTTGAAAGCAAGTGGAGCAAACCATGGATACTTGATAGTGGTTGTTCTTCACATATGAAAGGTGATATAAAAATCTTGAAACATGTTGAAAGTCGTGATGGAGGAGCAGTTACTTTTGGAAATGGTAGTTCCATAAAAATAAGAGGAATCATAATGGTAGAGATTGGAGTATATAAATTGAAATCAAAGGAAGTTTTACTTGTTGATGGACTAAAACATAACTTACATAGTGTAAGTCAACTTTGTGATGATGGAAAATAATTAATCCTCGGAAAGGATTCTTGTATCATCAAAAGTGTGAAAGATGGAAAATTTATTACAAAAGGAGAAAGAACCATTGGAAACCTCTTTCAAATAGGTGAATTCAATAACTCATGTTACTTGAGTACTGAAGATGAAAACAATTTGTGACACCGAAGACTTGGCCACCTTGGGAAGAAAAAAAAGAATAAACTTTCTAAAGTTGATGTTGTCTAGAATTTTCCAGAATTGAGAAGAGATGAAGATGCTTGTATTACTTTCCAAAAAGGAAAGATGATTAACAAAATTCATCAGAGTTAAGATTCAGTCTATTAGACCACTTGATCTTATTCATTTTGATTTATGTGGACCAATGAGAAATCAATCGACAAAAGGAGACTTATATTTTATCACTTTTATTGATGATTTCACTCGTATAACAATCATCATGTTTATGAAGCACAAGTCAGAGGCTGTTGAAATGTTCAAATTGTTCAGGAAAGATGTTGAGAACAAAATGTGGGTTTCCATAAAGAAGTTGAAAACGTTTAATGGTACCGAATTAACAAACAATACTTTGGAAAGTTATTTGAGAAAGCATGGTATCTAACATTAGTATAGTTCTCCTTATACACCACACCAAAATGAATTAACAGAAAGACAGAATAGAAGCTTGGTGGAAATGGGAAGAAGTATGTTAGAAGAATACAAACATTCAAAATTCTTTTGAAGAGAAGCTGTTAGTATGACTATACATGTTCAAAATATATGTTTGTTGAGACCAAAAACCAACATGACTCCTTATGAAATGTGGTATGACAAAAAACCTTCATTTAATTACTTCAAAGTTTTTAGAAGTCTGTGTTCTCTCAAAATCAAAAATCCGAATTTGGGAAAGTTTGATGAGAAAGGTGAGGAAGGAACTTTCATAGGATACCCACCAAATGGGAGAAGTTACAAATGTTAGAAAAAATGTTTACAAAAGTTGGTGGACTCATATGATGTGAAGGTAATTGAAAATCAATGTTCCTTGACAAAAGTTTTTGATAATGTTGATGAAGATACATTAGAGAATTCCAACAATAGTGAATGTTATCCAAAACATCATCATCAAGATTCAAATGACACATGTGGTGAGGAAAGTGAAGTTGGGAGAGAAACCTTGATATTTCCTACTATACAAAAACATGTTGAATCCGAAAACATTATTGGGAACTGGAAGGCTCTGGTTCAGACCAAAAGGAAGTTGAGATTAGAAAATTAGATATTGTTTATCTCAAAAGTTGAACCATAATCAGTTTCAGAGGTTATTCAACATAATGAATGGGTGGTGGATGCTATGAATGAAGAGTTGGATCAGATTGAGAAGAATGAAACATGAGAACTTTTTGCAGAGCCAACAAATAAAAATGTTATCAGAACCAAGTGGGTTTATATAAACAAATTGAATGATCATGGAGAAGTTTCAAGAAACAGAGAAAGACTTGTTTGCAAAGGATATGCACAGGTGGAAGGTGTGGATTTTGATGAAACCTTTTCCCCCATTGTAAGGATAAAAACTCTTTGAATGTTTCTTACAGTGGTTGGTCATCAGAATTACAAAGTTTATCAGATGGATGTAAAAGTCATCTTTCTTAAATGGTGAGATTGAGAAAGAAGTTTACAATGAACAACCTTGTGGGTTTCTACTTGATGAGGATGAAAACAATGTATGTAAATTGAAGAAAGATTTGTATGGGCTGAAACAAGATCCACATGCTTGGTATTCAAAACTTTACAATTGTTTGATAATGTTGAAATTTTATAAAGGAAAAGATGATAGCAACTTATATGTTCAAGATGTTGACTTTAGAGCTCTAATTGTAATTGTCTATGTGGATGATATAATTTATGCTAGGGATAGAGAATATGTTTGTAAAAAAAATCAGAGGAAATGAAGAAGAATTTTGAAATACCTATGTTGGGAGAATTAACATTCCATTTTGGCATACAAGTTCAAAAAAAATTACATTTTCTGGTCTCAAGAAAAGTATATCAAGGAATTTCTAAAGAAGTTTGGGATAGTAGGATCCAAAGAAGTTTATGCTCCTATTTTAGTGAGCACCAAGTTGAGTAATGATGAATCTAGAATAAGTTTGAATCAGAAAGACTTTCAAAGGCTGATATGAAGTCTTCTTTACCTTACAGCCTCAAAGTTGAATATTGTTTCTACCCTGACTTTTTATGCCAAGTATCAAAGTAATCCAAAAGAATCAAATATGTTGACAGCAAAGAGGATTTTGAGATATGTCAAAGAAACAAATTCACATGGTTTGTTATGTAAAAGAAATAGTGAGATGATGTTTCATGGTTATACTGATGCTGATTATGATAGAGATTGTAATGATAGAAAATCAACCTCAGGATGAACATTTTTTTTGGTAAATGTTGTGTGAGTTGGCATAGTAAGAAACAAAGTTTAGTAACATCGAGAACAGTTGAATCTGAATATGTTGTAACTACTCAAGCTTGTACTCAAATGTTGTGGATGAAAGTTTAGCTGGTAGATTTGAAGGTAAAAGATTCTATACCATGTAGGATACTTTGTCGTAATCAAAGTGAAATTGATCTTTTTAAAAATCTAGTTCAACATTAAAGATCAAAACACATTGATATAATGTTTCACTTTATAAAAGAGAAAGTTGTTGATAGAGATGTTTTTTTGGAATACATTGCAACAAAGTATCAAATTGATGATATCATTACAAAAGAAATACCGAAAGAAAGGTTTATGGAATTGGGGCTGAAACTTTGTGTTCATCCTCCTCCCATGTATTCCTAAACATCGTAAGGAAATTCCCCCACTGTGCTTTGGATTATGTTTACAATGGAGGATAGAAAGTAACAACGTTGTACTTTGTAAGAAGTTTTTACTTATATTTCTTTTATAAATCTGAAGTTATGGTTATCATATAATGGGGGAGAGGAAAAGAAAAGTGAGAGAAAATGAATGTAAGAAAATAAAGAATGGGGAGAGAGAAATATAAAGAACTGGGAGAGAAAGAAAATAAAAAAAAATGGGGGAGAGAAAAAGAAAGTGTGAAAATAATATTGAGGAAGAGATAGTGAGGAGAGTATCTTTACATGGCCACAAAATTTGATTTCCACCGAGGGATGGAATTCCTTCAAAACATTACTTTATCCAGTAGTGTGGTGTCAGGACACTTTCTTTTGAGAAAGGCTATTTTTTATAAAAGTCAAAAAGCTGAGTTGTGAAATATTTTGAGAGTTGGAAAAGTTAATGAGGATTGTCAACAAATCCAAAGGAGGAGATTGAAGAACCTTTGTGGTGCTTTATTTTAACGATGTTTTGTATATGTGGACAACTAACTCTTTTTGTATTCGAATGTTTTTGTTTTCTAGGAATCGTATTCAGATTCATTGTAATGAGGTCTTTGTAAAGAATTCTGAAAGTTCAGATCCAAACACAAAGGAGGAGAAAGTGTTTTCCTGTATTTAGAAGAATCATACTTAGGTCCATCGGAATCAGATAATCAGATCCAAAATGTTGATTAAAGAAATCATTTCATTGTTGAAGAGTTTTGAAAGAAGAATGTGAAGTCCAGTGTTAGAAAGTTTTCATACTTTCTAAAACAAAATCAGATGATGCTTTGCATATCAAGAAGTTCTCATAAATCGTGAAAACATTCATGATAAAATCTTTTGAAGAAATGGTGGAGAGGTTTGAAGAAATTCAAATTTGTAAAGTGAGTAATTCCATCGTAATGAGAATTTCATCGTAATGAGAATTTCATCATAATGGGAATTTTATCGTAATGAGAATTCCATCGTAATGTGAATTTCATCGTAATAAGAATTCCATCATAATGGGAATTTCATCGTAATGAGAATTCCATCGTAATGGTGTTCACGTCGTATTGAGGTCGATCAACATAAGGTATTGTAGCATCTGATCTCCATCATATCAATTATAAAACATTCGTATCCAGAATAATCATACCCAGATTGGTCAGATTCAGATGGAAAGAGGAAGGGAGAATGAAAATCATATCCAGGCCAATCAAAAGATCGTAGTGGGATGAGAAAGAAAAAGATCATAATGAGCTGAGAAGAAACAGATCATAATGATGTTGATAAAGGTATGATGAATTGAAGTGATCAAACTTGAATTTCAATTTTACATAAATCTCGAAGAAATCTAAGGAGATTTGAAGAAGTAAAAATTGAAGTTTTAAATGGGAGAGATTTTCAGAGATTTTGAGATTTGGGGAAGCGGGGAATGTTTCCAAGTTTCCTACCCTTGTAATCTGAAATGCCTATAAATACTTTCTCAGATCATTCGTTCATTAAAAAAATTCACACATGCGTAAAAGTCAGAGCTCTGGATAATTTGAAGTAAAAGTTCCTTTCTAATTGAAGAATAATTGTATTGAGCATTTGAGCATAGTTTTAGTTTTTCATATTGAGAATGAATTCATTGTATTGAATTGTCATACTCAAAAAATCAGATCCAGAATCCAGAATCATAGTACTCAAAAAATCGGATTGAGAATCCAGCATCATTGTATTGAGAAAATCAGATCTGAGATCCGGGATTGTTGTATTCAAATAATCGGATCAAGAACCATTGTACTCATAAAATCGAATCCAGAATCCAACATCATTATATTGAGAAAATCAGATCCAGAATCCAGCATCATCAGATTGAGAAAATCATATCCATCCAAATCAGAATGAGGATTCAGAATGACCAATTAGGGAGAAAAATCAACAATTTCTTTATTCTTTTATTTGGCTTAATTTTTTTATAAGGAAACATTGTAAACTGGTGGGAGTCAGTATAATCATTCCTATCGGGAGATAGAATGTGTCTAACGGGAGTTGGCACAAGTTGTATTCACTTCTTCTTAATAGTGGATTTTCATAGACCCATGAGAGTGTCTATGGTAAGGATGTAGGTTCTCACATTGAGTCTGAGCCTTGTAAATCTTCTGTGATTTACTTGTTTTCCTACTATTTCATGCATTAGTATTTACTAATGGTAGATAAGGATATAAATCATAATAGGTTGAAGGGGTTATGTTTTGAAAAGAATTAATACTTATAAAAGTGAACAACTGATTCAACCCCCCTTCTTAGTTGTTATTTCGATCCTTTGGAGCTTCATAAGGTACGACCACAAGAAAACTAGCTGATCAAATCCTCAAAACGTGATCGATGTTCAATCTGCATCGCCATGCTCGACATCAGGTCTTCTTTGTGTTAACTAAAAAATCTCACAACTCCACTCTTTGTCGCTCTTCTCTGGTCTGTAGACAAATTGGTATGTTGTTTGTCCGCTTCTCTCTGCCCCCACTCTAAAGTTGTACCTAAAACTAGTCTTCCTCCTTTGCTGACCATCAAATGAGTGAACTTATTTCTTTGATTTTCTATCATTGTCCCTTGATAGTATAAAAACTCCATCTTTCCCCGTATTTATTTTATTTACTTTTCAAAGATGACATGTCAACCAGCTATCATGCAAAATTTTTCACAACACCTGACATTAATAAAAGTCACTGCCAACCTATCACACTCAACAAAATTCAACTTGTACATTTGATCATCCACAAATCAAACCTCAACAACTCGGCATCTCCTCATCAATCCTCCCAAGAAAAATATTGAACATGTTCCAATAAGAGTTCTTTGATGCTGAAGACATAGGATATGGGAGTAAAGAGACTTATTCCAATTTCACCTTCAGAGAAAAAACTAACAAAACCAAATCAACAAAGCATCTCGAATCACCAACTTACAGCTTCGGGGATAAACTCGGCATCAGTTCGACTTCATGTGTTCTTACAAAAACCATGATGAAAAAATCAAGGGATCATCTCCAACCCAACTCAACATCAACTCAAACATCCTTTGAAATTATCTTAATTAAACCCTGGTTGACTGAAACCAAGCACAACCAGATCTCGACTCATCTTCAATCTGTATTCTCAAGTGTTCTTCAATATAATCTTCATCAATAAATAATCAAAAGATCAAAATTATTGAAAAACATATGTTCGGAGATACCTTGGTTGACCAGAGACAGTAAAACCATGGTCTAGATCTTCAAACCCCAGCATCACCTGCTTGGTCATGACCAAAATATTCATCACGCCATCGACCCCATGATGAACCTATAAAAAAATCGACAACCAGTGAACCCAGGTCTCGATTCCAATTTCAAGCTCGAATTTCCTAACCTTCAAATCTCATACTTCTTTCCCAATGAGTTTCATCATAGGATCAAGGAGAAACATCTTCAACCTCACATCACACCTCCACCGCATCTGTGTTTGTGGTTTGGATAATCATCAGGATTTCCTTAATCTGGTGGCTCATGATCAACTCAGATCTGGTGGTGACCTGCCTTGAATCTTCTGCTCAATCAGACTCCACCTTTGGCGGTGGGATATGGTTACCTTCAATATAGAATCAGTAGTAGAAAATTAGTTTTCTTCACACATGGGCAACATCTGCTCAGTGTTCTCAGATTTGGTCGTGATCAAGAATCAGTTGTTTCATTAGGGTTTTGGTGGTCTCATATTCACACGGTGGTGTCTTGGTTTACACAACGGTGTAGGTCGCGCTCAAGCTCTCCAGGATCTCAACAGAACGGCGACATGAATCAACATTGGAGATCGACACTAGTTCGACCTCGATCATGGACTGTCTTGTTCTCAGGTAAACTATGGGGGCGAGTTCTTCGATCTTGGCCAAGCTTCATCGATAACAGATTTGATCGGGATCTCCATCCAGATTCAGAGGCTCCAACGGCGGTGGGGAGTAAAACCACAGGTTCATTTTTTGTGGCAGTGATGCCTCGACTTCTGGAGGTTGTGGGTTCATAGTTGTTCATAGTCGTGGGTTGGAAACAAGAACATTGGTGGTTAGTTCCGCTTAGGCTTCTTGGTTTGATTCAAATAGCTTGGATGTAAACTCCTTCACCCATAATTAGAGGCCTCACCCATGGGTCATAAGATAATCCATAGGCTCGTAAGAAAGTTATCTTACTCAGACTAATAGGATGAATTCATCTTAGTAGATATGTTTTATGCACACAATAAATTCTCCATTGCTGGTTTAATATTTATCTCATGTTGAAAACTGATATTCTCTTATGCTCAAAAATTCAAAATTATTTTACTCGATGCTCAAATAACCTTCCTTACAAACTCAAATATTCTTTCGATGTCCCTTTTACACCAACATAAAGTGTTCTTATGTGCACCACCATCACAATAAAAGATTTATCATATGTGTTGCATCAATCAATTTTATATTATTTGAAACTCCACTACTACTTCAAAATAAAATTATATCATGAACAATAAAAGAAATTAAAATGAAATAAATATAAACAATGTAATTTATTAATAAATTGAAAACTCGAAGTTTGAAATTTACAATTAGCATATAAACATGAGTAATTAAAAAATTAAATTAAACATGAATTCATTCTATTATGTAAAGTTGAACAGAAATAAATATTTAAATAAAAAATATAAACTATTTATTTTGTTTAAAAATAATTGCTAAAAATCATTAACATATTAATTAATTAATAATTAAAGAAATAATAAAATTCCTTAAAATGGTTAAATTATAATTACTTGTCTCGATTATTAAATTATTTAAGTAAAATAAATGAATTATTAAACATCAATTAATTAATTAATTAATTAATTTAAAAAACCATAGAAATTAAACAAAGATAATTAAAATTAATTTTTTAAAATAAACAACATCATTAAATAATTACTCTAAAATAAAAAATTATAATTAAAATAAAAATAATCATTAACTAAGCATAAAATCATTAAATAAAGGGTTTTATTATTTAAACAACAAATTACAATTGAAGTAAATTAATTAGTTAGGACATTATTATAACAAAAAACATAATTAATTTAAAGAGGTTATGTTAAAAAAATGTATCAAAATACAGTCACAATCAATTCTCTCATACTAAAGGTTTTCTTGTCCTTAAGAAAATAATTAATCAAATTCGGTGAATTGAAATAAATCTTAAGTTTGAAATATTAGGTTGTCACACTAAATTGGTTTTCAAAAATGATTTCCCCCATTATATTTCCTCAAGTAGTGATAATGTTTTCCCTTAAGAAATTAAGTTTTCTTTAAGTGGAAAATCGAATCTTGTTTTACAAAAATAATTGACCCTGAAAATTCAAACTCAAATTAAACTCTTTTCAATTTAATTCAAATGCATTTTCAAACTTCTATTTACCTCCAATTAAACCATCTCACATAAATTAGCAATCAAATAATTACAAACTCTATTTGGATGAGAAAATTTAATAAATTAAGGGAGTCTAAATAACACATCTAATATCTTAAAGAATAAAAGAAGAATTTCAACCTGGATTAGGATTTTCAATTAATAAATCATTTGAACGCATACCTTGCAATTTTGAATCCTAATTAACATGTTTTAATCCAAAATAAAGTTTTAATACATTTTCAGCATTTTTTACCAAAGTCAACCATTTTTCAATAGCGTTATGAAAAATAAATTACTAAATTATATCCAAAGGATATTAACAATTTGTCCTCATTAAAGTGGCTACACATCACTCAAAAATAAAAATAAAAACTAAACTACTAAAAAAGTTTCATTGAAACTTGAGAAACAATCAAATTTTAAAAAAATTAGTGTTTTCGGTTGGCTCACGTTGTGGTACAAATTAGCATATCGAAATACACTCCCCCACATTAATGATCAGTATTGTCCTCAATGTTGAACCAACGGTGGAGATAACAGGTAAATTCAATTTTTAATGTTCAGACCAATTTAACAATTTAGTATATTAGAGTCAAGTTTGAAAAGGGTAATAAGAAAGCTCAATGAAGTGTTCTGACACTCAATAAAAATACAACAACAAATAGCACACTAAAGATTTCACTAACTGGTCACCACTTAAACAGTTCAACTTAAGAATAAATTCATGTATATTAGTTCATGTTCAAAGAAATGTGCAGAAACATTTTTAAAAAAATACGGAAGTATTCAGCACTAATACAAATGCCAAAAAAATCTACTTAAAAGTAACTAGCGTGGTAAAGTAAAAAATTCAGCATGAAATTTTATTCATATTCCAACATTTTCTAAAAAATTAAACACCAAAGTATCAACAGAAAATAGATTATAAAATCATGTAGCAGTGATCTAAATTTTTAACTGAAAAATCTCAGAATTAGAAGCTTTATTTCTCTTCGCATAGATTGAAACACATCTCATCTTTTCTTTGACGAAGATCCTCTAGGTAATCAGCATCAACCTCTTAAAAATGAAATCAGATTCACATTAGACTCGAGAAATATTCAGCTCAACTAAAAAGTAACCAGAGTGCAAGATTTGAGGGTGTTAATCCAAGTTTCTTCAGCTAGTAGCTTCATTTAATCAATGTAGTTCATAACGAATATACTCAAAATGATGGAGAAACACCTAGTGGATTTCACTGGTGAACAATTGTTTTAAGAAAAAGATGGGTAGCCTTAAAAAGGTATGTACACAGTGGCTATCCACTTTATTTTCTACATGAAAAACAAGAAGAATTCAAATTTTAACTTACATTAAAAAATATAAAACTAAAAGTAAATGGAAAAGATGTAAAGGGAAGGAGATCTTCGGTTAAACCCCATAGTAGTTGCTGCATTTATACTATCAGCTGCTAGACAACATGTTGTTTATCCCCAATCCATCGGTGGCTGGGGCTTATGTGGTAAGGACCACCACATCCTTGATTTCCCGCAACTTTTCAGATCAACTTCATTATTTAGTTCATGTTTAAAATGGTGATACTTATATATCCCCCTCTTACTGTGGTAAAATTTATTTTTTTAGGATGAAAGAATAAAATATGGGGCCCCAACGTCTACTTCTCCAGGGGGAGAGGTGGCCTCTAGTCCCTCCACATTTCTA
Source organism: Viscum album (assembly GCA_963277665.1). Lineage (NCBI taxonomy): Eukaryota > Viridiplantae > Streptophyta > Magnoliopsida > Santalales > Viscaceae > Viscum > Viscum album. Next base: position 845,897,349 of record OY728159.1, read on the forward strand.
TGGGACATCCTTAGAAGAAATAAAATTATTTTCTTATCATAAAATTGGAAACCTCCTCTTCTATGTGTAATTCCAAATGTTCTTCTAAAGTGGTTGTCACTACTTCCTATCCTCTCATTTTTTTCTCCATAATTAAAATCTTCTCCCCCATACCATTCCAAATCAACCTCAACCAGTGGAGTGGGTGCCTTTCCTACAACGAAACAACTAGGGGATTTAGTTGAAAACACGTATTAAAAAAGATATAAACAAGAATAGTCAAAAATATTGAAATATCACTAAAGAGAAATGGTTAGCGGCCCTTGTTCATCTTTTATAGTAATGGAAAAATCAATGATTCTGGGAAGTGAAGGTTCAAAAAGTTCTTCCTCAACCTTATGGAAATCTTTATCACAATTTGGAAAATAAAGCTCTCCAACATTGAACTTAGAGAAAAAATGTAAAAAATCATGTAGTTCATTAGCTACAGAATTCAAGAATTTTGGATTCATACACTCATTAAGTTCGTAATCATTTTTTTAAATTTAGTTTCATTCAATTTTTTCAAATTATCCCTGGTTTTATAGGAAAAATATCTAACAGTTTTATCCATGGATGGGTCAAAATCCATCTGTTCTTGTTGTTTTTTTAATTAGTTTTTTTCTTATGTTTTAATGTATATTGTTTTTTCTTCAAAACTTCATAGCATCATCCTCAAAAATGAAACCAATTGAAAGAAGGATATTTGTGTTGGGTTTACCATTTTCAATATTTTTATCTCATAACTACAACAATATAGCAGCGACCAGGGTTGTCTCCCTATGAGCCTACCATTGTGGAGTTTCTATGTCACGTATTTTATATTTATATCATTTTTACTAAACTATTATATTTATAGGGGTTACTAAGGCAGAATTAAACTATCCTAATTATCTAAACTGAAAGAAACGAAATCAAAAGAAAAGAAGAAGAAAATGTGTAGTAGCTGAAGAAAACTAGAGAGAAGTCAAAAATGGTAATATAGTCTTCCCAAGTGATTCTACTGGATTCATCCATTCTTCATTGCTTTGAAATGATTAATTCCATAAATTCCCTCAACACACAGTTTAAAATCTTCAAGATATTTGTCTCATTAAGTTTGAGAAATTGAAGTCGAGGACTAAAATCTCAGTAATTGACCTCCTTTCATCATGAGCTTGTCAAAGTAGTGATGTTTGTCGAACACTTTGACAAAATCAAACTATTGTGATCAAAATTCTCAATTGAGAATTGATGAGCTTCAACAATTAGGGTTGATCGACTAAATCATAACTGGACTGACCTAACAGTTTGCATCCATTGAAAAATATATGCTGATTGGAAATGAATCGATCAAAGAATGAAAGAAAAAATGAAACAAAACGATATAAAGACAATTATCAAACATCAATTGATTATTCAATAGTTGCAATTATGGAAACTATTTACATATTGAATGAAAATATAAAATATTATAATGAAATCACCATTGAAATCACAATGTGTGGCCAAAAGAAAACTAGCCAATCATATCTGTGAACTGTGATCTACATTTCATATTCATCTCCATGCTCAGCAGCAGGTTTTCATTATGTTCACCAAAAGATCTCATGACTACTGTCTCCATCACTCCACTCCGGTGTCATGAAAAATTGGTCTGCTGTCTGTCTGCTTCTCTATTCCCCCTCTCTGGAACTGTTCCTAAAACTAATCTGCCTCCTTAGGTGACTTTCAAATGAGTGAACTTATTTCTCTGATTTTATGTCACTGTCCCATGACAATATAAAAACTCCAACCATCCTACCACTTTTATTTTATTTACCTTTCAAAGATGACATTTCAACCAGTTGTCATCCAAAAATCTTCACTGCACCTTGACATTAATAAATTACACTTCCAACCTGTCACACTCAACAAAATTACAAAATTATACTTATACCTTTGATCATCCAAAAATTGAACCTCAACACCTCAACATCTCCTCTTCAATCCTCACAAGAAAATGACTGAACATGTTCTAATCACAATTCTTAGATTCTGAATATGTAGACATTAGAATTAAAGAGCCCTATTCCAATTGCACCTACAGAGCATAAACTGACAAAAACCAAATCAACAGTGCATCCCTGATCTCCATCTTATAGATTTGGGAATAAACTCGGCATTGATTCAGGTTCATGTGTTCTTCCACAAAATTTGATGAACAAATCAAGGGATCATCTCCAACCCAACTCGACATCAGCTCATACATCCTCTAAAATTCTCGTAATCAACCCTTGGTCGATTGAAACCAAGAACAGTGGGATCTCGACTAATTATCAATCGATAGACTTAGGTGTTCATCGACTATCATGTTCTTCAACACACAATGACAACATCAAAATTATCGACAATTGTATGTTCGAAAATACCTTGGTGAAGACAACAAAACCACGGTCGAGGTCTTCAAACCTCAGCATCGGCAATGGAAAATCAGTTTTCCTCACCATCGGTGGCGGGATCTAAGTTCCTTCAATACAGCGTCGGCAATGGAAAGTCAGTTTTCTTCACGCTTGGGAAACATCGGCCTGGTGTTCTCAGATCTGGTCGGGATTGGGAATCGGTTGCTTCATCAAAGTTCTGGTGGTATTAGATTCAAATGACAGCGGCTTGGTTCACACGACGACTCAGGTCACTCTCAGGCTTTTCAGGATTTCAACAGAACAGCGGCAGGGATCAACATCAGAGCTCGGCTCCATTTCGACCTCAATCATCATCTGGTTCTCAGATAAATAGCGGCAACGAGTTCTTTGATCTATGCAGAGCTTCATTAAAAGGGGTAAATTATAATTACATATCTCGATTATTAAATTATTTTAATAAAAGAAATTATTTATTAAACATCAGCTAATTAATTAATTAATTATTAGTTTAAAATAAAACCAAAGAAATTAAACAAAGACAATTCAAATTATTGTTTTAAAATAAACTGCAACATTATATAATAACTCAAAGTGAAAATAAAAAATATAATTAAAATAAAAAAATCATTAAATAAGCGTAAAATTATTAAATTAAGGGTTTTATTATTTAAAAATTAAATTACTATCAAAGTAAATTAGTTAGTTAAAACATTATTATAACAATAAAAAAATAATTAATAAAGTAGTTATTTTGAATAAATGTATCAAAATATAGCCACATCAAGTGTGAAAGGTTAAAGAATTATCTTCAGTAATTTTCATTTTATTTTAACCTGGTGAAAATTCAAAGACTTCATGTTAATATTAGAAATATCTCTTTTCATTTCATCTCACCAGTAATACTCTCGAAGGTCTATTCACATCTTAATGACACTCAGATTAATGGAAAATGGAGAACTATAAGCTTCCCTCAACAACTCTTTCCTCTTATGGGAATCAAAAGGAACATATAATATTTTTTAAAATCATAATACAACTTCTTCGTAAAATATTAAAATTATGCAACTTAGCCTTTTAAATAGATTTATCCTTTCCCTGTAAAATTAGTTCCTCCTTCTGAGCTTTCTTAATTCTTTTTGACAAAGTCGACTGCACTGAAACACTACTAAAAAACTGGGCCACAACCACGAATATATAGCCATAGTTTTCCAATACCATGGCTATAGGTATTTATATCGAGGCTATAGGGTGTTTTTCGAAGGTTATGGCCTCGGTTCAGTGAAACTGTGGCTATAGAGATTTTTTTGACAGTTATAGCCACGTTTCTGTAAAACCATGGCTATAGAGTATTATTTTTAAAGCTATAGCCATGGTTTGTGTGAAAATCGTAGCTATATGGTCTTTTTTTAGGGTTATAACCACGATTTGTGTAAAACTGTGGCTATAGAGTTTTTCCCCAAAGCTATAGCCAGAGTTTGTGTAAAAATGTGGCTAGAGTTTTTTTCCAAGGGGTATAGCCACGGTTTGTGCAAAACCATGTCAATAGAGTATTTTTCAAGAGCTATAGCCACAGTTTGTCAAAACTGTGGCTATAGGTCTCCCGCCCTTGTGCGAGAAAAAAAATAACCCGCAAAAAAAGGGCAAGAAGGGCTATAACCACGATTTACAATTTTTAATAATATATATAACAATACACACACACACACACACACACACACACACACACATGTAAAGTCATCTGTGTTGTAGTGGTTAGGCGGCTGATGCACATAGCGGAGGTACAAAGATCGAATTCGGCTGAGCGTATATTATTTTTGGGCTATAACCGTGGTTTACTTGGGCTATAGCTAAGGTTGTAAACCGTGGCTATACCCATGTTTTCACGGTGGACAACCGTGGCTATAGCCTAAGTGCCACGGTGGACAGCTATGAGAGCTATTTCTATGATGGAAAACCATGACTACAGATTCAGAGAACCGTGGCTATTGCTTTTAGCTATAGCCACACCAATACATGCCACGACTATCTGAAACCATGGCTATAACCTATAGCCACAGTTTTGACCCCTATAGCCACTGTTTTGGTCGTGGCTATAGTCAAAATTTCTACTTGTGAAACCTGAAACAAAATAGAGGATATCATTGCATACATAACTTTTAGGTCAAAATTTATCAAATCATTAACCGAAGGTTCATGTTCCAAACATAATATGGATAATGCAAAATTATTTTTTTGGCTCAAAGCATCAACCACTTTGTCTGCTTTTCCAAGATGATAATGAATCATTCAATAATTACCCTTGATGAGTTCCAGCCATATTCTATATCTCATGTTTAATTCTTTCAGATTGAATATAAACTTGAAACTATAGTGATAAGTATATATTTTACACCTTACACATGTAACACCCAAATACATTAGAATATATTTCTTTTATAATAAATTTATTTTCATCTATGGCATGTGATGTACACTTGGTTTAAACAAAACTGTTGGGACCACTTTGTGTATAAGGTTGTATTTGTTGTCAATAGTTGTCAATGAAGATCAAAATGAAAGAGATGACAAAGAACTTCAAAGTTTTGGAGAGTGGTAATTCAGACGATTTTTGAATTGATCTCAAGTTCAAAATACATGTATCAAAGGTGATACATTGTATACAATAATGAAACCATCTCATAAAGTTACCTGAAGAGACATACATCATTGCATGAGGGATCATGTGGAGATTTGAAGATTTAAGAATGATCATACAAAGCTGAGAAGATGATGCCAGTCATATTCAGTGTTGACTGGAAAGATTGGTGTTGTTGAAAGACAGATGATTGTTGAAGGGCTTCACGACAGATAAGGTTTGTGAAGAAAGAAGATGATTGTTGAAGAAGAAATATGATAGTGAGTTAGCATGAGTGTTTTTGCCGAATGTCGTTTCCCAATGTTTGCCAAACTATTGGACCTCAAAATCGAGATTTTGTTTTTGGCACTGTAAGAATTTCTGTATAGGAGTGAATGAGATGCTGAACAGCGAAGGAAATCAGAAAAGGAAGTAAACCGCGTACTTTGGAGCATGGACCGCGTACCATGTCTGGGAAACAGTTCACGACCGCGTACCTGGAAGGGGAAACGGTACGTGGAGCGGTGCGTAGAACTGAGAATAGTTCGCAGCGACAGTACGCGGTGAAGGCATGCAGTACGCAGAATGCTGTCGAAAACGGTTCGCAACGACGGTACGCGGTGAAGGTTCGCAATTCGCAGGAGGGTCACGGTACATGGTGGAGGCTTACAGTACGCATATGGAGTTTAGTATGCGGTGATGTTTGTCCCACATTGAAAATTTGGGTAAACAAATTAGCGAAATTTACAGAGTTATTTGCCTATATAAGGAGTGCTAATCCTATCATTAAGTTAGAGTGAATTCGATAATAAAATATCATTGTTGTAGAAGAACTCGACGAAGTCTGAAAGTGGTTCATTGGTGAGATTTTGCATAGGAAGAAGTGGTACGCGATAGAGGAAACAGTTCGAAAAATTGGAAGGAGTAGTCTGCGGAAGAGATTTTATGAGCAAAAGTGGTATGCGGGAGATGAAATAATTCTCAGAATTTGAAGAAGAAGTTCATGGAAGGAAGAAACGGTACGCAAAGGCGGTACGCAGAGGCGGTATGCGAAGCTGGTACACAGAGGCGCGGTACACGGAGGCGGTATGCATAGTCGGTACGCAGAGGCACGGTACGCGGAGGAGGTGCGATACGTGGAGCATGCGTGGTACGCGGAGTATAGGCGGCATGCGGAGTAGGGGCGGTACACCGACCAGGGGCAGTACGCCGACCAGGGGCGGTATGCAGAACAAGCGCACTACACAGATCAGAGACAGTCAATAGAATCAGGGACAATTCACGGAAATGAAAACATCATAAAGGGAGTTTTTGATTCTATTGAAAAGAAGAAGAAGTTTTAGTGAATTCAGTAATTTCACTAAAGGAGAAAGCTAAATATAAAAGAGCATCAATTCGGGACTTCGATGTAAGTAGTGTCTTGTGCTAAACAGAGACAAAGTCTTTCATGTCAATCTGTTGAAGCGACCTTCAAGTCGATAAACTGAGTGAGACCTCTCCCAAGGTAGTGAGCCAAGGGGAGTCAACGGAAGTGATCTAAGGGAAGTAGTGGGCTATCCCTGAATCTTTATAAAAGTATTGTGCCTGAGATAGAGTGATTGTGCCTGAGCCTTTGTAATCCACAGCCAGTGAAGATTAGTGGAATTTGGTATAACTGACACACTGCCGACGTATGCTCCTTGGATGTAGCCCTTAGTGGTGAACCAAGTAGAAAATGTTGTGTTGTCCTTCTGCATGTGAATGTTTTAATTACTACACATATCCATCATACATGTCTAAAAAAATTCCTACCAACGTGGAAACAAGATCCAGTAAAGAAGAGAAAAAGTTGACACCCTGATTCACCCCCCTCTCAGGATGATTTAGGGTCCTACAATTGGTATCAGAGGGAAAAAGTTCACGTATATTGGATACTCTACCGTAATTCTATTTAGAAGAGGATTTGAGTTTCTTTCCTAAAGTCAACAATGAAGTGCAGTCTTGATGAAGATCCAGTCATCTCTGAGCAGAAGTCTACATCGATCCAGACCATGTCAAACAATAAAAATAAAGAGAAGAGATAGTTGAAGAAGTCCCTCATGAACAAAAGAGATGCAGTGTATGGTTCTCCACGACCTTCCAATAATGAAGAAATATTAGTCTTGGAAAGTAAATAGCAGGTGGATCATGTCTCTACCAGAGGGAAGGAAGACACTTCTATTTCATTCTCAAGTGATCAGGAGAAATTAAAATCTTATCTGGATGATATTCCTAAAAAAGAGTAGCAGCTGTTTGTAGAATTTTTCAATGTATTCAGGATGATATCACCTAACTAGGAAGAGAAGACGATAATGTGAAAAAGGGCTTGGAAGGAAAAATTTCAGAATGTTATAATCTCTCTAGGCAGATTGAATCCTGTTAAAAGAAAGAAGGATTCAATAAGACTCTGGAAGAAAGGATCCATGCACTTGAAGATGACTTAAATAAAATCAATGAATATAAAGGTTTATATTTTAAAGAAACATCCAAGAAGATCAAGGAACTCAAATATCTTTGCAAAAAAAGTTAAGATGCATGAAGATGAGGTTGAAATATTGAAGAAGATGTGTGAAAAGAAGATGATCATGATTGAAGATCAGAAGATTATCCTCAATATGGCAAGTTTAAAATTGGAAGCTCAGTTGACCAATCTTGAGAAGATGCATATTGAGCCTTTAAAAAAGAAGGAAACAATTTCTACTGGTACTCAGTGTCCACTGGAGGATTCTAAAGCTGAAATACCTTCAACATGTGACAAGAAGATCATGACTTATGTTGATGATCTAACTCAAGAAACAATGTCTGCTACTAGTCAATGCTCACTGGAGGAACCTAAAATTGAAAGACTTGCAACATGTGATAATAATATTATGGATTCTGTTGGTGATATACCACAAGCAGTTGAGAGGAATAAGGTACCATCCAAACCATCGTGTATTAATGTTTCTAAATATATTTTCACAAGCAGTGTAGGATGGAAGAGAAATTCAAAATAAGTATGAATGAGGAAAGGTGAGGTTTTACCTACCACCATGGCTAGGGTGGATAATAAAAAAAATTTGGAATATGTTTTCCCATAGAGATCACAAAAAATCAAGAAGAATACCCAACAACCTTATCTAGAAGATATCAAGAAGTCCAGATTTGTGGGCCAATGTTGGTGCTGCAACAGGTTTGGGCATTATGTGATAGATTGTTGGTACAATAATAAAAATAAAAAAGTACAAAGGAATCCCATCACAAGGGGGAGAAATCCAGAGAGGAAGAAGACACATCAAAATATTCAGAAGAATTTGTATACTGCAAACATATTTGGAATGCTTGATAACATCTATGATGTATGCAATGGTAGCGGTCACAAGGTTGGTATGTTCTCATCTCAAAGTGTATCAAAATATGATAAGAATAGAAGACCACAAAAGTCGACTAAGAATGAAAAAGCAACCTTGGGAAGAAATCATAAGAATATTTGTAACACAAATTTCCATAAGAATATATCAAGTAGGGAAGCTGAGAAGACCCTGGTTTTTAGATCCATGAAACTAAAGCAAAATTCATCCAAAAGAGAAACTAATAGGGATGACACTCAGATGAACCTGTTTGGAAGAGCCAGACCTACTACAATAGTTCCAAATGACATGTTGTCACCTGGACAGAAGATTTGGAAAGAATAAAGAAACTTTAAAATGCATAGGCCAAGGATGGCAGTAAAGGAAAATAAAAACTTTCATGTGACAAAGGTAAAATGCATGAGATATTTTAAACCAAGAGAAACACATGTGCCAAAGAAGTTTTGTGTGAGAGATGTATAAAATCTGGTCACATTGCAAAAGGTTGTATAACCTTAATACCAGATCAAGAAACAAACCTTAATAGGAGTAATAATGTATCATTCATGATGGATGTTAAGAAGAAAAATTATCCACACAAAGCATAAGATAATGTGAATAGATCCATGCCACATCAACACAGATCAGAACATATGTTCAGATGTGCAAGCATGAAGAATGGATCATCTTGGTTGAGAAAACCATATCATTATTTCTTCTCACATTGAAGAAGCAAGGAGGAACCACCTTATTCCCTTAACCATTTGTGTATTGTATTTGTGATAATAGTGCAGGGAATTGAAGGTGAATCATATTCTCAGGGGCATAACCTGAGAAGTAGTGAATGTTGTCAACTCTTGATAGCTAATATGAAGAAGTTACCATCCTTGGAATATTCTTAAAATGACATTCAAAGATTAAAATGATGAAGGATCACACTTGATGAAGATGATGAGGAGTGTTTCCCTTGAGGGGGAGACAAATAAAGAAGCTTCCAGAATTATTATTTCAATTAGTATCAACTTCAGTTGGTATTTAATTCAATTACTCTAGAAATTGCTTGTAGAAAATGTCGTTGGAAAAGGTATTTCATTTATCAATATATCATCCTTAGTTATTCATACTGAAGATCATTTTTCAAAGGGAGGGTAACTGAATTAATCAATGACATAAGAAGAATAAAAGTTCCCCAAAGGCCACTTATCCTTCCAATTGCACTTGAATGTTTTTGATCTGTTTGTTGAAGTGAGTTTAAGAGTTTCAGGTTGATTATTCAATATCACATTCAATTTCTTCATCCAGGAATGAAAGTGGAAAACCCTTGAAGACAACGTACATGAGTTCTCATCTCATGAGGTATTATTATCAATGAATAATGGACAACCTTGTTGTCTAAATCAAATACTCTTATTTTCTAAACCAATCATTTCTCAAGTAGACTTAAAGTGAAATGATTGATGGCACATTGCTTAAGAAATGAATGATATCTTTTTCCCATGATCTTTGTATTTCTTGTCAACAAGGGGGAGAGAAAGTGAAATGAAAGTTCAAAAAGTGAGAGATAAAGAAAAAGAAAAAGGGGAGAAAGAAGATTATCATTTTGATATTAACACATTTATTCAAGGAGGACTTTATGGTATTGACAACAAAACACAAAGGGGGAGATTATTAGGACCACTATGTGTATAAGGTTGTATTTTTTGTCAATAGTTGTCAATGAAGATCAAAATGAAGAAAGAGATGATGAAGAACTTCAAAGTTATGGAGAGTGGTAATTCAGACGATTGTTGAACTGATCTTAAGTTCAAAATATATGTATCAAAGGTGATACATTGTATACAATAATGAAAAAATATCAAAAAGTTACCTTAAGAGACACACATCATTGCATGAGGGATCATGTGGAGATTTGAAGATTAAAGAATGATCATACAAATCTAAGAAGATGATGCCAGTCATATTCAATATCGATTGGAAGGACTGATGTTGCTGGAAGACAACTGATTGTTGAAGGGATTCATGATAGATAAGGTTCGTGAAGAAATAAGATGATTTTTGAAGAAGAAATATGATAGTGATTTAGCATGAGTGTTCTTGCCGAATGTCATTTCCCAGTATTTTCCAAACTGTTGGACCTCAAAATCGGGATTTTGTTTTTTCCAATGGAATGATTTATGTACAGGAGTGAATAATATGTGGAATGGAGAAGGAAATCAGTAAAGGAATCAAATCACGTACCTCAGAGCATGGACTGCATACTATGTATGGGAAACGATTCGCGACCGCGTACATAGAAGTGGAAACGGTACATGGAGCGGTGCACAGAACTAAAAATGGTTCGCAGCGACGGTACGTGGTGAAGGCATGTGGTACGCGGAATGCTGTCAAAAATGGTTCGCAATGACGGTATGCGGTGAAGGTTCACAATTTGTAGGAGGGTCAAAGTATATGATGGAGGCTTACAGTACGCAGATGAAGTTCAGTATGTGGTGATGTTTTTCCCACATTGAAATTTTGGGTAAAAAGGATTAGTAAAATTTGTGGAGTTATTTGCCTATATAAAGAGTGCTAATCCCATCATTAAGTCAGAGAAATTCGATAAGAAAATGTCACCATTGTGGAAGAACTCAGCGAAGTTCGAAAGTATTATACCGGTGAGATTATACATAAGAAAAATTGGTACATGATAAATTAAATGGTTCGCAAAATTGGTAGGAGTAATTCACGGAAGAGATTTTGTTTAATAAAAAGTGGTATACGAGAGATGAAACAATTTGCAGAATTTGAAGAAGAAGTTCACAGAAGAAAGAAACAGTACACAGAGGCAGTATGCAGAGGAAGTACACGAAGGCGATATGTGAAGTCAGTACGTAGAGGTGTGGTACGCAAAGCAAGCGCGGTATGCAGAGTAGGTGCAGTACGCGGAGCAGGCGCGATACTCAGAGTAGGCACGATACGCCGAAGAGGTGCGGTACACGGAGCAGATGCGGTATGCAGACCAGGCATGACACACGGAGCAGACGCGGTACACAGACCAGGCGCGATACGTAGAAGAGGCCCGATACGCAGAACATGCGCGGTACACAGAACAGACGCGGTACACAGAACATGAGCGGTATGCAGAACAGGCGCGGTACGCAGAACAGGCGCGGTACGCAGAACATGCGCGGTACGCAGAACAGGCGCGGTACGCAGAACAGGCGCGGTACGCAGAACAGGCGCGGTACGCAGAACAGGCGCGGTACGCCGAACATGCTCGGTACGCAGAACATGCTCGTTACGCAGAACATGCGTGGTACGCAGAACATGCGTGGTACGCAGAACATGCATGGTACGTAGAACATGCACAGTATGTAGAACAATCACAGTACACCGATCATAGATAGTCAACAGAATCAGGAACAATTCACGTAAACGAAAACATCATAAAGGGAGTTTTTGATTCTAGCGAAAAGAAGAAGAAGTTTTAGTGAATTCAGTAATTTCACTGAAGGAGAAAACTGAATATAAAAGAGCATCAATTCAAGACTTCGATGCAAGTAGTGTCTTGTGCTAAACAGAGACAAATACTTTCATGTCAATCAGTTGAAGAGACCTTCAAGTCGATAAACTGAGAGAGACCTCTCCCAAGGTAGGGATCCGGGGGGAGTCAACGAAAGTGATCTGAGGGAAGCTGTGGACTATATTTGAACCTTTTTAAAGGTTTTGTTCCTGGGATAGAGTGACTATACCCAAAACTTTGTAATCCACATCTAGTGAAGATTAGTGGAATTTGGTATGACCGACACACTGTTGGCGTATGCTCTTTGGACGTAGCCCTTAGTGGTGAACCAAGTAAAAATTATCGTGTTGTCCTTCTGCATGTGAATGTTTTAATTACTGCACATATCCATCATATAGGTCTAAAAAAATTCTTACCAACATGGGAATAAGATACAGTAAAGAAGAGAAAAAGCAGACACCATGATTCACCCCCTTTTAGGGTAGTCTAGGGTCCTACAAAACAGTGTTTAGTCATGCTTAGTAAAAATAGTTTAAAATTAAATTTTAACACTGTAATAAAATTTATTTGAAATAAAAAACTTTATATTTTAAATAATAATATCAAAATTATCTTGGGGTAATTTTTTGGGATTTTTCTAATAAGTTTCATTTTTTGACGAATAGTTAGAAATATGGAATTTTAAATGAAAAATGCCTTTTAGTTTAAATAATTAATACTATTAAAAGAATTTTGTTTTAAAGTAAAATAATTTCAATTTTATATCAATTATTCCAATTTATTTCTTTGTAATCATTTTTATATTGAATTTATATAAAAAAATTTATAGAATTTTGGACATTTTTCCTTTAAGAACCATATTTATCATAGCGTCTGCGGGATTAATTTCAATTTAAATTTTTTCATTTCCATGAATTGAATTTTTAAAAATTAATTAAACATTTGAAATCATAATAATTTCAAATTTATAATAATTTAGAATTATTTTTTTTTACCAAAATTAACAGTGAATGCAGTAAAACTTTATTACCATAGTTAAGGTAAAAATGTGTTTACTAGGATGTCAAACTGAAAAGATAAGGATAAAAATGACCCATACACTTGTCTAAAAACTATTTTCCAAACATATTTTGACAATTAAAACTTAAGGATCTATAGTGGCCCATTTTTTACCCTTTTGAGATATGAAATATGTGGGTTCATTCATTTCTTTTCAAAAATACAAATTGTTTCCTCTCCCCCACTTATAAAAGGTCACCTTCTCTTCTCTTTTCTTTATACTTTCAAACCTCTTTGGTTTAGTCAATAGAAATGAAAATTACTTGAAAAATTTTCTCCCCTCATACTAGAAGCATTATTTTGGGCATAAATCCAACCTTTTAAGGAATTAGTGCAAACCTAAGGAGCATAACCAAAGAAGAGGTAATGTTTTTCAATGGGAAGCTTTATTTTATTTCATTATCCACCTACTTCAATTTTTATTAAAATATGATGATATAATAAAATTAGTATCTACCATATACTCATATGATGTTAAAATAATTTAATTAACTAAAAACATCTCCACATCCATCAAATGGGTTACAAAATCATTGTTATTCTATACGGTAGACTACCGCCACACAAACCGATATCGTTCATTTTTTCATTTTCACCTCTTAAGGTTGGATATGATGATGGATATAAAGTAAATATATGATATATATAAAATATTAAACCTCTATAGTCACTATATATATATATATTTTAAATTCCATTCCATAGGATATATTATAACTTTGATCATGTGTACGGATAACTATTTCCTTGCGAAGCGACATGATTCGTCTTTCACTAATGCTTCACAAGGAAGTTGATAAAGATAAATTTAATGAATATATGTGATATCCATGGAATAATTATGATATCCATGAAATATTTATAAATCTTTAAATATAATATATATTATTTTATTTCTTTTCTTTTCACTTGTGTAAATATGATAACATTATTCGTGTACATGTGGACTAGCCCCTTCAAGAAGCGATGTAACTCTCCTATAACCACCACACCACATGGATGATGTATATAAGTATATAATATAGAATTAATGAAATTATGAGTATTATTTAAAGTTAAAATATTACTTACCTCCTCTCCATAATTATATTTGAAAAATTTAAACATTACTCATGTGTATGTATGACATGCCATCTCCATGATCTTAACGTAATTTATTTTTCATAACCATCATTAATGATTTGGTTTAAAAGTAAAATTTAGATAAATATATGATAATTAATTAAGTATTATTATCTAGAGATGGTATGACTATATAATATGTACAAGAACTCAATCTTTCATGATGAAACACTCATGAGAAAACTAGGAAATTAACACCCGAAACAGTGAATTCAATGAAAGATTTTTAATTAAAGGGTAATCAAATTTTTTAAAAGGGTCATATGTGATATCATAAATAACAATATAGTTCTGGTTTAACTTAATAAAATTTTTAAACCCCCTATACAGAACATTAGATAATGATCATCAAAAAGTAAGCCTGAGGTAAGGAACTTCATCTTAATTTACAATATGTTGAGGCTTGTTTTTTTATTTTTCACCACTTATCTTTTATATGATGTATATAATTACCCATTGACATATAATATCATGATTCATTCATAATTAATTATATTTTAAGTTTCACTTTTAATTATTTTATCCAAGTGGATTTTAATCGAAAATTACCAAGTGGTAATGTTATTGTAAAATATCACTTTCATTAGTTATTGATAACTTTATCTTGGAAAAATAAAATTTTCGTAATCATTTTTTATTAGAAATTGAATTTATATTAGGTATAAATATACTTGTATAATGGAAATGATTATTTCCTAAACTACATATCATTTTAAAATAGGTGTTTATTTTGAATGATATTTGATTAACTAGGGAAATATTGATAAATCTGAATACTTTAATAAATATAGATATTTGATGATAAGAAATATTGATTCATGAATTAAATTGATTATTCAATATATGAGGAATAATTTGGACCTATAATTATGTGTGGGTTTCAATTTAATATATACCATTAATATATCAGTTGGTCTCATGGGATAAATTATATTGTCTTAATTAAATGAGTTTCTATATGTAATATTTAAAAATGTCTTGTGAAAGTTCATGACAGTAGAGGTATCAAGATGCACGAGATAATGGAATACCATAATTAACAATTTCATTTATTAAGAGTTTATTTATTATTATATGTGATATTTTCACTATGATATTATCTCTGGATGTATTTATTTTTCTGTTTATTGATTAAATAGAAAGTATCTTTAGTTATTTACATTTTCATATTGATTATGACTTATAAATTTACAAAAATGAAATGTGTGATTAGTTATTAACCATTTCATATTGATTATAATTATTGATTCATGATAGCTTCCATTTAACTTAACCCTTACTGAGTATTTGAGCTCACCCTATTTTTATTTCCTTTCCATAGGTTATGAAGATGAATCCTTTGAATGATTTTTCATGGAAGCTGAGAATTTTTTTTATGTACTATGTTTTATTTTCTATTCCCTATGTAAAATGGGTATTTTTTATCTATCTGTTTCTCCAAAAATTCTAAAATAATTGGTACTTTTTGATATGGTTCCATGGATCTATGCCAATGTAATTAAGTAAGGGTTTGGCTCAGGGATACAATGTTCAGGTTTGTTAGAGTTGGTATGAGAGTAAGTTTAGTAGAATACTTGGGAACTATATTTCGGAAAACATATATTAGGGATAAAAATCCTATTATAGGCTTTAAGGATGTGTATATAATAACATCCTAATTTTTTTAAGGTATAAATTATGTGATTTTTCCTAGAAATACATCCCTATCTGGATTCGACAAGTGGTCGTGGTTTTATAACATATGTACCTTGTGGTAATAAAATCAAAAAGGGCGCATTGGACTTAACTCGATCATCACCTAATTCACTACAAAAAGCCTTAATATGCACATAGTTTGGAACTATTAGGGCATATGTATAGCATCCCGCCTTTTTATCACATAAACTTTCATTACATTTTACAAAACTGAGGATCTTTAAGGTTTAGTGTCTTGGAAACCGGGAACTTAAAACATGAAAACATAAAACATTATTCTTAAACACTTGAAAGGCTTCTCCTCATGTTCATCCTAGGTTCATTACTACAACTCATAACCTGGGTACATACATCAAAAGAAAGGGTGAGCAGAAGGCCCAGTAAGGGAAACAAGAGAAACATTTTACATGTGAACTTGAGATACTTCAATAAGGTCATGAAAAGAACTTTAAGGAATGAGAAAGAAACCATGAGATATATTATAATAAAAATAACATTTTTCATAACTTGAAGATGTGGCTGAAACATTTAATATTGAAAATAATTTCATTTCACCAAGGTCCATTCCCAAGGTGTCATTAAAAATTACCAAGGTTATTCACCAAGGTATCAGTCTAAAAAGTCATCTCTAGAGATTAAGTCTTTACCCAATGCATTGGAGCGCTATCTGGGCGCACCCTTGACATGTCTTTATTATCATGTGAGACACATATATCATCATCAATCATTTCATAAACAACCCATATAGAATAAAAGAAATGGGTTTCATTTCATAATCATAACGTTTTAAAAACTGCTTTAAAGACATGATCTTTATGTCACTTTAAACCCACAGAAAAGGGAAAGCGGGTTTCATGTATGTAAATCCCAGAATTTAAAATAGAAAATTTTGATATATATGTGAATACCCCTATAGAAATAAGAGATTTGAGTATTCACTTAATAACATAAAATAATTTTGAGATAAAGAGGGAGGCATTTTGAGACGAAAATTATGCAGCATAACGTCTATGATACATGGTTTTAGAAAACATTGAAAAGAGAGGGGACATGGGTCACCCACTCAAAAAAGATAAATAAAATAGTAGGGGAACAGAATATAAAGTATTTAATAACATGGTAATGAAATTTGAATGATATACAATTTGAAACGAAGGACTTGAAAGGAAGACAAAAAATAAGATTTCTCTTATGAGAATTCGGCAGCCTAACGGCGCCACTTAAAACTTCCAAAAATGGATTGACGAGATCAAATAGGGTCTCTCATCATATGAACATAAATGATCATTATGATAGATATAGAGATTATACCCCAATATAATAAAAAGGAACTTTAAAGACTTGACAAGAAAATAGATCTTGAAAACGAGGAGGAAAGAATCCCTTAAAAATTCGGCAGCTTAACGACGCCACTTAAAACGTCAAAATACTGAATTGAAGAGATCAAATGGGGTATCTCATCATATGATCATAAAAGATCAGTATGATAAATTTAGAGATCATACCCCAACATAATAAAAAGTAACTTGAAATAATTTACATGAAAATAGATCTTGAAAAATGAGAAGGGAGAAAGAATCCGTTACAAAAATTTCGGCAGCCTAACGGCGCCACTTAAAACATCATAAAACAAAATAATGAGAGTAAGTGGAGATCTCTCATTATATGAACATGAAGAGGGCAGTAATAGGAGTATTAAAAAAACATCCTTTAACATAAGAACATATAGCATAAAAGAAATGACATAAAATAGATTTCTTGAAAAGAAAGAGAGAGGTCGAATCCCTTACCTTAAAACATAACTCTTAAAACTCAAAGGTGGGGACCTTGAGGGCTTGGGGGAACCTTGGGAGGACTCCTTGTGAGGTAATGAGACCAGAAATTCGTTGGGGGAGAGTGGGGAGTCGAAATGGATGAGAGGATGGCTTGGTATTTATAGGGAAAGTGAGGGGACAAGGCATTAATGGCCAAGGGACACCTCAAAAGTGGTTTTCTCAAAACCATGTGCTCTCCCATGGTATTTCCCATGGAGTTAGGCCACATGGGCCCCCCAATACAATAATTCATCACCTTTGGTCGACCATACCTTAAAATATCTCATGGAATCATCATGACACGGTTATGATGTCATCAAACATACCGAAACCCTAAAACTGTATTTTTACTATTCACTGAAAATTCATCTTTCTCAGAAAAATCCCAAAATTTCCCATTAACAAAATATCAATGCTTTGATTTCAAAAATGAACTACATTTTATAAAAATAATTTTCTAAATATTTTTAATTTAATTTTTAAATAAATACACTATTCACCGAAAATTCATTTTTTCAGAAAAAACCCCAAAATTTACCTTAACATAATATCGATGCTCTGAGTTCAAAAATGAAATCCATTTTATAAAAATAATTTTCTAAATATTTTTAATTTAATTTTTAATTAAAAAACACTATTCACCTGAAAAAACTAATACTTGAATAATAATTTATGAAACCGTTATTTAACCATTTTATTGAATCAGATTACTTAATCAAGGTGCCTAGATTATATTAATACTTTCTTTAAGTGAGATTACTAATCCATTTGGACACATTACTAATCCTAATCATAAAATCACTATTCATAATTTACTATTCATCAAAAATCAAGTTGATCTTTTAGACTCTAAATTTCGTACTGAACATAATTGTAGAAGACCATTTTTCGAATATCATTACACATTTTTATTTATTTAAGGTTTACATAAACATTTTTAAAATATCATTTTTCTAAAATTCAACAAAAATAGGCATACTATATTTATCCGGTCATTTGAAAATTCATAAATTTCATCATAAGAAGAAATCCTAATTTTTATTTAAAACAAAGGATTACACAAGGCAGTTACGGTCTCCTTACATAGCCCCTTATCACACCAGCATAGGACCTAAGTGTAAGGTGTGCTAAGGTGAGAGAATCTGAGGGAGGCTCAACCAACATCGCACGAGTAGTAATTTCTATCAGTTTGAAATTCTCGCAAAGGAAATTCCATTCTAGCTTCACACGATGAAGTTCGACTTGGGTTTGGTCCAGAGAAAAGCCCATTGGTGCTACCTCTTTCCCAAGTTCTGTTAGATGGGCTTCGATCGGTCCAAGAATACTGGTTGAGGCCATCAAATCTTCTTTTTATAATAATTAACCAAGATTACTTGTATTTAGAGACAATAATCAAAACGTTTAGTTTCCAGCGGTCATATTGACCAATGGTCATATAACAGTCAAAAACCAACGGTCTCATTTTAATTATACTCATGTTATCAAATGAAAATTTTTTGTTGAGTATAAAAATAAAATAAAATAACACATAAAATTAGGAAACAAGATTTATTCAAAATTTTGGGTCGTTACAATCTTCCCCCCTTAAGAAATTGCGTCCTCGCAATTTTTAAAATTGGGTTTTGAAATTTCATTGAAAGTCCCACATCGGAAAAATAGTCAGTAACACTATTACTTTAAAAGAAAGAAAAGGAAGTACAAAGGCCACCCGAGTTTACCCATACTAGGATTCCATGTAGGAAAACATGGATATGGAGGAAAAAACAAAGGGTTACGTTCTAAAGGAGAGTGATAGAAAACATGATTAGGAGAAAGTTAACCACCAGAAAATCCCAAAATTACGATGTGTGTAAGCGGTCTTTGATTACCTAGTAGGAAACGTAAACCAATAACGTTTTTGTTTTACGTTCCTTTTCATAATTTTGAGGAATTCATTTACAACATAGAACAAAAACATAAGGAAATATATCTACATTCATGTAGAGTTTCATCCTTTAATAAGTTTCTACCAAAACTAATCTTTTCTCCAAACGATGGGAATTAAAAACTACTTGGTCTCATCAAAACACAAGAATCATCAAAACACAAGAATCACATAATCCACAAAAGATCAACTATCTATTTCTTCTATCTTTAAACATTATCCCAAAAACAGAAAGGGTAAGGTAAAACAACTCTTCAAGAAGAAAGAATCCCATAGGAATGTACTTTTAAATCTTCAAAGTTCCATGGTACTACCCAAAGTTCATCATAGACCATTCCATAAATAACAGTCCTTAAAATTCCTCAAAATAAACCAAACTAAGATTGAAACCCAAATACAAGAAGTATTTGATAACATAGTCTTCCAAAATAAACTTCATTGTTCATCTCCAAACAACATCAACCACTCCTAACATCTTATAACAAAAGTATCTAACCTAAACATATTTTACCCAAGATAGGTTAATCATTCCCATAAGTAACCTAAATTACTATAAGTCCACCTTAAATTCATCGATTCTTCAAAATATAAGTCAACCTTACTCCTCAATGAAAATACCGTAGTAATATATTTACCTCGATCATATAGGGTCCCCAAAATAGTGAATGTCTTCCAAAATAATAATCATATTTTAATCCCCTAATCATATCTGTCATATTAATACGACAATCATCGCATTTCCTATCACATTGGTTGCTGGGACGCGTTCTTCCATTTCCCACCATTAACTAAGAAGAGAAAGTATAATTAGAGGCTTAAATACTTAACCAATAATCATGAAAAGGAACTTAAAGCATATAAGGATAACTTGTAGAAGAAAAGTACACCCTAACTTGTGATCCCCTAGGTTTCAAACTAGGTTATCCATGATCATATATTCTTATGTGAATCTTTATTTTATTTTATCTTTGTTCCTTTAACAATGGTTCATACTAAGCTTATGAATTTACCAAAGAATATCCCCCGGGAGTGTCGTAACCAAGAGTGCAGTAAGGCCCGTTGTCATGTACTAGTTCCCGTTCGATTCTAGCTCAAAGTGGTGTTTTCAGGTTTTACCCTATGTACATCTGTGCCAAAGCCACCTCTACCTGCTCGTATCCAGACATGGATGTATTTGCTTGGAAACCACTTACTCAATATTCACCAAAATACCAGGAAGATTTCCTATATTTAAACTTTTATATAGGGTTCTTTCTAGAGTTTTCATATCCTAATTTCCACAAATAACTAAACCATACTTTGATACCAACTATAGCATCCCGCCTTTTTATCACATAAACTTTCATTACATTTTACAAAACCGAGGATCTTTAAGGTTTAGTGTCTTGGAAACCGAGAACTTAAAACATGAAAACACAAAACATTATTCTTAAAGACTTGAAAGGATTCTCCTCGTGTTCATCCTAGGTTCATTACTGCATCTCATAACCTGGGGACATACATCAAAAGAAAGGGTGAGCAGAAGGCCCAGTAAGGGAAACAAGAGAAACATCTTACATGTGAACTTGAGATACTTCAATAAGGTCATGAAAAGAACTTTAAGGCATGAGAAAGAAACCATGAGATATATTATAATAAAAATAACATTTTTCATAACTTGAAGATGTGGCTGAAACATTTAATATTGAAAATCATTTCGTTTCAACAAGGTCCATCCCCAAGGTGTCATTAAAAATTACCAAGGTTATTCACCAAGGTATCAGTCTAAAAAGTCATCTCTAGAGATTAAGTCTTTACCCAATCCATTGGAGCGCTATCTGGGAGCACCCTTGACATGTCTTTATTATCATGTGAGTCACATATATCATCATAAATAATTTCATAAACAACCCATATAGCATAAAAGAAATGGGTTTCATTTCATAATCATAACGTTTTAAAAACTGCTTTAAAGACATGATCTTTATGTCACTTTAAACCCACAGAAAAGGGAAAGTGGGTTTCATGTATGTAAATCCAAGAATTTAAAATAGAACATTTTGATATATATGTAAATACCCCTGTATAAATAAGAGCTTTGAGTATTCACTTAATAACATAAAATAATTTTGAGATAAAGAGGGAGGCATTTTGAGATGAAAACTATGCAGCATAACATCTATGATACATGGTTTTAGAAAAAATTGAAAAGAGAGGGGACATGAGTCACCCACTCAAAAATGATACATAAAATAGTAGGGGAATAGAATATAAAGTATTTAAGAACATGGTAATGAAATTTGAATGATATACCATTTGAAACGAAGAACTTGAAAGGAAGACAAAAAATAAGATTTCTCTTATGAGAATTCGGCAGCCTAACGACGTCACTTAAAACTTCCAAAAATGGATTGACGAGATCAAATAGGGTCTCTCATAATATAAAAATAAATGATCAGTATGATAGATATAGATATTATACCCCAATATAATAAAAAGGAACTTGAAATATTTGATAAGAAAATAGATCTTGAAAACGAGAAGGGTGAAAGAATCCCTTAAAAATTCGGCAGCCTAACAGCGCCACTTAAAACTTCAAAATACTGAATTGAAGAGATAAAATGGGGTCTCTCATCATATGATCATAAAATATCAGTATGATAATTTTAGAGATCATACCCCAACATAATAAAAAGTAACTTGAAATACTTTACATAAAAATAGATCTTGAAAAATGAGAAGGGAGAAAGAATCCATTACAAAAATTTCGGCAGCCTAACAGCGCCACTTAAAACATCATAAAATGAAATAATGAGAGTAAGAGGGGATCTCTCATTATATGAACATGAAAAGGGAAGTAATAGGATTATAAAAGAACATCCTTTAACATAAGAACATGGAGCATAAAAGAAATGACATAAAATAGATTTCTTGAAAAGAAAGAGAGAGGTCGGATCCCTTACCTTAAAATGTAACTCTTAAAACTCAAAGGTTGGGACCTTGAGGGCTTGGGGGCACCTTGGGAGGACTCATTGGGAGGTAATGAGACCAGAAATTTGTTGGGGGAGAGTGGGGAGTCGAAATGGATGAGAGGATGACTTGGTATTTATAGGGAAAGTGAGGGGACAAGGCATTAATGGCCAAGGGACACCTCAAAAGTGGTTTTCTCAAAACCATGTGCTCTCCCATGGTATTTCCCATGGAGTTAGGCCACATGGGTCCCCCATACAATAATTCATCACCTTTTGTTTACCATACCTTAAAATATCTCATGGAATCATCATGACACAGTTATGATGTCATCAAACACACTGAAACCCTAAAACTGTATTTTTACTATTCACTGAAAATTCATCTTTCTCAGAAAAATCCCAAAATTTCACATTAACCAAATATCAATTCTCTGATTTCAAAAATGAACTCCATTTTATGAAAATAATTTTCTAAATATTTTTAATTTAATTTTTAAATAAATACACTATTCACCGAAAATTCATTTTTTCAGAAAAAACCCCAAAATTTACCTTAACATAATATCGATGCTCTGAGTTCAAAAATGAAATCCATTTTATAAAAATAATTTTCTAAATATTTTTAATTTAATTTTTAATTAAAAAACACTATTAACCTGAAAAAACTAATACTTGAATAATAATTTATTAAACCGTTATTTAACCATTTTATTGAATCACATTACTTAATCAAGGTGCCTAGATTATATTAATACTTTCTTTAAGTGAGATTACTAATCCATTTGTACACCTTACTAATCCTAATCATAAAATCACTATTCATAGTTTACTATTCATCAAAAATCAAGTTGATCTTATTAGACTCTAAATTTCGTACTGAACATAATTGTAGAAGACCATTTTTTGAATATCATTACACATTTTTATTTATTTAAGGTTTACATAAACATTTTTAAAATATCCTTTTTCTAAAATTCAACAAAAATATGCATACTATATTTATCCGGTCATTTGAAAATTCATAAACTTCATCATAAGAAGAAATCCCAATTTTTATTTAAAACAAAGGATTACACAAAGCAGTTACGGTCTCCTTACATAGCCCCTTATCACACCAGTAGAGGACCTAAGTGTAAGGTGTGCTAAGGTGAGAGAATCTGAGGGATGCTCGGCCAACATCGCACGAGTAGTAATTTCTATCAGTTTGAACTTCTCGCAAAGGCGATTCCGTTCTAGCTTCACACGATGAAGTTTGACTTGGGTTTGGTCCAGAGCAAAGCCCATTGGTGCTACCTCCTTCCCACGTTCTATTAGATGGGATTCGAATGGTCCAAGACTACTGGGTGAGGCCATCAAATCTTCTTTCTATAATAATTAACCAAGATTACTTGAATTTAGAGACAATAATCAAAACGTTTAGTTTCCAGTGGTCATATTGACCAATGGTCATATAACAGTCAAAACCCAACGGTCTCATTTTAATTATACTCATGTTATCAAATGAAACATTTTTTTGAGTATAAAAATAAAATAAAATAACACATAAAATTAGGAAACAAGATTTATTCAAAATTTCGGGTCGTTACAATATGCTTAGGTTAATTCAAATTTTATTTAAAATCCATTATAAAAGATTTAAAAATAAAAATATCTTCAAAGAAACCAATGTTTATGATTATGAGATTAATAATTCATAAATTTTAATTTATGCTATGTTTTACACTATATTTTGAATTATCCATTATTTTATGAGCCAATCCAGTATATTCCATTGTATAGAAATTGTGATTGGATGGAATAAGGGTATCAATAACCATGATCAATGTAAATATTTCCCTACTATGGAATCCAATACAGTTGGTATTGTAACAGAGAAAATTAGGGATATTTTATGGAATCTTAATCAGGTTATAAAAAATAACCTTTCCTAGATGGAGTAACTTATCCCATAGTGTGATTATCCTATGTTGGATATTTATATGTGACAGAATCCCCCATCATTTAGGGGGATTAATAATCTGATTATAGATGAGCAATAGATTAAGTCTCTAGATATGATATTTATGGTCTTTAGATGTGGTGAAAACACTACAACAAATAAGGCTTTTAATATCACTAAAAAATGCCTTTAACAGCACTAGAAAAGTGCTGTTAATTGCAGAAAAGATAAAATGGGTTCCCCTTTATCAGTGATCAAAAAAGTGATGATAAATGTATAATATATCAGTGCTCAAAATAGCGCTAATAAATACCCCTTTATCAGTTCTATTTTGAGTGCTGATATAATACACATTTATCAGTGCTTAATTAGTGATGATAAAGGCCAAGTTTCCTAATCAAACCCAACACCTTCACAATACCTGCACACCTAAGACAACACCTGCACACATAGCACAAACAACACCTACACACAAACAAAGCATAGAAGAACAAAACAGCACACAAAAGAGTTTCCCAAACAATGCTATATACATTTACTTGAAATAAAACAGATATTATGAAATAATACATTAATAAGATGTCAATTTTTACCTGTTACAACATTTACATGTCCATATTTCCTTGGATTGAATTAATATTTTAGAAGAGGATCAACATGATTCACTGGCTTATAAATATTGTTTTGTTAAGATTACATGGATGAGAAAAGAAAAGGAAGAAATGTCAACAACAACATGGAATCCAAAAGGTTTCATTTATTAACAATAAAAAGGGAGGAATATCCACTAGTTATACAATATGACACATACATTATGGCGTATTCAATTTCATAAGAGTATTCAATTTTAGAATAAATTATAATATTTTCCTAGTGATACCACCATCCCAGATAGGTTATAAACCTAATAGTTACATATATTAGGAGCCTCTAAGTGTGTACTCTCTTATGTCATGTCAAAGGGAATGAGTGTTAGCGCGTCCGCATCAGACATCGGGTCCAACCATGCTTGGACCCTGACCACTTATGCCTCTCCAAGGACCCCATACAATATCTAAGGTCCTGTTGAAGGTATGGAAAGAATGTATTTCTTAGTTTTAGAGAGGTCCTGATGAGAACCTACACAATTATATAGGACATGATCATTCTGATTCACTTTTTCTCTTGATCTCACAGTTCTTTAGTGTGATTATCTAGAACCCCCTCCCTCCCCTCCCTGAGACAACCCCCCTGGAAAGCCCCCTCCCTCCTCCTGGATATCCCCCTCCCTACCATTGGACAACCCCCCCCCCCACTCCACCTACATCCCCCTCCCTCCTCCTGGACAACCCCCTCCCCCTACAGCCCCCTCCATTTCCCTAGAAACCCCCTTCCCACCCCTTGTACAACCCCCTTTCCACCCCCAGGACAACCCCCCTCCCCTCCTGGACCCCCACTCCTAGACACCCCCACTCCTGGACACCCCCTCCCTCTTAGACACCCCTCCTTCCTAGAAACCCCCACTCACCCTCCCACCTGGACACCCCTCCCTCCTGAACACCACCTCCCTCCTAGTTTTTTAGTGTGATTAGCCAGCCCACCTCCCCTCCCTGAGATAGCCCCCCTGGATAGCCCCCTCCCTAGCCCTGGACAACACCCCCCACCACTCCACCTGCAGCCCCCCTCCCTCCCCCTGGACAACCCCCTCCCTCCCCTACAGCCCCCATCCCTTTCCCTAGACAGCCCCCACTCCCCCTCCCTTTCCCTGGACAACTCTTCTCTCCCTCCCACCCCTAGAAATAAAGTATCAAATATTTAAAATAAAGTATCAGACAATCCTAAAATGATGTTAGTACGAAAGGGATGAATCCATTGTATACCCATTAATAACCTTATTTATCCAACTATATTTTCATCATCTATTTGATAATGGAATAAATATTATTCATACACCATCATTCACTAATATTAATTATAAAATCATATATAATTTTAGAAATATCCTAAGTGTACTAAATTTCAAATCCTACATGGTTTTGAATATTGATCAGTCCATAATCATAGACAAATAATCAAACTCCACCCAACTCCATCGTATTTTTTTTCATGTACCTAACTTACTCCATCACATTGGGTATAACGATAGCTAGAACAAGGGGTAGATAATGGATTTTCTAAGTTTATAAAGAGACATGAAGATCATTAGAAAAATTTATTGGTATCCAAACCAAACGTGAATAAACATTGCTACCTCCTCTTAATTGAATAAGATATTCAAAATTAGAAAAAGTGACTGGAGTACTTAATTTCCTCCCCTGGGAATTCATGAACTTGGATTATTACTCCAATTTCATGATTTTTGAAGAGATACAGTTCAAAAAATCAAGGAAAAACACCAAAAAATAATATATTGGAGGAATAGGAACAAAAATTCACATAACATTAACAAAAATATAATTTAAAAATACATAAAGCAGAAACATAGAGATCCTATGACACAACCGGTGGATTCCAATCCTATGGAAAGTGGGAGAAGGGATATGTATATATAAAATTAGTGGGTATACATCTTCTGGAATTCAGTTTCTAGTAAAAAACATCTCATTCTATAGATTTCATCCACATGTTAGGATTGAGGGTCAAAATTGATTTAGTTGAGAGCGTCCTCACAACTCTTCTAGATTAGAAATTATTCCTTCCATAAAACTCATATATCATTAGTAATTTTTCCAGCAGATGTATTATACTACAACGTTGGTGTAGAGAAAAAGTGTGTTTCATATAAATCTAACGTGAGAAAGGTAAATGATGCATATTTTGGGTCTTTATGAAATTTAATAAAATATATTGGTCCTCAAATTGATCTGGAATATAATTCTTGGGCCTTTACATGGGATTGGAATTGGTTTGGTTGGTTGGAAATTTTGATGCCTCACTATGAACCCACTTCAGGATACTCTAGAAGTGATCTACCCATTGTATATTATCAGTATTGAATGGAATTGAATGGATCTCTACCTGGACACCCCCTCCCTCCTAGACACCCCCTCCCTTCTGGACACACCCCCTCCCTCCCTTCCTAAACACCCCACTCATGGACACCCCCCACTCCTGGACACCCCTTGGACACCCCCTCCCCCCAGGACACCCCCTCCTTCCTAGACACCCCCACTAACCTGAAGACCCCCTCCCACCTGGATACCCCCTCCCTCCTGGAAACCCCTCCCTCTTGGACACCTCCCTCCCCTCCTGGACACCCCTACCCCCCACTCCTGGACACCCCACCCACCCTCACACTTGGGCACCCCCTCCCTCCTGGACACCCCCTCCCTTATAGACACACCCCTCCCTCCCCTCCTGGACACCCCACTCATGGACACCTCCCTGGACACCCCCTCCCTTTTGTACACCCCCCACTCCTGGACACCCCCTGGACACCCCCTCCCTTCTGGACACCCCCTTCTTCCTAGACACCCCCACCCACCCTCCCACCCGGAGACCCCCTCCCTCCTGGACACCCCCACCCACATATAAGGGAAACTAATTAGAAAATTGAAAATCCAAGATATTGGTTCCCATCAAGCTTTTAAGATGCTCATGAGTGGATTGAATGACTATGCATTGGTCGAATTCCACACTATCTACCATTGTGGTCCAATGAACTATAGCCTCCTTATCTTAAATTCTTGAATTCATTTGTATCATAAGAAAGATAAAATTTTGATTAATTATGAAAATGGATGATTTTGGGTTAAAAAATGGACTTGAGTAAGAAAGGGGCACATAACTAATTATAAATATCATATTAAGTGCATGACTTGTTCCAAGTCATGTGATCACATGACCATAATAGGATCACGTGATCAAATAAACCTAGGAGATTTATACAATTAAACGACCCTTGAAGCTTTATTCAATCATGTAAATAAGACAAAAATACATGAATCACGGTTCAAGTGAATTAACTTAATTGATTATGTGATTTTTTTATGTGATTTGATCATGTGATGAGATCACACGATCAGTTCACATGAAGCATTCATACAAAGAAGCTTATGTGAACCGATCACATGAAGAGGCTTATGTGAAGTAGAGAAAAAACCTAAGATTTCTCATAGAGCTATGAAATATTGATTCATTAGTGAAATAAATTTCCCATTACCTTTGTGATTGAGCAGACACAATATCGTTGCTCTTCCTACAAAGGCATGTCACATGGACATAAATCTTCTAAAATAAACTAACCCTGCAAGGAATAATGAAAATAAATTCAACGTTTCATTATATAATTTTTTGTTAAAATAGACATATTATATCGTAAAATTACCTTTACATCTTTCCAAATGGTTTCTTTGGTCCAGATATAATCTAATAACAAAACTAATGATTCTTTGTGCACTTTACTACTATTGATTAACTACCGCTTACCATAGCATCTGATCTTAACTTCTGATCCAATGTCCCCATGATGCTCTCATCCTACACCATCTATATGATATCATCATTCAACGTTCACTTTTATTTTTCTTCCTGCACCCATTTACACCAGATCAGAAGTTCAGATTAGATGTTATGCTAAGCGGTAGTTAACCAACAGTAGTGAAGAATCCTTAGTTTTGTTATTAAATTTGTGAGTTTTGCACAACCAATATTCTTCCAACACACTACATTAGTAGAAAAAGCTGCATAAATAACCAAAATACAGAATATAAATGATCCATGCCATAATAGTTTAGGTCTAGTGATTTTGGAAACATAGAAACATAAAGAACTAGTTCATAAGAGTCTCTCATTAAGTTATGATTTACGAGAAAGAAAAATCATTTCTAAAACCATTCTTCATAACCTAAGGATATAAAACATAATAAAGGGTGATCATATATGCTCAATAAGTGTAAAAAAGGGAAATATCAATGATCATATAAGGATAACATAAGTAGTATGAATTCATCTTCATCCTATTTGTGTACAATATTCCATCAGGTATGCTGCCCATTCATTTCTAAACACATCTATATCATCTTGTGAATATGATTTTTTGCGATAGTCATGGTAGTACTGAAAAAAATATAAATACACAAAGTATTAATAAATATTTTAAATGAACTCATAATTATTTTCAAAAATATCTCTTCAGGGACGCTATTTTGTTGATGAAATACGATCTCTTTCATAAATTTACAAACATAATAACCATAATCCTTTCCGTTTGTTTGTTTTGGACACTATAGAAATATTGAGAAAAATAAGTAATTTGTTTTGATATGTGTTTGGATAGTGCAATGTTATTATATATACCAGGATACTTTTCCAGTTATAAAATATTGTAGACGTTCTTTTCCTTAGGCCTTGGATTCATTCCATGAAGTAGACAATATTGATACACCGCCCTATCATAACAAAATCCTCATTAAAAGATAATATAAATTATATAACTAGATGTTTAGTTTTAAAATGTTGGATCTAGTGTATTACAAATTAATAAATTCCATCACGTGTGGTCGGATTTTTGCATATCCATGCATTGAATCTAGAAAATAAATCTTTGGAGTATCCAAATTGACTGAAATCAACATGCAATGCTTCCTAAAAACACAAAAAGGAATAAGTAATGAAAGAAATGAAAATATAGCTGATATGATTAAATTGTATAGTTTTATCCCTATATCATTGGTATTAAAAATAGTTTGTCATCCGTAATTTTGTTTTCAAATGATTTGAGCTGGGATGACATTATTGCAGCCTCTTTATCAGAATCTATTTCTTCTTTTAAAGAGGTGATGTGAGGACTAACGAGTTCAAATTTTTGTTCATGGGGAAATCACTTCAATTTTTTTCATATATATGCCTGCGAAAAATATGAAATGTATTTAGTCATAATTATCATAGTATATCATCTTTTGTAAAATCAAATCATGAAAACATACCCCATGTATACATTTATAACTAAGGCGCCTAGCCATTCATACTTGAGGATTTCATTTACATTTTCAGCACTAATGAAATCCTATTTTTCCTCTCTGTGCATATTTTTTTTCAAAATCAACTATGTGAGTATTGCCGTCTATCAACTTTGTATCCACATGATCCTGCAATAATATTAACTGTGGATATTGAACGGGCAGGGTGAAGGTTCTCTCAGTAGATCGTTTCAATTGGTTGGTTGATCCTTGAGATATATTTGAGCTGATATTTCATTTCACCCCTTATATTTGTCATTATGTAATAACATTTATCGGTTCAGACCTTTTTTCATTAAATGTTAAAGGTCAAGCTTGAAAAATAAATTGGAAATGGGTACCTCCTTATCGACATGTTTTTTACAAGAATTGACGGCCATGCGATGAATGTTCCAACAGCTTGTTCAATTGTATGAATGTCTTCATCTTCATTTAGAACTGGTATCTCGACACTCGACTCATTAGCTATGTTAATTGACACTATAACATGATTTTTTGGAAGTTGTATTTTGTGTAGCATATCATTCTGTATATTGAACACCATAGCCCTCACTGCAAGGCGATAGGTTGGAGTTGATAGATATAAATCACAGTCATTTTCACCCTATATAATATTAGTACAAGAAAGGTATAAGTGTCTATGTGATACAAATTTCATAGAAAAAATTATTAGAACATTGATTACCTCAGCTAAGTCAGGTTTTTTAGGGGAATGACTCGCCTCAAAGCTGGTGGGGGGTGGGGTGGGATCTTCATGCATGGGTTGTTGTTGAGTTGTTTCTTCTCTTTTCCTCTCCCCCATCAAACTTACTATCATCTTTCTCTATCATTTTAATTCATCTTGAAAAATAGATAATTTTTCTTTCAACTTTTTTATTTCCTCAGTTTGATCCTCTGGTTGTTTTTGTTTCTGAAAATATGTTCGGGGTGTCACCCCAAAACCCGCACCTCTGACACGACCATATTGTTCTGGCTAATTCAAGGCTACTGAAAGTATGTCTGCATCTAGTGCGGGTGTTGTTGATTCCTGTGACTATGTCAGATAGAAAATATAGGAAAATAAGTAGTCATTGTTATGTAATAGTGATTTAAATCAAATAAAATTTATATTATGTCATACTTACACATGTTTCCTACACTTTTTGTGTGTTTTCATCTATCAGTATCCAATATTTATTTACACAAGCCTCATTCCATATCACATGGCATGGGATGGATATGGCTTTAAATTTCGATTCATCAATCTGCATATAAATAGAGAAACAATGTTATGGTGTTTTTTTGTCACATAAAAGTATTACGATAGATTTAAAAGGCGTACCAATTTTTTCTCAAGTGAAGTGCACCCCATCCTTGATTTACAGTATGGGTACGATGGTTTTGTTGCACGTTATTTATTTTCAGAACTCAGTTGCTGTTTCATAAATAAAAAACTGTCAATCAAAGTGATGAATACAAGCAACGTCAAACAACATATTACCACACACAATGTAACTAAAAAGTCTACTTCACACGACAGTTGCTAAACAAATCCCACGCTCCTTGGGATATCAAGTGTGCATAAAGAGGAGGTGGGTGTGGCTTGATTTTCCCTTAATACGATCTTCATCATCATTCACATATGTAATAACATCCTCTATACGACCATCTTCATTGTTCACACTTGTAATCATATCATATGATCCATAAAATGCCGTGTTATCCGAGACACTACCTACATTAATTTTTCCCCATGTTTATTCCAAAATTTATAACTTTGATCTATTCCGTGATAGATCAGGTGTTCTTACAACTCCTTTGGACTAATTTTTCATGAATAACAATAGTGTAAACACAGAAAAAGGATTTGATAAGGGTCACATGCATGATCTTTTGAAAACTTGATAAAATCTTTCACTCCATCTTCATACTCTTTTGTCAATCGATTGACATTCATACATTCTTTATTAATATTCATCCTATTTGATATAGTAATATTAATATTTAATAAAATAATTACACAAAATATGTTTAACAAGCTACGAGAATCCCTTGTACTAGAATATTTTAGTATCCCACATGTGATCTATATGTATTGTTGTAAACCAATTTTTTAGTGTTTCTATAGAAAAATAATGTCTCTAGTCAAGAACTATAGTACTAAACTAATATATGGTATGATTTTCAATAGAGTTCTTGTGGGTGGAAATATTCGTTACATGTGTTTTTATGGTTATTTGACTAGGGTGTCTATAAAGTGTCTCATAGTGTCCTCTAGTGAAGTGGTTTTCTAGGATTCAGTGGAATTACACTAGTAACAAAGTGGTGGTGCCATTGAAATGGGTAAATTTTGGATTGATATTCAATAGTGGAATAACTAAAACATGGAAAATATGTCATACCAATCATTCCAACAACCGCAACACCATACAAACACACAATCGTGATCACAATCGCAACACCATACAAACCAAACAATCACAATTCATATTTTACAAAGAATCCCTTATTCAAATACATTTGTTAATTCAGGGTTATCACATAAGTTTTATCATCTTGGGGTGTTCATTCATTAGTCAAGTATACGTAAATTACCAATTTTTATATTCAAATGTTCAACAGGAACCAACCAACATGCAATTCATTTAGAGCACAAATAAGGACCACCACCAACCACAATTTTCAGCGAGGCATTTAGCCCATACATTTCAAATTATAACAATCAATATCAAATATTAATAACATGCGAAAAAGAGGAAACCAATGAGTAAGAGTAAAAAAATCACCACAAAGGTGTCTTTCAGCGCGTGGCAGAGGTGCGTTCGTGATAGAGGAGAGGTGCGCGACAGAGGAGATTTCCAATTGAAAAGAAAACATAAAATGAGAACTCATATGTTATACCTATCCAAAATAAGTCCAATTAGATTTAGGAATGGGTCATGTCTAGTTAAAAAAATTTATTGGTCAATAGTGTGATTTTATTTTTCATCTATGATATCTGCTTCCTGTTTATTTATTTTTTGTGTATCTATTATTTTCCAAGATATTCAAATTATGAATGGGACATGTCTACTTTTAAAGAGAAAGATCATTTTAAATTTACTCTAATTTAGAGGTAAAATATTCCACATTAATTGTATATTTTCTCTAGGGGATCGTTGTTATCCCATAGGGATTATGAACGCCTCTTAGGTTAGTGGAAATTCAGGTTAGTTGTTGGTTATGATACCAACCTGGGTCGTATCATTACATTTCCAATTGTAATTGACCCATGTCCATTTAAATATAGGATTGGGGGGGGGGCACTAATATATATAAGGATTAATAGAGGTAAAAATTACCCTAGTCTCTCCAATACAAGTGATGAAAGATGAAATATACACCGGGTGAGGGAGAACCACCCAAGAGGAGAGGAAGGAGAGGGTGGCATAGCGCGGAGGGGTTCTTGATGAGAAAAGGGAAAAAATCCAGTAAAACATAAAAGGTTCAAAGGGGAAGGAGGGTGGATTGTCCAGGGGGGCTATAGGGGTGTGGGGGAGGGGGTGTGGGTTGTCCAAGGAGGGGGGGGTGGGATGCCCAGGTGGGGTGGGGTGGGGTGGGGGGGGGGGGTGGGGGTGGTATAGGGGTGTGGAGGAGGGGGTGTGCGCTATCCTCTATGAAACAATCATTAGGGATCCTAAATATTGAATTATGAGAGGGGGAAATTATGGGGAAGAGGGGTTTGGGTGATGGGGTCGAGTGGAAAATAAGGAATAGGGGAACCTCGTTAAAAAGACTAAAAAAATCTCTTTTCATTTCAAGAATAGGGTACATTATGGTGTAGCCTAAGATTCTATTGCATAATGTAACCTATGATGTCACATTGTTGAATTACCACAAGGTATACACTACAACACTCATCCCCTAGGCAGAACCATTAAATCTTGATCATGAATTGTGATGTGACTATACGACTCATGGAATAACATCCACCCCCCAAAAACATTATACAGGGCATAACATATCCAACCTCCCACATGATCCAAATCATTAACATAAGGTGGGTCCCATGTATAAACTCACATACATAAAGGAGGACCTAAAGAGGAATAACCAATATAACCTTCAACACAATCCTAAACACTAAAATAATTTATGTCTTATGGAAAACTGCATATACCCCATGATGTATAGCCAAACACAAACTTTAAAAAATTTGAAAGAATGTTCACCTTGGTGGAGTATCTCTAAATTACAATCCCAAGGTCTCTAGGCCTTATCCTCATCATAGATATATAATAATGATTAAGATATAATGAACAAGAATAAAAGATAAGCCTCATACTAGATCTTAGCTAGCCAATGATTGATACCTAGCATCGAGCAAGAGGCTATTACATAAGAAGCTCATACATGACACATCCTAAGCAGCCTCACTAAACGTATCCATCGTTAGCATATCCTATAGTTAAAAAATATATCATTACGATCCCAATACCTATAGGTAACAATATATCAACAATAAATCTCTTTATTCATATTTAGTTACCAACCTACACCACCCCATGTGTGGATTTCCCAACCCTTAAGTTCATAAGGAATCCACATTATCATTTCCACTAACATCACAATCAACCCCACTCCATGTACTATACCTATAAGGGTTCTAAGGGAGATGTCAAAATTTCATATATCCATGATAAATATTTTCTGTGGGATAATAAATACAAACCATGTACTCAACATGATATAAGATTTAAAATAATCCTTGATATATCTCACACAACAACCTACTCACTGGTTATTCCATCACTAGTACCTACCAAGGAATCCCCCCAATCAAATGGTCGAGGGATAAATATCTTAGGAGAATACAAATACCCTGGGACATAAGATTCTATCTCCTTACCTTCCATGATCTAATGATCACTCTCTAATCTATTATATCACTCAGTCCAGTGGGCCACCCTCCAAATATTATAGACATCCTATACAATGGTTTACACATATTCAGATTAATACCTAGTCTCCTAAGAGTCCTAAGACATCAAACAAGGTGATTATAAATCAATAAATTAAATGCATCAAGAATCATCCAAATTGAATAAATTTATAAATAAATGATCACCTAATCTCAAATTCCCTAGAAAGAAACACCACCTTTCTCTATCACAAGAAAACCACATGTATAGAGAACCAACCATTAGTTAAAACAAAACAAAAAATGGGAATAATTTGATCATAAGGATTTTATAAAAAACCATTTCTCATAATGTCCCAAATGAACAAAAAAACATTTTAAGGGTGTGAATCCAAATAAAATGATTTAAAATATCTTCCAAATCAACTCTTAAGACCAATATTATGAATATAATTTTATAAAACCACATGGGATCCAAAAATCCAAAATAATAACATCTTTAATAGTGAAATTATATCAAAATGTTTACAATATAACTCATATGGGTTAACACACCCTTATAAAATCTATCAACCCCTTTAGGACACTTCAAGAACATTACACACCCCAAACACATACTTTAGAAATCAATAGGTGTAAAACTCCCATTTAAAAACCTTTATATAGTACTTAATTTAAAATTTTAAAATATTTTCATGATTTGAAGGCCACTTGGGAATTTTTCTATATAATTGGTACTTAACCTATTCCATAATAAGGTTTAAAAACCTCTTAGAAATCAACATTATTCTATCATATGGAACATACATATGAACAAGATGGACGATTATTCCTTTAATGAAAAATAGTAAACCAAGCCACAATATGTCCTTATAAACCATTAAGGGTTACCAAGTAGGAGGGATCGTAGTGCAGGAGGGATCACGAAAGAGAAGGGATCGTGGCGGAGGCAGCGGCGATGGAGGCAGTGGTGGTAGAGGAGGAGGTGGATGGTCGCGGCGGAGGAGGAAAAGGTAGCAGTGGCGAAGGAGGAGGAGGAGGAGGAGGAGGAGGGGTCGCGGTGGAGGAGGGGTCGGGTTCATCTTTCGCGAAGGCTTGAATGGGTGCGAGAGAGGAGGGGCCTATTAGGGTTCTTTTATAACAACCGCTGGAACCTTTATCAGCACTAGTTAAAAGCCCTAATAAATGAATGTTTTATCAGCACTAAAATAAAATCGCAGATAAAACATACATTTATCAGCGCTTTTTAGCGTTGATAAAGATAGACCATTATCAGCACTAAAAACGTGCTGATAAAGGTTTATCTTTATCAGCGCTAAAAAATCACTAATAAAACAGCTATTTATCATTGCTAAAATTATAGTGCTGATAAATACTTATTTTATAAAATTATAATTTTAATAATTTATTTATATTCTTATATATTTATTTAAAATGATATATATGATAAATATATATATATTTATTAATAATTATAACTATAAATAGTATATATTTATAAATATATTTATTATTTAATGTAATTTATTATAATCTTATCATTAATTATATATATATATATATATATTTAATTATAATATTAGAAATACTTTTTCAATTAAAACATTATATATATATTTTTGAATTATTAAAAAATATATATTAAATATAATTTTTTTATTTAATGTATACAAATAAACATTATTTTTGAATATAAATATAATAATTTTATATAAATTAATAATAATAACTTTTATCATCGCTAATAATAGCGCTGATAAATGAACCCTTTATCAGCGCTAAAAAAGCGTTGATAAAGGGTACACCTTTATCAGTGCTTTTAGCTAGCGCTGATAAAGGCAAACCCCTTTATCAATGCTTTTTGTTTAGTGCTGATAAAGGGAAATGCTTCCCTTTCCCTGTTTTGTGGTAGTGAAAGGAAAAGATTATAATTTTGGTTGATTGTTTCAAAGGAGATGATAATTAATGGTGTTCATTAATCTATAGTAATAAGGTGGATAGGAAACATAAATCATGAAGGGAACGAATTTAAGGAGACATTATTCAATAAATATTTCCCTCATGATCAAGAAATCTAGATGAAGAAGAAGATAATTAGATTAAAGAAAAAGGAAGAATAATGTGTTTTGAATTATAAAGCTACATTTAAAATTTCATCTAGGTATTCTATGGATTACATATGCAACATGGAGTATAATATTGAATATTTCTTTGAAGGGATTAATCCATGTGTTTGAAGGGTAATGATCTCTCAATATTTTTTTTCATATGATGAAATAGATTTATGCATCGTCAAAATAGAGAACTAATTATATAAATATTATATATTCAAGAAAAATCAAGAGAATAAGAGGTTATATGAACAACAAGTAAAGGGGAATGTGTAAAATATGTATAGAAAGATGGATAAATTTACATTATATGAAAATTTCAGAAAGAAACATAATGGGAAGTTCTTAAAGGGAATGAGAGTGTGTTACAAGTGCTATGATAATGGGCATCTAGATCATGAATGAAAGGGGAACAAAAAAATCAATGATGTCTAGTGTTTCATCTATAAGTAAATGGGTCATTATTCACTAAAAATTCCCTAAGCATCAAGGGAATCCAGCAAAGTAGATCCCATAGGGGAGAATTCTAAGGTTATGCAATCACTACAGCTAAGGTATAAGCACCTAATGTTGAGGTGGGAAGTAATTTAGTACTATATTCCAATATAGACAATTCCTTGATTTATTTTGGATCATCTTACTCTTTTATATCTACCACATTTTCAATGAAAATTGTTCATTTCCAATTTAATTCAATAAAAGAGTTGTCAGTCAAAACTACTAAGGGAAGTCTCATTGAAACAATGATTTTTCTAGAAGTCCCCATTATTCCACATGAATGTGCTTTATTTTTTGAACTTGGTATCATACCTATGGTTTATTTTTATATAATCCATGGTATATAATGGATTTAAATGTATGGTGAAAAAATCTATTACAAGAAGAAAGAAATTATGATTTTTTAGGAATATATAGAACTCCTCATATTTAGAATAGGGACTTCATCATCTGAATATTATCTAGATCCAACCCTGATAGATATACTGAATGAGATTCTTTAGAGAGATGAGAAGAAAAAATATGATGATAAATAAGGTTTTATTCAAATTTATGATTTTACTATTGTATATGAATTCATTGATGTATTTAATAAAGAATTACATGGACATTCCCAAGAGTGTGAAGTCAAGTTTTCCATTGATTTAATCCTTGAAACAAGACCATTATCAAAGACACACTATATAATATGCAGTGTGGAATTAATGGAGTTAAACAATCAACTAGAGGATTTTGGTTATAAGGGATTTATTCACCATAGTATTTCTCTATGGGGATCCAATGTTCTATTAATTAAGAAGAAATAATTATCCATGAGGTTGTGCATTGATTATAGGGATATCAATACTTTTACCATAAATAACAACTATCCTCTACCTCTCATTGATGACTTATTTGATCAACTTCATGGAGCTCAATATTTTGAAATGATTGACCATCATTTTAGTATCATCAATTATGAGTAAATAAGGAACACATTCCAAAGAAATATTTTTGAATTAGGTATAGACATTTCATGTTTACAATAATGGCATTTGGATTTAAAAATTCACCCATAGTTTTTATGGATACAATGAACAGAACATTCAAGGAATATCTTGATGATTTTTCAATGCATTCATTGATGATATTTTGTTGTATTCTAAAAGCTACAAGGACCATGATAATCACTTGAATATTATTCATGAGATCGTTATAAGGAAAGATTTCTTAGGAAAATTTAGTAATTATTATTTTTTGATTTAATAAGTTTCTTTTCTTTGTAATATTGTCTCCAAGGATGGAATATCAGTTGATGCTTCAAAGAAAAATGTAGTCATAGAATGCCATATACTAATGAACATAACTGAGGTATATAGTTTCATTAGATTGGTTCGTTACTATCATAATTTTTTTCATAATTTTATCGATCAGAAAACACGTTAACAAAGCTTATACATAAAGGGGATATGTTTGTTTGGACAATGGAATTTCAAGAATGTTTTGATGAACCACAGATGATATTTTTCAATACTATTATTTTAACTCTACCATATTGAAGTGATCAATTTTTGATATATAGAAATGTATTGAATAAGGGAATTGGTTTTTACCTAATTCAAAATTATTTAGTTATTGAATATGCATAAAATAAATTGAATACTCATTAATATGACATTCCAACCCCTGATCTTGAGATGGAAGCTATAATATTTTCTTTGACAATATATAAAAATTACATCTATGATGAATTATATGAGATATACATGGATCATAAAAGCATAAAATGCATATTTTCACATAAATATACTAATATAAGACAAAGTCTATGGTTTGAGCTACTCAATGATTATGATTGACTAGTACACTACCACCAAGGGAAAGAAAATAAGGTAGAAGATTTATTTATTAGTAAAGATCATGGAATTAAAACCAAAATGAGTATTAATAGGTATAAAATGTTCATGGATATAGTAAATATGGATATGGGAATCATTAATTAAGGGTATACATCAATAACTTTTCAAATGATTGAAAAAAAATTATTAGAAAAGATAAAATTAGCTCAATCCAATGATGTGAGGTTTTAGATGAAAATCAATTCTATGAATTATGGGAAATTAGAAGACTTTTGTGAAGATAGTAATCTGAAATTTGGGAACAGATTATGTGTTCAATCTATTAATGAGTTAAAAATGGAATTGTTGGATGTTTCTTAAAGATAAAATTTCTCTACACAACTTAGTATAATAAATATGTATAGGGATATGAGTGAATATTTTTGGTGGGATAACATGAAAAGTAAAATATATGATTATCTGTATTGATGATTAGTTTTAAAAAAATTTAAAGTGGTGAGATAATATCCTAAAGGAGTCATAAAACCCCTTCCCATTCCTATGTGGAAATGGGGTGACATTACTAGGTACTTTGTTAGAGGACTACTAAAGATTCCTAGAAAGAATGATGCAATATGTGTTATCATTGATCACCTAAAAAAATATACAAATTTCCTTACTATAAGAGAAGATTTAACTCTTGGTCACCTCAAATGGATCTATACTAATGATTTTGTGAGACTTCATGGTGCAACTCTATCAATTTTTTATGATAAAGATCTCTATTTTACATAAAAATCCTATATTCTTCCTCAAAATGATCATGATACTGAGCTTCATTTGAGCACCACCTACCATAATCAGTTTGATTGATAGTATAAAAGGAAGATTCAAGAAATATAAGACATGTTTAGGACATCCTCGCTTTACTTTTAAGGGATATTTTATCATTATTCACCTCTGGTACAATTCTCTTATAACAATAATTTCCATTCAAGTATTCAAATGACGTCATATGAAGAATTATATGGAAAGAGATTTCATAATTCAACTTGTTGGGATGAAGTTGGTGAAATAGATCATTTAGTCCTAGAACTTTTTGAAAATAAAAAAACAAAGATAAAGGTTATTTAGGTTCACATTAAAGAAGATCAAGGTTGACTAAAGATTTATGATGATAATAAGATGAAGAATTTGGAGTTCCAAGTTGGAGATCATGTTTTCTTAAAGGTATCTCCATGGAAGGGTGTTATAATGTTTGGTAAGAATGGGAAAATAATACCCAGGTAAATAAAAACCTTTTCAATTTTTGAAATAATTGCATTTTTTTATCATTTGGAAATTCCACCAAATCTCTCAAAGGTACATGACGTGTTACACATACCATTGTTAAGGAATTACATACCATTCCCAATGAATGTGATAACCTCTACTGAAATATAATTGGAACCTAACCTATCTTAATGTGAAGAAACCATCAAGATACTTGATACTATAGTGATTTTTTTGAGGAATCAGAAGACACGTATGGAAAATGGTACTCTAGAGAAATCACAAAATGGAGGAAGCAACATGCGAGAATGAGTATATTATGAAGAAGAATTACCCATTCCATTTTAGAAGGTAATATCCATCAAAATTTAAAGGATGATTTTTTAGTATGGAATAATATAACACCCTATGAATTTATAATATATTTCTTTTAGAATAAATTTAAATTTTTTCGATAGCTTACGATGTACATTACGATTAAACAAAACACTGTTTAGTCACACTATCCATACTTGATTTAAAATAAATTTTAAAACAATTATAAAATTTATTGGGAAAAATAAAATTCATATTTGAAATTGGAATTTAAAAAATATCTTAGGGTTAATTTTGGGGATTTTTCTAGAAGGATTTATTTTTTGATGAATAGTAGAAAATATTAGATTTCAATTTAAGAGTTCCTTTTCATTTAAATAATTTATGATGTGAAATTATAATTTTATTTGGTTTCAATGTAAAATTACTTCAATTTTATATCAATTATTCCAATTTATTTTACTATAATCATTTTTATATTGGATTTCGATATAAAAACTTTATAATTTTTTTGAAACTTTCCCATTAAAAACTCGCTTTCTCATCACATCTATGGAGCTCATCTTAAATTATATTTCTAAAATTCATTGAATTTAATATGGAAAAATAAATTTCATATTTTTAATTATAATAATTTATAATTTATAATAAGGTCAACATAATTTTTATCCAAAATGAATAGTGAATGTAGTAAAAATTAATTACCGCAGTTAAGGTAAAAATGGGTTTGCCAGGGGTTAAACTGAAAAGATAAGGGTAATCATGACCTATAAACATTTTTAAAAACTAGTTTTTGGACATATTTTGGCCATTAAACCTATAAGGTTTGATAATGGTACAATTTTTTACCCTTTTTACATATGCACAATGTGTGAACAATCAATTCATTTCAAAATTACCAATTTTATCCTTTCCCCAAATTATAAACGGCCACCACTATCCTCTCTTCTTTGAACCTTCACACATTCTTTCATCGGAAAATACCTACCCAAATGACTTCAAATATTCATTCTCATTATCCAAGAACCCTTAGTTTGGGTAGATATTTTACTTTTTAAGGCTATACTACAAACCTAAGGAGGATACCCAAATAAGATGTAATGATTTTCGATGAGAATCTTTGTTTTATTTCTCTCTCCACCTCTATCATTTGTTATCAAACAATAATGATATAAATGTTTGGAAAAAGTTTGCAGGATATTTTTTTGGAAGCTTGATTTTTTTTGAATGATTTGTCTTTTGTTATTAAATAGAAATAAATAAATTCACCTTGTAATGTTTTGGATAATTGGACTCACCATTGTAATATGAAAACCAGGCTCAGAATCATTAAGAAAGACCTATTAATTTTGAAGATGGTTTCTAGAAGAAAAGGTTCATCAGTATCATAATAGGTTTAGAATTAAAGTAAGATCATAATGATAAGATAAATTAGAGTCTTAATGGCTCTAATGTAAATCGAATGATGCTTTACTTTTTTTTTTAATTTACAAAAACCATAATTTTTTTGGAGAGCTCGTGATACAAGCATTATTAGAGAAAGGGGGAGAACTAGTGATACCAATCATATTGAGGTTTGGTTGGAAATAATGAAGTTGCTGAAAGGATGTGGGGTTACAATACTTACTAATGTAATCCTGATGATGCTATGCCGATCTAAATCATTTTCAAATTCATGAGGAAGTCAGGATATAAGTAGAAGTTTGTGGAATAAGTAATTTGCTAAAGTCGAATCTTTTTGGCCTCATATCATCAGTGTGAGATCACCGAATGTAGACATGTCTAAAGGCTGAGAAATTTTTTTGTAAATGTGACAAGATGGAGGTGATGGTTTTCAATCATACCATCAAACCAAAATATTTTAATCTTTATAGAAATAAGTTTTTGTGTATCATAATAAAAAAAGATAATAATTTGATGAAGTTGAAGCTACTGATATATGTATATTAGACACAGTGTTCCACTGATCATTGGAGGAAGAATGGATTTCATTGGAGAGTTTTTGGGATGAATGAAACTTAAAGGAAAGTTGATTTTTTTGGAATGATGATGGTTAAGAAAGGTAGAGGCAGATCAATAATGTAGTCAACCATTTTCATCGAGATGAATTGTTGGTTATTCCAAATTTGGTTAAGAGAAAAGAATAACTCTGTTTTTTTTCATATTAATTTGGACAATAGATAATGAAGAACTATTTTTTATATCATATGGGTAACAATCATGGGATTTTATGTGGTCCCAATTATTGGAATAGAGGAGACACATACCCCTCAGAGTAAAGTAGAGACTGATGCATTAGATGTAGGTTGACACCGATAAAATCATCAGGCATAGGGTCATTATTCTGAAGAAAAGAACTGAAGAACTATAAAAAGTAGTTACAAACTTGTTGTCAATGGGACATTGATGTTTGAATAAGTTTTTGAAGCTGATGCTAATGTGCTGTTGAGAAGTGTTGGATTCCTTAAAATTTGGAACTATTATTATGGAAAAAGAAAGGAAAATGAAGTCTAACGAAGTTTCAGTAATGTTATGGTATAATGTTTTGAATGTTTAATTGTTTTTTAGTTGAAACGGAGCATCTAATTGGGTAGTGTGGTTTCTATCATCATAATTATAAGTCATCTATTTTTCATATGTTTCAATTGGTACAAAGAAATATATTGAATAATAAATTTTTTTACATCGTAATGGGGAAATAATAATGAAAATAAGAATCATACGACATGTTTTAAAGATAGTATAAAGTGATTTGAAGTTGTGAGAAGATTTGAGGAGTCTTGAGAAGAAACTATAAGAGTTGATAAGAAATGAAGAAGTCATATATGTATTTTAAATATTAGGAAAATTTATGTTTTCAAAAATTTGGTTGATCAAGAATGTTTTTTAGAATCCCACATAAACCATATTTTTATCACTTATAAAAAGAATAAGTACATTATAATTTCCTAATAGAAGTACTACTCATGGGTGAAGAAGAGATAAGGATGATAACTGAAGGTTTATAGAGA
This sequence comes from Viscum album, assembly GCA_963277665.1. Taxonomy (NCBI): domain Eukaryota; kingdom Viridiplantae; phylum Streptophyta; class Magnoliopsida; order Santalales; family Viscaceae; genus Viscum; species Viscum album. Next base: position 845,941,557 of record OY728159.1, read on the forward strand.
GAATAAGTTTTCATATTGATAATTCTTGATGAAGTTTGATGGAGAAAAGAAAATGAGAAAAGAGAACATTGTAATCAGAGTTTCCAGATTATACTGAGCAATCAGATAGGGTTTTCCAGACAGAGAGTGAAGCAGTTCAGAATTGTTTCAATGGTATTCTGGAAGATTTATATTATTAGACTGAGAAATTAGACTAAAAAATTGGAGTAGGTATCAGACTGAGCATCATTATGAAGTCCCTGAAGTTCTTATATGTTAATGGGTTGGAAAGTGAATAATTTTTTTAATGATAATTTTTTGAAAATTGACAAGGAATTACATTAACATGTTTTGAAGCAATTGGTGAAGGCTTCATGTCATGTTTCACAAATTGTATTAAATCATTTAATATTACATTAATCACATGAACTAATATATTTAACATAGTGAAAAATGAGTTTAAGTTCACATCCTACCCATTATATCCACATAAAATGATTTTTATAGTGGATTTCATATTATCGGATTGTTTACAAACCATTATAAGGATGTAGATAGTATTATTTAGTAGTGAACCTTTTAAATTCTTATGTTCCTATAAATGTGTGATTATTTTTTTATTAAGGTAAAAACACTTTAATAGGAGGTTAAGGTTGTTTCAAAATAAATAAAAATAAAAAAGATATCATTAATTTACCCCCTTTCAGTGATACTTGGATCCTAGCTGGGCACTTTTAAGTGGTATCAGATGAAATGTTACCTTATTTTAGTATTTTTAAATGTTTTTAAAAGAGAATTTCTGATGGATAATTTGAATTTTGTGAACAGTAAGGGGATTAAGATCTTCAATGGTAAGAACTATCATATCTAGAAAGATAGAATATTGCCTGATCTTATGTCTCTTGGGTATGATGCTCTTGAATATGCAAAAAACGAACTTCATCCTATTGATGAAAATGTTCCTTTTACATTTGTTAATAAGAAGAATCTTGAGAATGATGGAAGATATAAGAATTCATTACTCTAATTTTCTTCTAAATGTGAGTTTTTAAGAGGTAAGGGCGTTTCAACTACTAAAGGTATATACGATAAGCTAAAGAACATTTATGAAGGCAATACAGAAGTGAAGAAGTCAAATTTACAAATCATGAGGCTGAAGTATAAAGATATAAAAATGGGTGAGTATGAACATGTTGGTGATTTATTTACTAGGGTGAATGATATTGTTAGCATTATTAGATGTCTTGGTGAAACTTTATAAGATTCCACTGTTGCTGAAAAGTTATTTTGAATTCTCCCTAAAAAGCATGATGATAATGTTTCTTCATTGGAAGTTAGATATCTTGAATCATTATATCTAGATGATTTGTAAAATTCTATGATTACTTATTAAATGATATGGGATAAATCTATGAAATAAAAAAAATAAGTTGATAAAGAATTATCTTTCAAGGCTTCCAAGAAATAAAATCCAAATAAGATTCTTTAAGAAGGAGAAGGTGGAGATTCTGATTCAAAAAATGAGGTATGTAAAAATCATGATGAATTTTTATTCTTATTCTTTAAAAATAAGAGAAGTGGTACAAGAAAATATAAAGGTAAACTTACCTTTAAGTGTTTTTTATGTGGATCCATTGGTAACTTTGCAGCTAATTGTCCTCATAAAAAAGAATAGGATAGTGATAAAGATGATAGAAGGCCAACAAGATTGGGGAAGAAATAGGGTGAAAATTCTAAATCCTTTTCAATGTGGAAAGATAAAAAATTCCTCAAATACAAAGGAAGTAATTTCATATATAAAGAAGAAGAAAATGAAGATGAATGTAAATTTAGATATGAAAAAAACTACTAATAATGATGGAGAGTTTAAAATAAGTAGTTCTGATGAAGAAGAAACTCAATTATAATTTCATTTGAACGAAGAATTGAATGAATGTCTAATAAAGATTGGGAGACATGGTAAAGAAATTAGGATATTAAAAAATAAATATTCCTCCAAAAATAAAAAAGAAATTTTCATTTATGATAATGTTAAGTCGTTGGAAGTGATTAATGAGTTGAATGAATATTTTGATAAAAAGAATTATAATAAAAACTGGAAGAATAGTTAAAGGAAATAGAAGAAGATTTGGAAATTATCCTACAAAAACAATATAAATATGATCATAGGTTTACAAGTTTTAAAAATTATATCTTTGAAGTTGGTGAAAGCTCTGGAAAGGGTAAACTTGAGAAGGATCAAAAGTTACCTTTAAAGGTTGAGAAGACAATTGAAATTTTTTCCAAGAAGAAGAAATTTGGGAATGTTATATATGTGGCTAAAGCTAATAATTTAGAGAAGTTATAAGATTCCAAAAATTATGATTCTAGAAAAGTTTTTATTACTTATGGTACTGATAAGGATAAAAATAAAACTGAGCTAAAAATTAATATTCTGATTGACAACAAATTTTTTTGTGGTCAATAAAGTTATGGTATTAAAGACAAGAAGGTTTATGAGAAACATGCTCACAACTCCTGTTAGTATGAAAGTTATAGTGTAAAATACACTTTCTATGGATACTGCTAGTATTGTGGTGGATTTAGACATATGGAAAATATATTTTGGTATAATCAACTACAATACTACTACTCCACAAATTTTATAAGGAAAAGTTTGAGGGGGATTCAATACTCTCAAAGGAATAATTTTGAGAATGATGTTTTTAAGAAACCCAAGAATGATGGTTTGAAAGTATAAAATAGTTTCCAACCATTGGAAACTATTTTTAAAATCTGATAACAACCTAGACATCTTGAAAAAATATTTTCTTATTTTGTTAGCGGCATAATAAAATTTTGTTAAAAATTGTTAGAAGTTAGTTCTGAAGAAAGATAAAGGGAAAAAATTCCCTTTTTGTATAAACCACACTCAAAACTAAAAAAGGAGAATAACTTTGGATTCTTGATAGTGTTTTTTATTCTCATATGAAAGGATATTTGAAATTTTTTAATAATGTGAAATATTTCAATGAAGAAACATTGTCACTTTTCATTAATGAATCTCTCAGAATTAAAGGTGTTGGATCAACCATCATTGGGGAAGAAAATTTGAAATCCAAGATCTTTGTTTGTTGATTGGATGAAACAAAACTTTATAAGTGTTTCAAAATATTCTAATGAAGATAAAAAAGTTATTTTTCAGAAAAACATTGGTTTGTTGTGAAAAGTGAGGGAGAAGGAAAAATAGTTACAAGAGGCCAATGTACAAAAAGAAATTGTTTCAAGTTGGTGTGGCTCAAAACTCTTGTTACTTAGGCATGGTGGAAGAAAATCAGTTCTGGAATAAATGGTTAGGAAATATATTTCAAAGAAATATGAGTAAGTAATCAAAGAGAGAAGGTGTCCACGGTATTCCTAATATGTCAAGAAGAAGAGATTGGCGTTGAATGATTTTTCAGAAGAAAAAGATAATAAACTGTGTGCATAAGAAAGATAGAAGTTGTTATAAAGGTCCCCTAGAACTTATTCATTATGATATTTTTTGGTCCAATGAGAAAACAATCAACTCATGTAGATAAGTACTTTATTATAACAATTGACTACTTTACTCACAGTTTTTGTGTTATGTATATGAAACATAAGTTAGATGCTCTGAAAATGTTTAAAAGTTTTAGGAGGAATGATGAGAAGGAATGTGCGTATTCTGTAAATAAGTTAAGAATAGTCAATGGTGGGGAATATAAAAATAAAGAGTTTGAATGGTATCTTGATAAACATGGAATTTGGCATGATTTCATTATACCATACAATCCTTAATAGAATGGTGTTGCTGAATGGAAGAGTAGAAGTTCGGTGGAAATGAGGATATCTATGTTACTTGAACATGACATCTCTCATTATTTTTTAGGAAAGCTATGAGTATTGTTAAGTATATTCAAAACTAATGTTTCTAGAGGCCCTGTTCTGATATGACTCTAAATAAAATGTTTTATGATAAAACTAGAAATTTAAAACACTTAAGATTTTTTGGGAGCCCACTACAAGAAAACAGTGTTTTAGCAGCGGGTTTTCCCAACAATTTTTAAAACCACTGCAATTTTTTTTGATAAAAAATTTAGCGGTGGTTTTTTAAACCGCCATGAAAAAAACCACCCTAATTTTTAAAAAAATATTTTTTATAATTTTTTTAAAATATATTCTAATTTTTTTTAATTTTTTAGCTGTGGTTTTTTCAAAACCGCAGCAAAATTTAAAAAAATTTTAAAAAAAATATTTTTTTATTATTTATTATTTACAATAAAATATAGTTTATTATTTATAATTTTAAATATTTATAATGTTTCAATTAATTAATATTTATAATTATTAGTTAATAATATTTTTAAACTGAAAACACATCTTCAATAAGTAGAAGAAAAGACATCGACATCAAATGACCATAACTTATGATATGAGAGTCCATTTCAGCTCCACAACTAGTAAAATTGAAGTTTATCAAATGAGAAAAAACCAAGTGAGATTTAAATCATGTGATAATCAAAAGAAAAAATATATTCAAAATTCAAAAGTCGAAAATCGAACTCGAACTTCAAATGACCATAACTTTTAATTTGTGTGTCCATTTCAGCTCCACCACATATCAAATCAAAGATTGTGACGAGCTCTATGCTACTTAGGTCTGGTACCAACTCTTTAAGTATGGTACCTCTTTTTATTCTGCCAGAAAGGCCCAGAAGGCCTCCAAAATAGAAGTTTTAGTTGCACACACCGATTTCTTAAAATTCAAACGGTTATAACTTTCTATCCAGGTGTCTGTTCGGCCTATACCACATATCATATCAAATATCATTTCATGATCTTTGATTTGATTGGTTGTGACACTGAATAAGGATTCTCAGATCATATTTTATGGCCATTTCAACATTTTTAGGGTTTTTATAGGTTCTTAACATTTTACGATTTATTTATTTATTTAATAATAATTAATTAATTAATTAATTATTAACTATTAATTTATTTTTTATTAATTATTAATTATTATTAATTATTTATTTAATATTTAATATTTATTTATTTATTATTTAGTTATTATGTACACATTAATTATTAATTTATTTTCAATTAATTAATTAATTAATTATTAATTAAATATTAAATATTTATTATTAGTTTATTATTCATTTATTATTTATTTATTTATTTGTTATTCATTATTAATTAACTAATTATTAATTATTAATTAATTAATTATTAATTAATTATTAATTAATTATGAAATATTAAATATTGAATGTTAAATATTAGATATTAGATATTAATTATTAATTATTAATTATCAATTATTAATTATTAGCTATTAGTTATTATTAATTATTAATTAATTAATTAACTAATTATTTATGTATTTATTATTCATTATTCATTATTTATTCTTTATTATTTATTATTTATTATTTATTATTTATTATTTATTCTTTATTCTTTATTAATTTATTTTTAATTTACTAAATATTAATTTATTATTAGTTTATTATTCATTATTTATTTATTTATTTATTATTTATTGATTATTTATTAATTAAATATTAATTAAATATTAATTATTTATTAAATATTAAATATTGAATATTAAATAGTAAATATTAAATATTAAATATTAAATATTAATTAAGAATTATTAATTTTATAATTATCAATTATCAATTATTAGTTATTATTAATTATTAATTATTAATTAATTAATTATTTAGTTATTTATCAATTTATTTATGTATTTATGTATTTATTTATTATTTATTATTTATTATTTATTATTTATTATTTATTAATTTATTTTTAATTTACTAAATATTAATTTATTATTAGTTTATTATTCATTTATTATTCATTTATTTATTCAATATTAATCAATTATTAATTATTTATAAATTTTTAAATATTAAATATTAAATATTAATTATTAATTCTTAATGATCAATTATTAATTATTAGTTATTATTAATTATTAATTATTAATTATTAATTATTTATAATTTATAATATATAATATATAATTTATAATTTATTTATTAGTTATTTATTTATCTATTATTTATTTATCATTAATTAATTTATTATTTATAAATTACTTATATATTATAAGTTATATATTATATATTATATATTATGTATTATATATTATATATTATATATTTTGCAATATACAATATACAATATACAATATATAATATATAATATATAATATATAAGATATAACATATAATATAAAACATATAATATATAACATATAACATATAACACATAATATATAATACATAATATATGTTATATATTATATGTTATATATTATATATTATATATTATATATTATTAATTATTAATTATTAATTATTAATTATTGATTATTGATTAATCATTATTGATTAATAATTATTAATTAATAATTATTTAGTGTGTATCTATTTGTTATGTATTACTTATTTTTCCAATTAATATATATATATATATATGTATAAGTATATTAAATTCGATTTATTGACCACATGAACAGCCTGCTAGAGTGGTAAAGTCTTTGGAGAATAAGCAAGAGGTAAGGGGTTCAAATCTCACGCAATGTAGAATTTCTATATATGGCATAGGCATGTGCATGGTCATGGACTTGTGCATGGATATGGACTTATGCATGGAGATGGGCATGAGCATGGTAATAATAAATAAATTATGAAAAAATTTTAAAAATTAAAAAAAATTAAAAAAATTAAAAACAATTTAGCGGCAGTTTAAACCACCTCTAAAAAATTTCCGCTAAATCATTTTACGACGGTTTTAAAAAACCACATCTAATTATTTCCCAACACACGATTTAGCGATGGTTTTCCAAAACCATCGCATAATGATTTAGCGGCAGTTTAAACTGCCGCTAAACGAAAAAAAACTGCTGCTAAATACAAATTTTGGTTTAGTGGTCTATGCATCATAAAGAAGAAATGTGGAATCCTTGGAAAGATTAAGAAGTGAGGTGAATATGAAAATTTTCTTTTTTATGCTACAAAAGGAAGAGAATATAGATTCTTTAATAATGAAATAGAAATATTAGTTGATTCTTTTGATGTGTTTTTTTTCTAAATCTGAGGAAGATGTTAAATAGAGTCTGAAAGATAAGGAAGATAAATAGGATTGAGGAATCTTTTGAAGCAATTCAGATAAGGATGCTGACAATGGTAATCCTACTCAAGAAGAAGAATTAGACTCATCCATTTCAAGTGATGAAGATGAATCTCGAAAATATTATCCCAGATTGAGGAAGAAAGTGGTGTCTAAGAACATAATTGGTGATCAAAATAAAAAGGTTCAAACAAGAATAACATAAATTTTTTTACACATGATTCATTATATTTAAAGGTTAATATGAAAGATGTGAATGGAGCTTCTGAGAATATAGAATGGGTTCAAGATTTGAATGAAGAGCTGGATCAGATATAAAAGAATGATACTTGAGAACTAATACATAAACCAAATGATAAAAATTTTATCATTACAAAGTGGGTTTTTTGGAACAATCTGAATGAATATGGTGAAGTGATATAGAAAAAAGAAATATTAGTGTTCAAATGTTACTCAAATATTGAAGTCATTAGCATTTATGAAACATTTTTTCATGTGGAAATGTTAGAAACTAAAATAATTTTTATTTCTATTTCTACACAACAAAGTTACAAAATTTTTCAGATGGATTTAAAATTAGTATTTTTTAATGGTGATCTTGATGAGGAAGGTTATATTAAACAACCATGTGGCTTTGTTATTGGAAAAAATTAAGGTTATGTGTTCAAGTTAAAGAAATACTTGTATAAGATAAGGCAAGCACTGAGGTCATGGTACTCAAAATTGGATACATTCTTACAGAACATGAGTTTGAATAAAGGATGAGTTGATAGTAATCTTTACATCAAATAAATTCAAGGTATTTCTCTCATTGTAATTATTTATGTTGATGAAATTATATCTATTCCAGATGATGAAAGAACATGTGAATGATTTTATGAGGTGATTAAAAAGTTGTTTCATATGTCCATGTTGGTTGAAATGAAATACATTCTTGTGTTACAAATATTAAAGAAGTTGAAACACACTTTTATTTCTCAAGAAAAATATTCTAAAGAACTTATTAATAAATTCTATATGGAAAATTTGGAACTAGTTTGCACACTTATTTTAGTGGGAACCAAGTTAACTAAGTTGTAAAAGGCAATGAAGTTAAATCTAAAGATTTTCAAAATGGTATTGGAAGTTGGTTGTATTTGAATACCTCAAGACCCAAATTTTTTTATGATGTTACCTAATGTTCAAGATTTGAAAGTGCTCCAAAATAATCACATCTAGTGGGTGGAAAAATAATTCTCAGATATATCAAAGGCATAAAATTTTTTAGAATTATATATGATAGCTTAGAAAGTATTGACTTGTTTGGGTATTCATATGTTCATCGGGAAGGAAATGATGATGATAAAAGATCCACATCTAGTGGAGTTATCTTTTTGGGGAATAGTTATGTTAGTTGGCATACAAAGAAATATAATTTAGTAATTCTTAGAATGTTTGAAGCTGAGTATGTTTCTACCAATCAAGATGCTACCCAACATGTGTGGATTAAGATTCAGTTCAAAGACTTACTTGTTGAAGAAAAGTTACCCTTTCTTGTAGGTTGTGATAATCAAAGTTCCATCAACCTTACCAGAATTCTAATATAATATTATCACTAAAAACATGTTGACATCAAGTATCACTTCATTAAAGAGAATGTAGAGAAGAATTAATTGAAGCTAGAGTATTTTCATACATCAGAACATGTTGCTAACATTTTCAAAAAACCATTACCGAATGAATCTTTTTGTAAACTAAGGTTGAACATGGGAATCCAACATCTCTCTCATCAAGGTTGAGGTATGTGTATATTTCCCCTATCTCATATGGTATTTGTATAGTATTTTAAATGGGGATAATTGTTTCATTAATCTATCTATTTTTATGTGACAAACCTTTTAAATAATCTTGTAAATTTGGGGAGTTATAGACAAGATTTGAATCTAGCATGTAAGTGTGTGAAATATTCTAACTAATTGTTTGTGTGGTTGTAGGAAACTTTTATTACTAGGTTATGAATAAAGTAAAAAATGGTATGAAAGAAAGAATTTGTGTTGGTGGAAAGTTGGTAATGTCGAAGATAATTTTTTTAAGTCACTTCTCTTGGACATCCTAGTTTTGTTTTCAATGATTCTTATATACTATAATAAGTTATCACACATAATATTAGAATTATTGATAGGTAATCTATAGCTTGATGTTACAAAGTTCATTGATTTATGAGCCTTGGCTGAAAAAAAAAATCCAAAGGGGGAGATTGTAGGGACCATGCCGGCATGATGTTTTTTTTGGAAGATGTATGTTTTTTTGAATGAGTTTCCTTTTTTTAAAAAATAAATAAATAAATCCACTTTGTAATGTTTTGGATTATTGGACTCACCATCATAATTAGAAAATTTGAATTAGAATTATTATGAATGTCCAATGAATTGTGAAGATGGTTTCTAGAAGAAAAGGTTCATCATACTCACCATAGGTTCAGAATGAAAGGAACAATGTAATAAGAATATTAATCAGAATCTGAATTGATTTATTATAAATCTGATGATTATTTTCTATTTTGTAATTCAAAAAAAAAATCCTAAGTTATTAGGAAATTTTTTTATGTAATACTTTTGAGTGAAAGGGGAGAAGAATCGATTTCAATCATATTTAGTATTGGTTGGAAAGAAAGAAGTTTTTAAAAGGATGAGAAGTTACAATAATTACCAATTTAAGTTAGATGATGATATGCCAGTCTTAATCATTCTCAATATCATGATAAATTTATGATATAATTAGAAGTTTTTAGAAGAAGGATGTTCCTAAATTCAATTCTTTCTTATCTCAATTAATTAGTGTGAGATCACTGGATTCAGATGTATTGAAAGGCTAATAAGGTTTTTTGAAAATGTGATAAGATGAAGATGATGGTTTTTAGTCTGACCAGTATGAAAAAAGATTTAAATATTTATAGAAATAACTCTATGTGTATCATAATCAGAATATATAAGAAGTTTTTGAAATCAAAGTTATTGATATCTGTCTATCATACACGGTGCTCCATCGATATTCAAAGGTATAAAGGTTTTCATTGTGGAGTTTTTAGGACCAATGAAAAAGAATATGAAATTTGATGTTTTTTAGATAGATACTGGTGAATAAAGGCAAAGAATGATCAATAATGTAGTCAACCATTTTAATCAGGATGAATTGTTGGTTGTTTTTAATTGTGTTAAGAGAAAAGAAGAACTATGATTTTTTTTTCTTATTTAGAGGGTCGATAGAGAAATAATATCTCTTTTTTATATCATATGGGTCAAATTCATCAAATTTTATGTGGTTCCGACTATTGTATTATGGGTGACACAAATCCATTAGAGTAATGCAGAGATTGATACATCAGACCCAGGCCAACACTGATGACATCATTAGACATGAGATCATTGATCTGAGGAAAAGAACAAAAGAAGAAATTCTAAATTTAGTTATAAAAGTGAAGTGAATGGGATCTTGATATTTGAATAATTTTTGAAGCTAGTGTTGAAGTTCTACATAAAAGTGTTGGAAACTTTAAAAGTTTCCATTATTTTTGTAAAAAAATAAAGGCAAATGAAGTCTAACAATGTAATATAAATATTCCAATAGAAGGGTTTAAATGTTTTATTATTTTTTACTTGATATGTTGCATCAGATTGGGTAGTGTGGTTCCAATCATAATAATGAGAATTCATCTATTTTTCATATGTTTCAATTGGTATGGAGAAATGTATTGAAGAATATGTTATTGTACAACATAATGTAGAAATTGTAATGGAAATTGGAATCTAACTGAAGGTTTTAAAGACAATCTAAAGAGAGATGATGTTTTGAGAATATTCAAGAATGTTTAAGAAGAAATGAGAAGAGTTGAGAAGTGATGAAGAAGTCATTGATGTATTCAAAATTTAAGGAAAATTTATGTTTTGGAAAATTGTTTTAAGATGGAATATATTTCAGAATCCTTCCTAAACCACATTTTTCTCACCTATAAAAAGAATAAGTAATTTTTACTTTCTTGGTAGAACTACTATTCATTGGTGAAGAATAAAAAAGGTGGAGGGATGATGTTTCTAAAGAGAAGAAGTTTTTTTGATCAAGCATGCCTAAGGATGCTTGTTTCACAGAAGAAAAGGATATGGTAGAATATAGCAATCAAAGTTTCTAGATTGGATCGAGCAAACAAATTGGATTTTTTGAACTAAGACAGAACCAATTCTGAATTATTTCAGTGGTGTTCTGGTAGAGTTATATTATTGTACTAAGAAATCAGACTGATGAATCAAACTAGATATCAGACTGAGTATCATTATGAAGTATATGAAGTTCTTACCTTCTACTTGGAATGAAATTGAAGAATTTTTTTTAAATATATTTTTGTGATAGTTAAAAATACAACACAATAACATGTTTTTAATAAAGTGGTGAAAGTTTCTTAAAATGATACACAAATTATATTACACAATTTCATGCTACTTGAAACACGTGCACTGTTGTATTGAGCATAGTTCTACACAAGTGTAAGGGAATATGATACTTTTTGTATCCACATAAAAGGATTGTTTTCTACTGTATTGAGTACCATATCAAGGATGTAGTACTCTTATTGAGTATTTAACCTTGTAAATTCTTTTTTTCTTATGGATGTGTGATTTTTTTCATCAAGGTAATAGGAGGTAAAGGTTGTTGCAAATGAAATGAAACATAAAGGGAAAAGATATCCCTGATTCAACCCCCACTCTCAATGATACTTGGATATTGGGTGGGAAATTTCAATAAAAATATTTGTATCTTTTATATATAGGTATGTTTTTATAATAATTTCATAACATAAAATCATCACCACTTCCAGCAAATGAGTTATGAAATCATCATTTGAGTATATGACAAATGACATCCTCACGAACTGATGTCGTTCTTTTTTCCATTTCCACCTATCAAGGTTGGGTATGATGGTGTATCTAAAGTATATCTATAAAATTTATCAAATAATTATACTTATGGAGTAACTATATCATATATATCAATTTATTTTACATTCTTTTGGAGATTTGATAACATAGATTATGTGTACGGTGGACTGCCGCCTCACGAAGTGATGATTCTTCTTTCACTAATGCTTCACATTGAAGGTGATAAAGATAAATTTAATTATTATATGTGATATAAATAAAATAATTATGAAATTTATAACATATTTATCATTCTTTAAGTAATATATATATCATTTTATTTTCTTCCCTTTTACCAATGTAAAGATGATACACCATTTATGTATGTGTAGAATACCACCTTCACGAAGCAATGTGAATCTCTTTTAATCACCACACTACATGGATGATGTATATAAGTATATAATATGGTATTAAAAGTATTATAGTCTTTCTGGAAAAGTAAAATATTATTTATCTCATTTCCATAAAGATCGATGAAAATTGAAATGTTAGTCATATATATGTACGACCAATTGTCTCCATTACCATAACACACTTCATTTTTTATAACCGTCATTCATGATTGGTTTTAAAAGTAAAATTGAGTTAAAAATATTATAATTGTGTAATCATTATTATTATATAGATAATATAACTATATAATATTCACTAGAAAAATATCTTTCATGATGAAACATGCATGAGAAAATAAGGCAATTATCACCCATAACAATTAAAATAATGAAACATTATTAATGAATGGGTAATAATATGTTATAAAAAGATCAAATATGATATCATAAATATTAATATGGTATTTTTTGTAATTTAAAAACATGTTTAAAACCACTATATAGGAGGTTAATTAACATTCAATCAAAATGAAGTGTAAGGTAAGGAGCTTTATCACAATTTTCATTCTTTTGAGACTTGTTCATTGTTATGCACCAATTCACTTTTATATGGTGTATATACTGCCCCTTTGACATGTTATATAATGATTCATTAATACATCATGGTATTTTATGTTTCACCTTAAATCATTAAATTCAAGGTGATTTGACTTGAAAATTACCATGTGGTAATGTTATTGTACAATATCACTTTATTTTTTTATTGGTAACTTTATCTAGAAACAATCACTTCATGGTAATCATTTTTCATTAGAAATTACATTTCTATTAAATATTCATATTCTTGTATAAGGGATATGACTATTTCCTAAATCATATACAATTTTTACTTATGCTATTTACTTTGAATGTTATTGGATTAACTAGGGAAATATTGATAAATCTGTTTCCTTTACTCAATATAGATATTTGATGATAAGACATATTGATTCATGAAATAAACCAATTATTCGATATATGAGAAATTCTTTGGTCTGAAGGTGATGAGTGGGTCCTACTATAATATATACCCTCATTGCATTGGTAGGTCTCACATGGCAAATTAAGTTATTATAATTAAATAGATTTATCTATTTAGTATTTAAAATTTCTTGTGAAAGGTATTGACATTAAACATATCATGAATCTTGGGATCATGGTGTCCAATAATTAAGAATTTGTTTGATTAATATTTAATTTATTATTATCCATAATATTTTCACTATGATATTATCTTTGGATTCCTTTCATTTAAAGTATATTGATTAAATGGAATGTTCTTTTAGTTATTATCCTTATCATATTTATTATTCCTTATCCAGTTATTCAAATGGAATTTATTCATAGTTATTTACTTTTATATGTTGATTATAGTTATTTTTTAGGATATATTCTGATATAATTAACCCTTAATGAAAATTTGAACAAACCCTTGTTTTTTTCCTTTCAATATGTCATAATTATGAATCCTTTGAATGGGTTTTCAAGGATGATAAACATTATATTTTTTTTATGTAATATGTTTTATTTCTATTCCAAATGTAAAATGGGTATCATTTATGCATTTAGTTCTCTAAAATTTCTAAAATAATTAGTCCTTCGATATTTTATTCCTTATATCAATTCCAATGTGATAAACTAAGGTACCATCTCTGGGCTACAAGGATTGGGGTCATTACAACACCATATAAATCATGCCTCCAAATTTATAAAGTAAAACCCACAAAATAAAATTATGGATCATGTTTATGGTAATTTTACTCATTGGGTTTCAATTGACTTGAATAATACAAAACTACCTGAACATTATACATTATTATAAAACCATTCCATTTCATGTATGTATCACTATAGACAAAACATTTTTCCTTTCTTGAAGGTAGGGCCAAAACTATAACATTAACCAATATTCTTTTTAATTCTTAAAAACAATCATCAAATTATTTTTTCCATAATAATGTAACTCCATTTTGAGTTAACTTAATTAGTGGGATAGAAAAATGAGAAAAGGATTCAAAATACCACTGGTAGTAACCCACTAATCCTTAAAAACTATAGATCTTTGTGATATTTTTGGTTATTGGAAATTATTCAATAACATTAATTTTAGTAGGGTAAACAATTATTCCATATTTAGATACAACATGTCCAAGGAAATAAATATTTTTCAAAAAAATTCAAACTTAATAAATTTAGTATATAGTTTCTTATCTTTTTAGGTTTGAAAACCCTTATTTGGGTGTCTTTAATATTCCTATATACTTTTAGAATAAATCAAAATTTCTTCAATAAAAACAACTACACACTTTCCTCTAAACTTTGGATAAACTCCATTCATAAGTTCCATCATAATAACTAGTTCATTGGACAAACCAAACGAAATAACTAAAAACTCACAGTTCCCATATATAGTCTGAAATGTAGTCAATGGAATTTCAACCTCCTAGACCATCATCTTATGGTACCCTGACATCAGATCAGCCTATGAAAATTATTGTATTTTATAGATCTGATCAAACAAATCATCAACATGAGGAAAGGGATACTTGTTCTTAATAGTGATTTTATTAAAGGCTCTATAACCAATGAAATGTCTTATTGAAACGTATTTCTTTTTAACAAACAAAATATTAGAACACCATGGTGAAGTTCTAGGGTGAATGAAATAGTTATATAAAAAATCTTGTAATCTATTTTTCAATTATAAAAGTTCCACTTGATCTATTTGATAAGGGTCTTTAGAAGTAGTCTTAGCATCATAATCTATGTCAACAATACACTCAACCTTATGATAAGGAATAACACTAATAAAATCATCAGGATAAAAATGAATGTATTAACTCATTACTAGAACATCATTAATTTGAATAGTTTTATTCTTTTCAATAATATGACCTAGGTAACATTCACTTCCATATCTAATAAATTTCTCGACATCTTGTTATGATATCAAGGGCATGAAATCATTAAATAAAAATTTATTTTCTCTAAAATAAATCTTAGCTTAAAAAACTAAAAGCCGATCCATACCTAAAATAAAATCAAAAACAACAATGCCCAGTTCAAAAATATTTTTTGGAAAGTTCCTCCAAATGACAACAATAGGAAGATTCCTATAAATATTTACTTCTTTAATACTTACACTAAAAGTTTCCACAAAAATTTATATGTTACATTCATGAGTTTATATTCCCAATTTAATTGAAAATTTATAAAAAATGAATGAATGTGAAGATCCATAGTTAGAAAAGGTATTGTTATAATTCAAATACATAATTAACATACTTGTCACCATATCATTTGACATACCAAAATCAACCATAGTTGTAGAAAAATATTTTTCCACACCCTTTTTCTTCCAATATTTGGGATTTCCCACCATATTACCTAACTTAGGGCACACATTTTCATAATAAACTAACTAATTGAAACTAAAACACCTCATAATTGGGTGGATATCAATTACCGCATTATTTTATTCTTCAGTATTATTTTCCTTGCAATCATAGGCCATGAAGACAAACATTCTACATTAGTAACACATCCTTGGATTTATAATACATTCTCAAGGGTGATTTTTATGATGCATACCACAATATTGGAACTTCATTTTCATACCTCAATATTTATTTTTGTATGTTTCCCTATCTTCTGATATCAATAAAAATTCTTAATTTTATCATCACGAGGCACATAAGTGTTAGAAAACTCCATCTCAAACATTTTCATAACAAAAAACAACATTCTCATAGATTTTCAATTCTTGTGGGGCTAAATATATTCATAGTATAGATTTTCATTCCTAAGTAAAATAAATTAATTTTAAAATAAATACAAGGAATAAAATCTAGTACAAACCTATCCATTTTTTTAAATTTAATTCATACATGGCCACATAATATTTATCTTTTTTCTATAATTCCTGGAATTCTATTTCCATCTAGAGTCAAACAACCTAAGGGAAATATTTCTAACATAAAATATCCTTAAAGTTTTACCATCCCTTGGAATCAAGATCATATTAATCTCCTATATTATTAACCAAATACCAATATCGATCTTCTTCACCTTCAAAAGGATAAATAGAAAGAGTTACTTTTTTATGTTCCGAACATCCCATGAGTTAAAAAAATCTTCTCTCAAGCATTGATCCCTTTCTTTGTCCACCACAGGGTCATATAAACCACTAAATTATAGGGGATATTGGAAAATGAAATTTTCCACTATAGACATGTTCCTTCATGGTATATCGGGTTCCTCTCTAGCATGAATACCTCCACCATTTATAGCTTGTTCCAACTATTCCATCACTATAAAAAAACTATTTTTTTTCAATTCCAAAAATCTTATGATATTTATTTGGGGGGATATTTTCCTCTCGATTCCTTCCCACTACAACTTCCTAGTTTCCTTTGAAGAAAACCATTCTAAATAGACATAGTTTAGATGAATCATCATGGTAATATTAACTTTATATATTATTTAAACTTATCCATAAAGTAAAATCATTCAAGGTAATGATAATAAAATTATCCTAACATAATTTATGTAAAATTTCATCTAATACCAAATAATAGGATCCATTCATAAAAATTACATAATCTTGAGTTTTATGTTAATAGTTCATTCTCTTTTATTTGAGGATATTTTTTGGTTTAGATATTCAGATATTTAAGTCAAAAATCATACATAAAAAACCATATAATACCAAGTGGACACTTTTGATCAATATCTATTTTTTCTAACATATAATGATTTTAAAGAAAAATATGTTTTCCTTTCATGAAAAATATTCATGAATTTAAACTTGACCACTTCCTTTACCTTACCCATTCCATAATCCTATGATTTTTTTTGAAAATGTGGGATGATCAGAAAAATATTTATAAGGGACATCAAATGAAGATAATAATTTATCCAGTTAAATTTAGGAAAACCCATGAAAAATATTTTCTTAAAAAAATATAGTTTTACTAATAAATTGAATTATAATTATTTTAAAAATATCATTAATATTACCTTTTTAAAACAAGGGATTTCAATGAAAACTCATTATAATGAATTGAAATTTAATATAGGTTCCATAAGACATCATCTCAAAAAAACATTATAGAACCCCTAAAAATTTGAATAACTATATGGGAAACTTCCAGCGTAATTATCTAGATAGAATAATCATTACCCAATGAATTAGAGTACAATATAGGTGAATACATCATATAGATATTGTTGGGCAGAGAGTGATGGAAAGAGGGGGGGGGGGTGAATTGCCTTTTAAAAAAGAATTAACAATTTAAAATCAAAGTAAAAAGTGCAGTGGAAATAAAAGAGGCAAGACACAAAACTTGATAACGGAGTTCGGCTTAAACCAAAGCCTACGTCTCCGCTCCCAACTCAACCGTTGAGAGATTTACTACCGCTGGCTTTTTAATGGTTTTAGCAAGAAACCCACTAGACTTTAAGGTAGTCTAGGACCTATTACAGCTTGCTTTTAATGGTTGAGCAAGAACCCACTAGCATTCTTACAGGTGAAGGCTAGATCACCTATGACACAAGCCTTTTAAAGGGAAGTCTTGACTAACCTCTTCACACCTTGAAGGTGGTGTGAAAACCCAAACAAAGAGAGGATGAGAGAAAGAGGAGTTTGTAGGCACAAACCCAAATTGATGCTCAAAATGATAAAATAATAAAAACCATAATGTGGAGAAGCCTTGGGCGCCAAAGGATTGGTGAAGTTGATGAAGAGCGCTCCCAAGCTTCTATGGTGGTGCTCCTTGGATGTGGAAGTGAGTTGGAGCAAGTGGATATTCTTGAAGGAATGCGCCGGAGGTTCGCCAAATGATCGAACAATGTTCCCGTGGGCTACCATTGCGTTACCGGGGCTTCATAGTCCTTTATTTATAGAGGGGGAACCCTCAAATGGCCTTTGGGGGGCTTCGGAGTCGTTGGAGAGGCCTTCGGAGCCATTGGGAGTCAAGTGGGCAAGCCTGGTCAAAGCCTAACGGCTAGTTTGACTGGCTCCACCGGCTGACCGGTGCTTGGCCACCGGTTGGCCGGTGCTTTGGAAATGGCAAGGCCTTCTGCCCAGGCACCACCGGCTGGCCGGTGAGGAGGCCACCGGTTGGCTGGTGCTAAGACAGTAGGTGACACTATTTGTCTGGGTTACACCGGCTGGCCGGTGATGGGACACCGGTTGGCCGGTGGTCTTGACAGAAAGGATGCCTTCTGTCAAGACTCCATCGGCTGGCCGGTGGTCATCCACCGGTTGGCTGGTGGACTGATTTTCAGTCCACTTTTGCCTTCTGGCTTTCTTGGCCCAATTCCTTGGCAACCTGAAATCATGCCTATCATCCAAAAACACATAAAACAAGATTAGATAAAAAAGAGAGTGATTGTGATCATGAAAATTAAACCACGAGGGGTACGAGAGGTACAACAATCTCCCCCTATTTTGATGATCACAATCACCAAAAACAAGAAATGTAAAAGACTTGAAATGAAAGGCATGTTTGAAAGATTTCTCCCCCAATCAACCAAGTATTTCTCCCCCTTTGTGATTATCAAAATAGCACGGGGCATAAAACTTGATTGAGGGAAAGGTTGAAAAACAAGATAGAGTTTTTAAACAAATTGAAATTTTTGAAATTTGAATTGAAAGTTTTGAATTGAAAGTTTTGAAATGAAAGTTTTGAAATGAAAGTTTTGAAATGAAAGTTTTGAAATAAAAACGCAAAAAGGTTTAAACGATCCTAACTCCCCCTAAGTAAAAACAACAAATCACCGGGGAGAGGATTTTAGAACCGAGACAAATTTTGGTCCGGTGAGACTCGCTAAAAGGGATTTTTCAATCCATACTTGTCTAGTGGCGGGTCTTCTCCTATGAAATTCATCATTAAAGAAAATGGTTTTGGGCCTTCCATACCGGGCATTTTTGCAATCGCACTCATAAATTAAGTGCCCGGGTTTTTTACAATAGTTGCAAAATTTAAATTGGGATCTCCCCCTTACAAAAATAGTAGGAGCATGGGAAGAGGAAGCTTTCTTGGAATAGCCAAGCCCTTGGGTGGTTCTAGATACGCATTGGGAACCTAGAAATTTGGTCAAATTTTGTTCACCTTGGGTGAACTTGGCAAGAGATTCCCTTAAATCCTTGATTGTTGATTCCATAGAATCAACATCGGGAAGGTTTTGGATCTTGAGGGACAACTCCTCCTTTTCTTTGAGAAGTTGTTCCTTTTCGGAAGAAAGTTTTTTGAAATTATTTTTTAAAGCAATAAATTTGGAAGAAGGTTCATGAAAACCTTCCTCCAATTGATCTCTATCATGTTGGAGATCCTCATAAGATAAATGATTAAAAGAATTTGAATAACTAGAGGATGAGGAGTCGGAAGAGGTTACCTCATGAAATGCCATTAGGCATTTTTTACCGTTGTCACTTGAGGAGGAGGAGGAGGAGGATGTGGAGCTATCACTCCATGTGGCCTTGAATGCCTTCTTCTTTTCCTTTTGCTTGGCCTTTTTCTTGTTGAGTGGACAATCGTGCTTGTAATGACCTTTCTTGCCACACCCGTAACATGTTACCTCGGGCTCGGATTTTTCGTTGGGTTGAGCCTTGCGGGATTTCTTCTTCTTGTGCTTCTTCATGAATTTGTGCATTTTGCGGGCAAGATTCTCCATTTCTGAATCACCGCTTGAAGAGGAAGATGATGAGGAGGAGGAGCTTTCTTCTTTTTGAACTTTGAAGGCGATGTTCTTTGGAACTTTGATCGGTTTGCCTTCTTTTTCAGCTTGCCTCCTCATGGTGATCTCGTAGGTCATGAGGGATCCGATGAGCTCTTCGACCGGCATGTTCTTGATGTCTTTTGCTTCTTGAATTTCCGTGACTTTCGGTGCCCATGTGCTTGGTAAGATCCAAAGGATCTTCTTGACCATCGTTTCTGCAGACACATCATCACCAAGGGACTTTCTCCCATTGCAAACATCAGTAAAACGTGTAAACATTTCAGTTATATTTTCATATGGATGCATGGTAAAAGACTCAAAATCTTGACGGTACATATCCAATCGAGTATCCTTGACTTTGTTGGTCCCCTCATGGGTAACCTCCAAAAGTTTCCAGATTTCATGTGATGAGGTGCATGTGGAAACTCGATTGAATTCATTACGATCAAGGCCGCAATGAAGAGCGTTCATGGCTTTTCCATCAAGCTCGAAATTTTTAATATCGTCTTGGGTCCATTTGGATTCATCGGGAGAAGAAAGAGAATAACCATGCATGACAATTTTATAAATAGGATAACCAATGCTTCTAAGAAAAGTGGTCATGCGGGTTTTCCAATAGGTATAGTCGGTTCTATCAAAAAATGGAGCACGGCCCAAAGAATAGCCTTCGGGGGCGAAAGAAGTTGAAGCCATCACAAAGGATCTTGAATTTGAAACCGGTTAGGGTATTACTCAAATTTTCCCTCTGATACCAATTGTTGGGCGGAGAGTGATGGCAAGAGGGGGGGTGAATTGCCTTTTAAAAAAGAATTAACAATTTAAAATCAAAGTAAAAAGTGCAGCGGAAATAAAAGAGGCAAGACACAAAACTTGATAACGGAGTTCGGCTTAAACCAAAGCCTACGTCTCCGCTCCCAACTCAACCGTTGAGAGATTTACTACCGCTTGCTTTTTAATGGTTTTAGCAAGAAACCCACTAGACTTTAAGGTAGTCTAAGACCTATTACAGCTTGCTTTTAATGGTTGAGAAAGAACCCACTAGCCTTCTTACAGGTGAAGGCTAGCTCACCTATGACACAAGCCTTTTAAAGGGAAGGCTTGACTAACCTCTTCACACCTTGAAGGTGGTGTGAAAACCCAAACAAAGAGAGGATGAGAGAAAGAGGAGTTTGTAGGCACAAACCCAAATTGATGCTCAAAATGATAAAATAATAAAAACCGCAATGTGGAGAAGCCTTGGGCGCCAAAGGATTGATGAAGTTGATGAAGAGCGCTCCCAAGCTTCTATGGTGGTGCTCCTTGGATGTGGAAGTGAGTTGGAGCAAGTGGAGATTCTTGAAGGAATGCGCCGGAGGTTCGCCAAATGATCGAACAATGTTCCCGTGGGCTACCATTGCGTTACCGGGGCTTCCTAGTCCTTTATTTATAGAGGGGGAACCCTCAAATGGCCTTTGGGGGGCTTCAGAGCCGTTGGAGAGGCCATCGGAGCCGTTGGGAGTCAAGTGGGCAAGCCTGGTCAAAGCCCAACGACTAGTTTGACTGGCTCCACTGGCTGACCGGTGCTTGGCCACCGGTTGGCTGGTGCTTTGGAAATGGCAAGGCCTTCTGCCCAGGCACCACCGGCTGGCCGGTGAGGAGGCCACCGGTTGGCCGGTGCTGAGACAGTAGGTGACACTATTTGTCTGGGTTCCACCAGCTAGCCGGTGATGGGACACCGGTTGGCCGGTGGTCTTGAAAGAAAGGATGCCTTCTGTCAAGACTCCATCGGCTGGCCGGTGGTCATCCACCGGTTGGCCGGTGGACTGATTTTCAGTCCACTTTTGCCTTCTGGATTTCTTGGCCCAATTCCTTGGCAACCTGAAATCATGCCTATCATCTAAAAACACTTAAAACAATATTAGATAAAAAAGAGAGTGATTGTGATCATGAAAATTAAACCACGAGGGGTACGAGAGGTACAACAAATATAATGGGATTACCCTACACTATCTAGAAGAACCCATCATAAAAATTTTCCAAGGACCATATCATAAATAAAAATTGTTAATCTTTTAAATTTTCATAATAAAAACATTTTAAAAACACTTTTGAATCAATATAAAAAACCTTTTTATATAAAAATTCCTTTATCTTTTAAAAATTCGTTTTCAATAACCAAACATATAGAAAAGAGAATGAGGATTTTTTATTTAAGAAAACATAAAACCTTGAAAAGGAAGATATGAATAAAATAACAGTCATGGTGGAAGGAAAATTCATTGTCTCTGTTTATATAAAAACTAGAACATTCCTTTTGTCTTTTGTCAAAAATTTCCATACAAAACACATAAAAAAATTCCTATTGAAAAAAATTGAAATAAAATAAAAGTGAGATGAAATTTACTTTAAAAAACATTTATTTACATATAAAAAATCTTCATAATAACATTTTAAAAACATATACATATAAGAGAAAGAGTTGGAAGGAAAATTTTTAAAGAGGATTTTTTTAAAAGTCTCTTACCACTTTAATAACATTTGAATCATAAGCCTCATGAAAGGATAAAATTAATGAAAACTTTAGATAACTTTATAAAAGATAAATTCATGATATACCATTCCAAAGTGTTTTTATATACACCTTGTAAAATAATATAGGTGTGTAACATCAAAATATGCATTAATAAAAGGAAATTGAGATGATGTCCCTTGCCTTGAGTATGAATCATAATGTATGTTCTTTGTCTTATAGAATAAAAAAATATGAATATTTTTTACATGATTAAGAAAAAATTTTCAGTTTATTATCTATTTTATTTTACTTATTACCATGTAATATATTACTTATTTATCAATTAATTTAATGTTGGATGCTTCTATGATATTTTTCTTATGTGTCAAAAATGAATTTGGTAGGTTGAAAATAGTCAATGGGGCCACTATTTAAACATATAAAGAATAATAATCATGAAATAGTTGTCATATTTATACATAAATTATATTTTTAATAGAAATAATTAAATATTGTTATGAATAATGAACTATGTTATGATCATGGAGATGGTATGTCGTGCATACACATAAGTTACGTTTCAAAATTTCAACGATCATTGTGGAAAGGAGGTAAGTAATATTTTTTATATGTGGAATGATCATGATATAATATATATATACCATAATTTTTCTTTAAATACACTTATATATATCATACTCATGGTTTGGTGATGAAAAGAGAGTGACATCACTTCGTGAAGGCGACAATCCACACATACACAGAGGACACTATCATTTTCCAGTGAGGGAAAATATAAGAAGTAAAATGATATATAACCTTTTAAGAATGATAAATATGTCATTAATATCATAAATATTTAATTTATATATCATATATTCATTAAAATTATACTTATTACCTTCCATTTAAAGAATTAGTGAAAAACAAATCACATCTCTTTGCGAGGTGGTAGTCTGTCGTATACATGAGCGAAGTTATCGTATCACAAAATGAATGGAACTAAAAAGGTTATATATGATATAATGAAATAAAATGTATAATTATGTTATGAATATCATATATATAATTTATATCCATAATGATACCCAAACAAGAGAGTTGTAGATGGACAATGCGTCACATTGGTTTACGAGGTGATAGTCCACCGTACACATGAGATATGTTTATGTTTCCAATTATAGGGAAGAATAAAAGGATATAGGTCATGAAATTAACATAATAAAATAAAATTATATGGTTGATTATTTTTTTAATATATAAGTAAAAATTTATAATATTTGAATAATGTGGAAGAAGAGATAAAACAAAAATACATAGTTATGAATTTTACATCTTCTTGGAATACATCTTGAGGAATATACCTAAATTATTTATAGAATGGATTTATGACCACAAAAAGGATTCTAGGATGAGGGTATGGATGTTGGTAATTTATTTGGGAAGGTATTTTCATAACCAAGTGGTTTTTATGGCCTGAATATGATAAGACATGAGTTAGCCTTTTATAAGTTATATGAGTGGCACACTGGTAATTTTTGAAAAGAAAAACATGTATCCATGATTTACACATTTTAAAATGGTCCAAAATATATTATTATCTATAATTATACATTATAAGTTCTAAATAGGACTATAAAGTTTTTCATAGTAGTGTTTAGGTCATTTTAACACTTATCTTTTTAGTTTAACCCCCACCCCTAGTAAACCCATTTTTACTTAACCAATGTAATTGATATTTATTGTTTTCATTATTAATTTTACTCAAAAATAATGATGGAATTATTAAAAAATATAAATAATTATGATTTAAAATATGTAATCTATTTTAGGAAATTAAACTCACATAATTGGAAAATTAAAATTTAAAACAATACCTACAGACGTGATAAAAAAGCAAGTTTCCAAGAAGTCTATTTTTCAAGAAAATTATTATTTTATATTAATTATATGATTAATAAAAATCATTTTATGTATATAAATTAATATTTATTGATATATAATATTTATATTTAATTCAAAACATTTTTCATTATGGATTATTTTAATTAATTAAAACTGTGAAACATTAGGCATTTTAAAATAGTTTATAGAAAAAGCCAATTTTTAACCCAAAAACAAACCTATACTAAATTATAATATAAATTTCCTTAAAAACAATTTAAGTTGATTAAATATAACCAAATAATACTTTTTTTATTTAAATGATATTCAAAACATATTTTAAAAATCATTATTTTCACTATTTAATGAAAATTCATTATTTCTAGGAAAATACCAAAATTTAAACTTAAGTAATTTTTTTATCTGACTGTATAAAAAATATATTAATTTTTTCAAATTAAAATTATCTAACTTAAAATTTATACTTTTAAATAATACCTTATAATAAAAGTGTTTAATTAAAACTATTTCCTTTTTATTTAGAAATTATTTAATATTTTTAGAATGAAAAAAATCTATATTAATAAACATGAAAGTTATTTATTTTATCTTTAAAAATGTTTTTAAAAATTTATTTTTCTCATTCATATTCAATTATTTTAATTATTTTTATATTTTTACTAAAATAGCTCTATCCATATGGGGGAAAATTAAAATTAATGGTTTCTTGAGTCCTTCATATATGTCTAAAATCCAATTTATTATAAAGACATGGATACACCCTGAGAATGAAGAGATATTTTTTACATTTTAATCCATTCAATTAAACTAGTACATTTAATGACTATTTTATTTTGGGAAACAAAATTGGGGAAATCATAGAAAAATAGAAAAATCCATGGGAAACAAACTACACAAGAAATAGAAAGACTAATGTAGACAAAATGTGGGAGAAATATTTCAGTAAACATATTCCATGTGATTTTATACTTATATATCTATTAGACAACATTATAGAATCATTGAATAACATAACAATGTTACATTGATAATAACCTTTTTGGATTAATATTTATGAATTAGTATATTCAATAGATCAAACAAAAATTAAAACTAAATTAATTATCATATTACCCTTTTACATACTTGATTACTCATTGTTTATTACCTATTCAAAAATCCTTTTTTAGTCACTATATTATCTATTTTATATATTTACAAGTATTAAGTTAATATTAAGCATCCTTTGAAACATTATTTATACAAAACATAAATTTTTATATAAAAATTATATTATTGAATGAGTCTAAATTTAATTTTCAAACATTTATTATTTTTATAAATCATTTTCAAAAATAACATCCTTATCTTAGGTTTGAACCATTAATAATATACTACCTATTATTTATTATTGGTTATAAATAATATTTTAATTTTTAATTCTTACCTAGTCAGATCATTTACATACAATGATGCACAACAATATAGATCATGCCCCATGCCATGCATTTCATAATGGATGATATTCTAGATTTCATGGTTTTGTATTCACTTTGGTGAACCATGATTTTTATTGTGAATTTCTCTTTAAAAAACTGAAGTCTACATCTAAATTCCATAGATCATGATGCATAGTCTCTTAATAATGATTTCACCCATGCATCCACTTAAAATGTTCCTAATAACCCCAACTTGATCCCCAAGACTCCCAAACGTCCATATACATTGAGTATCAAAATTTCATTATTTATAATTTTAGTTCTATAATTATCCCTATTGTTTCACTTATCATCATTAGGAAGATATAAAGAATCATTGTGTGTTAATATCTCAGGACACAATTGAAAAATAAATGACCCATGCTCATATGTTCCCTTTTCCATGATACCATATTGCTAAAGAAAACATATCAACTGAATAACATGAATAAATAATTTTTTCTATTGTTATAAACAATACAAAGAAGATGTTTCACAAAAAAAATCTATCATGATATTAACTATATATTTATTGATAACATGAAGTGGGTTGTATACATATTTTAGGAATAATGAGATATGAAATACATTTGGCATAGTACTTTAAGAGGGAGGTAATGAAAACATGTATCAAATATCCCCAATATACTCAATTACCACAAATTCTATAATATATATTGGTTATATATTTTTCTATTTCTTTATATTCTAATATCCAAATCATGGTAGCTATTAAAGGACAATATGATCACCTATAGAAACTAAAAGTCTATTAAACTATGATTAAAAAACATTTTTTTTCTAATCTTTACTACATTAATCCATTTAATATTCAAATTAATATTTTATATTTTTACCTACACTATAAAAGTTCTATAAAAAGAATATTTAACTACATTGGAACAAAAAAAAATATTATAATGACTTGGTGTCCTATAATTTACCTTGAAGGTAGCTATACTTGATCATGATCAAATGATAACTATTCTATGATATCTCAAAAAACTGGACATGATCCTCCCACGAGCCATAAGAATCAATACCAAATTATCTAAACATTTCCTCTAATATCTATGTCAAACACATTGAATTAGTATTCATAAAAAGATGATATGTAGTTATATACATCAACTACATACCAATCACTTTATACAAGGCCTTCAAAAACTTGTAATTAAAAATGGGGAATCTATAAAAAATAATCGATGTTTGTACTCTATGATGTTTAACAAATTTCCAAACTTTTTATAAAATTTTTCTATTTAATTAATATAAAATGAGTTGATTTGGTTATTTTATCCAAGATTAGATAAATAACATCATGCTTCTTCATAGTATTTGGTATGTCTAATATAATTTCCATTAAAATTTAGTCTCACTTTGATATTGGAATTAGTAATGGTTGTTATAAAAATTAGTTAACATAATATATAAATTAATAGAGATTTACACAATGGTTTACATGGTAAAAACTAATATCCCATATACATATAAGGCAGAAAAAATTCACTATTTCTTGATAGAATTACAAGGATTATATAAAAATTAATACATACACATTTTATCTATTATGTAAAAATTTAAAATTGAAAAAATCCATGGAGTATCAAACTCCCACACTGACATAGTTTTCAACATGAAATAAATTTTCATCATCTCCGCATGACAAAAATATGAATGAAAACTTCCAAATTTCCACATAAAACCCACATTGGAATTTGTTTTTTGGAATGTAGATAAATTCACTGTGAAATTAGTATTTATAACTTTATGTTTCACATAAACTCTATGAAAAATATTTATTATAAACCAGGTATTCCAATTGTAACCCAAATGATTTTTCATGAATATTTATTTCAAGGGACTCTAACCCTTAACAAACTAACTCATGAGTATGGGGTATTTCCTTCTACGACCACCAATGATATAAGATATAAGGTTTAATGATGAATATTATAGTATTATTATATTTTCTGTACTTTGTCAAAATAGAATCCATATATATCACTACAATGGTTACAATATTAAAGTGATACATTTTTATTTTTTACTTTACTTTATAACAAGTGAGAAAACATATAGCATAATTAGAAAAAACTTTTGTTTATTTAAAACCACCAAAACATCTTTTTTATATCCTTATATATCTTGTTAATACTAGATAAAAATTACCAATTGGAATGATGATGGTCTCTCAATTCCTCCTCTCCCACAAAAATACAACTACCAAATGACCATTAAATAATAATGTAAAATTTGATACCTTTCACCATATATCCATGTTCTCCCTAAAATTAAAGGAATCCATTATAAAAATCAATTCAGAATCCAACAACAGAGTATTCCTCACTTGATCCACTAATGTTGGTGCGGCTATAATTCAGGATAATAAAATCTGTTTACACTACTCAGTAACATATTATAGTATTTCCATGAATATATTCATAGTTTTATAATTAAATTTATCTTCTTATTACAAATCCACTTGAAAAATACCAATAAGGATCCATAGATTATCAAGTGATTATTTTTAGGGAAAATTGATTTTTTATTCCTCTAATAGGTAAATTTTTGAGAGTTTGAATTCATATTGTCATTTTATAGGTTCAAATATATTTCTAAGATGGTTATTGGATAGAATTATAGGACTAGATTTATTTATTGTTCTTATGTTTATATCAGAGAGGGGTTGGGGTGATAGATTTACTAGAATTTTCTATAGTAGGATTATCACACCAGTAACCTAATAAGACACTCTATAATGATATTTGTGATGTGATACAAGGGATAAGAACCACTATGAAAACTTTATATGAGTATTTTAGTACATTCTATGAAGGTGGATACACTATAAATAGAGGGGGTTAGATCGTTGAGGATATGGCCTTAAATTTTAGGCACTACCCACAGGAGGTGTATGAAAATGTGACCTAAGGGTCTTCTATGTGATGGGTTTCTAGAAAAGGGAATCATTCCATGATACACAGGGGTTAAAAATTAGTTTTTCCATTTTCCTGTTCTTAAACTAGGGAATAAACATCTCTTCAAGGATAACCCCCTATGGATTTATGGAACTCAAGGGTTGATTGGGTCATCATGTTCAAATTTCCCTATATCCTTTGTCCCTCTTTAAATCCCCATTCAATATAGTTTATATTTATATATTTCCCCTATAGATTCTTGGTGAGTTACTCCCTCTGTTTTCATTTTTTTTTGATTCAACAACTATAGATTTGGGATATTTTAAGTAAGTGATTTGGAGATAATTTCACCTAACCATAGTGAAATAAAGCATTAAAAATGGGCATTTTTCTCATCTTGGATAGATGAGATCCAAAAGTAATGTATGCATGTGGTTTTGTGTAGTTTTCCTAACACAGAGTTTCCTAGTGAGTTTTTAAATGATTATGCCTTGTTTGTTTAATTTAAATAATCAACTATTAAATTTTATTATTGATTCTTTGGGAGGCATGGAATAGGGTCAAATTTAAGGAGTAGATGTAAGTTTGGAAGAGTCATGTGTGACCTTGGCTGAGAAGAAGTAGAGCTCGATGAAGATGGTAACTCTGATATAGAGTTAGGTGGTCCCTTTATAAAAAAAAACCATATTATTTTTTATGAATGTGTTTTCATGATTGCATATTTTCATGTGACTAGGTAAGGCACATGGATTTAATGTTTCGTATTGAATGAGAATATTATTGAATTTACACTCTTATAGTTTAAGATAGGAATCCATTGAGCATCATGTATTTTTGGGACCGCCTAATTACTATTTCACCAAGCAGAGAAGGTTCCAAATGTGTTTTTAAGGCCATTTGGGTAGGTATGAGAGGTTTATGACTTTGTATGGTGTGTGACATGGATGTATGTCTCATTAATCATAAGTAATAACCATTTTAGAGGATTTTTAATCGGTACATGTTATGACTAGGATGTGTCTCCTAGGAAAAGACATGGTGTGATATAGAGGGGTTCCCTCTAGATTATGTGTTTATGAGAGCTCTTAAAAGAGATATAGGATAAGACCTAATTATAGGTCCTGATAATTTTTTAAGAAGTGGAAATATATTTCTAATAGGTTTTAAGTGGGATATATTTGGGTGGTTCTAACACATAATGAAAAAGTTGTGATAATAAATTTAAATATAATGTGACCTTCCTTTTCTAGGTTTTGATCGGTAAGATCATGGCATAGAGAGAACAACATAGGGTGTTGTATTCTTCTTTGAGTTGACATACTAAGACCATGATAGTTCTAAAGGACTGTGGGGGACACCTTGATATGTGTGCTAAGAATTCAGAGAAGAATTAAATGTTATTATTCTATGATAAATATGATCTTGAGGGGATTATACTATGAGTTTGGATCAATGCTAAGATGTTATTCCTAGTTTATGGATAGGTCCTAAGTGATATCATACTATTGATGAGTTATGACCTTGGGATAGGTTGTGTTCCATTCCTATTGTATCCTATGTTTGTTCATCAATATGAATGTGATAAGATATATAATAAATTATGGGTGATGAAAATTCTCACATCTTTTCCTTTATATTAGTGTGAAGTTCTTGTCATGACCCTACCTTTATTGATAATTTAGTGGTAATGTTGTTATGTGATACCAGGACTTACCTTGAGTGATATGGTAGTGGTCAGTATTATGGACTAATATTTATGGATTGGATGTTATTATAAACCTCAATTAGTGATAAGTTTAGTCTAGGTTTCGATATGATACGAGATATGGTACATGAACTTACATTGAGTGATAAGGTAGAAGTTGATATGTGAATATTGATCCTTAATATTAGTGATAATATAGTTCCCAAGATATAAAAGTTGGCCTCACATTGAATGGTATGTTACTGGAAAGTCCACCTTATATAAGAATGTAATTCCTTGACATGGATATAGGGACCTACCTTATTTCTTATGGTACTGATTAGTTCTTTGTGACATCATACCTAGTATCTTTTGGTATGGTTAGAGTCAAATGGTATGAGTTGACTAGGTTTTAGAAATGGATAAAGTAGCTATGGTCAAGTATCATAGTGTAATTATTAGTACATGATGAACTGAAGTCTATGTGTATGGTGGTGGAACAAGGTGGATTATAAAATAGGTTATAGAAAGTAAAATTGGCTGTCATGGTGTCATAGTTAGAAAATTATTACCCAACACACATGGTTATTTTCATTCATTTATTTTATTTATGTATACATAACTATATAATGATATAAATTAGAGGAACACGATGAGACTATTATTAGATTTATTTCTTGCACCCTGAGCAAGAACACTAGTTTGTTTTTAGACCAAGTGTCTATATTATAGGTTGTTCACATGTTTTAAAGTGGATATGGATAGAGAAACTAAAAGAGGGGTGTTGATATAAGGTAAGGATCAAAAATTATATTAAATAATTATGTTCATTTTATTCATTTTTTATTTTTTATTTTTTATATGTGATTGGCCTTATGGGTGATTATTTGATGTATAAATACATATATCAATGTCATAAATTTTTTATTTCATGACATTTTTAATTCCCACTACACACTCTGACGGTTTTTGTATAAAATGTTTTATTATTTATATGATTTATTTTACATTTATTTAAGGGAATAGTCTCCCCAATGTATTTTTTAGGGCCTCTCCACTATTAGGAAATCTATATTGTATTGGAATATGTGTTTGAGGTTATATGAAGACTCTATCTAGGACACTGATGAGTGGTCTCTATTCAGTGAGTTACATTCCCTTTCAACAAATTAGTTTTCATATTTTATTTCCAATGAATATAAACTAACATGATATTAGATGTTTTCAAATACTTCACCCATCAACACCGCCTAAAATTTATATCATGTAGTGAGAATATGTACATTAGGATATCATAATTTGATATAATATATAAACATATATCTAATCAATTAACGATTCCATATTTTTAATGCATTCATGACCACTGAAATATCAATTTCATGTCTCTATTTATTTCTTTTTGGTAACCTTAATTGATATGAGCCACATGAAATTGTTTAGTTACCTTAAATTT
Source organism: Viscum album (assembly GCA_963277665.1). NCBI lineage: Eukaryota > Viridiplantae > Streptophyta > Magnoliopsida > Santalales > Viscaceae > Viscum > Viscum album. Next base: position 845,973,641 of record OY728159.1, read on the forward strand.
TGTCACACACAAGTCCAATTCTTATGGAATCATCTACATGACATACTCATCACATGGATCAACTAAGATTGTAAAAATTACTGATATCAACCTAAAATATAATTCTATAAATGATATCTTCTAATCTGGACTTCACTATAATTTTATATCCACTCTGATCGAATCCACCATCAAAGATGTTAAGTTTAGGAAATCCTGAACAATATGGCTATAATAACATGTTAATAATAGAAATATCTATACATCAAACACATAATTTAGTTCTTTATATGGTATAACTAATTTAATATTCTAAGGATTGAAATATAACCATGATTATAAAATCATATGTCCTAGTAATTTCATATCTTGAATCTAAAATGTATATTTGGGGAATTTTTTATAAAATAAATTCCCCCACAATGTACCTAATAAAATCTATAAATTTCATTCACAATCAACCCAACATCTTTAATAAACTCAAATATTATCAATTAACACTTGAAAAAATGTGTCAAAATATCAATGAAATATGTAATTCATTAATTACACTAAAAAATTATTAAGCATTAGTCATCCCAAATAGAATAAATAATTATTTATAATTGTCATTTTTTATCTAATTTTTTTGTATATCTTTTTTTTCTAAGTGATTTAATGGTATCCTAACCATAATTAGATCTTGGGAAAGTATATATCACCCTTTAGTTTAACAAATAGATGATCAATTCTAGGAAAAAAGTACTCTTTCTTAATTTTAAATTGGAAAACACATTTATAAGAAATACATAAGTGTAATATTGCACTTATATTATTAAGAAAATAAAATTATATATCTCAAGGTGAGGATCCCATTCTTATAAATCCATTATTCTATGAATCCTATTTAAAAAATTTTACTCTCTCATTTCATCAAGTATTATTTGATAAAAATATAGATTTATCAGGCATTTCCACAGTATTAATTTAATCAACAACTCTACCTCTCTCAATAGAAATATTAAATAAAAAATATAGATAATTTTTATTACCTTAGGAAATCATTCTTGTTCTACCTCTTCTTTTTTATATCACACCATCACTATTATATGACACAATAAACTCTGGAAACCCATCATCAAAGTACTAAGTCTCCTAGAATTCAGATATCATTCCCACTTAAAAGTGTATATATATTAGAATTGAAATTTTTTTTCCACACACTTTTATATAGAACCCGTGATATATTCCTCACTCATATTACACAATTTATCTATAATGAAATGTTATTTATAACCTCAAAATGAGATTAGTCTATATATTTCATATATTTCCAATGAAAAGGGGTTTCAAAACCACAAAAACTTTTTGAGAGATTCCTATGATCTTTTTGGACTTAAAAAAATACTATAAGGGAACCTTGTATCTAAATGTGTATTTCATTTTACAGAATTTGATATAATTATATGTAGTTATAACATATATATATATATATATATATAGATGAAATTTAATAGACATTTTTTATGAGTGGAGTTTTGGAAAATTATAGTCTCTAGCCTAGGTAAAACCTTGCGAATATATTTTCTAATGTGGAATGATTCATGTGTGTTATCAAAAGTCTCATGAACCCCACCTCACATGCATGATGATGTAATGAATTCCATGGTATTATATGAATCCTTATATCACACCCTTCTTCCATATTCCCTATATTTATTTCATGAGTCCCTCACTTTCTCCCAATGGCATACATCCTTATAGAAAACCTACCTAACCAATATGGTTACCACTATTTCTTATAACACAAGTGAGGGGTTTCTAAAAAAAGGACCACCTTACCTCCCATTTCAAGTGGAAAATTATAATAACAAATATCTATTTTCAAGGTTATTTGGTGAGCACCCCCATGTCTTCTATAGATCCTAAAAATATATTTTCATATCAGAATCTTTTTATGGGGATAAATCACATTCCCATTCCCACTTAATTATATTCATACCCTAGGAATTGATACCCTTGAGCTCAAAAACATTGGAGCTGCTTCTTGGGTGACACTTCACCTTGTTCTGGTGCCTAATTTCCAAATACATAATCAATAGGACAACTGAGCTTCCTTTTACTGAGTATCCTATATGGTAACCGATTCTTCAAAGACTTCAAACTAAGGCACAATATCACCCAAGTCACCTTCCATGGTACCACTTCAATCTAGTCTCATATCCTTGTATCCAATTATCCATAGTTCCATGAAGAGGGATCCAATTTATCCACCCCCATGCCTATGTGATCAACCCATCCATGATATCTTATAACATGGGCCCTATATCCCCATGACCCTAATCTAGATCCATTTAAATCTATTTTCTCAATCCATCAACCAGATTCCTATAATTATATCATGACCCCACTAAAAAAATAGTGTTTCACTATGGAATTTATAGGCCTAATAATTCACAATTTGGGTTTCAATACCTAAAACCCTCACCATTATCCAAGAATATTCTATAAGCATAGAGACTCCATTTGGTTTCCTAATGTTAATTGAGTTGATATGGTCCCCTTGTTTCATAAACCAACCTTAACTTGAGTCTTCTAATAGAAATATCCACGAGGGAACCAAAACCTTTAATACATATATATTACATCATTTTAGATTAATATTCAATACATATAAAAAAATACATGCCCAATAATAATAATGGTTTAGTTCCCTTGAATAATAGATATATAATCATCTTATTTAATGAATAATCTTCAAAATATCCCATAAATTTCGTCTCACATAGCACACTTCTTATTATTACACAACTTTAAAACTATTCTTTATAACCAATAAAAAATAAACGTGAGAAAAGGTGATCTCAGAAGCTCAGTAAGGGAAAACATGGGAGATATCAGTTAATGAATATATGTCAGAATAACATGACAATACTAATTTTAGAATATTATATTATCATTTTTAAATCATATATATAAATTCAAATATCTAATCATGGAATAAGGATTTTATAGTTCATAAGATATGAATCATAATAGAATAAAATATAATTGGCCACGTGATCATATAATAAAAAAAATTGTTTTTCAAAATAGATTATTATAAAGTTTGTAATATTTATAATCATAGAAATATTATATCAAGGATACCCACCAATACACTCATCACATGTTAGGATTGGTAAAACCACCCATGCATTTTCTCTATGAATAGGAAAACATCCCACGTATCATAATTAATTCTTAGGATAAACTATAATATACCCTATGATCTCATATTAATTTATAATTACTTAATTTATTGGAGGTATTTAATAGACCCACCCATCACATAATCATTATCCATTCATATGTATGAAAAAATATTGTGAAAATATTTATAATATCTTCATAGTGTATCCCATGCAAAAGAAAATGAGTATCATCACGATTTCATCATCATAATTAAATAACCATCCATTGAAAAAATAAGGATGGTATCATTGGATAATATCCCCTGTCAAGAAAAATTAACATTAATGGGTTATTTCAAATATGTAAATACCATTAAAATATCACTGGTTATTTCTTATGGAAAATACCCTTTTTACTTTAAATCACATATTAAAGATCTAAAAATTTAAAAAATATTTTGGAAAAAATTTTCCTTAAAAATAACCACATAAAATTTTAATTTAATCCTAAAAAAATTTTGTGTTCATGATGGCAGCAAAATTTGTTCATGACATATACATTAAAATGTATATTCCATTGACACCTTTGATAACAAGTTCCTCACTTGAAAAACAATAATAATATTCTATTTAAAAATTATTATAGAAAGTAAAACATGTTTAAAAAATAATTTAATAAATCATTTTATATTTTTAAAAACATTCATGATGAATGTTTAATGAAAAAATTAACAATGAAGAAAAATATTCACTATAAAATAAAAAACATTACTATATTTCCTTAAAAACAATCATCCTTAAAATTGAATAAATAGAGAGAATAAAATGAAATGGGAAAAATTTAATTTATATAAATGAAAATATTTAAAGAAATAATATTATATTTTTGATAGAAATATCATATAATTTTTTTATATAAAGATTATGTATAAATAACCCTCTTAAAAAGTTTTTTATCATAAAACCATTATAATAAGTTCAGATTTCTCTATAAGTGATATAAAATCTTAAATTAAATTTAAATATATAATAATTAAATTACATGACCATATTTATACTTATAATAAAATATATATTTTACTTAAAACATATTATCACTTGTTCATTAAAAATTCTTTTTTAAAATAACTATTCTGGGTGATGACTTTTTTTCATGTATGATTCAATTCAGGTATTGTGGTCCTTGCATCTTGATCATGGTTAAATCATATAATAAAAATTTATTCAAGATATAAATATCATATATATTAATTATATACATATTTATAACTCTCAACATAATTTAGATCTATAAAAATGTGTTACATCGTTCAATGAGATGAAAGTTTGTATGTACGCATGAATGTTTTTTCATTTTATAACAAAAAAATGGGAAGGAAAAAAATAATATTTTATATTTAAATAATAATAAATAATATATATATATATGTATATATATTATCCTTAATTATAACTATCAATATGAGGAAGTGATTAAAAATGAATCATATCATTATGTGGCGGCGATAGTACACACTTATCCTCGAGTGATACTTTCACATCCCATTTGATGGAAATGAGGTGGAAAATGATTTCCCCAAAATCATTATAACATATAATTATATTTATTATATTTTATTATTTATTCTAAGATATATAACACATACCTATATTATGAATAAGAAGAAATTTATTGAAAGGATTTGGGTAAGACAATTACCTCTTCTTTGGGAGACCTCCTTTGGCTAACTCATTAGGACTTGAAAAGCGGGTCTTGGTAGAAGTAAAGGGGATATAGAAAAAATGGAATGAATATATTATGTTATTAGGGTAGTTATTATTTGATATATAGTTCTCAATGATTTTTAATAAGGTGAGAGAATATGTTCACTTTTATAAATGAGGTGGGGAAAAAATAAGAAATTACTTGAAAGATTTATATAATATAAATTCACTATCTTGTGATAGTGGATTAAAATGGAAAATAAATAAAAATTATTAAATTATAAGATATAAATGTAAACAACTAATAATATTTATACATTTTTATTTTGAACTTTTATTCATATAACTTAGTTTAACCCCTGGTAAACCCATTTTAACCCTAATTATGGTGACAAAATTTTCTTGTTTAACTATTAATTTTGATAAAATATAGTAGTTTCCCTAATATAAGATTTGGAAATTAATATTTTAGATATTTATTAAACTTTATAAAATTCAATTTTTATAATTTTATGAAATTTACCTTAAACTATGTTTGAAAACATAAGAAAATACATTTAAAAAAACACATTTAAAGAATAAAAGTGAAATTACTTCTAATGAATTCCTTGTAAAAATATTATATGAATATCAAAATATTTAATTGAATTTATATTATATAAATTTAATTAAAATAATTTACTAATATATATTTATTTAATTTATTAATATAAAAAATATTATATAGATAAAAAAAGTTCTCTAAAAATGTACTACTTTTGAATTCAAATGTCTTAATCTTAATTCTAAACCATTAGATAAATAATTTAGGAATGATTATTTATAAATTAAAAATAAAATTAATTAAAATCTATTTTTATTAGTGAAAAATATATTTTCTTATATAAAAATTCATAACACTAAAAAGAATACATTTCTACAAAAAATTGGACTTTTAATCCTGAAATTATTTCATTAAATATTTAATAATGAATTCTTAGGAATTAATGAATAAATTTGAATTATGGAAAATACACACACACACACACATATATTATAATTTTTTTAATATTATTCATATCAAAAAATCCAATGGCTAAGATTTAATTTTATATTATATCATGGTTATTTTAGACTTGGGGTTGCATGTAAATAAATCTATCATATATAAAGAATATATTTCAAAGGAATACATATAAAATATCTAATTGGTATATTATAACCCCCTTAAAAATAATTTATCCCTTTAAATTATATCAATTATATGCAAAAAATAATGACAATACTTCTACTTCATCACATCCTCATGTTACAATATAGCATCCTCAATTTTTTTATTCATGCAAAGAAATTATCAAGGGTGAGTAGTCTTGTTCCATATAACATTATCTCCATTAAACAAGATTTAAAATTGTTTTTTATTATAATAAATATAATTATCTTATTAAAAATCCTTTGATTTCATTACATACGGATGCTTGGGTATGAAATTATTGAAAATATATACATGGAACACATCATAGACATGAGATAATTTCAATGGACGAACTAAGCGATAAGATACCACTCTTACTCAATAAATAATCTTAAAGGGACCAATATATAAATGGATCTTCATTTTTCATATCTAAATCTCCAAACCTTCTTCCATATAAAAATTCATAGGAATACCTTCCCATTAACTTTGAAATCTAAATTTTTTCAATGATTGTTAGCATCAATATTCTATCAAAATTATTATTCCATGATGTGTAATAAAAGGGATATAAACATATTTATAATTTTTTATAAAATATTAGGTCCAAATTTATTTATTTCTTCAACTTCATCTAAACAAAATGGATTTCTACACTTCCTACCATATAGGAATTCGTAAGGATCCATCTGAATACTTGAGTGAAATCTATTTTTTTATGATATTTCAAAAAAAGTAACATGTTTATCCCAACCAACTTTGATATATATAGAATAAAATCCTAGAATATTATATAGGGTTTGAATTATTACCTTAAACCGACCATCTATCTATGGAAGGTAGGAATAAATGAAACAATAATCTGTACCAAGATCTTGTTGAAGTCCCATCCAAAATAATAAGGTAAACCTTGGATCTTGATCACATATAATATAATGAGATACTATATGTAACCTTTCTATTTCCTTAATATATATCTAGTAGATATGATCATAAAAAAAATCTTCTTTGATATTAATAATATATGATGACTTTATAAGGAGAATAACTACATCCTAATTAGAAATATTTCATTTATATGTACTGGGGAGTACTATGAGGAAAACCTTGTTGATGTTTTTCTATTTTCATTCTAGAATAGATAATTATTATAAAATCCCCTTAGACTTATTCCACATATACATAAATTAGTTTCATACCGAACACTAAGATACATACTCTAAAATATCTCCCTCTATGTGATCCCTAAAAAACGATCTATATAGTCTCTATACATCTTAATACTTATAGGATGAATATAGAATGAGGAGATATGAGATTAATACAATAAATATTTTATTTTTTGGTATAATAAGAAAACATGTAATGTTCCTGAAATATATCGTTCCATCATAATCAAGGTTGAACCAATGAATATTTCTCACTTGATTTTCTAGCTCTATATCTTCCTATTATGCCTCTTTTAACTTCACATGGATAGATGGTTTCAAAATTCTTTGAAAAAGATAAAATTTATCACTTGTTAGAATATTTCATGGTAAATCCTTTATAAATCCATAAATATTTGATTCTTTGTGATCCTCATCCTTAATAATCTTGCATGATCATTTAAACTCAAAGCATCATACACCTTGTTCACCTTCCCAAGGTGGTAATGTATCGAGGATTAATAATAATTAATCAAATCCAACCATAATATTTGGATTATATTCAACTATTTCTTGGTGAATATATACTATAAAATTTTATGATTGGTATATATACCAATCATATCTCTATAAAGATAATTCCTCCATATCTATAATGAAAAAATTACAACTGCTAACTCTAGGTGATAGTTTTGTTATTTCTTCTCATGAACCTCAAATTAGAGTGATTCATTATCTATCACCATATTTTTCTTCATAATAATACATATCATGCCATTCATTGATGCATCAATATAAATCACAAACTCTTCTATACTATAGGGTACTATGAGAATAGTTTCACCGATCATCCTTGTAACATCCCAGGTAAATAAAGAATATTATATTTTCATATTTATTAATATTTTTGAATTAAATATTAATTTTACCTTAAAGGGGATGATATTTTAAATGGATTACCCAACACGCAACAATGAGTTTCTCTGAAATCTCATGTTTCACAAAAGGCTGAGTCATATTGAAAAATAATAACATAATATTATTATTTTAAATGGTAGTTAATGCCTAGCCATTTTATTAGTATGAATGAATAGAACTAACCATATTGTTATTATATATGTTTGTTAAATGTATTTGAATTTATCCAATAAATTTTAGAGGCTTAAAATGAGAACAAATCCAATTTTAAGCACAAATACTCTAATATTTTTAAAAGGTAGTTTTACCGCCTTTTGATGGTGAACCCCTTTTAAATCTAGTTTTTTTTTTCATTTTTATATATTAAATTTGACAAAATAAACTTATTATTTAGAAACTATACATCAAAATTTACTTTTGGTAAATTTTTGGTATTTTTTCTGATAAAGTTCATTTGTTAATGAATAGTGAAAATACTGCATTTTAAGTCAAAACTTTCTTTTCATCTGATTTATATATATGGTTAGATTATCTTTTTAATTGGTTTTAAAGTGTAATTAGATTATGTTTTTACCATTTAATACAATTTTTCTCATTGTAAGTAATTTAACTTTTTAATTAGACATAAACATGTGTCAATCTTTTGATAATTATTATTTCTTAAAAACACATTTTTTGGTTTTGACAATGGGAATTAATTTTAAATTAATTTATGAAAATTATGTGTTTTTAATTTAGAAAAATAGATTCCATATTTGGAATCAGGAGGTCCAAATTGTGTAAATAGGTAACTTTTATTTTTATACATTATGAATAGTAAATTAGTAAATATTTTATTTCCCATGGTTAAAGGGTAAATCTGGTAAATAAGGGTAAAAAATAATATTATAATAATATTAAATTATCCTAAAATGTGTCCTAATCCTATTGGATGAGATATATATGACTATGAGAATCCTTGGGTCTATTTTAGGACCCCATGGAGCCACTTTTGTGTGAACATGACATTTAATTACTTTTAATTTAAAGTTAAGGACAATATAAATAAAACATGTATCTTTTACTAAAACAATTTTTATATGGGGTTATATAAGTTATATTTTCAACTATAAATATTCATTAGAAAGATGAAAATATTTAAAAAATCATGGTATTTTATTTATAAATTTTATAGATTAGATAAATAAATTTAATTATGACACAATGATGATGTAATGACTGATTCATTAAGAAAGGATTCAAATAAATGATACTATAAATGTTAAAATAAATGTAATTTGGTTATTTAGATGTCATACATGAATTTTATAGATTATAATTACATTTTATCTTTGTATTAACAAAGTTTTTTTGAATCAATGAAGTTTTTATGAATTTTTTAAAACGTCATGATATGAATAGTGTCAAAATTGACATAATTCATATTTTAACATATAAAATATTTTATTAAATATTATAAAATTAAAAAAAATCTAAGATTTGTAAAAATAGTTATAATAAGTCTAAAATTTTATTATTGGCTATTTAATTGGATATTTTTCATGTTTTGGTAACTAGTTTGATTCTCAAAGTGTTAAATGCTTGATAAAACAATAAGAGTAAAAAAGGGTTAAATAAAAAAGATAAGGATTGAAAAAATATCCAAAACCTGTATAATTATTATTGGATGATTTTATTTAGACTTATATTCATCATATACTATAACTACATGAATTTAGACTCATTTATACTCAAAATAGAATTTATAATAAAATAATAATTCAAGATATTCCTTATGTGCCCCTCCTCCCTCTTATAAAAGGGAACCACCTATAACCCATTAATCACACCTCTCAAGCCCCTTGGCTCATAAAAAATCTGCCCAAATAAGCTCCCAACATCCCTATATTCCTTATATAATCCTTCCCCAAGAAAGAAGGAAATTTAAGAGATCCATTTGGCTCAAATCTAAATAAGTTACCCGATTTGAGGTAAAGTCTTCTCTCAAGTTTCTTTCCATTATTTTTCCTTCTCCACTACCTATGATCTTATTATTCTTTATTTAAATAAAAAAACCAGTATCCTAAATATACTATGTTATTTTTATGATAATTATTTTAACTACACTTACACACACCTCTGTCTAATGGGTATAAAACATACTGTTTCGGTGGACGGCGAATTACTGCCTCACGAAATGATGATTGTTCAATATTATGCTACCACCTATTATGGTAAAAATTATGATGGTATTGTAATTATATATGATATATAATATATTTATTTTATCTATATTATTATTTAATTCCCATTTATAACATACCTTTATGCTTTTCATGTTATATAAATACGATAATTTCATTTGAGGAAGTGCGGACTACCAACCCCTCAAAGTGATATGACTCATTCATGCCATACATGGAACATATAAAGGATGAATTTAATGAACTTATATATGGTATTATACTATAATTATAATATAACTATGTATCATTTAGTTTTCATTAGTTTAAATATGAAAAATAAATGAAAGTAGCATTCATGCGTATGTACAACTTACCGTCTCCATGAACGGTGCATTTCATTTCTTATATACAAATGCTATGGACTATTCTAAATACATATATAATGGATATATATGATATATATGATATCTAAATCATGAATATCATTATGGATATAATGTAATTTTGACCACATGGACAATTTTTAATTATAACAAGCTCATTTTTGACTCAAGTTCTGAACATCGAAAAAATGTCCGATATGAACTCAAATAATCAACTAATTGTTATAGCAAGATAATAAGTGATATAAAAGGAATAATAAACTTGAAAAAGGTTATAAATAAAGTATAAATTAACTTAAGTTTATTATTCATGAAGAATAAGGAACATACGAGACAAGTCGGACTCGAGGTAAGGGACTTCGTCTCAATATCCTTTCATTAAGGCATATTTTGATAATATACACCTCCTTCTTTTAAACGATGTATAATAAAACCATTTGAATTTTAATTTAATTCAAAGGTAATCTTTTTTTTCTTCTACAAAGCATTTTCCTAAATGAAAAAAGGAATGTTTTTAATGTTTGCAGTGATAATGACCTCTCTACTTCCATAATCGTTATTTGGCTTCCTCTATAAGACTTAATGTTTTTTAAAAGGAAAAATAAACCACATATTCCATTTTTTAGTGTTTTGGTATTGAAAATATTTTTTTAAATGTATTGATTATTTCAATATCTTGAATTGATTTCTTATGATTGCAAATGAAATGTTATTAGTGAAATGTTGATATTTTCAATATTTTATGTGTTATGATTATATAATGGCACTTGGACATTTGAAGGGTGGTTACATGATAAACCAAATGATAGGTGGTTATGTGATAAAACAAGGATGGGTGGTTATATTATAACCTCCAATTCATTGGGTATGGAGGTCGGCCGTACGGCTATTCCATTTGTAATAATGATTTGCGGAAGTTGACCGTATGATTATTCAATTTAAATATGATTGTGTACCAAGTTACCTTTATATGATATATGTTGTTTTCTATGGGATATATCGTAATCATTTGGTTATAAAAGTGTAAGAAATGAGATTATATTTATTTAAGTGTTTTTTCTACTTATTTAATGTGAAAATTATTACTTTATGATTAAGTATTTATGGTTTACATGTTGTTTTGAAAAACTAACATCTTTTCTTCTTTATGTATCCCTTACTGAGATTTTTATGCTCATCCCAAGTTTTTGAAATTTTTTTTAATAGGAATTAATGTGTAATAGGGATGAGGATGGTATCAAGGAAAAGTCGTGCTGTTTAAAACATGTAACTAAACATGTTTCTTTTTCTTTTAAGAGTTTTTATTTTATGAAAAAAATAGATATTGAGTAGAAGTGTATAAACGTAATATTCAAGTTGTTATGTAAAAGTTATGACCTAATTATATAAATCTCTAAACCTGGAAAGATCCCCAATGTGAATTATTTACTTAATTCAATATTATGTAATGTTTAAGTTTGAGGCCTTATAGTTGGTGTTAGAGGTAGTTTAGATAACTTTAAAAGTTAGAATTTTTCTAATAGAATATACATAAATGATTTTTACATTATGGTAAAATTGAAATGATATTGAATTTGAAGATTAATATGTTTATTCATCTAAGATATGTTTGTTCAAAATGGTTTTCCAAAGAGGAAACATGACATCTATGTTGGGAAGACATACAAAGGAGAATAACCTTCCAAATCAGCATCCTGAGATGGTCAGAATCGGAACTGAATAGTTTGTTGCACTGATGGATCCATTGAATTAGGTGATAAATAGTGGTGGTATACATGAATGAGATCAACCAGATCAACCCTAGAGGAACATGTCTATAGTGGATCATTTCATGAGGCAACATCCCCCATCATTCATAGGATCATATGACCCTGTTCAAGATAAAGGGTGGATCAAAGCACTGGAAAATATTTTCTATGTCATGGGTTGTATTGACAATAAAATGGTTAGTCTTTCTATTCATAGTTTTAAAGGAGAAGAATATAATTGGTGGTCGATGGTTAAAAATATCAGGTACAGTGAGGAGATTGATTCTCTTTTTTGGGAAGAATTCAAAGGTATGTTTCTTGAGAAATATTTTCCTAAGGTGGTTAGAATTAGGATGGAAAAAGAATTATTGGAATTGAGGATAGAGGATGACTTAGTGGCTGCTTACAAATAAAAGTTTACTTGACTGTAAAGGTATGCTCCAAATTTCATCTGATATCTTGATATTAAGATAAATATATTTTACTCAGGACTGAAGCCGCAATATCAAATAACATTAGCCTCTCTTGAATTCAAAAGCTATAAGAAACTTGTCAGATGTGACGAGAAGGTAGAAATAGAGTTTTCTAATGATCAAGTGTTCCAAGAGATCAAGCAAAAAAAGAGGTCCAATTGGTAGGCAAAGGGAAATAATTCATCAAAGAATCTTGGAGGTAAGAAAATTAAATTTCCATCTTGTGAGAAGTGTGGTAAAAATAATCCCGAAGAATGCCTCTCAAAATTTGGAAAGTGCTTCCAACGTGGTAAGACTGGTCATATTGCTTGTAACTATAAGGAAGATGATCAAGAAGGAAATGAAAATCCAGTGGTAAGATTTTTTAGTTACAATAAGTTTGGGAATTATGCCAATGTGTGTCCAAAGTTGATTACCCAAGGTGGAAACCAAACAGATCAAAATCATAAGGATGAGGAAAAATATTTTGATACTACTACGATTGATGTGAGACCATCAAATGAAGTGGTATGAGGTACTTTGTTTTTTTTTCAGATTATGCCAATGTATTTTTTGATTCAGGGTCTACACATTCTTTCATTTCTGAGAATTTTTCAGGTAAATTTGGAATTCCACCTCACGAAGTGAATCCAGAACTTATGGTAAAAACACCTGGGGGAAATGTTGAGACAAAAAGAAATTATAAGAATCTTCCTATCATTATTTGTGGAAAGAATTTACCTTCAAACCTTGTCGTTCTTCCTCTAGTATAGTTTGATGTTATTTTGGGAATGGATTGGCTTTTTATTTACCATGCTAAGATTGACTATAGAGCTAAAGAGGTTTCTCTTCAAAAGTAATTTCAGTTTCTGTACAATAATGAACCCTTACCTTTGATAACATATTAGGAAGTTGAGGAACTAGTGAAATATAGAAATGAATGTTACCTTCCACATATTTCTGAAAACAAAGTAACTATTTAGGTTAATGATATGCCAATATTAAATGAGTATCTTGATGTTTTTTTGATGAGTTTCCTAGTATTATACTTGATCGGAAAGTTGAACTTTTAGATTTAAAGAAACAATTACAGGAGTTTTTAGATAAGGGTTTCATTCGACCTAGCACATAACCATGGGGTTCCCTAGTCTTGTTTGTTAAAAAGAAAGATGGTTCAATGATACTTTGCATTGACTATAGAGCCTTCAATAATATCACTGTTAAGAACAAGTATCCTTTGCCTCATATTTATGATTTGTTTGATCAACTCTAGGGAGCACAATATTTTTTGCGGATTGACTTGAGGTCGGGGTACCATCAGTTGAAAGTAAAGGAAGTAGATGTTCCGAAGACCATGTTTCGTACTAGATATGACTATTATGAGTTTGTAGTTATGCATTTTGGTTTAACCAATGCACCTACTATATTCATGGATATTATGAATAGAATTTTCTGTAAGTTATTGGATAAGTTTGTGGTTTTATTTATTGATTACATTTTGGTATATTCCAAAAGTAAAGAGGAACATGAAAGTCATTTAAGGGTTTTCTTACAAACCTTAAAAGAAAGGAAATTGTATGGGTAATTCAGCAAGTGTGATTTTTGGTTACAAAAATTTTTATTCATTGGTCACATTGTTTAAAAAAATGACATAACTATTGATCCTGATAAAACAAAAGTTGTTGAAGAATGGCCAAGACCTACAAATATAACCAAGATTTGTAGTTTTCTTGGTTTGGCAGGGTATTATAGAAGGGTTTTTTTAGAATTTTGCATGGTTATCTAGCGCATTGACTAAGTTAACTCGAAAAGGTGTTAAGTTCATCTAGAAAAAATAATGTGATGATTGTTTTCAAGAATTGAAAAGAAGATTGGTGAATGCTCTAATTTTGGAATTACCTTCCAGAGAATGTGAATTTGTTATCTACAATAATTATTCATTGAAAGTACTTGGTTGTGTCAGATAATTGCTTATGCTTCACATCAGTTGAAACCTCATGATTTAAATTACCCTACACATGATTTGGAATTATTTGTTGTTGTTTTTTGCATTAAAAATTTGGAGGCATCATATGTATGGCGTAAAGTGTGAAATATATACTGATCACAAAAGTTTGAAGCATATATTCACTCAGAATGAATTACACATGAGACAAATGAGATAGTTATAATTAATCAAGGATTATGATTGTACGATCCATTACCATCTAGGAATGGAAAATAAAGTGGCTGATGATTTGAGATGAAAGAGTAATGGTACATTAACCATGTTATGTTTGGAACTGGATCCTTTGATTAATGATTTTATGAACTTTGTAATAGAAGTTGTTGGTGTAGGAAATTAATCTATTTTGTTTTAGGTGATAGTGAAATCTTCTCTAGCAGACAGAATAAATAAAGTGAAAAAAGAAGATAGTGAGTTGTAGAAAAAGGTAGAGTTGGTTCAGAAGGGTAAATTACCTGAATTTAACATTGATAATGATTGTATTTTTAGATTTGGGAAGAGATTATGCGTGCCTTGTGATTCACAGTTAAAGAAAGATTTGTTATGTAAATCTCATATTTCTATGTTTTTAGTTTATCCTAGATGTACTAAGATGTACATAGATCTTATGGAGTATTACTGATGGGATGTAATGGAAAGAGATATTGCTGACTTTTCTATGAAGCGTTTGACTTGTCAACATGTTAAATAAGAGCAACAGTTACTGAAAGGGATGCTTCATCCTTTACTGGTGCTAGAGTGAAAATGGGAAAATATATCCATGGACTTCGTTGTGGGATTACCGAAGACATCTCAAGGTAATAATGAAATCTGGGTTATTGTTGATCGATTGACTAAATCTTCTCATTTCCTTCCTATTCTAGATACTATGTCTCTAGATAATCTTTCTCGATTGTATATTAAATAGATAGTTATGTTACATGGTGTTCCCCTCTCCATTGTATCTGATCGTGATATGAGGTTCACTTCTAACTTTTGGAAAGGCCTTCAGAAGTCTTTGGGCACAAAATTACATTTTAGTACAGCTTTTCATCCTCAATCAGATGGGTAGCCAGAACTAACAATTCATACATTGGAAGATATTATATGTTCTTGCTCAATGAATTACTAGGGAAGTTGGGACCAACATATTTCTTTGGTTGAGTTTTCTTATAATAACAGTTTTCATTCCAGTATATAGATGGCTCCATTTGAGGCATTATATGGTAAGTAGTGTTGAACTCTATATTTTTGGGATGATGTAGGTGAAAGGAAACTGATGGGACCAGAATTGGTAGAAGAGATGACAGAGAAAGTTTAGTTGATACAGAAACATATGTGGACAACTCAGAATAGGCAGAAAAGTTATACGGATAACCGAAGGAAGGATCTTTCTTTCGAGGTAGGTGATCATGTCTTTCTCAAAGTTTCTTCATGGAAAAGTGTGATGCATTTTGGTAAAAGAGGAAAACTAAGTCTGAGGTTCATTGGACCCTATGAAATCCTGGAGAAAGTTTGATCAGTTGCCTACATAGTGGATTTAACTCCAAGTTTATCCTAGGTACACAATGTTTTTCATGTTTCAATACTGAGAATGTATATGTTGGATCCATATCATGTTTTGAGTCCAGAGGTAGTTCAGTTGGAATAGAATATTTCTTTTGAGGAAAAACCATTCTAGGTTATTGATCGAATAGAGAAAGTGTTGTGGAATAAAGTAATTCATCAAGTAAAGTTTTTTTTGAAAAAACCACATGGTTGAAGAGGCAACATGATAATCGGAAAATTCTATGAGGGATAAATACCCCCACTTATTTGAAAAGTAAATAAAATTTAGAGGACGCAATTTTCAAAAGGGTGGAAGGATGTAACATCCCAGGTAAATAAAGAATATGACATTTTCATATTTATTAATATTTGTGGATTAAATATTAATTTTACTTTAAAAGGGATGCTATGTTCTATGGAGTACCCGACACGCAACAACAGGTTTCTCCAAAATCTCATGTTGCACACAAGGCTAAGTCATACTGAAAAATAATAACATAATAATATTATTTTAAATGGTAGTTAACGCCTAGATGTTGTATTAGAGGGAATGAACAGAACTAACCACCTTATGATTATACATGTTTGTAAAATGTCTTTACATTTATCCAATAAATTTTAGAGGCTTAAAATAAGAATGAATCTAATTTTAAGCATAAATACTCTAATAGTTTTAAAAGGTAGTTTTACCGCCTTTTGATGGAGAAACCCTTTTTAAATCTAGTTTTTGTAATTTTTATATGTTTTATTTGAAAAAATAAACTTATTCTTTAGAATAAGGAAATAAAAATTTACTTTGAGTAATTTTTTGGTATTTTTCTGATAAAGTTCATTTTTTAATTAATAGTGAAAAATACTGCATTTTAAGTCAAAACTCTCTTTTCATCTAATTTTTTATATGGTTAGATTAGATTTTTAATTGGTTTTAAAGTGTAATTAGATTATTTTTTTACCATTTAATCCAATTTTGGTCATTGGAAGTAATTTCAATTTTTAATTAGATATAAACACATGTCAATCTTTTGATAGTTATTATTTCTTAAAAACATGCTTATTGGTTTTGACAATGAGAATTAATTTTAAATTAATTTCTGTAACTTATGTGTTTTGAATTTGGAAAAATGGATTCCATATTTGGAATCAGGAGGTTTAAATTTTGTTAATATGTAACTTTTAGTTTTAGACATTATGAATAGTAACTTCATTAAATATTTTATTTACCATGGTTAAAGGGTAAATATGGAAAATAAGGGTAAAAAATAATATTATAATAATATTAAATTACCCTAACACATGTCCTAATCCTATTGGATGAGATATATCTGACTATGATAATCCTTGTATTTATTTGAGGACCCCATGGAGCCACTTGTGTGTGAAAATTACATTTAATTACTTTTAATTTAAAGTTAAGGAAAATATAACTTAAACATGTATCTTTTACTAAACCAATTTTTATATGGAGTTATATAAGTTATATTTTCAACTATAAATAGTAATTAGAAAGATAAAAATATTTCCTAAATAATTATATTTTATTTATAATTTTTAGAGATTAAATAAATAAATTTAATTATGACATAATGATGATGCAATGATTTCTTTATTAATAAAGGATTCAAATAAATGATATTATAAATGTTAAAATAAATGAAATTTGGTTATTTTGATGTCATAAAATAATTTTATGGATGATATTTACGTGTTATATTTTTATTAATGAAGTATTTTTGAATCAATCAAGTTGTTATGGATTTTTAAAAAAGTCATGATATGAATAGTGTCAAAATTGACGTAATTCATATTTTAAAATATAAAATATTTTATTAAATATTATTAAATTCCAAAAAATCTATGATTCAAAAAAATAGTTATCATAAGTCTAAAATTGTATTATTGAATCTTTAATTGGACATTTTTCATGTTTTGGTAACTATTTTGATTCTCAAAGTGTTAAATGCTCGATAAAATAGTAAGAGTAAAAAAGGGTTAAATAAAAAAGATAAGGATTAGAAAAATATTAAAAACCTGTATAATTCTTATTAGATGATTTTATTTCAACTTATATTAAACTTATATTAGAACTATTTTAATTTTTAATCATTTATGCTCGATATAGAATTTATAATAAAATAATAATTCAAGATATTCCTTAAGTACCCCTCCCCCCTCTTATAAAAGGGCACCACCTCTAACCCATTACTCACACATCTCAAGACCCTTGTATCATTCAAAATCTACCCAAATAATATCCCAACATCCATCTCTTCATCCTATAAGCATTCCACTAGTCATAAGGAAATTCAAGAGATACCTTTAGCTCAAATCAAAAGAAGTTACCTGATTTGAGGTAATGTATTCTCTCAAGTTTCTTTCCATTATTTTTCCTTCTCCACTCCCTATGATCTTATTATTATTTTTTTACATAAAAAAACTTGTATACTCAGTATAATAGGCTGTTTTTATGATAATTATTCTAACTACACTTATACACACCTCCGTCTAATGGGTATAAAACATACTGTTTCTGTGGACGATGAACTACTGCCTCACGAAACGATGATTGTTCAAAATTATTTTACCACCTATTATGGTTTCCATTATGATGGAAATGTAATTATATATGATATATATGATATTTATTTTATCTCTATGATTCTTTAATTATTATTTAAAATATACCTTTATGCTTTCCATGTTGTATAAATACGATAATTTCATTTGAGGAAGTGCGAACTACCGCCCCATCAATGTGATATGACTCATTCATGCCATACATGGAACGTATAAAGGATAGAGTTAATGAACTTATATATTATATTATACTAGAATTATAATTTACCTATGTATAATTTAGTTTCCATTACTTTCAATATGAAAAAGAAATGAAAGTAGCGTTCTTGCGTACGCATGACTTACCGTCCCCATGAAAGGTGCATTTCATTTATTATATCCAAATGATATAGACTATTATAAATACATATATACCAGATATATATGATATATATGATATCTAAATCATGAATATAATTTTGTAGATAATGTAATTTTTACCACATGGACAATTTTTAATTATAACAAGTTCATTTTTGACTCAAGTTTCGAACATCAGAAAAATGTCAGATATGAACTCAAATAATTAACTAGTTTTTATAGTAAGGTAATAAGTGATATAAAAGGAATAATAAACTAGAAAAAGGTTCTAAATCAAGTATAAATCAACTTAAGTTTATTATTGAGGAATAATAAGGAACATATGGGATAAGTCGGACTCGAGGTAAGGGACTTCGTCTCAATATTTTTTCATTGAGGCATATTTTGATAATATACACCTCCTTATTTTACAAAATGTATAATAAACCCCTTAAAATTTTAATTTCATTCAAAGGAAATATTTTTTTTTCTTCAAATAATTTTCCTAAACAATAAAAGGAATGTTTTTAACATTTGTGGAGACACTGACCTCTTCGCCGCTGTAATCATTATTTGGCTTCCTCTATAAGCCTTAATGTTTTTTAAAAGGAAAAATAAACCCCTTATTCCATTTTTGGGTGTTTTGGTATTGAAAATGGTTTTTTAAATGGATTGAGTATTTTAATATCTTGAAATGATTTCTTGTGATTACAAATGAAAAGTTATTATTGAAATGTTGATATTTTCAATATTTTATGTTTTATGATTATATAATGGTAGTTGGAAATTTGATGGGTGGTTACATGATAAACCAAATTATGGGTGGTTCCATGATAAACTAAGGATGAGTTGTTATGTTATAACCTCCAATGTATTGGGTATTAAAGTCGGCCGTATGGCTTTTCTATTTGTAATAATGATTTGTGGAAGTCGACCTTATGGTTATTCCATTTAAATATGATTATATACCAGGTTACCTTTATATGCTATAAGTTGTTTTCTATAGGATTTATGGTAATCTTTTGGTTACAAAAAGGGTAAGAAATGAGCTTATATTTAGTAAGGTGTTTTTGCTACTTCTTTTTAGTGAAAATTATTACTCTATGATTAAGTATTCATGGTTTACATGTGGTTTTGAAAAACTAATAGCTTTCCTTCTTTATGTATCCCTTACTGAGCTTTTTATGCTCATCCCAAGTTTTTGAAATGTTTTTCATAGGACTTAAAGTGGAATAGGGACAAGGATGGAATCAAGGAAAATTCATGTTTTTTAAAATATGGAACTAAACATGTTTATTTTATTTTAAGAGTTTTTATTTTATAAAAAATGGATACTGAGTAGAAGTGTCTACATGTAATATTCAAGTTGTTATGTAAAAGTTATGACCTAATTTTTTAAAGCTCTAAACCTGAAAAGATCCTCAATGTGAATTATTAACATAATTCAAGATTATGTAATGTTTAAGGATGGGGACTTATAATCTTCCTCTTCAATTACTTGAAATTTTCCTCACATTATTTACTCCAACGAAACTTGACTCCCTTCCAAGTTAAATTGTTTATTGTATTATAAAGGCATGATAAATTCTTCACATGTCATTAAAAATATCCAAGAAATCTGAGAATAAAATGTATCAAAGTTATTATATTTGGATTGGGATAATGTTTATTTATTTATTTCTTTAAAAAATACACTGATGTACACTCACTTGAGTTTATATGACCCAAAAATGAAACATTATATAGTGAAAATTCAATCTTGGTAAATTTTCTATACTACTTCTCCTTTCATATTCTCTTCAGTGTAATATTCATGTGATCTTTATTCTCTTCCTTTCTCTTAGAGTATATAATAATATCATCTATAAGTGAAAATATAAATATATTGTGCTAGTATATAAATACTCTATTTATTAAATAAATTATGATAGAAAGGTAATTAGAAAGTACAAATAGACTCACTGTAAATTCATACTGTACATACCTTATATGGAAGATTTTCTTAGTTACAACTTCCTTTTTTACCCTCAATTTATACTATCTTGAATGAAGATGAATCTCTTATAAGTATTCATCTCCTTATAATTAGTTATAGAAATCATCAATACATAGAATAAGATGCACATTGTTGATCATGATCTTTTCATGTTCCTAATAATCAATGGATAGTTAAATTGATCTAAGTTTCTTCGTAATAAAATGAATTGGTGTGCCACATAGTACCATACTTGTCTAAATGAATCCATTATCATGATTCTCTATGATGTTATTATTTATATCCTAAAACACAATAGGGGACATTATATATAGAATACTTGAAATATTTATAAAACTATGTATTAGTTCAATTGAGAACTCAACTTCATTATTAGGAAGATGACTATGAAACTATTTTAGAAAGACATTGTTAAATATTCAATAAAATAGTCATATCATTAATGTTGAGTTTATCCCTATAAAAAATAGATAAATAACCACCTTTAATATGAATCAAGTCCCATAAAATGGAAGTAATTAAAATTATAATATTGTGTTCAACCTCTCACTAATAAATGATCAAAATATCTTTTGAAAAAAATTGTGACTTACCTTAATCAGCAATTGATATGGTATCCATTTAGTGAGATCCATTCCATTCTGAAAATTTGAACAAATTCAACCAGATAGAGGATAAAAAGATATTTAGGAAGCATATTCCCATAAACTTCAATGGTAGAAGAATCCCAAAATACTCATTCAACCAAAATACTATTATATGTTTTTATGGTTAATTCAATATTCAATCATTTATATGGAAATGTAAAACCCTTAGAAAATTCATCAGATATAAAAGAGTGGGTAGAACCTGAATCGAATAAGACACTATGAGTTCTAGAGTGGATGGTAGTTTTACTATGTCATTATCACAACCCACATCAATAATATCAATCACGTGATATTTTCCATTGAAACTCATATTAAGATCTTTCTATTATTGATAATTATCCTTAAACCTATTATTCGAGCACTAGATAACATAATTATAATAAAACTTACGTTTAAAACATTCTAGTGTGGGTGGTTCATTCTGTGGATAAATATTCTCTTTAGAATCATTATATAATTTCTACCCATCAATTTTACATTCAATTTCCCAATCACCTTACATTCAACATTTAATTATTTTAATAGTCCCTTTATGCTAATATCCTTAATTTTTCTTTCAAAAAATCATAAATAATGGAAGACTGGTGTTCATCCACCCATGGTTTTTATTATTCAAATTTCCTTCCAATTCCACCTATCTTTTCTTATCAAAACTATGATATTTATGGGTGAATACGATCTCCATTTATACATTGAGAGTATATCAAACAAATTATCCATAGTTACTAAAGTAATTTATGGATAAAACAATTCAAATAAATGGTTTTATTCTATTTAAGAATCAATGTATCTTAATTTTATATTCAATTATAATCATATAATCAAACCTCACAAGTCTTATAAAATTTTCCTCATAGGTACTAATGGATTACTCATATTTCTTCATTAATTCAAGAAATATCTTTTCTATTTTCATACAAATAATATATGGAATGTAATTTATAGATAATAACCTTCTAAACTCATCCCACTCCATAGATTCCATTTCATCATGTTGCATCGAGTTATTAATAAGATCTCTCCATTGACCGAATTCACCTTCCAAATGATTAAAAAGACAAATTAATTTTTCAATATCTAAGTCCTGGAGATGAGATAATAACTTTTTAGTTTTACTATTCTATTTATTAGAAATAAGTGGATTAACAAGAGAAATAAATTATTAGGGATTTTAATTCATGAATTGATCATTAATACATTTTTTCATCCTTTTATCATTTGGAATCTCATAACAATTCATGATTTGAGAAATTTGTGTAAGCATAGAAATAATATTCTACATTCCAGGTTGTATAAATTTAGGTTCCTTAGGAGGACAATCATTTCATTATCAATCACAATCTCCATTAACATTATCTATTTTGGGCTTTTCCATTAAATAAAACAAAAATCAAAGTGTTTGTAATAATAATAATAGTGAGAAATTATATAATCATGAAAACACATTAATAATATGTCCAAATCATGATACATTATTTTCAATATAGTATTCCATAGGTTTAACCTTGGTATTTTTTGGTCATTATCTATTCATATCCTTCCAAATATTTTATGATGAATTTATGAATTAACCCATGCATATCCCCTAGGAGTGTCTAGCCTAGTATGAAGTCTTAGGCCCAATAATTATGCACCAGTGAAGTTTGAGTTAATACCCAATATTAAAAATTCAGTGTTATTACCACTAGGTGAATCTTTGACATTGTTGTATCAACATTCCAGTATACATTCATAGATGTATTTTCCAATAAAACAACACAATATCTACTTTACTAATTCTTTCAGATGTTATCCTAAATAAAAACTTATTCTAAGTGTTTTGATCCATGTTCTCAAGAACTAATATCTACCAATAATTAAACCCTATGTGGATACCTAATGAGGTGACCAAAATCTTATAAACCTAAATATTACATCATTTTAGAACAATATTTCATACCTCCCATAAGAATACACACACTATAAACAAAATGGATTTGTGTAATTATAGATAGGATACATAGTAATCTTATTTCATCAATACCCCTCACAGTTGTCTTCCCACATATCATAATTCTTATTGATACCTGAAGTTCTCGGGAATGTGAGAACAACTGGGAAGGGGAGAATGAATCTGTTGTGATCTTTTACGATTTCATTACTCTATAAATTAACCCATGAAACTTGTTAGAGTTTATACCCTCAAAATAATATCAAAACCATTCTTATATGAAAATATATGAATATAAATAAAGGCACATAATATTTAAAGGGTTATCCCCTTGTTTAGGTGACCACATATATTCCATGGACACTTCTATCATTTCATGGAAATACACTAAGATATAAAGTGGATACAACTAAGCTAACTATCTTTAAGATCCTTCTATCTCCTAATAGGTAAATATATTATCTACCCTTTCTTATAATTTTTTCTTATCTTTCATTGCCAATATATGATAAAATAGGAAAGATGATCATGAATCATAGACTAGAAAAATCATTATTCAATACCTATAGAATGGGTCACCCTAGAAACCACTATTATAACTCTATCTTGTGCACCTCAATATACTACCCCTACGATCGATGCTCTTTATTATGAAAGAAACATTATTCATCTTTATGATTCTTTATTCAATATCTATGATGGATAAATCTTAGATCATTGGACCAATGTCTAGTAAGCCTCTATCTGATTCCCATGACTGTATCTGCTGTCTCGTTCCTCTTTTAAAAATAATTTTACCATGGTTAGAAACTCACAATACTCTAAAAACATGAGCACTTTTCATCTCTTATTCTTGTTTGAATAGTTTTACTACACCCAAATTATAATTTCCCCTCTTTATATTAGCTTGGTTCCATGAGAAATGGTGGGAAATGAAAAAAATTCCCACTCAACTCAAACTCAAATTACTATTCTCCCTCTCAACTCAACTTTTCTTGGATACTTATCAATAATTATATAACATTTGGGAAAGTTCATGAAAAATTAGTTCCAACCTTGTTCATGTAACTTTATTGAACTTTTTTATGGAATATATTCAAACATCCTTAATTTTATAATGCTAAAAAACATTGAATAAATATCATAGAATCATCATCGTGATGAAATTTATGAGGTTTTTTGAATCTTATAAAATTTATATCAGGAAAATATTTGTCTAGTGACTTCATAAGAACATTATATCAGGTTCATTATTCCTCAATTTAGTGAATGTGATATTTCTTTTACTCATGATCTTCTCTATTTGTATACCCTCCACATGATAATCTTTCACCAACTGATTCAGACTAGTTAACATGGACTCTCTCTATCTGGTTCTCTTCACATGAGATCACTAACCAATGGACTTAAAATATGTTTATATAAAAAGATATATCTTATGAACTTTAGATAATTTATCCATTAGGATATACTATATCTTGATCTTTGTAAATGTTTAACTAATAACATTACAACCTTCAATCCACTGACATAGTAAACCACTATCCAATGGAATATAAACATTAATCTAGATACCTTCATAAAAAAAAATTTATATAAGGCTTGGATTGAAACTCATACTTCCACCACTTCATAGAATCATCCAACAAATGAAATTTTATTTTTGTGCCTAATGTTAGTCCATCCAATGGATCTTTTCTTGATCAACCTAACCTACAAAATTCATGTTGGAGACTTAATTGATATTATCCCTTCTTCATTAGATGATAATTATTATCAATTTACCAAAAAAATTCATATCTATTCAACTAATGAAACTTTTAGCCTTTCTATTTGGTAAAAATAATTAATCTCCATCCGATCAACTATAAAATTATCCATCCGATGAACTTATGAACATGCCTTCTGATGATCTCCATATATTCTATCAAATTAAATGAAATCATAATGATTGTAATATAATGTAATCAATAATATATAATTAATATTATATCACCATTCATATCTTTATGACATTAAACAATTTATAACTTGTAAAAAACTACTCCACACTTTTCACATTGTATAAGATATAGAACTGATATCTTCATCTAGCTCTTTTTATTAAACTTGTGCCATTGGAATTCATACATGTATTCAAGATCCATGTTTCAAATTTAACTTTTTATATTCAGTCTCACTAATAACTCCAACTTTAAATTTATACGTCTTCTCAAATATTGACTTATTCCAATTTGTATATATTTCACTATTTACTTCTCAAAATTTCCTCAATTGTGTAACAACTCATCTTGTACCATGAGTATCTTCATGATATTAAGAACAATAATATTAGGATAACATCATTAGCCTATTGGAATTTTATTATTATCATTAAGAAATAATTCTTAAACTTCTTAAGAAACTCATTTTCTATAGTAAGACAAAACACTTACAAAGAAGGTGTTGAAAAAAAAATGAACAAAATATTACAAACCATAAAATAGGATCTCCAATCTAACCCTTTGGATTTTTTAGAAACATTATTAAAAACTTTAATAGTTTTCTTATCTATCATCAAACCAATGAAATCCATAGAGACAATTCCTTTACTTCACATTTCTAATTTAGGGAAAAAAATAAAGAAATCCATCTCTTTGTGATAAGAAATTTTGTGTCCATGATAAGATAAACTCCCCCTCAATATTTTTCTCCCCATTTTTTATGACAACACCACATTTAAAATTCTATAAAATTTATTTTTAATTCTTCTAAAAAATGTTATTATTCTCAACTTTTGACAATAAAATCAAAATAAATGTGGGGGAAATTCATTAGGAAAATTATAATGTTGATGGTGGAGGATGAACATGTAGTTGTAGCCTTAATTCCTCAAACATTTCACCTATCTTATAATTTGTGAAAACACCATCCATTTGATAGTTGGATGAATTATATTCATCCATAACATCTATACCATAAAAATTCTCCTTAATAGATTTTTTTTATATTAATGATCTTTGATCTGGAATGGTGGAAATGATTTTTAGAAATATAAATTAAACTTTGGGTACAAACAACAATCATCAATGATTTTAAAACATTTTCCTTAAAATATTCTAGTTGTTTTGTTCCACAACCTTAGTAGCTCGGAGATGGTGTCTACTTTATTACATTGATATAAGATACAATTAATTACATCATAAATTATGGAATAGATTATTAATCTTTATAAAATATATACATACTTGAAATTAAAATTACATTTCAAAACATAAAATACACAATTTATTTTATTTTAGAACGCAATTATTCCCCTTGGCATATCCTAGCATATAAGTCATAAAAAACTTCCAAGTATCATATGGAAAATAAAACATAAGAAAGGGTTGATCTTGGATTCTCATTAAGGGTAAGTTTATATTATAATTTATGAATAAATAATGCATAATCAATATGGAATGTTAAATAAATGAAAAACAAGTCATTTAATCAACAACATTTGAATTAATAAGGATTTACTAAATGATGATCAAATAATTACATATAAATAATAACCTGAGAATGAAACTTAACCATGGATATTATATATAATCAAATAATCAAATTAAATATAAATAATTTAATTCATAATTATGGAATACATAATGTTTTAATTCTAAAATATACCATCTATTATTTTTTCCTAGATATATAATATTTTTGAGGCCTTATGCCAAGATATCTATATAAATGGGTAAGGCCTCTACCAAAATCAAATATTGTTTGTCTCCTGAGACTTATCGATGAATCAATGAGCTATAATGGGCCCCTATCATAACTTATAAATTCTAATGCATTCCTTATATGAATGGGGTAAAAACAATCAATATAAACATTTTCATTGAAAAACTATCTTACAAAATGTTAATACATTCCCCAATGAGTAAACATAATAATAAAACATCTAGTGTAATATGGTGAATGATAATAAAATTTTACAAATTCTATAGAAGTAATCATAAAACATACCAAGAAATAATAATGATTAAATAAATATCACATATCCCTATTGTATCATATGTTCAATAATGTGTTTATTCCATTTAAGAGAATAAATATAATAAAAAATCTTTAAAAACATGTTTTTGGAAAATAAAATTTTCAAAATGACATGAATATTCTTTCCATAACATTTTATAAAATGTAAATATGGGTAAAATGTATATAATAAATCATTTTGGGAAGGTTAAAAAACATATTTTAGAACATTTTAATAAACACATGGGTATGAATAGAAATGCATCTCTGGATGAAAATAGAAATAAAGTCATATTTTCATAAATACATTTTGTTAATCATTTTAGGTAAACAATGTGGATAAAAATACAACTATTACATAAAATAGTTCATTTATAATTATTTTAGAATATATATATATATATATATATTTTAAGATAGAAATATAAAAAATTCCCTAATAGAGGATTAAACATAAACAATCCCGAGTAAGGAAGAGATTGTGAAATAAACCCTTACCACTTTGGTAACTTTTGAATCATACACCCCATGAAAGAAATAACATTATGGAAAAAATTAAATACCATAAAAATAAATTAATTCTTGATATAACATAAAAAAGTGTAGTATATACACTAAAAAATGGAAAATTATTTAATATGGCGTATGTATCATGAAAATAAAAGTGAGATGATAAACCAATACCTTGAGTCCAAATCATCACATGTGTTCTTTATCTTTCTAAATAATAAAATTATCTTAATTATTTACTTTACTGAGAAACTTTTTTAGGTTTATTATTCATTTTATTTCATATATTACCATTTTATATGTTATTACTTAATCAATTAAGTTTACATCAGATGCTTCGATGATATTTTTATTATGTGTTAAAAATAACTTTGGTTGGATGACTATGGTCAAAGAGGTCCTTATTTAATCATATAAATAATAATAATTATGAAATAATTATAATATTTATACATTAAATATAATTTTAAAACCAATCATTAATTATGGTCAGGAAAAATGAACTATGTTACAATCATGGAAACAGTTGGTCGTACATAGGAATGAGTAACATTTCCATTTTTTAATTATCATTATCAAAAGAAGTTAAGTAATATTTTATATTTAAATATATATAATAATATAACATATAAAATATTATTTTTAAAATACACTTATATATATAAACCATGTTGTTTGTTGATGAGAACTGAGTCACATCGTTATGTGATGGCGGTAGTCCACATGTACACAAACAAAGTCACAATATTTCAGTGAGTCAATATGTTAGAAATAAAATGATATATTATATTTTAATAATGGTAAATATTTTATTAATATCATAATTATGTCATATATATAACATATATTCATTAAAACTATCCTTATTACCTTCTATTTAAGTTTTAGTGGAAGACGAATCATATCGCTTTACGAGGTGGTAGTCCACCGTCCACACGAGCAATGTTATTGTAGACCGTATGTAATGTAATGTAAAAATGGTATATATGATATAATGAATCTATATGTATAATTATGTTATGAATTTCATATATATACTTTATATCCATCATTATACTAATCTATAAGATATGGTAATGAAAAAATGAAAGACATCGGTTCGCGAGGTGGTAGACCTCCGTACATACGAATGATGATTTCATAACACATTTGAAAAAATAGAGATGGTTTTAGGTAATTAACATAACATAAAAAATATAATTATATGAAATATAACAAGTTTATTATATTATCATGGTATAATTAAAATTTAACAAGGTGGAGAAATAAATAAAATAAAAATACATGTTGAAGAACATTACCTCTTCTTCGGGTATCCTCCTTAGGTTTGCACAAAAATCCTTCATATGTTGGATTTCATCCCAAAATAATACTTGAAGAATGAGAGGAGGGATTTTTTTCAAGTATTAAGGTATTATTTGAACCAAATTTGTTTTAATTTGTGAAGAATGTAGGATAATGGTTGACCTTTTATTAGTGAGTAGAGTGGAATACTTGAAATTTTTGAAAAGAAAAAGGTGTATCAATGTTTTTCACATTCCACAAGGGTAAAAAATGTAGTATTATAGAGAAATATAAATTTTAGGGTATAAATAATTCAATAATATATATTTTAGATTTGTTTTAGGTCATTTTAACCCTTATCTTTTTAGTTTAACCCCCGGTAAATCTATTTTTACCTCAACCGTGATAATTAATTTTTACTGTCTCAACTATTTATTATGGTCAAAATACAAGTTTACATTATTAGATAATATAAATTATTATTTTTAAAAATATTGAATAATTTTTTTCCAAATTAAATTCATAGAAGTGGAAACTTTTAATATAAATTAATATAGTAGACACGATAAGAAAGATGGTTTTCAATGAGAAAATATTAAAAAGTTTACAATGTTTTTTATATAAGGATTAAATTTGTAAGTGATTAAAATGACCTAAAATGGATTAAAATATTTATAATTGAACTGATTTTACTCTAAAACTATTAAAAAATATAAATAAACTTTATAAATAATTTAAATGAAAAGACAATTTTCAATTAAAATTCAATATTTTCAATATTCATCAAAAAATGAATCTTTTTAGAAAAATCCCAAAAATCAACCATAAGATAATATTTAAATGAAGATTCAAAAAATTTAATGACATATGGTTTTTAAATGATATTTTTTACTATAATTGTTTTTTTACATTGTATTATATTATACATGAACCAAAAAAAATTATAGCATTAATAATTATCATTACATTAGTAAGATATTAAACCAATTAAAATAACAAAAATTAAAACTAGAAGAAAATGTAAAATAGAAAATCCAAAATGGGAAAATTTGGATTTATCCAATCCATAAAAATCATTACCCCACTTCCAACACTATATAAATAATGAAAAAAAATTAGTAATCAATCAACATCATAGAAAATGAAAAACTGTAAACTTTTGATAAATGGTAGATAATTATCAGTGAAATAATGAAGTTGTATTTATAAAGTATAAAGGAAAATGTGAAAATCATGAATTCACCATTATAGGAACATTGGTCAAATATGACCATTGGTTAATATAACCGTTAAACAATTTTATCTTTGGTAACTATACCCATTGGTAATAATTTTGACGTTATAATTAGTGTTTATAAATAGTAATTAAAAATAATAATTAATATAGAAAGGACAAGTAATGGAATCAACTAGTAGATTCATTTCGTTTAACTCCCATTTGTAAGATCATGGGAGGGAGGTAGAATCACTAGGATTCACCCTTGACCAATCCCAAGCTGAGCTTCAATAGGTGAAGCTATAACAAAATTGCCTACGGGAGAAGTTCAAGTTATTAGAAATTACCACTTAATCAATGTTAGCTGAGCCACCCCATGAATTTATCAACATTTCACATCTTACCATTAGGTCATACATGAGTGTTTTAAAGGGTTACATGTCCATTCCTTAGTTAATTAATGTGAAATTCCTTTTTAAAAATTAAATTTTTATTCTATCAATTCAAATTTAAGAATAGTTTTTATTAATAAAATAAATGTTTAATTGAGATAAATTTGTTAAAATTTTCTTTTAGAAAAGATATAATTTTTTATAAACTATGTTACTCTGAATAATATTTATTGTAATTAAATAGAAATTTAAAACACTATTGTTTAAATATATATGATAAAATAATTTTATAATGTCCTTGAAATTATTATAAGTGTTAGAAATTAGACCATAACTTAAAAAAATCTATTTTTTTAATAAATAAGGTTTTTTATATTTAAAAGTTAAAATTATTATATTTATAGATTTTTTTATAAAATAAAAACCATATTTTAAAATATAGTTTTGATTTTTTGGTATGTTTAATGAATTAATATTCATTTCACTATGAAATAATAATTATTTAATCACAATAAATGACCTAAAAAATGTTTTTTTATTAATATTAAGTATTTTAATAGATATCAATCAACTTCAAAAACCTATAAGAGAATTACCAAATTCTAAAATGGATAATTTGAATTTAAAAACATTACATTGCGAAAACATTACTTTTCCATGAAAAATGATGTAAAAAATCGATTTTCAGTTCATTTAGATTAAAATAACTTAAAATGTGACCCAGATATCCAAAACTATGAGCAGAAACCCTAGGTAATCCAATGTTGTTTTTCATTTTCCACAACCTAATTTTCTAAGACACATATTTTAAAATTATTAAACAATTTCTCCAATTTTTCAATACATATCAATCCACTTTTCCATTCTCTTTTACTCCAAATCCATCATCCATGACATTATATTATTTTTTCCTCCCAAGGAGTCTCCTTAAGGATACCTAAATCCCACAAAGTTCCATTCCTAATGATTTTGGATTAACTAATCATGGTAAATGAATTATCCTTCAATTCAATAACTTCTTTTTATATATGTAATCTAAATGTTGTGGTTACTCTCTTCTATTACCCTTTTGATCATGCCCTTAAAGCCAAATTATATTTTATTAGTAATATACCTCTACTAGAAATTGGGGCTATCCCCATGAACCTATACCAATGGTTTTCCATAATCGTTGTAATAGGGAAATATAATGTTGTCTCTCCCAACGATTGGATAAAAACCATTGCGATAGACCTCCCCAAATCCCCTAAAACACCTGCTCCCACTCACAATATTCTTCTCCCATTATGAATCCCCCTCATGCTCCCCTTATCCTATCCCAACAACACTACTCCCCTCATACCCTCCTACTATCCCAAGCCCCAGTATCACCACTCACCACCGCTCATCGCTCCAGTCCTTTTATCCTGAGCACTAGCAGCCACTGCTCACCCCTCCCCTGTAAACTCTGCTCTCCCCCACAAACCCTCATCTCCCCCACAAACCTTCCCCCCCAATTATGCATCACACTCATCCTTAGTGTGAACCCTCTCCCCTCCCCCACCAACCCTCTTATCCCCTAATTCTTCTTTCATCCATCACAGTCATCCCACCCAAATCCTAAACCCTACCTTGACACTCCACTTCCTTCCTATTCCATCATTTTAGCTTCATATTCCATCACTCAAAGGTATTCTATTTTTTTTCATGATTCCAAAAGGTAATATATTTTAATAAATTATTCTCTATATCTATCACTCTTTTATCTTGGTTTGGACTTCTCCTATAAAATATATAGGTCTT
Organism: Viscum album; assembly: GCA_963277665.1. Taxonomy (NCBI): domain Eukaryota; kingdom Viridiplantae; phylum Streptophyta; class Magnoliopsida; order Santalales; family Viscaceae; genus Viscum; species Viscum album. The sequence goes on from OY728159.1 coordinate 846,006,668, forward strand.
TTTGGATATCATATGGTTCATAGTGGATTGAATTTTGGGTATTTTGATGTTTAGAGACCATTGATATAACCTTATTCCACATTTAGGTTCTCACTACTAAATGTGAAATGTTTTAGATTTTTTGGTATTCAAATAGTGGTTGAGTTTTATAAATTCATTATTGATGAAATTATTCCTTTATGTCATAGTATGTGGTGCTTCTAAATTGATCATTGAAATTTATTTCATGACATATATTAGTTCATTTATGAATCTCAAACAACTCTTTGAAATAAATATCTACCCATTCTTAAATCCTTATAAAGATGAATATAATAATATAAAAGTTATTTTTGATATAAATTAAATTATTTTATCCTTGTTTGTATTTTAAATAGAGAAAATATATCTTTTAAAAATGGTATCTTGAAATGTAAATAGTGTGTCTAATCGTAAAGGCATATTTGGCACTTCGTGGGTTATATGGATGATCTCATGGGTGATGTCATTGATTTACACTTGTGTTTAGAATGGTGGTGGATATATTATTTATATATTATTGATATGTGATGTTGGTAAGGGGTTTTTTCTATGAGAGGGTTTCAGAGGATAGGGTGAGTTATTTTTTGTGATTTGTTCCTCAATCTTCCCTTGTGGGATCAATAAATACCTCTTTTTTGGTCTTGTGAACATGGATAACTAGGTGGGATTTCTATATTTATGCTACAATAGTTGTTATGGAGGCATCTAGTTTAACATCTAGAAAGATATTGGATATGGTGGGGAATTATCTCAATGATGTTGGTGTGGGATATGCGAGTGGATTTTATTTGGTAGAAAAAATGTAGGCCAATAATTAATCCTATATTTGTTTGGTAAATTCTAGATCATCTAAAATCAGGATCTAGGTTAGATACCATGACACATGATCCTTGACTTGTGGATTTAATAATGGATCATTATCTCATGTTTGATTGTATTTTCCACTTAATTATATTATTTTGGTAGAATTATCTCATATACATTAATTATTTATCTCATGATGGGTGGTGACTTACTAGTGGCATGTATTTCACTTGTGTATGTCTTGATTCACTTTATTTTTTTTAAAATATTTTTGTGGAAAGAATTTTAAATTAAAGGAACTCATTTTGTGTTTTAATATTTGGTTTTGAAATGGGTTTTTTTGACTAAAAATGGCTAAGTACATGGAATTTGATGAAAGTAATTTTTTCATTTAATGACAATAAAAAAGGAATATTTTTCTTAAAAATGGACATCGACTTGATTTTGTATTTCTTATTTGTATATTTGAAATAAAACTATTTTATAATTGATTTATTTATTATATTTTTTCATGTGATATTATATTTTTCAAATTATCCTAGCGTATGTTTGATTACACTTTCATTGAATATTTTTCCTATGATTGATTTTTTAATTTTGAATTGTTGTTATTTATGTTAATCTCATTTGGGTTATTTATCTTTTTTATATCTATTTATTTATGTTTGATGGATTTTCAATGTATGGGTGAACCATTATAGATTCTCAATAACTGACTCAATTTCTTTTACATAGTCTTGAGGATGAAACTGTTAGTAAGGTGATGTTTTGTGATGATCTGGTAGCAGTTTCTATCCAATAGTGATAAAAAACAACTTATATGATATTTTTGTTTTCCTCTCCACTATTAATTTCATTTTAAATCATTTCAATTGAAAGTATATACTCACCAATTATTAAAGTATTCAATTCCACATCCATTATATATGTCCAATCGTCCACTTTTCCTAAACCAATCCATTTGATTTTCCCTAATTATTATTTTTTTGATTGTCTATTGATTGTATAGAAAATTCATTCCTTTTTGTTTTTATATAGACTCACAAATTTCTATCAAATTTTTTATCCCTATCCCATAATTAGTTTTTTTTGGAAAAACTGAAAATTCACTATGGGTTTAGGGTATTTTTTGTTTTGTTTTATTTCTTTGACTTTTTTTTAATTTTGGGGTTTTGAGTTTTTTGTGTTTTTATAGATCATGTTGGACCTCGCTAAGGTGGTTTTGGGCTGCCATTGTCAAAGGTGACTTTCACATGTAGGCATAGGTAGGCATATACATATATAAGTTCTCCCCCCAACACACACACATAGACACACATATATATATTCACTCATGGAAGTATGAATATATATACATTAGGGCTATGTGTCCTTAGGTATATATATGAAAAATGCATACATGTGTAAGGTAAAGGGGTATATGCATGTATAAGAATTTATTTAAGGATACCCTTGTAAATATTTGGCCATGTAAATATGTACATAGGGGATATGTGTCCTTATATATATGAGAAAGTGTATATGCGTAAAAGTGGTAAATGGAATATTCAAGTTTCTATCTTCATAAGAAAAGAACCTTGAGTTTGAGGTAGGTTACCTTATGCATTGAACATTAAATTTAAGAATAATTGTGTTACACACAATTTTTTTGTACTAAATAATGATATAGATTTTTTAGAATAATTGTTTGATATGAAATAAAGTGTTTACCGAATTGAATTAAATTGAATCAAACTAACCTGATTCAAATCAAAACAAACCAAATTGAATGAAACCAACATGAACTCATTAAAAATGAATTGAATGAAATAGGACATAATATAACTAAGAAAACAAAACTAATATGAATTGTATTAAACTATAAAGAGTAAAATAGAATATTCCTTAATGAATGTTCAATAAATTAAATTATCCCATACCAAACAAATAAGTTAAAACTAACCCGATCTAAAGAAAATCATATCATGTTGTACAAAAGATAATCATGCATAATTAGTTTAATCTAGTTATATCTCTCTTGACCTGCCTCAATTAGGATTTCATAATACATAATGAACCAAGATAAACCACCAGAAACCAAACCAAATAAGATTATAAAGTGTAAACCCAAAATTAGTTGAACTAAATAAAGTTTCACCATACAAACCCACAATGGATATAATAAAAGCAAATAAAAATTAGAATGAAACATTTTAAAAAAACATTAAAAAAATAATTGAACCTTTTTGGTATAAATGTAAATCAGATCAACTAAAATAGATCTAGAATGATCAAAATCAAGAAAATTGAATTCAAGTATAAAAAAATGAATGAAACTAAATTAGATAAAGTCAAACTAATCTAACTAGAACTAATCTGATATTACAAATAATGAATCAAATTGGGCCAAATGTAATCAATTAAAACCTATATGACCGAAAATTACATGAACTAAACTAATATAAACCAAAATGATATGAAAAATATGTAATAAAACTAAATCGATTAGAACTGAAATGAATGAAATGGTCTAATATAATATAAAAAAACATGAAAAACTAAATCAAATGAAAATGTACCAAAAAAACTTGTATCAAACAAAACCAAACTAAAATGAAACTCCATCGAAACTAATTATATACCATTAATAGGAAGAGTAATTGTTAATTAACAAGAATGCACTATTTGATATTATCATTTTGAAACTTAAATATGATTCCACATTGCTTGCAGGAACATGATTTAAAGTATAGGTCATTGTGGTTCTTATATGTTGGGAAATGACTTGTATAGTCAGAGAAGATAGGTATGTTTTAGTTTAGTTTTTATTTTATTTTATTTATTGCATTATCCACTTAGGCCTTTTACCACTTTCTACAGATAGAGGGTAGTTATATTCTATAAAGGGGCCTAGAAGGGAACTGTAGGTGGCTATATTGTTTTCTTTGTAGGTGAGGGAGATCAGGGTAGTGGATATATTAATTAGTGTGTTTCATTTTTTTCCACCTTTATACCATGTTTATTATTTTTATTTTATTTTCCTTCGATGTGGGCGTCCTACATACAGATGCATCATGCTGAAATTTTAGTTATTTTCCACTATTGTTTTAATTAATTGTTTTTGGGAGAAATTGTTCCCAATTGGTGATTCTTTGATTCTCAAACACTTGTTCCAGACCATGGGTGTATCCCATCCAACTTACTCTATCCTAGTCATTCCTATATTAGATTCTAACATGGTCATTACTCTGCCTAGACCATGGGAGGGCCTAGGAATCATGTAATAACTAGGGAGGGATTGGGAACATCTTCACAATTCTACACCTCCATAAGCCTGATTCACATATAATATATAACAAATTAATAAAATAAAAAATCATAGGATTACATAATCCTGAAATAAATTTATTTAATGCCTATTCTCCCATTTTATATCCAATTATTCATATTCTACGTATTCCCAGTTAGAAGACATAAACTATAGCTTTTCTCAAGAATATTTTTTCCCACAACAGTCTTTTCACGATCCTTTATTTTGAATTTATATACTATAAATGTATAATAAAATTGATTTTAACTATCCTAAAAAATACTCAAATGTTCATAACTCTAAACTCTATCCCAAAAAATTGAAAAGAAATTGTCACTTCTTAAATTTCAGGAAAGAAAAATCAGTAAGTTCATCGTTAATATGCCCAGGGCTAGCAATAAGTGTTGAGGACCAACTAGTAAATAGGCCCAAAAACCATATGAAAATTTTTATATCCTCTCCAATGATGTTTTAAATGTATGTATCCCTATAGAATCTATCAACTTAACTACTAATAATCAGTGAACTGTGCATGTTGCAATTTAAAATTCACACTATTGAGTAAAACACAACAATTCCATTTTTGTTTTCCCATGATGAATGTTTTATGCACATAATCCCCAATTATATCATGTAAGAAATAACTTAAAAAAATCCTTCATCACCTCTAGAGAACAATGATGCATACTGTAATCCCCCCTTTTATTTGCATCACTCATTTCTCTATGACATAACCACTAATGATGGTGCATGAATCCAGATGACACGAAATATATAAATTTCACTGAGACAAAACTTTTCTTATAATACCAAAAGCAATATATCACAATACTTCTCCATTAACAAAAGAATTTTCATTCAACTAAACCTATTATACCTGTTGAACATTGTCCGTTCAGCTGTGTCTAGTGAAGGATTCCACTAGCATGAAATTAGACGTCCCATGAAAAACATGTATTGTATCAATTTGGATTTCCCTAGAATAAAATTATGTGAATTAATAAATATATATTTCAATATTATACAAGAATATAATTACCACAATGAAAAAACAAAGAGTCGCCAACTTAAGGATTTTTTTGTAAGTCAATTCCAAAAATATATCAGTCGAAGAAAATTTTCATTCTATCTCTATAGTGCCATCAGTCAGTTACCATAAAACATTTTTAATTCCCAAAAATTTCTTCTTAACACCACTTATAATAATATAGGCCCCATTTAAGAAATACTCCTTAGTCCCCAGACCATAATCTCAAATGAATCCCTCCATAGAATTTCTCCCAAAGAAAACAATATTGAGTTACGTCAAAAACAATTGAAGTCCAATCATGTGATTTTTGTGTGTAAAATATCCATGGCTATACGTATTTAAGTAAATTTTTTATCTGAACAATATTACACTGAGATTCCATAGATTTCATGAGCTCTCTAGTATATCAAACTCTATCCAAAATAATAGAACTAACCTCCATTAAAACCTTTAACAACTGTAATGTTAGAAATCATTGTAAATAAACTCCCATTGAAATATTCCTTCAAAGTCACTAAGATATACATGAACTTTATAGAAATAAATCTAGAATCACTTCCAGTCTATTCTGGACCCAATAAATTTTTAATGGTCTTTACATTTCTCTAATGATCTTCTGATAATTCTTTCATAAATTTTGAATCCAACAAAGTCTTTATCACAAACCTTTGCAAGATAATAGACGACCTAGACTTGGATTTTCTATATTCCATATTTATAATGGATTTGGTTGACTTCATTGAATAATTTAATAATGATAGAATAATAAATGTCCATTTTATGGACTATAGAGTATCTTTGGAAGTTTATTACCAAGAAATAATGAAATATCCTTAAAACATGTATATTCCTAACCCAAAAACATCATAATCCCCCATTTATGGAATGTGCTACATAAAAAAATCATCTAAATATGTTTCAACAAAATGTATTCCATATAGATCCTATAAATGATTCCAACCAAATGGATATATATTATACAAAACCATTTCGATGTTCTAGGTTAGTCTCCTCAAACTAGTGGAGATCTTAGCTAGCATATATTTCAAAACACCCATCAATCCACATCCTCTCATATATTGGAACATCATACGATTCAATTCATCATTAATGAATCATATTGATAATGTTTTTCATGCTCCTTAGATTTTTGGTTTTAAGGGAAACACCTATACTATCATGCCATTTTTTTAAATAATTTAATTTGTTATACAATAGATCTTATGAGATCCCTTAACATGCACATGATTCGATTCTCCCTTCAATCTTCCATATCCACCTGGAAACCATTCTAATGACTCCATATTATTATAATATTCTTTTATAACATGGAACTACCCTTCTAAATCATTCTTCTTAATCTAGAAACCTTTTCCACATTAAACCATAATTATGAATCCCATAACACGAGTTCCATGATTTATGACACATCTTCTTACATTATTTAGTTAATACTTGAAGATGTATTTAGATGAACTAGGATCATGAAACACTCCTACTTTTGTCCCTTGACCAGATAGAACCACCACTCATACAATATTTAGTTTTCTATAACATATACCTACTCCCCTTCTAGACATCGGGAAACTAGAGCCCCATAGTCAATATTCCCTAAATTTATATGGTTTAGAAAACACTTGGTTACATTGATATCCACCCCCTCTCACCTATGGAATTTATGGAACCTCTGAAAAATGTACCTTCTAAAAAAGGATCTTATGGTCCTATAAGATTATCCTAAACTCAAAATTACATGGATTTAAAATTACTGCCAATGTCTCCATTGAGTAACATGTCACATGTATTTTGACTGAAACCATCCAAAACGATAATTGGGTTTGTTTTCATAGCCTTCGAGTATACCAAAACCTCACTTCTAGCTAACTCACCATCCAAAATAATGTATAAACCCTACAAGTGTAGTAACACCAATGTCCTATAAGATATGTATCTTCTACCATAGAACCATCAAAATGGGCCTAACCATTGCAACACCACCATTCAAAAATAAGTGTTCTACTATTAATTTATATAAATATTACCCATTTATGAGGATTCCAAAATATATGAAAAAATAATTTAGATGAATACAAACCTTATCTGATCGAAAAACCAGATCCAATGCCTTTTTTCATAATTTAAAGAACAATATGTTTCTTTGCTAGCCTATATATCTAAAAACACTGATGGTGTCATTATTTAATACCTGTCAGGATTATGGTTCTCCCCACCATAAGCTTTATCTTACCACCACCAATTAATATGCATTAGTGCCTCATTCTTTGAATATTAACCTCACCTAAACATGCACTAGAACACTGACTAAAAGAAAGAACCCATATTCATGACTGAATTCTAGATACGGTTGAAAAATAACCATAATTCATGAGAATCCATGTAATGTATAGGATTTTCATCTAAACGGTTAGTTTTATTCACCAAACACTTCATTTATCCCTTACATGTCATGATAGATATGGTTCTAGAAGATTGCAAGTTCTGGATGAGAGCAGGTTCTGGAAGACTATAAGAGGTGCATGATGGACTTATTTTGTTTGTTGGGGAGAAGATGATATACCAAAGGTTTAAGGAACTAGTGGTATATAGTTAGACATGATGATCTAGGGATAATATTATTTACCAACAGTTATCTATACCATTGGTATACATATATCCCAATAATTTCAATGAGACTATTGGTATATAGGTTTGCTGGACAGTATGTATACCATGCTTCTTGAACCGTTGGTATACATATATCCCAATGGTTTTAATGTAATTGTTGGTATACAGGTATGCTGGGAAGTATGTATACAAACATTTTTTTAACTCTTGGTATACATATATTTCAACAGTTTCAATGAAACCATTAGAAAAGAGTTACTTGATAAATCCTAAAGAAACGATTTGTATAAAACCATTGGTACATGAATATTGTGACGACCAATATGCCAACAGTTCCTAGAACTATTGGGATATCCTATCCCAACAGTTTTGAGGCCTATACCAATGGTTTTACATTGGGATACATTAAAATTTTAGTAGTATACCCTTACCTTGAATCATTTTACACTTTTCTAAAACCACATTTATACCCATCATGCTTCCAAATTTACTTCTCAAATTTTAATCTCTAGTTAAGAAATTCTATTTTATTTTCCTTTTATAAATACTTAAACATCTTTATTTTCTATGGTATTCACCTATATGTAAAAAATATTTATTTTATTATATTATTTACACATAAGAAATCCATATTCCATTTTCATGGGCTAAAAATGACGTAATTATCATTTCTTTGAGCACATTTGAAATGACATGATTTTGGTAAGAAACTCGTTATTTATTCTCCATGGGTTATTAATGAAATTATTGATTATGATCTATGTGGATCTCATTAATTAATAAATATGAAGGGTGCTCTCAGATATCTCTCCAATGCATCAGGTAATAAATTTAATCTCTAGAGGTGACATGTTTTATGATTCCTTGGTGAATTACCTTGATAATTTTTTATGACACCTTGGTTAAAAACCATGGTAATATTATTATGGATGACTCAATTAAATTTTTAATCCACATTTACATGTTATGTTTAATGTTAATTTTATAATTATATACCTCATTATATCTTGAACAAGATATATTTGTATGCCTAATATTCTTATATATATTCCTCATGATCATATGAAAAATGTTTCCCTTGATTATTCCCTTACTAGGCCTCATGATCACCCATTTCTTTTGATGTATGTACCCAGGTTATGAGATGTAATAAATGTATGTTAGGATGAACCCATGGAGAATCCTTTCAACTGGATTAGAATAATTTTTTAATTTTTCATCTATTATATTCCTAATTTCCAAGAAACTAAACTATAAAAGATCCTCTATTTTGTTCCATGTAATGAAAATGTCATGTAATAATAAGGTGGGATTCCATAGTTGGTATCGAAGGATGATTTAGTCATTTTTGGGAATTAGAAATATAAATCCTTAGTAGGAACCCTAAAGAAAATTACAAATCTATTAAAACATCCTAGTATTTTGTGAAGTATTAAGTAAGTGGTTTCCAATAAAATATATTCATGTCTAGATACTATAAGTGGATGTGGATCTTGCATAGATACATCTAGGGGTAACACATGAAAACACTACATTAAGCTATATTTGATTAGAAACTAGTGCATGATAATGAGTCTTTCTATACACTTGGTTTGACAATACAAAGGGATATATTTGGTTAATCACAATATTTTTATGAACAATTATGATGGATATATAGAAAATGTTTTTATTAAAGAATAACATATTTAAGAATGATGTTTTAAGACATAAAATTCATTTAGAATTATATAATTACTAAAAAAAGAAAAATTATCACTACGGTTTCATTCTTTTAGAAAATGGTAGGAAATAGGAGGAACTGTGTAAATGATGAGCACAACAAACGATATGCTGATGGAACTCCAATAGATTCCCGACTGGAAAACCTCATGAGAATAATGAATTGACTATCTAAATTTATGAATAATAACTTGAATCACGTTGAGCATCCAGATTCCCCTTGAAGGGGAAAACCTATTGCTGAGTCCTTCCTGTATCAACAAACACATTATTATAATGGATCTATAGACCCATTTATTGCTGAACAATAGTTTATCTCTAAAAAAATCATTTTTATACTCTGTTATTTAGATAAAGAAAAAGTTACCATGGTGTAAACCATTTATAATTACAATATGATCAGTGGTGGACACTGATTAAAAACCTTAATCCAAGAAGGGATATTGATTATATAGATTGGGAAGAGTTTAGTGGAATCTTTTTCAATAATTATTTTCCTCATTCTATGTAAAACAATTTGATAATAAATTTATCAAATATAAGAAGAAGGAAAATGAATTGGTGGGAAGCCATGAGATGAAGTTTAAAATACTTTCTTAATACTCCTATAGCATTTTTAAGAGTCCTAAGGGAATGGTTGATAGCTTCTTTAATGGAATAAGACCCCATCTGTGGATGAATTTGGAAAATAGAGACTATAGAAGCTATGAGTATATAGTGAAGAGTGCTATAAAGGCAGAATTGGAGTTTGGAGAAATGCAGTGGTCACATGGGTCAAATGAAAAGGAAGAGAGTTATGGATCCAAACTCATGGAGTAACACTGATCATTTAATAAGATAAATGAAATTGAAACTTCCCATGTAAATCAAATGTGGGAATAAGAATTTGAGGAACTACTTTCACGGGAGTGGAAAATGTTACATGTTTGCAAGAGATGTCCATATAGCTCAGAACTTTCATGGTGAGGTGAAGCATGAACTTCTCAATGATAATGATAAAGTGAATATGGTGCAGGCCTATCCTTAAGATCAGTACTTTAAATGTAGACAACTTGGGTACATTTCCCATCAATTTCCAAATCTAAATACAATAGAGAGAAATCACCATCAACCTCAGTATAGTGTAAGGGAGAAAGATTGATCTTTTTCTATCACGATGGATGATGTAGAGGCTCCAAATGATGTGGTATATGGTATACTTGTTGTGCTATCAATGTTAGCATGTACATTATGCGATTCTAGTTATGAACATTCCTTTATTTTATCTATTTTTTATGAATATAAATCAATCCCTGATATGCTAGAAGTAGAGTTATCAATCAAGACTCCTGGAGGTATTATCCAAGAATCAATAATGTATAGAAACTCTAGTATTGTCTTTTGTGAGAATAATCTCATAAAAAATCTAGTATTCATTCCCATGCTAGAATTTGACACTATACTAGGGATGGAATGGCTCCCAAAGTATAATGATAAGATCTACTACATAAGCAAGGAAATTTCAATAGAATTGAAAGGAAAACCTATAGTTATTTTCATAGGATAAATGCCTTGACCTGAGCTATGTTTTAAAGAACCTCTGATAGCCTTATTTATGGAGATGATCAGTGAATATTATGAAGTAAATGAAAGTATAAATATTGAAAAAAATACCCATTATTCATGAATATGTTGATGTATTTCTCGAGGAGTTACCTGGATGTCCCTTGGAAATAGAGGTAGAGTTATCCATTGAACACAAACCTAAATATAAGATGATATTGAATACCTCTTATAAAATGGTAAATGTGTAGCTATAATAATTAAATAAAAAACTTCAATATCTTATATATATTGGATTTATCTAACCAAGTGTGTCTCCTTGGGGAACATCTATTCTCTCTATAAAGAAGAAGGATGGATAAATGTAGATATGCATTGACTATAAAAAAAATGGGATTATGGTGAATAATAACTATTCTCTCCCATGTATTGATGATTTATTTTACCATCTACATGGGGGTCAATACTCCTCTATGATTGATCTTTGATCTGGTCACCCCTAACTGAGGGTGTAGAAATAAGATATTTCAAAGAATACCTACTAAAAAAGATATGGTAATTATTAGTTTTTTTATTCCCTTAGTCTTCAATAATACTCTAGCTATATTTATGGATTATATTAATATAGTCTTTAAGGTCTACCTTTATAAATTTATGGTAGTTTTTATTAATGAAATTTTGATATATTTTGTAGCACCCTAAGTTTTTATTAATTTTTTTTGGAATGAACTAATTTTCATTGATTTATTTCATTCCAATAAGTCAAAAATTAGTTTTACATGTTACCTACTTGGAATAAGTTACATGAAACACAAACTTGGCATATGTTACACACAATAGTGAGTTTCTACGAAACATCTTTTTTTTGTTATAATTATTTAAAAGATATAATTATAACCTAGCTGTTAAACCTAGTAATGTTAATATTAATAACTAATTTTAAAATATTATTTATAATGTTTTTATATAAATAAAACATATTTATAGTGAAAAATATTTTTTTTTTGTAAAGTCTTTATATGTTTAAAAATACTATTTTCATAAATGAACTTATTTTTATATCTTTATGTGAAAAACAATAAAAATTATTTTTAGAAATTTATATAAATTTAATTTGATAAAATAAACTTAATTTTTTAATTTATAATGTCTAAATTATATTAGGGTGATTTTTTTTGTATTTTTCTCAGAAACATCATTTTTTGATGAATAGTGAAAAATACTGAATTTTAATTCAAAACTACTTTTTAATATAATTTATTTATAAGGTTAAATTATATTTTAAATTGGTTTAAATATTTAATTAGTTCATATTTTTATAATTTAATTTAATTTAGTTCATTAGAACCAATTTCACATTGAAATTGGATATAAAAACTTAGCAAACTTTGATTCATTTTTACTTTTAAACCCTGCATTGTCGCCACGTCTGTCAGATTAATTTTAAATTTATTTCTACCACTTATCTGGTCAGAATTTTTAAAAATGTATTCCATATTTTAAATGAGGAAAATTTATAATTTCTGATAAGTTAAAATTAGTTTTTGAACAAAAATATTAGTGAATGTAATTAAAATTATTTACAACGATTAAGATAAAATTAATATTAACAAGGTAATAAACATTAAACTTAAGGGACCAAATGACCTAGAAACTTGTCCAAAACAAATTTTATGGCCATTAATCATCCATTAAACTTCCATTATTGAGTTTTTTTAATGACTATTTTTAGGTAAAAATGTTTTTACACCTAAATCGTTTAAAAAAATATAAAGTGAGTCCTTTTCCTCCCCTATAAAAGGCCACCACCTCTCCCCCTTCCCCACATCTCTCAAACCAATTAGTTTCAAAAAATATCTTCATAATACACCTCCAAACACCCCTAAATTCGTCATTTAAGCCTCCATTTGTTTATAATTAAATCCAAGGATGCCCTTTAGTGAAAACCAAAAGGAGTTACCCAAAGAAGAGGTAACATCCATCCTTAAGCTCCTTTATCTTATTTTCATTCTCCACCCATAAACTCTAATTATTCCATGATTATAAAAAAAAACTAGTATCATAAATATAATTATATGTTTTTAGGCTAATGTTTCAACCTAAAATTACACACAAATCCATCTAATGGGTAATAGACTTACTGTTTATGTGTATGATGACCTACCGCCTCAAGAAAGGACGATTGTTCATTTTTCCTTCACCACCATTCATGGTTGGGAATTACGATGGAAAAATATTTATATATGATATATATGATAATTATTATTTATTTAATCTTTTTTAATTCTTTTACAATATATATCTTTATACTTTTCATTTTGAGTAAATATGATAATATCATTTGAGGAAGTGTGGACTACCGCCCACTTGAAGCGATGCGATTCATTCACACACTACATGGAATGTATTAATGATGTGTTTAGTGTAATTATATGATATAAATGGAATAATTATGACACTTTAATGATATTATATACATATATTTCATTTTATTTCTTTCTTTCAACATGATAATAAAATGCAAACATCGTTCATGCATACGTACAGGCTACCGTCTCCATGAACAATGTATTCCATTTTATATGTCTATATTTTATAGATTATTATATTACATATATACTGAATATAAATTATATTTATATAATGTTTTATATTATATAAATCATGATATATATAAGGACCAATGATATAACAAATAATGATACATGCGAAAAACAAAGTGAATATTACCCGAAGCGTAAACTTAACATGAAATTGTTAACAAGAAGGTAATATAAAGTCATAAAAAAATATGGTATTAAATACAATAATATGGTTCTGTGATATATTTATAATAAAATAATATTTATTATATATGAATTTTGTACAAGTATGACTAGATTCAAGACACATGGTATTGGAATCTCATCTCACTTTTTTTATTCGTGACATACATGCTTTGCTTACCACTCTTTTCTTTTTCATGGTGTATATAATGACAATGAATGTATTGTATGATTATTATTTTTAAATTTATGGGTATTTAAATATCCATTCAATGATATTTATTTCATGGGGCCTATGTTTAAAAAGTATCCCAATCAGTAAGATAGTTTTTTCTCAATTTTCCTTCTTTGAGACTCATGTTTTGTTATAAACCAATTTTTTTAATGGTCTATATAATTCCATTTTAAATGTTATATAATTAATCTACTTACTTTCATTATATTTTAAGCTTCATGTAATTTCATTTTCTTACATGGAGAGTATGATCCCAAGTTACCATGCCGTAAAGGTTTATTGAAAAAATTTAATCATTTATTAGGATTATTTATGGTTATGCTTCTATTAATGAAATATTATGATCCATATCTTAAGAAAAATCACAAGTTTCCTTATAGTCTATTTATTTAAGGTATCTCCATGTATTAGTACTATTTTCCCACTCTTTGGTACTTAAAATAATTAATAAAATATTTTCAATAAAAATCTAATCGTATTTACCTCTTCGATCAAAAATCTTTTTTTACTTCAAAAAACATGTTTTATTAAATGTTTTATGAAATGTTTTCAAATGATCTTTAAAGATAATTTTCAAGGAAAAATTATTTTAAAAATGTTTTATTGTTTTTAAAATTTTCTTTATAAGTTTTCAAAAATATCTAAAAAAAAGTTTTTCAAAAAAGTTTTATGTTTTAAAAGAATTTTTCAATGCCTGAAGATATTTTCAAAAAGAAATGATTTTAAAGATATTTCAAAATTAGTTACCATCTAATATGACATCCATTGGTGTTACTCAAGACTTCATGGGTAAATGATTCAATGTATCTATTAATATTCTTTCTTTGAATGGTTTATGTTTTGATGGCATGATGTTTATGAAACATATTTCTATTTCATAGGGTATATTCTTTTGAAACTTGTTTCTTTTCACGTGTTATGTTTGGCTGAAATGATTATGAGACCTATATCATTTTCTATAGGTAATGATATTATTACACATTTATAATACCCAATTCATTTCATTGGTTATAATATGATTTTTAATGATCTTATGGAACATGTATGTATGATTTAATTATGAGATGGGTGGGGCCTATATCTCCCTCCAATGCATTAGGTAATGATTTATATCTCATGATATAGACTAATATGGTCTTGTGAGTGAACCTTCACTACTAACATGGTCATGGTAGTTAACCTTTACTACTAACATGGTCATGGGAGTGAACCATGGCTACAATAATGGTATGAGGAGTGATCTAATGCTATTGAGATGGATAAGGGAGGGAACCGTGGATACCAAGATGGTATAGGGAGTGAACCCACACTATAAAGACTTCCTTAGAAGAAATTCCTTAACTACTAGGAAAATTATTTTATATGATTATGTGTTTTCTATAATTCCATGTTTTATTTCTATGTTATTATTTCATGGATTAAGTTATTTATTTACTTATAATTAACGTCTTATGAACTCTCAATATTTATTCCATGATTCATATATATGATCTTTGATATGTAGGGTATGATCTCTTATTTTCATTAAAATGTTTACATACTCTTATTCTCATGATTATTGTTACATGGCTCCCTTGTTTACCCTTACTGAGTATCTGAGCTCACCACTTTTCATGCTTACTTCCCCTAGGTCATGAAGATATGTACTAAGTATGATGTTTCTAAGAAGGGAGATAATCAAGAAGAACCTACTGTGAGATAATTTAGATAACTTATGTACTCGTGTTAATGTTTCCATGTTTCCAAAGTAACTCGACTAATATGGTCTTTAGGCATCTGTTTGTGTAATTTTTTAAGTATTTCACAAAAATTATGCAATGTTAATTCATAAAAAGGGGCGGTATAGTAAGTATTAGAGAAAAGGTTTAGTTAACCTTTGGAATCATGGATGAGAAAAATTTACTAAGATCCCAATGTATATTTCTAAGGATATGTCTAGGGATGTCTCTAAGGATAAGTATAAGGATGTGTTAACATTTAGGAAAATGTACTAGAATTTTGGTAAAGGATATAATGAGTGGTTTCCTAGAAATACATCCTTGTATGGATACTACAAGTGGAAATTTCTCTATCATAGATATACCCAGTACTAACAACTCTGATAAGGTGTGTCAGGCCTGACTCAGCGTAACTTGGTACACAACAACAGGCCCTGATGCACACCTGGTTTGACACTACTGGGGGGTATGCTTTGGCAATTCGAAAAAACATCATGAAATATCATGAAGTATTTTAATATAATTTCAATATGAATAATATAGGATAAACCTAAGGTGGTATATATTAAGGAAGGTGTCATGATTTATAAATCCTATAAGTGACTTGTCATAATTATGTGGTTACCCACTATGATAACTGTTTCTTACTCTATGTTTTTCTATTTCAGTTAATGGAAATAACTCAAAGGAATCATGTTAATGGTGATTGTGATGGAAAATGAAATGATTTTCATCATGAGAAACTGAATGATATGTGTGTTGGAATGAAAAATATTGTTTCTATGCTCACCCAAACCTCTCAATTATGAATCATGGTCGACTTACAAATGAGAAAAGGAGGGAACAAAATTCTTTTGAGTCATTCATGAGACAACATCTACCTTCTTTCAGAGGGTATTCTGATCCACTTGTTTCTGAAAAAAGGATCAGTACTACTAAAAATATATTGTTGATTCTCTAGTGTTTGGAGAATGAAAAGTCATCCGGGATATTTTTTAGTTAGAAGGCGAAGCCGACCAATCTTGGACTCTAATAAAAAATATGAGGCAACAAGATGACATTGAATCCATGGATTGGGATGAGGTTAGGAACTTATTTTTCAATATGTACTTTCCATGGATTCTCTATACCAATATGGATAAAGAGTTCCTTGAGTTTAAGAAAAGGGATAATGAATCTGTTGGTACCTATAAGGTTAATTTCACAAGATATGTGAGGTACGCTTCAGGAATTATCATCTAATATGAAAGTAAAGTTGATAGGTTCTTCAGTGGCATAAAGATAAGTCTCAAAAGAGAATTTTCCATAAGTGAAATTAGTATCTATGAAGTGATTATGAATTTTAAAATCAAGTTTGAAATATAGATTGGAGTCACATATCAATCTCATGGTTTTGAAAAGAAAAGGAAGATAGAGTTTAAACGAAAATCTAAAAACCCTGAAGAGAAGAAGATGATATTACCATTATGATCTAAGTGTGGGAAGAATAATGGAGGCAATTAGCTTATGGGATCTAATAAATGTTTTAATTATGGACGAGAAAGTTAATTATACCTTTGATTTCTGAAGTGATGAGAAGAATTTAGAAAACAGTGTGAATGGGGAAAAAGTAGCATAAAATGCACCTCCCCCGCTTCAATGCCACAAGTGTTAGGATAATAGGCATTATGTTAACCAGTGCCAAAACCCAAGGGTTGGTGATTATGATCTACATTA
The DNA here is from genome assembly GCA_963277665.1 of Viscum album. Classification (NCBI taxonomy): domain Eukaryota; kingdom Viridiplantae; phylum Streptophyta; class Magnoliopsida; order Santalales; family Viscaceae; genus Viscum; species Viscum album. Next base: position 846,024,135 of record OY728159.1, read on the forward strand.
GTAAACTCTTAAGCTTAGGGACAAGGGGAAATCTCATGTAATCACTATTTCTAATGAGGGGTTTGATAATAACATGGTAAACATTACACTCACCATCAACTCTTTAACTTATAATGTATTATATTATTATAGATCTATCCATTATTTCATATCTAAATTATTTTCTAAGGGTTTTAAGATTACACCAAAATTATTATATGTGGAATTAATAGTGTAAAACCCTAATGGTACGATTATTGCATCCCATGTATATGATTCCTCTCCAGTTGACGTTTTTGGGAATATGCTACCTATAAATCGTTTCAGTGTTACTTTAGATGAATTTGATGTCATCTTAAGCATGGATTGGTTTTAATTTCATAAATCCCACATAAATAGTCAATAAAGGGAAGTTATTTTTAATATTTCAAACCCTCCTATTATTGTCCAGCAATATGACGATAAACATGAATTTCATGTGGAGATTACATCCAGTGTATGAGTCTTAATTCCCATTTAGAAGGGTTTTTTTTATCTCAAATGGTTGGGGAAAAAACCAACATTGATGATATTACTATTGTTTGGGAATTTTTGGATTTTATTCGAGAAGAGATTCCTAGCCTTCCGCCAAAATGTGAAGTTAAGTTCTCAATAGAACTCATACCTTACTCTACACCAATTTCAAAGACTCGTTATAGAATGTCCTAAATTTAGTTACAGGTATTAAATAAGAAACTACAAGAAAACCTAGATAATGGATTCATTTGGTCAAATATGTAAACTTTATGTGAAACTGTTATTTTTATGAAAAATAAATATGGATTAATGTGACTCTTTATTGATTATCAGGAGTTGAACAATATCAAAATCAAGAACAAGTATCCTTTTTCCCCGTATTTATGACTTGTTTGATCAACTATGCAGATCTCAATACTTTTCCAAGATTGACCTTCATTATATATATCATCAATTATGGATGAATAAAGAGGATATACCCAAGATAACATTCCATACAAGGTATATACACTATGAATACATAATGATGCCTTTTGGTCTTACTAATTCCACTGATATCTTCATAGATTTTATGAAAATATTGTTTAGATATTACCTCGATCAGTTTGTGGTAGTCTTTATAGATGTTATTATTATCTATTCAAAGATAAATAAAAATTATTTAGATCACTTTATAATTGTTCCAAAGACCCTATGGATGGAGAAAATATATGAAAAATTTAAAAACTGTGAATTTTTTCTATAAAGGGTTTTGTTTTTGGGACATATAATCTCAATAGATGGTTTAGCAGTAGATACATTAATGATGGAGGCTATTGAGTGCTATCCTAGACCAAGAATGGCGATTGAGATCTATAGTTTTCTTGGTTTAGCAAGATATTATAGATGGTTTGTGGAGAATTTATCATGACTATCTAATCTTCTAACCATGTTAACTTGGAAGGGAGTCAAGTTCCTATAGACAGATGAATGTGAGGAAAATTTCAAGGAATTTAAGAGAAGGTTAGTCAGTGAACTTATGTTTACATTAAACTATAGTGGAGAAAGGTTTGTATTGTATAGTGATTCATACAAGAAGGAATTGAGATATGTTCTTGTAAAGAATAACATGTTTTTCACTTATGCCTTGCAGAAGATGACGATTCATGACCAAAAATATCCAACTCATGATTTGCGTGAGCATCAATAATTTTTTCATTAAAGATATGGAGCCATTATCTTTATAGAGGAAAGTGTCACATATATACTAATCATAAAATTTTAAAGTATATATTCAAATAGAAGGATTTTAACATGCTCCAGTTGGTTATAGTGGATAAAGTATTATGACTACTTAGTACATTAACACCCTAGGAAAGAGAACACGATGACTGATTATTTATGTTGAAAGGATCATGCTATCTTAACCATGATGAGGATAACAAAGGATCAAATATTTCTAGATTTTTAAAGGATGGACCTAGAAATGCTGAAGGAATGGGAAAAATATGATCTTTCTCCCCGAATGGCCCAAAGACCTTCATTTTTATTGATTTTTGATAACCCCCTTTCAAGGGATGAGGGGGAACCCTTACAAGGCCTGTAGGCTCAGAGATTACATGGCCCGTAGGCTTAGGATATTACATGACCTGAAGGTCTTAGGAAAAAATATGATCTTTCTCAAATGAATGTTCAACCCTGTATCTAATTGATGATTAAAGTGGCATAGAAGGAAAATGCATAGATGAAAATGAAGGTTATAAATACTCCTAAATTTAACCTTAATTAGGATGGAATGATAAGGTTTAAGAACTATGTATGTGTTCCTTCCACACTTGATTTGAAGATAAATCTGTTAGAGGAAGCTCATAGTTCTTCATTCTTTATTCATCCTAAAAGTACAAAGATGTATAGGGATTTTATAGAATACTTCTCATGGGATATAATAAAGAGAGATATTGTAGATTTTGTATCTTGATTCTTGGTATGCTAGCAATTTAAGGATAAAAGAAAAAAAGTCTAAAGGGATATTGCATCCATTACCCATAACAGAATGGAAATGAGAGAACATCACTATAGATTTTGTTTTTAGACTACCCAAAAACTCTAAAGGGTTTAATTCTATAGGGGTGGTAGTTGATCTCCATACAAAATTGTCACACTTCATCACTATTAGAGAATAATTCTCTCTGAATAATCTATCCATGCTATTTATTAAGGAAGTGGTATGGTTTCATGGAGTACCACATTCCATTATATTATATCAAGATCCAAGGTTTAACGCAGAGTTCTGACAAATCCTTTAGTAAGCACTAGATATAGAATTGAGTTTCAGCACTACTTATCATCTATAGATAGATGGTCATTCTGAAATAACAATTCAAACCTTGGAGGATATATCGAGATATTTTTCTCTAGATTTCAATGGGTTTTGGGATTAACACTTTCCTATAGTTTTTTTCTTACAATAATATATTTAACTCAAGAATTCAAATGGAACCTTATAAAGCACTTTATGGGAAGAAATGTAGAGATCCAACTTGCTGGGATGAATTTAGAGAAAGAAAGATATTGGGACCCGTCATCACTGGAGAAATGGCAGAGAAGGTTAGAATCATTCAAAAACATATCAAGGTAGCTCAAATTTGGTAGAAATGTTATACTAATAACCAACGATGTGATCTGGAATTTGATGTTAGTGAAAAGGTGTTTCTATGAATCTCACCCTGGAAGAAGGTTATGTGATTCATGATAAAAGGAAAACTAAGCCCTAGGTATATTATCCCCTTTGATATTCTTTATTATATCGGGATAGTAGCCCATCTCTTTGAAATTTATCCAAATATATTGTAACGTCCCGGTTCCGGAAGCCACCCAGAGGTGCCCCGTACCCGGTTGGTCACATGACCTCAAGCACATTTCCCTAAACTCCAGAGGCTTCCGACTAGCAGCGAGGGCCTTGGGTGTGATAGTGGGGAAACTATGCCCTCATTTGCAGATTACACAACGGAAGAGAAAACAAATAACAACAATAGCAGAAATAGTAGACATCCATACAAGAGTAAACAATGAAAGACTGATAAATAAACAACTAGAGCAGAAATATATGTAAATGATTCATGATACATATATGTCTAGGAAAACAGCTAAACATGTCACAATGTTGAATGTAGTACTAAAACAAAGTACAAAATAAAAACAAATGAGAAACTCCTCAGCATCGCAAGCCTCGGCTTGGTCCCATGCTCTCCAGCTCTTGTGCAATCAAGAACCTGAAGTAGAATGGTGCTTTACCTTATCTATACCTGAAACAATATAATCTGTTTGGGCCCAAAATCATGACCCAAATAGGGTGTGAGACAAAGTCTCAATAGGCAACCACCCAAAGATCTATGCCTAATAGTCAGTGAATATAGGCATGTAAAGTACAGTAAGCAGTAACAGGATAATACATGGCAGTAACAATCCACAGTTTCTAGAATATAATTATACAAATAAGAAACAACCACTCAATCAAGTAGAAAAAAAGGTAACCTCTGGGTAGTTCTCATAGTCTAACCCCTAAGGTTCAACCTACAAGTACTAGCAAACCTATGGGAGGCACACACAGTCTCACCCCTCTGGTTCAGCTAAAGAATAGACTCTTTGAGGAAGCACTCACCGTCAATTCCCCCTATAGTCTCGTATCATACTAAAGGCTCTCTGGGGAAGCACTCAACGTCTAATTCCCCTATGACCCGCGTCAAGGAACTACAGACTCTCTGAGGAAGCACTCAATGTGAATTCCCCCTGTGGTCTCGCATCGTAAATTAAAGACACTCTGGAGAAGCCCTTACATCCATTATCCCTATGGTCCACTACACTAGGTTCTCACAGCCCTGTGTATAACAAACATGCATAGCGCGCGTATCAGCCCAAGCAAACCTCAAGAACTACTTGGCTATCATTCTAAGACAAAACAGCATAATAGTACAACAGTTCCACTATCCTACAACTAGGCATGGAAACTGACAAGAAGCCGAACAAGCAAACAAGCATGGAAAGACATCCAGAGTATAATAAAAATTACCTTATTCACAAGCAATTACCTATACTCAAGTAATCAAGAAAAGTAGGCAGACAACATGGCTAAAACAGGAAACACGCAATACCCTGTTCAAGGGTATTGGTGGAATTTGCAAAAAATATTCATAGACTTTCTACAGAAAGGCAAAAACCACCTACCTCGATGCTAGGAGAATGATATATGTGAACCATGATGATTAATTCTCCTTAGAATGTCGAGGATCTGAGAAAATTTAAAAAATTATCAACTAATGATATCTTGAGAAAGAGGAGGAATTGGAAAACAAGGCTCTAGGAGAAGAGAGAGATTACTGTTGAGGTTCTAACGCAATCGAAGGTGGTTAAAATGGAGATCAGAAGGAGGCACGGGGGCTCAGAGAAGAATCGCGGCCGTACGGGTCGCTCTCAAGAGAAGAACCTGAATAAGAAGAGCGTTTTGTCCGTCAGGCGCGACCCCGATCCGTTTAATGAAAAAAAGAAAATACACGGCGTGTACTTATTGAGTACACAACGTGTACTCCATTTTTCAGTACTCCACTTTAAGCGGCCTCCACTTCACCCCTACACACCGTGTGTGTGTCTCGGACACGGCCAACACACAGCCTGGCGCGGCAAGGGAGTACACAGCGTGTACTCATAAAGTACACGGCCTGTACTTCAAAATTTTCCAGAAACTCCTCTTTTCTCAAAAACTCCAGAAAAAGGAAATACATACTTGAAATAAAGATCTGGGTTCTTATATATATCTCAAGTCCACAATGTGTTCTATTTATCTCTCCTGACGAGGTACATACCATACCCATCATATGAACTGAACTCAGAGATCGAATCGTTGGAGCATGATCTTTCTTACGAGGAACAACCAGTGGAAATTCTAGATCATACAGAGAAATTTCTATGAAAAAACTACTAACATGGTCAATGTTTTGTTAAGAAATCACTTTTAATAGGAAGATATATGGGAACTTGAGGATATGATGACCTAGAATTATCCTCATTTCTTAACCTGAATAACAAATTTTGAGGGAGAAATTCATTTTAAGGGTGGTAGAATGTAACACCTTGAATTTTTTTGGACCTTTTTTTGAATGAATTAATTTTAATTGATATATTAAATCACACTAAGTCAAAAATTTCATTAAAATGGAACTTACTTGGCATATGTTACATGCAACACCAACTTGGATTATGTTACACGCAACACTGACTTTTTAAGAAACATATTTGCTTTGTTATAGTTATTTAACTGAGATAATTATAACATAGACATTAAAAATAGTAATAGGAATAGTAATAAATACTTTTAAATTATTATTTATAATTTTTTTATATAAATAAAACATATTGATAGTGAAAAATGTAAGTTTTGGAAAAGCCATTATTTGTTTAAAAATATTATTTTCTCCAATGAACTGTTTTATGTCCTATAAAAAAAAGAAATTAATTTTATAAAATTTTTGATAAAATGAAAATTATTTTTGAATTTATAATGTTGAAATTAACTTAGGCTAATTTTTTTTATTTTTTTGATAAACTTTATTTTTGGATGAATAATGAAAATACAAAATTTTAATTCAAAATTTCTTTTTCATCTAATTTATTAATATGGTTAAATTATATTTTAAATTGGTTTTAAAGTTTAATTATATCATATATTTCTCAAATAAAACAATTTAGGTCATTGGAACAAATTTCACATTGAAATTGGATATAAAAAGTTTGCAAACATTTGATCATTTTTACTATAAAAACTTGCATTGATGTCCCATATACTGGATTTGTTTTAAATTAATTTATGTACTTATGTGATTATAATTTGAAAAATATGATTCCATATTTTTAATCAGAATAATTTATAATGTATAATAATTTAAAATTAGTTTTTTACCAAAAATATTAGTGAAAATAAATAAAATTAATTACAATGATTAAGGTAAAATTAAGATTAATAAGGGACTAAACCTTAAACTTAATGGCCAAAATGACCTATACACTTGTACAAAACCCATTTTATGTCCATTAATAGTACATGAACATTAAATTATTTTGTTTCGTTTTTTATGACTTTTGTTTGGTAAAAATGTGGGTGAACCTAAATTGTTTTCAAAAATACCAAGTGGGTCCTTTTCGTCCCCTATAAAAGGCCACCACCTCTCGCCCTTCCTCACACTTCTCAAAACACATAGGTTCATCCAATATCTGGCCAATACACCTATCCAAACCCCTTAATTCCTCGTTTAATCCTCCATTTCTAAAGAAATAAATCCAAGTAATCCCTTTGGTGAAAACCAAAAGGAGTTACTTAAATAATAGGTGACATCCTTTCTCAAGCTCCATTATCTTATTTTCATTATACACCCCCTCCACTCTCATTATTCCATAATTTTAAGACAAAAATAGTATCCTAAATACAATTTTTTTATTCTAAGGGTTCTAACTTCACTTACACAAACTTCCATCTAATCATTAACAAACATATTGTTTATGAGTACAATAGACTACCGCCTCATGAAACGATGGTTGATTGTTTTTCCATTACCAACATTCAGATTTGATAATTATGATAGAAACAATATTAATATATGATATATATGATACTTATTATGTCTTCACTCTTCTGTAATTATTTTACAACACACATCTTTATACTTTCCATTATTTGTAAATATGATAATGTTGTTTGAGGAAGTGTGGACTACCACCCACTCGAAGCGATGTGATTCATTCACAAACTACATGGAATGTATTAATGATGGTTTTTGTGAACTTATATGATATATATGACATAATTATGATACTTTAATGATATTATATACATATATGTCAATATATTTCTTTCTTTTAATATGAAAATTAAATGGAAACTGCATTCATGCATACGTACGACCTACCGTCTCAGTGAATGGTGTATTCCATTTCAGACTTCTATGTTCTATAGATTATTATAATATGAATACACTAAATATGAATTATATTTATATCATGGTTTAAATTGTATAAATCATGATATATTTATAAGGACTAAATATATATCAAATTTGGGTACATATGAAAAACAAAGCAAATATTTCCCAAAGTGCAACCTTAATAGGAAATTGTTAACAAGAAGGTAATATAAAGTCATAATAAAAAAATATATGGTATTAGATATAATAATATGGTTCTATGATTTATGTATAAAAAACATATATTTATTATACATCATTTTTTATGAGCACGGCAAGAGTCAAGACATAAGGTATGGGAATCTCATGTCACTTTTTTATTTTTGTGAGATACATGCTTTGTTCACCATGGTTTTATTTTTTGTGGTGTATATACTTATCATGAATGGATTATATTATTATTATTTTTAAATTATTTAATATTTGAATATACATTCTATTTTCTATATTTCATAGGTTTTATGTTTCAAATGATACCAAGTCGGTAAGATAGTTTTGTCTCAATTTTTTTCTTTTAGTATCATGTTTTGTTATGCACCTAGATTATTTTTTAAGGTGTATATAATTATATTTGACATGTTATATCAAGTGTTTACTTATTTTCATGATATTTTAAGCTTCTTGTAATTTCATTTTCTTACACGTAGAGTGTGATCCCAAGTTACCATGTGGTAAGAGTTTATTGAAACAATCTCATCATTTATAGGGATTGTTTATGGTTATGATTCCATTGATGAAATATTATAATACATATCTCAATAATACTCATGTTTTTATTATAATTTATTTATTCAAGGTATATATATGTATTTTTACCACTTTCTACTATTTTGTACATAAAATAATAAAGAAAATGTTTTTAAGAAAAAACTAACTGTATTTCCCTCTTTGATCGAAAATCTATTTTATTTCAAAAACCATGTTTTTTAAAATGTTTTATAAAATGTTATCAAATGATTCTTGAAGATAATTTTCAAGGAAAAGTATTTTAAAAATGTTTTGTTATTTTAAAATCTTCCTTTATAAGTTTTCAAAGTTTTTCTCAATGAAAAATTTTTTCCCAAATGTTTTATGTTTTAAAAATAGTTTTTTCAAATGCAGAAAAGATATTTTATTAATGAAATGATTTTAATTATATTTAAAAATTATTTCCCTTATAAGATGAAATCCATTGATGTTACTCATTCATTTCTAGGGAAATTATTCATTTGTTCCATTCATATTATTTCTCTAAATGATTTATATTTTAATGGAGTATTGTTTATGAAACCCATTTCTCTTTCATGGGTTATATACTTTTGAAACCTGCTTCTTTTCATGGGTTATGTTTTGATGAAACAATTATGAAACCTTTATATTTTTTACAGGTTATGATATGATTACATGTTTATAATACCCATATAATTTTATGGGTTATGATATGGTTTTTAATGTTATTGTGAAACATGTTTGTATGATTTCATAATGATATGTGTGGGAACTATATCTCCCTCCAATTCATTGGTAAAAGATTTATATCACATTAGATATACATATATGGTCTTGGGAATGAACCTTGACTACTAAGAAGGCCATGTGAGTGAACCATGACTACCAAGATGGTATGAGGAGTGAAATCATGCTATTAAGAAGGATAAGGGATTGAACTATGACTACCAATATGGTATGGGGAGTGAACCCATACTACTAAGATGGCCTTGGTAGTGATGAATTAACTACATTGGAAATCATTTTATATGCTTATTTGTTTTCCAAAATTTCATGTTTTATTCCTATGTTATGATTCTATGGATTATGTTATTCATTTCCTTATGATTAACGTCTTATGAAATTATTATCCTTATTCCATGATTCATGTATATGACCATTTATATGTAGGTTATGATTATCTATTTTCACAATCTTGTTATAATATACTTATGATCATGATTCTTCTTACATGTCTAGCTTTTTTACCCTTACTGAGGATCTGAGATTAACTCTTTTTATGTTTCCTTCCCTATGATATGAATATATGTATTAAATAATATGTGTCTAAGAAGTTTTTTATTTATGAAAAACATTTTGGGAGATAATTTAGCTCTCTTATGTCCTATTGTTTATGTTTCTATGTTTCCAAAGGCACTAGACTAATACTGTCTTTGGTTGTCTTTTTGTGTAATGTTTTAAGTATTATTCAAAAGTTATGTAATTTTAATGTATGAAAAGTGAGTGTCACTATATATTTTAAAAGTCTTTCAGATTATGAGGATCATCTATTGCTTACATTGATAGATCTGGAGAATGAGAGGCTATTTGGAAAATTTAGGAAATGTGAATTTGGTTACAATAAGTTGCAGTCTTGGGGAAAATTGTAACCAATGAAGGAATCTCAGTTGATCCTACTAAGAAAATGGTTGTGGAGGAGTGGTATCACCCTACAATAGTAAGTGAGATTCATAGTTTCCTCAGTTTAGAAGTATATTGTAGGAGGTTTGTGAAAAAATTCATGACTTTATAATCCACCAACCCAATTAACACAAAAAGGGTTTATGTTCATCTATATAAAGGAGTGTGAAGAATGTTTCCATAAACTAATAAAGATATTGGTTACTATAACTATTTTAAGTCTACCCTCTATCTGATAAGGTATATTTTATTTACCATGATGCAACAATGAAAGGGATTGGGTGTTTCATCATGAAAAATGACTAGATGATTTCTTATGCATCTCAATAGTTAAAAACTCATAAGATGAATTTTTATACACATTACTTGGATATAGATGTAGTTATTTTTTATATAAAAATTTGTAAGAACTGTCATTATGAGGATAAATTTGACATATACACAGACCAACAAAGTTTGAAGCGTATATTCACATAAAAGGAATTGAACATTAGACAAAGGTGATGGTTGGAACATTTTAAATACTATGATTGTTAAATTCCTTATCACCAAGGAGGAGGAAAAAAAGTCACTAATAAATTAAGTAGGAAATACCCTGTTGTTCTGGATATGATGATGATTCAAGGATATCCATTGTTCAAGGACCTAGTAAGTTTGGACATGGTAATCATGAGGGAAGGTACATAATCAATCCTATCCAAAATTATTTCTCAGCCACAATTACTAGAGAATATCATGAATGTTCAAGGATAATATACTTTGTTACAAAATAATAAATAGGATGTGAAGAGTGCGGCATTTCTTGAGTTAAATATTGATAAAAAATATGTACTTAAATTTCATTCAAGGATATGTGTTTCAAATATCATGGAGATAGATAAGGACCTAATTGATGAATATCATGGATCTAAATTCTCTATATATATTGGAAGCACTAAAATTTATAGGGAATTTCATGATCATTATTGGCGGGATAATATGAAAAGAGAGATTGCTGACTATACTACAAGATGTCAGGTTTACTAGCAAGTGAAGACGGAGAGGAAATATTATAATGGGGTATTGAATCCACTTTACATACCAATATATAAGTGATACAATATCATTATTGACTTCATCATTGGACTCCCAAGAACATCCAAAGGAAATAATGCTATATGTGTTATAGTGGATCAACTCACCAAGACTACCCATTTTATCACTATTCACAAATCTTTCTCTCTTGAATAACTTGTCAATATATACATAAAGGGAGAGGTGAGGATATATGGGGTTATAATTTCTATAATTTCTAATCATGATACATGTTTCAAATTTAAATTATAGATAATTATTCAACTTTCTCTGAATACCGAATTGAATTTCAGTATGAACTATCACCTCCAAAATGATATAAAATCTAAAAGGACTATTAAAACACTCAAGGAAATGTTGATGACATGATTAATGGAATTTAAAGGTAGATGAGATCAACACCACCCATTGGTTTGGAACTTATACACAACAATATACATTTGAGTATTCAAATGGAACTATGTGAAGCTCTTTATAGGAAACGATGTAAAACTCCCACTTGCTGGGATAATGTTAGTGAGAGAATGCTTATTGGGCCCGATCATGTGAAATATATTATAGAAAAGGTTTATTCTATCCAAAAACAAATAAAATTTTTTCAGAGTTGATAGAATATCTATGTTGACAACTGTTCAAGGGACATGGAGATTGATGTTGCTGATAAAATTTTCCTTTCAATAACACCATGGAAGAGAGTCCAATAGTTTGGGAAGCAAGGGGAGCATATCACCAGGTACAACGACCCCTATGAAATCCTTGATATCATAGGATTAGTGTCCTATCATCTATAACTACTACCAAATATATCTCAATTTCATGATGTAGTCCATATATCTCTATTGAGGAATTATATACCTAATCCCTCAAAGGTATTGAATCCGGAGGTGGTACCACTAAAACATGACCTCTATTATGAGGAGAAGCCTATGTAGATAGTGTACCGTAGAGACAAGTTTTTATGAAATGAGACTACCCACCCTGTCAAAGTATTGTGGATGAACTATAAGTATGAAGAGGTGACATGTGAACTAGAGGACACTTTGAAGCAGAAGTACCCTCACTGTTTTTCAACCAAGATTATGAGTTGAAATTTCTTGGATGATATTTCTAAATGGGGGAAGAATATAGAGACCTGATATTTTTAAATGATACATGTTTCTTGAGGAAATGTGTTCTCTATTTTATTATATTATACACAAAACAACAAAAACTTATACCATTTATAGGGATCGTTACATTAGTTATCTAAAACACTAATTAAAATGCCAAAACTTATCGTAAATTACCACTCAGTTGATATTATCCAAGCTACACCACAAATCTATCATCATCGCACACCTTACCCTTAGGTTTTATATGAGTGTTATAAGGGGTTACATGTCTAGTATTTTGTTACCTAAAGCATAATTAATTTTAATTAATAATATTTTTATTCTATCAATTCAATTTTAAGAATAGTTTTTCTTAATTAAATATATCTTTAATTGAGATGAATTTGATAAATTATTTTTTAGATAGAAATTATATTTTTAGAAAAGATATAAATTCTTATAAAATAAGTTATTTTAAATAATATTTATTTTATTGATATGTTATTTTAAAACAATATTATATATATATATGATAAAATAATATTATAATGTCCTTGAGAATTTTTACAAGTGTCAGAAATTTTATAATGCCTTAAAAACTGATATTTTTTAATAAATAGGGATTTTTATATTTAAAAGTTAAAACTCTCAAATTTAGAGAGTTATTTTTGATAAAATGAAATCATATTTGGAAATTAATTTTTGGGTTTTCAGTATGTTTAATGGCATCATATTTATTATATAATGATTTAATAATTAATTAACCATAATCTAAGACCTAAAATATGTTATCTTATTAATATTATGTATTTTAATAGATTCTAATAAATTTTCAAAACTTATACGTGACTTTTCAAAGTATAAAATTGAAACTTTGAAATTTAACAAACATTAATTTGTGGAAATATAACATTTAAATTCCAAAATATGTAATAAAAAATTTTCCCTGGGTCTTGCTAGTTAAAATAACTTTAAATGAAACCCAAATGTCCAATAACATGAGAAAAAACCATGGGTAAGGTGATGGTTTTTCATTTCCCACAAACTAGTTTTCCAATACCTATATTTGGAAATTATTAAAAAATTCCTCTAATTTTCTATAAATAATACTCATTTAATCATTTCCTTTCACCACCTATAACAACCCTGCTCTTTATTTCATATTTAAACATGATTTATTGCGTACAATTGCAATTAAAACAACTCAAAATATAGAGAGGTCTAGTGTATTTGGGTATTAGGAACATTAAATAACAACTTAAAACATGAAATACACATCTTTATTGAAAACTTCTTTTTGCATGACCACAATATTCCTTCATACTTAGCAATGCATGGGATAATCTGAGGACATACATAAAAAAGAGTGAGATATAAAGCTTAGTAAGGGAGTAAACATGGCATAAAATGAAGAAGACAATACATGTTAGTCAATAGGAATATCAATATAGGGAAAACAAACATGAACATAATGGAATGATATAACATGATATTCATAACAGGGAAATGTGGCAACAATATAAAACATGATATTAGTATGATCCAAGGATCATTGCACAAGGATTATCATGAGTAAACCCTTATTGAGCATAAATTAGCATGAGTAAACACTCATTTCACATGAATTATCATGAGTAAACCCTCATTGCACATGGAGTATCATGATCCTAAACATTACCCAATGCATTGGAGCACTATCAGGGTGAACCCTTCATAATCATTTCATTTTCATGTATAAGTGTGCCACATAGATCATACAAAATGAATTCATTAAACATCATAATTTATTCCATGAAAAAGGAATGTGGAATAAATAAATTTAATTCCCCAATCAATAAATACATGAGCATAAAGGTGAATACCCTTGATAGAGAAATGAGTATGGTATTCACTGCATGATGATTTTAGCATGGAAAATCATGGTGCAATTTCAGCAGCATAACGATGTAAATTAGAAATTCATAAAAGGGTTTATGAGAGAGAAATGTGTATCTCATCATTTATATATTAAATGGACTATAATGGGATAATGTAACATAATATACTAATATATGAAATTTAATTTAGATGCATAATATAAAATAAATTCTTGAATGGAAATGGAAAGAGAGAAATCCCTTATGAAATTTCGGCATGGTAATGAGTGTACACAATAGGGATTAATGAGAGAGAAAGAGGTATCTCACAATTAAAACATAATAATGGAATTATGGGGTTGGTTATAAAACATACCCCATCATTTTTAATTGAAAATAAAAGGATGTAACAATATAAGAAAACTTGGACAAAAATTGAGAAAGGAAGGAACGATTATGAAATTTTGGCATAGTAACGGGTGGGATTAAGGGATAATAGCGTGGGATTAATGTGATTTAAAGGATATTAAATCATGTATAAATAAAATTTATAGTAAGGAGGTATGGAAGAACATATCTCAAATAAAGAAAATTTAATTTAAATGGAATGACATAAAAGAGGTGCTTGAAGAAAAATGAGAGGGAGACCCCTCATGGAATTTTGACATAGTAACTGCTTAGGTAAGGGTCCAAATAGGGTAGGATAAATGATCCATCATTAAAATAACATAAATTTGATATTAAGTTAATTATTACAAACAATTTTCAATTCAATCAATTGAAATTAAAATAACTACTCTCAAAGAAGTTGCTTGAATTCAAAGGGGAAGAGAGGAATCCCTTACTTGGATGTGTGATCCCAAAGGTTTGGGGGAGGATTCTTGGTATATAAGGGTAAAATTGGGAGGAATCTAGGGAGTAGTTTAAAGAGGGTAGTAAATCTTCAAAGATATTGAGTCAATGGAAATGGAATCTTGGGTGGCTTTATATAGGAAATGTGGGGGAATTCTTTAATATTTTGGTTTTGGACACTACACACTAAAATATTTAAAAACACAAACCATACCATGGTGTTTTCCCATGATTTTTTGAAAAGGGTAGTCATATATATTATTTTATAAGGATAATGGATGAATATATTAAAATATTTGTCTTACTTATGTGGAGGTGAGTCACATTTTCAAGGAAATGATTTTAAAATCTTAAAATATTTTATACGTCTTGGAGGATTCACTAAGGAATTATAAAATAAATAAAATAAACCTAAAATTACATTATTTTAAAGGAAAAAATATATTTAGTCGAATATACCTTTTATATTATTTTATTACATTACTATTGGGTCATTAGGATGTCATAAAACACATTATATATTGATACAATATTTAATTTTTACCCAAAAATTTGACTGTGTCAGAAAATCATGAAAGATTCACCATTGTATAATTTTGATGTCCTAATTACAAAAAATAATATTTATTGTATCTTAATAATTTTCTAAATATGCGAATTTTTACTTTTAAAATAAAAACCTATATTTATTAAAAATTGACGGGTTTTGATAAAAATAGTTTTCAAACCATAATAAAAATTAAATTTGACTTCATAAAAATTATACAATCATTTATATTTAATAAAATTAATTCAATAATAATATTTTATTAAAATAATATTTAATTAAAAAATACATTAATTTATCAAAATATATTTCTTAATTGAATTTAGATATTAACCAAAAATACTATTTGTGCTTTAAAAATCATTTACAAAGTAATAATAATAGTGTAAAAGTATATTCATTATTATATAAAAAAACAATTCACATAATCACAATAATAGGTTCTTGTTACATATCCCATTATTACACCAGTATACGCCCTAAGATTAAGGTGTGCGATGGTGGGACTTTCATGGGGTTGTTCGGTGAACATGGTTTCATCTGTGATCTCGATGAGCTTGAAATTATCCTATAAATGGTTTCTCTCATGATTAAGTTGTTGGATCTTGGATTGGGTTTAGTCTAGGGAAAATTCTAGAAATGCTATCTCCCTCAAAAGCTTCGATAAATGGGCTTTATAGGGTACGATCCTTCTGGTTGAGGCCATCACTTCCTTTGTCTGTGCCAAAAGGATTTGTTAAAACCCTATATTTATACTAGTCATGTGAACACTATTTAAAGACTACATTATCATTGTTAATAATACTTAACAATCATTTAAATCCAATTGGATATAATAAAATAAAAGGAGTTCATGTGTTTTCTATATCCATAAGATATTTAATTAAAAGAAAAATAATTTTATTCATAACTATTTTGGTCATTACAACCATCCCCCCTTAAGAAATTTCACCATCAAAATTTCCTTTTCACACACAAAAATAGATGAGGGTAACTCTGATTTATCACTTCCTCTGTTTCCCACGTCATTTCCTCAAACTTGTGGTTTCTTCACAACACATTGACGAGGGGAATTGTCTTATTTTTTAGAACTTTTTCTCTACGATCAAAGATCTTCACTAGATTCTCCTCATATGAGAGGTCGTTCTCCAATTGTGTCACCTATGTATTGAGTACATGTGATGGGTCAGGTATGTACTTCTTCAAGAGTGATACATAGAATACACCATGTACTAGAGATAGGTTCAGTGAGAGTTCTAGTTGATATGCTACTACTCCAATTCAATAAAGGATCTAAAAAGGGCCGATATACCTTGGAATAAGCCTCACCTTAATCCCAAATATCATGAATATCTTACTTGTAAATATTAATAGGAATACCATGTCTCAAATATCAAACTCTAGGTCTCATCGAAGATTATCAACATAGATCTTTTGTTGACTCTGGGAAACTTTGATGCACTACTGGATGGTCTTAACCATCTCCACCATTTCTTCAACCATTTACATACCTAAAAGTTTTTGTTCCCAAACTTCATCCCAACATGTTAAAGTTTTACACCTCTTACCATAAAGGGCCTCATAGGGAGACATTTGGATGCTTGAGTGGAAACTTTTTTTGTAAGAGAACTCAAATAGAGGAAGATGTTGATCCCATACCCCTTTTAATTCCATTAAGCATTCTCTCAACATGTCCTCAAGTGTTTGGATAGTTCGTTCAAATTGGAAATCAATTTGGGGGTGATAGGACATGATGAAGTTTAACTCAGTATTCATAACATGTTGGACACTCTTCCAGAATATAGAGGGGAATCTTGGATCTCAATCAAAATATAATCTATAGTGGTACACCATGTTGCCTTACCAATTCTATGATGTATATCCATTCCAGTTGATCCAGTGAGAAATCTTATCAACTTTAAATGAAGTATGCAGTCTTTATAAGATGATTCACAACAACCCAGGTAGCATTGTTTCCTTTGGATGTCTTCATATATCTAGGGACAAAGTCCATGGTGATGTTTTCCCATTTCTGTGTTGGTATGAGTAATGTTTGCATCATCCCCTTATACTTCTTCCTCCAAGACTTCACTTGCTGACACACCAAGCACTTTGATGTATATTTAGAAATATCCTTCTTCATGTTATCCCACCAATAGTTCTTTTGGATATCTTGATATATCTTCATGTTTCCTGGGTGAATGGAGAAATTCAAACTATGTGCATTCCAAAAGTTTATTCTTTAACTCAGGATTTGATAGAATGTATAGTCTTGACCCAAATATCACAATTCCTTCTTCATTAACATTGAACTCCGAGGATTTCCCTTTTCTAATAGTTTCTACTTTCTTCTGAATTGTTACATCATCGTTCTGATCATCCTTTAACCTTTCCAAAAGTTGTGGTTGAGAAATCATTTGTTAAATTATTGATGATATTCCATTCTTTATGATTCCCACATACATATTCATAAAATCTAAGAAGATTGGATCCTTTTCAATTATCATAAATGAAATAATTTCTGGGTACTTTCTACTTAGAGCATCCACCACATTGTTCACTTTCCCAGGGTGGTAATGGATTGATCACTCGTAATCCTTGACGAGCTCTAACCATCTTAATTGGCACATATTCAGCTCTTTTTGTGTGAATATATATTTGAGACTTTTGTGATCTGTATATATTTCACACTTTTACCCAAAGAGACAATTTCACAAAATTTTCAACATAAGGATCACATATTCCAAATCCATATCATGCATGTGATATTTTTTCTCATGAATTTTCAACTACCTTGAGGCATAAGCAATGACTTTGTCATTATACATTAACACATAACCCATTCCCTTATTCAAATCATCACGAAAGATTTTGAAAATATCCCCACTTATGGGTAGTGTGAACATAGGGGTAGTGATAATCCTCTTCTTAAAATAAATAAATAATTCTTCACATTCATAATTCCAAGAAAACATGACTCCCTTATGATTTAGCTTGGTAAGAGGGTTTGAAAATCATGAGAAATTTCTCACAAATCGGCGATAATATCCAGCTAACCCCAAGAAGCTACAGATATCCATCACAAGTGTTGGCCTCAGCCATCCATCAATTTCTTATGTTTAGTAATGATCCATAGATATCCCATTTCTTGTGATGATATTCCCCAATGATGAGACTTTCATCAACCGGAACTCACACTTTCTATACTTTTCATAGAACTTCTCCTTTCACAAAGTCTCTAACACAGTGCTCATATGGTCCTCACGATCCTTCTTTGTTTTTGAGTATATTATAATATCAGACTACCAAAAATTTGTATAGGTAATATGTAAAGACTCTATTCATCAAGTCCATGAATAATGTTAAATAATTAGTGAGTCTGAATCACATTACTATGAACTCATAATGCCCGTACCTCGTATGAAAAGGGTGAACTATAAATACCAGTAAGGGAATAGACATGGAATAACATGAGGAAGACAATACATGTTAGTCAATAGAAATATTAATGGATATAAAAAGAAACATGAACATAAAGGAATGATTTAGCATGATTTTCATAACATGGAAATGTGGAAACAACATACAACATGATATTAGCATAAGCTAAGGCTCATTGCACATGGATTAACATTAGTAAACCATAATTTTACATGAATTATCATGATTAAAAACTCATTTCACATATATTATCATGATTAAAAACTCATTGCACATGGAATATCATGATACTAAACATTACCCAATGCATTGGAGCATTATCAGGGCACACCCTTTATAATCATTTCGTTTTTATGTATAAGTGTGACACATAGATCATAAAACATAGATTCATTAAATATAATAATTTATTCCACGAACACAGAATTTGGAATAAATACTTGTAATTACTCAATAAATAAGTAAATTAGAATAAAGGTGAATACCCTTGATAGAGAAATAGGTATGGTATTCACTACACTATGATTTTGTCATGGAAAATCATGTTGCAATTTCAACAACAAAATGAAATCAAATAGAAATTCATAAAATGGGTTAATGAGATTGAAAGGGGTATCTCATCATTTTTACATGAAATAGAAATTAAGGTTATCCTAGAACATAATATAACAACATATTAAATGGAATATATATGCATAAAATAAAAGAAATTCTTGAATGGAAATGAAAAAAAGAGAAATCCTTTACAGAATTTCGGCATCGTAACAGGTATACATAGGAGGGATTAATGAGAGAGAAAATGGATTCTCACCATTAAAACATAATAAGGGAAGTATGGGGGAGATGAAAAAACATACCCAATTATTTTTAATTGAAAATAAAATGATATAATAATATAATGAAACTTGGACAAAAATTGAGAAAGGAAGGAACCCTTATGGAATTTTGGCATAGTAACAGGTGGGATTAAGGGATCCTAGGGGGGGGATTAATGGTAGTGACAGGAATATACCATCATGTATATATTAAATTTAAATTAACTAGGTATGTAAAAACATATCCCAAATCAAGAAAATGGAAATTAAAAGGCATGTCATAAAAGAGGTTCTTGAAGAAAAAGGAGAGAGGGAGATCCCTTATGGAATTTCAGCATAGTAAAAGCTTAGGTAAGGGTCCAAATGGGGAAGGATAAATGATACATAATTGAAATAAAATAAATTTTATAATAAGGTAATTATTAAAAACTAATTTCAATACAATAAATTGAAATTAAAAGGACTAGTCTCAAATAAGTTGCTTGAATTCAAAGGGGAGGAGAGGAATCCATTACTTGGATGTGTGATCCCAAAGGATTGGGGAAGGTTTATTGGGAGATATAGGGAACCTTTGGAGGACTCTATTAATTACGGTTAATATGGTGGTAGATCTTAAAATATCTTGAGTGAAGGAATAATAGATTTTGGGTGGGTTTATATAGGAAAGGTGGGAGAATTCTTTATTATTTTGATTTTGGACACTACACACTAAAATATTCAAAACCACAAACCATCCCATGGGTTTTGAACATGGTTTCTAAAATGGGGGGGGGGGTGGTATAAATTATTTTATAAGGATAAGGGCCTAATATATTAAAATATTTTCCTTTATTATGTGGAGGTGAGTCGCACTTTCCAGGAAATGATTTTAAAATCTTAAAATATTTTATATGTCTTGGAGGATTCACTATGGATTTATAAAATAAATAAAATAAACCTAAAATTACATTATTTTAAAGTAAAAAAATATATTTGGACGAATATACTTTTTATAGTATTTTATGAAATCACTATTGGTTCATTATGATGTCATAAAACACATTATATATTTATACGATATTTAATTTTTACCTAAAAATTTGACTATCTCAGAAAATTATGAAAAATTCACCATTGGATAATTTAAACATCCTGATTCCAAAAATAATATTAATTTTATCTAAAAATTTTTCTAAATATTTCAATTTTCACTTTTAAAATAAAAACTGAAATTTATTGAAATTTGATGGGTTTTGGCAAAAATAGTTTTCAAACCTTAATAAAAATTTCATTTGTCTTAATAAAAATTATATGAACATTTCTATTTAATAAAATTAATTTAATAATAATATTTTATTAAAATATTATTTAATTCAAAAATACATTAATTCATCAAAATATATTTCTTAATTGAATTTGAATATTAACCGAAAATACTAGTTGTGCTTTAAAAATCATTTATAAAGTAACAATAATAGAATGAATGTATATTTATTATTCTATAAAAAAATAATTTACTTAATCATAATGATAGGTTCTTGTTACATATTACATTATTACACCAACATACACCCTATGAGTAAGGTGTGTGATGGTGGGGATTTCATGGGGATGTTCAGTGAACATGGTTTGGGCCATGATCTCAATGAGCTTAAACTTCTCCTGTAAAATGTTTCTCTCATGCCTAAGTTGTTGGATCTTGGATTGGACTTGGTCTATGGAAAATACCATAAATGATATTTCCCTTGGAATCTCCAATAAATGGTCTTAATAGGGTATGATCCTATCGGTTGAGACTATCATTTCCTTTATCTATTCCAAAAGGATTTGTTAAAACCCTATATTTATACTAGTCATGTGAATACTGTTCAATGACTACATTATCAATAGTAATGATACTTAGTGGTCAGTTAAATAAAATTAGATATAATAAAACAAAATGAGTGAATGTGTTTTCTATATCCATAATACATTTTATTAAAATAAAGGGAATTTATTCATAACTATTTGGGTCGTTACACTACCAATCCATCCTCCATGGAGTTACGGTGGGTTTTACTCCCAAGGAGTCCCCTCGAGGTGTCTTCAAGCCATCGTGGTTCCATTACTAAATATTTTGAAGTAACTATTCAGGTTAAGGGAATTATACTTCCTTTATATTCAATTCAAGAACCTATTTTTGTTTATTTTCTCTAAATTTTATGGTTACTCTCTTTTATTTCCCTTTTGATCCCACCCTTAATTACAAATTATGTTTTATCAATGAGATTGTGAAAAAAAACTCTTACCACTTTGGTGGTAACTTTTGAATAAAAATTCTCATAAAAGAAATATATTTAAGTGAAACCTTAAATACCATAAATATAAATGAATTCATTATATATCATATAAATGGAATTACATAAAACACCCAAATGGAATAAGTGGTGAATATGGAATATGTCTTAAGGAAGTAAAAGTGAGATGAGAAACCCTCACCTTGAATCCAACTCGTTACATACATTTTCTATCTTCATGAATAATAAACTTATCTTAATTATTTATTTTCATATGATGATTTTTAAGTTTATTATTACATTTATTTCACATATTACCATGTTATATATGATTACTTAATTAATTAAGTTTGTGTCAAATGTTTATATGTTATTATTCTTATGTTTCAAAAATGAATTTGGTAGGTTGACTATAGTCAAAGAGTTCATTATTTAAATATATATTGAATAATAATCATGAAATAATTTTCATATTTTTAAATCAATTATACTTTTAAAATAAATAATTAAATATTGTTTTGAAAAATTATTGATGTTGCAATCTTGGAGACAATAGGCTGTATATACGCATGAGTATTGTTTCCATTTTTCAATAAACAATATTTAAAGACGTTACAAAATATTTTACCTTTAAAAATTGATAATAAAATCATATATAAAGTATTATTTCTTTAAATATACTTATATATATCATCTATGAGGTTTGGTGATGATAATAAAGACACATAGTTTTGTGAAGGTGGTAGTCCACATGTACATGAATGACATTAGCATCTTTCATTGAGTGAAAAGGTAGGAAATAAAAGGATATGTTATATTTTAAAAATGGTAAATAATTAATTTTTATCATAATATTTTATGTCACATGATATATTTTGATTAAATTTATTCTTATTACCTTCCATGTAAAGTATTAGTGAAAGATGGTTTACATCACTTCACGAGGGGGTAGTTTGCTGTACACACGAGCAACATTATCATTTACCCTATGGAATGTAAAGTAATATGTATATATGTTATAATAACTACATAGGTATAATTATATTATAAATATTATATATATAATTTATATTAATCTTCATACCCAACTGTGATTGGTGGTAATGGAAAAATTAATGACATCGGTTCGGGAGGCGATAGTCTGTCGTACAGATGAATGAAAATTTTATAACCAATTTTATAAAAGTGGAGATTTTTTTAGGAAATTACCTTAAAATAAAAAAATATATGTATATTTATTATATTATACAAATGTGTTTTAATAATACTAGAATGATGTGTAGAAGGAAATAAAATAAAAATACTCATTGAAGAATGTTACCTCTTATTCGGCTATCATACTTAGGTTTTTACCAAAACCCTTCCTAGTATGGATTTAATACAAAAATAAGGATTCTAGGATGATAGTAAGAGTTTTTTGAAGGGATTTTGATAGGTATTGTATGATCTGGTAGGGTTTTAATTTGTGAGGAATAGAGGAGAGTGGGTGGCCTTTTGTAAGTGATGTGACTAGAATGCTTGTAAATTTTGAAAATAAAAAATTATACCCATGATTTTCATAGATAAAAGGGTATAAAATGGATTATTACTGAGAATTAGAAATTATATAGTCTAAATATGTCCATAAAATAGTTTTTGGGCAGGTTTTTGGTTCATTTTAACCCTTATATTTTTAGTTTAACCCAGAGTAAATCTATTTTTACCATAACCGTAGTAATTAATTTTTACTATTTTCACTATTAATTATGGTAAAAATATATGTTTACCTTATTATATAATGTATTCTAAAATATTAAATCAATTTATTTAGTTTCCATTAATAGAAGTGGAGAAATTTAATTTAAAATTAATCATACAAACACGATGAAAAAACAAATTTTGAAGGATAAAATATTCAAAAGCTTACAATGTTTTTATATAAAAATTAAATATAAAAGTGATTAAAAAGAAATAAATTTTATTAATAGATATATAATTTAATAAACTTTACATTTAAATAAAAAAATATAATTTATCTTTATATATAATTTGAATGAAAAGGTAGTTTTTAATTAAAATTCTTTATTTATCATTATTCATCAAGAAATGAAACTTTAATAAAAAATAAAAAAAATCAACCTAATATAATATTTTTTATGTATGTTCAAAAAATTAATTTTAATATTTAAAATAAATTTTATAAAATTTATTAAAATTAATTATTAATTATATGTGAAAAGCGATACTAAACCGCATTTTTAAAAAATAGAGTTTTTTTAGAAAACATTTATTCTTATTTCAAATGAATTTTATTTTTTCTCTAATAGATAGATATAAATTTTAATTATTTTATACATATTTAAACTATATAATTTTCATAATTTATTATTCATACTCACCAATTTAATGTCTAGGTTATAATGGTAAATTTAAATACTATAATTTTAATAGAGTGTCGTGTTTCATTGAAACATAGTGTCGTGTGCATTATAAGCTATCGAAGGGGTTGAAATTATTTAAAAATAAATATATTATAAAGTCATTGGGTGTTATATTATATTATATTCTTTTTGATTAATGTCACATACTCTATCAAATAGGATGTTCCTATTTTGGAAACTTGGGGGGTTATAAGATTAATATTCATCCATATCATTTGTATAGAAGAATGGATGGTGGAAAAATATTATGAATCTTTTTTAATCAAAGTTTCTGAATATTATTTCATACCATTCCAGCTCCCACAACATTTTAATAAAAAAAAATTTCCTCCTTATGTTGATTTTATATCATTATAATCTCCAACCAAATCAACATTAGTGAACCCATGAATGGTCATCTCATTACTTCTTATATACATCGGTCCATAATTTGATGATCCTTTAATATACCTAAGAATTATATTAGATTTAGGAAAATGTGATTCCATCTAATCACTTTGATATGTTTCATTAATATGATAACATAATAAATCACTATCCTTGAAGTAGTATGATAATGAAAAATTCTTAGACACATTCAAAAGTCCCGATTCAAACTTTTCCAAGCATTATCATTACTTATCTTCATGCCAGTAGATATAAGAGTAGAAGAATATTTTAAATATTCTAACCCAATCATTTATAATAAATACCTAATATAATTTTATTTTGATAATAATATATATCTCCCTTTTTGTTGAAATTTTAAGTTCATAATGAAATTTAAATCCCCATAAATAGACATTTTTAATGTTCTTATTCATTTTATCAGAAAATTCTTCACAATTTTTATCCCAGTCACTTGAAAATTTTATATCATCAATATAAATAATAAATATTAGGGAATAATTTATCTTCTACATAAAATATATTTCTTTTCAACTTTTCCTTTGGAAATTTTAATCTACTGTAAGAAACATTCATGTTTAGAGTTCCATGATTGAGGAGACTCTTTAAATCCATACAAAGCCTTATTTAGTATGCA